>JAIEZT010000054.1:18529731-18685822 GCA_019594935.1 Periophthalmus modestus
CTAAGCAATTGAAATAAAAATATTATATATTTTGACTGGGGAATGGTGTCCTAAAACTGCAGCAGCTCTGTCAAATTTTAGATTTAGTGTTTGGCACTTTTACAGGAGAAAATGTCATTATTTCCATTGACTCTCATATACCTTTGACATTCACTAATATAGTTCCACAGGCTGTGATGTCATCTGCATACACTCAATTCCAAGCAAGGCAACAGTACCTCCATGGACACAAGCAGGTAAGTTACACAGTGCAGCTTTAAGCCGCTTTCCTCTGGTCAGTCTATATCAACTCTCACAAATGTTAACAGGTTTAATTACCACTTAATGACAATAAAAAGCAGCTAAATGAATGAATGAATACACGATTTTTGAATTTAGATTTTTTTAATTTTTTTAAACGTGATATGAATGTGTTACTCCTGCAAACTCATTAAAACGTCAGATTGGGAATTGGACCTAGCTTTTTGCTGTGAGGTAGGAACTTCGCACTAGTCTAAGATGACCATACGTCCCCTGTCCCAGCAGATTTATACAAAACCAGTGATTTATCCCAGTTTTACACATGAAATATCCCAGATGTCCTTATTTTTACCAATCTGATCCACGCAAACTGTAAAAATATATTGTCAAATGTTTATGTACAAGTTTATTATTACCAACCACCCCAACCCGGTGTGTCCCAGTTTTTAATCAGACTTACATGTAGAACAATTTGGATTAAATATGAGTGATTTGAAACAGCGATCAGTATCGCGTGTCAGAGTGTCATCATGGATCTACGGTATACACAGCCGTCTGATTAGCCTGTGTCAAACACGAGTGCAGAGCGTTAGCTTTAGCTTTAGCTTTAGCTTTAGCTGGCCCACAGCCAATGACCAATGTCTTTTTGTATTTTATTTCTCACTCACCAATGTCTCCGAAGAAATACGGCTGTGCACTCTCGGTCTCCATGCTGTTTTTGCCGCTCTGCTAACCCGGAGATAACAGAAGAGCGAACACACAAGCTAACACGGAGCTAACAGATTGAGCAACACTCCGCAGTGTTTACAAACAGCGGCGGGTCACGTGGAGCAGCGGGCACGTGGCGCAGCGGTCACGTGGAGCAGCGGTCATGTGGAGCAGCGGTCACGTCGACTCACTTTTCTGATTTATGACTTTGACCTACATAAATATTCACGTCTCTAAAAATAACTGTTGTATCAGGCCACATTAGGGTGACCAAATTGCGTAATGCCATCATCACCAAAAAAGTACCATGACAAATACTGACCCCCAAAAACTATTATAGTAAAAAATGAATCAGACCTGGAAAACTGAGGGATTACACAGACACCCAAAAAGTATTGTTCCATCCTTTCATGCATTGAAGGATAGGTTCAATGATATACATGGTTAAAAATTGAAAAAAGTAATTTTGCTGAATATGTATCTTTAATATTCATAGTCCCTTTAGTAAATTAATACAAATACATGAATAATGACAATAATTATATAATAAATGAGTTTTATTGTTTTGTCTGACTTTGAGTCTGAGCACAGACATCAGAGAAGAGAAGGTAGTTCTTTATCCATGGAGATATTTGGAGTTCAGGTATAACACGGAGAGCTCTAGGACCCAGCAGAGACCGAAGTCTGATCCTGCAAATCTGCTGCAGACTCAGGGGGTTACCTAAAACACCCAAAGAAAAATATAATATAATTAATAAAAATAAAGTATTTACACATAAAGAATACTGGAGGTTTTCAGATTCTACAATGTGATCATGTCACACTCTCAGATGGAGCCAGCTAAAATTAATCTTGTTCAAATGCATTGAAATTATATTTCATGTCAAAATACAGTGTAATCAGTAGTGAAAACTCTGTCCTCATCCTGCAGTATGACACATGTGACACATCTGCCTCTGTCTGTTTCTGTCACTTTAAGTTAATTCTCTCATTGTTTGATTTGATGAGTGTTTCACAGACTGAGGAATGTAATCTGTTAGACTAGTGGTTCCCAAACTGGGGGCCACAAGATGATTTCCATTTATAGCTGGAAAATTATGATACTGTACTTTTTTTTTTTTTAAACCAATATATTTACATTGATGAAAATATTATGAAGTCCCATACTCTCGTAGAATGTGAGGCAGTGGTAAGCATCAGTCCCCTCCATCACGTAGTCTCTGGGTCTGTTTCCAGAGTTGTCACTGTGAAAAACACTGGCCCCAAACTCGATCAGGATCTCTATCATCTCCACACTGCCCCCACGGGTCGCCAGGTGTAACGCAGTCTCATGAAACTTCATCGAGTTAATGCGTGCTTCTGATAAAAGATGAAAATATATTTTTATTATAACAGGAAAATGGTGTGACTGCTCCAAAGTTAGAATCTCTGACACCTTTAGATCATTATGTTATAACTTGATTTAAATGACAATATTCATCTAAAATCACTTAATAAAAGAAACATGTCTGCTGACTTCTGTGTTAGAAAATTGCGGTGCTCAGTGGGAGCTGACGTCACCATAAAGGTCATCACAACAAAGCGGCGCATACTGTTGGCCTCTCCTATCAAGCAGCCGTTTTTTTTTCATCCATCCATCTTCTTTCGTTTTTCCGGAACCGGGTCGCAGGGGCAGCAGTCTAAGCAGGGACTCCCAGACTTCCCCCACCCCAGACACTTCCTCAACTTCCTCTGGTGGGACCCCAAGTCGTTCATTTTAAATATTGTGAGTTAAAATGTGCCCGGAACACCTCCCCACAGAGGTGTCCAGGGGGCATCTGGAACAGATGCCAGAGCCACCTCAGTTAGCTCGGCTCGACGTGGAGGAACAGCGGCTCTACTCCGAGCCGAGTTCCTCTCCCTATCTTTAATGGAGCGCCCAGCCTCCCTGAGGAGGAAACCCATTTCGGCGACTTGTATCCCGATCTTGTCCTTTCGGTTATTACCCAAAGCTCATGACCATAGGTGAGGGTAGGAATGCAGATTGAAAGGTAAATCGAGAGCTTCGCCTTTCGGCATGAAGCCCCCGACAGCATAGCTCCCAGGATCTTTCGGGTGCTCAAACTGGTGGGGTTTTTTTTTTTTCCTCCATTTGTATCAAAATGACTAAGGGACACTGCCGAATCCAACGAGTATCACCAACTAAGAAAATAAAACTGGATAAGGAAGTGCATACATCACAGTGGCTGTGTACCGGTGGAGGTGAAAACGGGGATAGATCAGCAAAATGGTGTCTTTAAAATAAGCGATTAAAGATTGCTCAAACATGAATCTCTAAATACAACTTCAGACGGTCAATGAGAAGAAACAACTATAAATGCTTTTCTATTAGCTAATGAAGAATTTTATTTCAGGTAAAGTCGAGGTATCTGATTTTCAAACCATGAAAGTCGGAAGCAGCTAGTTCCTAGCGCTCAAAAACCCTTAACACATTGTTAATATTCACATGCATTAATTTGCAGTCCATGAACAGCAGTAGAACAGCCAATCAGAGTCCTACTTCCAGTCTGATCCAGATAAGATGCAAAATGTGCACAGCAGTATAATGCTGTCACAAGGAGATGCTTTTACAATACATTCATAGAAGATTTACTCATCTACTACTGGTTTAAAGAGGGTGATTTCACAGCAGTGTATATCCTACTAATGACGGCACATCACATCACTTTTGTCAAGTTGAATATTGTGATTTAAAATGTGCACATTATAACATAATGATCCACGGATGTCATAGATTATAACTATAGAGCACACACAAGCACAATAGGGCTGATTTAAAATGTTTATATTAAAGCAACTGTATGTAACCTGCATTCTTACAGTGTTTAAAAAGATACTAAAATTCCATGTGAGCCTGTGTGTCCAGAGCCTTAACCTGCAGATAGAGGACACATACATGTGTGTCTCATTCTCAGTACATGGACAGGCCTCATGTGAAAGCTCAGAACCTCCACAATTCACTCACTGAGCTGCAGAGGCTGCACTAGCACTGATTCATGATTGGCTGCAGGTGCTGGGGTTTAGGTAGTGACCATTAAGATCAGAGAAAGGCATTTTAGGTTTAAAGCAACTGGATTTGAAGCACTGAGCCTGGCAACTCAAATGACCAAAATAGCTTTTCCATCATGTCCAGTGTTTTTGTCATTAAATATAAATCAGCATTAAAGTTATTATTTTACCCTGGATCTGGGGACACACAGAGGTCAAGCTTTGGCATTTTTTTCATGCTTTAGTGAACCTGGAGGCTCAAGATGAAATATTACTCTCAACATGTTTAGAATGTGTTCTGATTTCAGCTTTGGACCTCTCAAACGGGCTGGTATGATTCACTTTTCTGATCTAAACTGCTCCAAAGTGAACCAATGGAAACAAGGCTTATTCATCATTTCTACAGCAGTCTTGCCTGGAAAGTATTTTGTATACAGGGTTAAGGTTGTATACAAAGAGATATCAGTCTGGTCACCACTCCCTCCATCATATCTTGAGCCCAAACATTTAGATTAGTTTATTTCAATGACCCATGTGAAACAAAGAAGCTCATTGGTCAGTCACTCATCATTTTGAACCAAATACAAAGGCGCTGGCCGTACCTTGTATACAGGGCTCTTGTAGTGATGGTGGGGTCAGTGCCGTGAGAAAAGGGTTAACATTTGCGCCGTGTTCCAGTAAAAGTCGAACACAGTCTAAACTCCCAGATGCACAGGCGTAACAAAGTGGTGTACCTCCATGAATCGTCCTCACATCTACCTGAAGACAAGACCGGACAACCAATCAGATTGCATTCTCTCACTATGGGAAGGACTCACCTGTACATGTTCTTCTCCCAAACTGAAAACACTTTATTCCACCTTGTGATGTCAATGTGGTAATACAGGAAGCTGTGTTTTTAAACTCCATACACCTTCACTAGAATCATTTGGATGAGTTTAGTGATAGAATTGCCTATTTCTCCTCAACAAAAAGTAAAATGTAGTTGTTAACTTCAAAACTACTTCTTCATGACATCACAAGATGGAACAGAGCATTTTGAGCTTTGGAGATGGAAACAGACTAATAATAAAGGGTTACTCAGACGTGTCTGAAAACAAAATACAATTCCAGGTATGTTTTTGTGGAAGTAACAGCATTTTAACATGGCTTATAGCTCAAAGTAAGTAATTCTGCATAATACAGACCTTTAAACCACAAAATTAATATAACTAGTTTGTGGAGCCAATCAAGTTTCAAAGTGTGTTTTTTTATTTATTTTTTTTATTTCTTTCAACAGTAAATTAGTTAAATTAGTTAAAAGTTATATAGGCCCTGCCCTCCATTATAATTATGATCAAATTCAAGCACTTAATTGTTAAAGTATAGATAGTTAAAGCCACACTCTGTAACATTTCAGCCAAAAACAGATCATGAAACAAAAGCATTTAATCACCTTTTTTTATTGCACTAAAAACCTAAACTCTTTCTCTGAGGGGGTTTGACTCTCCATAGACCTGGCTTGTAACTTTTGTGGTGTTTTAATGTTCAATAAATAATGTCACAATACTAAAATGTCAAACTTGATTTTGGTACTAAGAAATAGACTTGATACTCAATACTAATTCTTATTCCTCTTTCTTTAGACAATAGAATGTGATTTTCAACATTAAATGGTAACAGGTTCTTTTATATTACCATGTGGCCTTAGTACTTTTGAACCTAACCTGGTGCCCTGTTACCGGGTGGTTTCCTGACCTGTGCCCCGGCTCTCAGCAGCAGCCGCACACAGTTGGGGTGTCCTTTGATACAGGCTTCGTGCAGAGCAGTCATATTGTCCACTGTCACCGTGTTTACAGTGGATCCTGAGTCTAAGAGCCGAGACAACTGCAGAGCACGACCCATCGAGGCGGCTTCATGGAGAGCAGTGCGGTCCGCCCACATCCCTGGAGAAGAGGGGAGAGGTGAGGGAGGGAAGGGAGGAGCAGACCAGTAAGATGGAGGAGAGGGGGGTAGAGGGGAATAGGGGAAGAAAGATGTGATATGGCGTAGAGCTGAGAAGATGTGAGAGAGGGAGTAAGAGAGGGGGAGAGGAAAATAAAAGGAGATGGAGGAGAGGTGGGAGAGAGAAGCAAGGGGAGGGAAGAGAGGGGGGGATAGAGGAGGACAGAATAGAAAGAAGAAGAGATTGGGGTAATGGAAGAGAGGGAAAACAACAAAGGCGAGAGGAGGTGGAGATGGAGGAGAGGAGAGAGGGGGAGGAAAGAGAGAGGGATGGAGGAAGTGCAGAAGGAGAGTGGGAGTAAGGATAAAGAGACAGGAGGCAAAGAAGAGAGGGGGGGAGAAAAGAGGATGAGGGGTGAGGAGTAAGGTAGAGTAGTGAGAGAGGGGAGAAGGAGAGAACAGGAATAAGGGGGGGAGCAGAGGAGAGAAAACTTGGAGTGAACAGAAATAGGAGGAAGGAAAGAAGGAGGATAGAGGGGAGGAGGAGGAAAGGAAAGAAGAAAAAATAGGAGTAAGGAAGAGAGCGAGGATGAGGGAGAAGAGGAAAAGGGGAGGGAACACAGAACAGATCTGCCACAGGGGGGCTCTAATGCACACTGTCATCATGTCCTTAGGAAAGACATCTGTGTAATCCCTTAGTCGTCCAGGTAGTAAAAGAAAAATTAAATCTGTCAACTGGACAAAAAGTTGTAGGAGTGAAGATATTTCTCTGCTCATCCAAGCGACTTCTTGAGTTCTGGTCAGATTAGTGGTGGACAGTGCCTTATATCTATCTGAAGAGAGGATCCAACTATACTCAAACTAAACACATCTATTGTTTTCAGTTTCTCTTTATAGGCCAGGTCTAATGAGCTACACTAAGTGTGCACTGTGCCCGAGTCATACTTAGGATAATAGTTCAGGCCCCTAATGGGTGCTCTCCTACAAACACAGAGGAAAAAGTGACACAGGTACAAACGTGGAGAAAGCCTTCTCGGCTTGTGGATATCCAAAATGGGCTTTCAATAGAGAGCTAAAAAATAGAACAACAGGGAATCTGAACCTAGAAGGAAAGGTGTAACCATTCCTTACACAGCTGATGTGTCTGAAAAGCTGCAGAGAATTTTCACAGTATGAAATCCTGGTCTATTGCAAACCTACAAACCCTTTAACACACCCAAAACCAAGAGTCACAAACAAAGTCATGTATAATAACCCATTCAGTGTAGTGAAGAGTGCAGTGAGCGTCACATTGGAGAAACTAAACAGCCACACCATTAGAGAATGTACCAACACCATCATGAGAGCTCCTCTGCTTTTTTGTCCACTTGACAGATTTTAATTTTTCTTTTTTAAACAAAAAACATTCAACATTTGTTAATGATAAAGGCAAGATATGAGAGTTTAATGCCTGTGTAACATTCTAGGCGGAGCAAAAATAACTTAACCATAAAGATGGTGGCGGGACCGTACCAGAAAATTTACACAGTGCATCTTTAAGTGAATATGGATCAGTGGAGCATTAGGCACTAGTTACGTCTCCACTCCAGACTCACCGATGTCGCAGAGGAAGGACCGCCGCGCAGCCGTGACCTCCATGGCGCCTTCACTTTAAACAAATCACTGTCAAATGTAAAGAGACATGAAGCTAAGCAAACATCAGACCTCAGAGAGGGACCGGAGGATCATGGGCCGCGGGGGTCGGGCTACAGCATGGAGGGCGACGGCTTCAGGAGCTAAACAGAGCGGTGCATTATGGGAGCTGTTTACGGAGGAGATGAGTAGGGATGGAGCCGTGTGTCCAAAAGAGCAATACCAGAGGTGGGTAGTACTTAGTTAGTACTGGAGTATTAAGAAAAAAGAAGTATTTTTCAGAGTAGTTTTCTAGCAGCATACTTTTACTCCTACTTCTACAGTGTAATAGTACTCTTACTTGAGTTATATATTGTGCAGTGTAACAGTACTATTACTCGAATAATGACTGTATGGTGTGACAGTACTCTTACTTAAAGTTGTGATTCCTGTTCCCACTGTGAGTTAGCTCGTTTTCACACGTCAGTGCGCTCTGTGGTGCGACCTCAGTGCGCACTAGACTTAGTTCCGTTTCCTTTACTCTTGGTTGGTCTTGTTCACATACACCGCGCATCACTCACTCCAAACACACACCATGAGCCACGTGACAAACCATCAGCTGATCGCCAAACTTTTTCTGTGACAACGCTTCAAGCGGACAGAGCCCTGTCAATACGCGCACGCGCTCTTCCCAATAGGCGGTGGTCTTTTTTTTTTTTTTTTTCTCCCACTCGTGGCTAAATACACCGTGAAGCCTGTACGCGCTGGTGGCGGAGGAGAAAAGACTTTGTGAACACACACAGACAGACAGAAGGCTCACCTGCGCAGACGGAGTCAGGTGGAGAAGACTGTCGCTGCAATTAGTTGATCCAAATGGCCTCCTCAGACGAATGTGTCAAACAGCAGCTCTGCAGGCCCCATTCAGACAAATATACGTGGTCTGTGCGCTTTTTTTGTCCATTTCAAAGCAGTTTTACTGTCACAGCCATGCGTAGATCAGCCTCAGGTGGGCCGCGTTCATACCGCACTCGCTCCGCTCCAGAGTGCGAGTGGAGCCGCTCCGACACCTTCTGTTTCGAGCGCTCTCGGCCCGACCGTTTACTGCGGTCCAGAGTGTGATTATTGAGTTCACACCGGTCCAAGCTCACCGCTCTCGGAGCGAATGCTCTTTTACGTCGACCTAACTAGTGCCAAAGTGAAAACGACTACAAGTGACTTCATGCGAGCTTCATGTTGAAAATGTGAAATGATTTGAACATTTGTGTTTTTTGCAGCGTTCCTCCAGATAGGATTTATTTTGGCTCATTTTTGTCTCTTTGAGAGTGCCACATTTTGTAACTTACTGTAGGCCTATTTCATGTTTTGTCCTTCACATTCATCAAAATTATAAATCAGATGTTATGTACCAACAGTTAGTCTTCAAGTTACTCTTACTTGAGTAGTACTTCACAAATACTTTTAATACTGTATTAAGGTGGCTACTCCACCTCCAGATAAGTTCAGATAATGCCATACTGTGGAACATTCCAAACAGGCAAGTCAATTTGCAAATTAGATAAAACTGCAGGAATGTAGCCGATAACCCCATTATAACTTGTTTAAACACTGGACTAGATTATCAACACGATGTGCAATGTTATCACCAACTGTATTTGGATTTAAATAATTAAAATGTACTCAAATACTCATACTTTTCCATTTGTTTTAATATATTTCTTTGCAGTACAGAAATCACTGAGCCCACGATATGTTTTTACGGATTTGAAGATTGGGCTCTCCATATCAATACTGCTGCATTTGGTCCTTAAGCATTTTAGCAGTTAATGACCGCTCACGTTATTCCAAAAATATAAGAGCTATCACAACTTCACCCAGCGGACATTTTGAACTCCAAAACAGGTTCTCTGCTTGACGGCTTGGCATTGGAGAAATAGTAGTACTAAGACTTAAAGAGGGGGTATTTTACATTTAATTGTTTTGAAAATGCTTTATTTGCCCAAAACAGTGTATTGACATGTTTTATAAGTTTCAATTTTGTTTTTGACACTCTGACTCTCCCTTCCCTTTGCTCCCTGGAGTAAGTCACTCACCCTTCAGAGCACTATCACAACACAATCAGCGTGCATCCCGCTAATGAAAATACTGAACATCACATCAGGTTTGTCAAGTTGTCGTGTACAGTTTTGTATCATGTTTTTGTATATTTATGGAGAATTGTCATGTAGGAGCCTGAGTGACATAGGTCTGTGGGCAGAGCTTTGTACAGGCTTGTACTGATAACCATAAGGAGGGTTCAAATAGAGCCTAGGAGAGATCGCAAATATATTAAAAAATGTATGGATGACATCGAAAACCTCTTCAGGCATGTTTTTGATGAGGGAACAACATTATAACATGGTAGGAAGCTTAGTAAAAGCCATGTAAAATCTGTAAACAGGACAAAAATTTGTGGCAGTGAAGATGTTTTGCTGCTTCTCGAAGTCACTTCTTCAGTTCTGGTCAGATGGCTAGTGGACACTGCCTCATAACTTATAGCATTGTTCTCTTTGATAGAGCTAGCCAAGATGTCAATAGGTGTGAAAAACACCCAGTTGTATGAACATGCTAAGTATGTCTCAGGCACAGTGCACATTTAGCGTCGCTCAATAGACCTAGTCTACATACAGAAACTGTCAACAAAAGCTGTTTCCAGTTGCAGTATAGCTAACTCCTCCCTTCACATAGATATAAGGCAGTGTCCACCAGCAATCTGACAGAACTGAAGAAGCGGCTTGGATGAGCAGTGAAACATCTTCACTTTTTGTCCAGTTCACGGATTTTACTTTTGGCTTTTACTATGGAAAATCCAAACGTAACCTGGATGACTGAGGGATTACACAGACATGGTAGAAAGCTTAAAAAAAAAAACAAAAAAAAAAAACACAATACCCCCTCTTTAATGCACACCATATATTCCTATTATGACTACAATATTACAAGTAGAAATAATTTTGTTGAAAGGTGAATTATAAACAGCGTCCCATTAAGCTGGCTTTGGCTAACTATGCAATGTGCTTTGAGGCTAGCAAACTCTTGAGAGAAATATGAATGGAAGTCAATGGAAAATTGGTAATGCCAACTTTACCATCGACTCCTATTCAAACTGTGCTCCCAACTCCCATCGCAGCCATTGAATACATAATACTTGCTTGGTTTGCCATTATTGCCAGCCTTAATGAGAAAAATACTAAGATTACCAAGCCCCCATTGCCTTATAACACCTGAGATGGCTATCGTTTAGATTTAAATCCTTCAAATATACTCACTCCCCATTTGATATACTGTGTAATTATTTGGCATCATTGGACTAGCATGATGAAGCCTGTCGAAAGAAGTGGAACACTCTATTTAAAAAGCTGCATTGTGAAACACTTCTGCTTGCCTCTATGAAAAAAAATAAAAATCATCCTTTTGCCTTGAATGTCATGCAGTACGGCATTAAACTTATCTAGCGGGCAAGATGACCCGCCCACTTACAATAAGCGGGGTCACCGCTTAAGTGACCCCGCTTATTGTAAGAATACAAGTTCAATGCCATATTGTTGACTATTCTAGCAAAGCAATAACCTAAACATAGAGACAAGCATATGGGAGAAGAGCTATAGAAAAGTTGCACAGTGCATCTTCGTCTGTTTTTTATATTCAATTCATAATGTAAGGGCCACATACAAGTCCACAGTGTAATTGGTGTTGAATTTGCTGCAGGTAGAGCTGATGCTAACTGAGGGAGTGGTATATTCATTATTGTCGTTTTTAATCCTGTTCTCCCACGATGTCATTTTGTCCTCTTTCCATCTCCGCGAAGTCAAACTCGACACCCATCAGCCGCTTGTAGATGTCTTTAATGTCATCGCAGGTCGTCTCAAAGTGAGTTGTGGCATCATACGAACGTGAGAGGAAGATCTTAAGACAAAACACATTTAGATCAGAAAATGCTCTAGAATGTTTATAAGTACAACAATTTGAAACAGATACACTTCATGAGTCAAATGCTAAGGACAATATTTTAAAAGGGACATAGCTAATCTGCTAGTCACCATGTTAAAACAGGAAATGAGCATGGGCGCACGCTTCGGAATTTGGGGCCATTTCACTTTGTATTGAAAAACCATGGCACCTGTCTCTTTAACTGCTGCCATCAGGCTCATCATTTTGGTCTTAAAATATTTATATTAACTCACTCTACATGATTCTGGTGTTTTTAATTCGCCTATGTGTACGTAAGTCAAGATATGAACATTAATAACAGACCGATGAGCTGCCCTCTTTCGACGAAGTCACTCTCGCTAGCTTTAGCAAAGCTATTAATCAAACCTGTTAAGAACCTTTCGGCTCAGCTCCTTCTTTACCACAACAGTCCGATACGGCGACCTCGTCAATGCAGACGCTGCATCGATTCGCCCAGTCAATCTCACGCTGCATCCCTCCCTCACTCGTGAACAAAACCCCGAAATACTTGAACTCCTCCACTTGAGGCAAGGACTCTCCACCCATCTGGAGAGTGGTTCCACCCATGGTTTGACCTTTTTCAGGTCGAGAACCATGGCCTTGGATTCAGAGGAAAGGTTTCTCATCCCAGCCGCTTCACACTCGGCTGCAAACCGTCCCAGTGCCTACTGCAGGTCCTGGCTCGATGAAGCCATCAGGAGAATATCATCTGCAAACAGCAGAGATGAAATCCTGTGGTCCCTGAACTAGATCCCCTCCAGCCCTTGGCTGTGCCTACAAATCCTGTCCGTATATACAATGAACTGAACCGGTGACAAAGGGCAGCTGGGAAGGCTGTGGAGTGTGATTCCCCAAGGTACCACCACCCCAGTCTGCCAGTCCAGCAGCTGTGCCCGACCCGCCACACGTTCCAGAGACGTGTCATCTCATCCACCCCAGGAGCCTTGCCACTGAGGAGCTTGCAATCACCTCAGTGACTTCAGCCAGGCTGATAGACGAGTCTGTCTCTAGGTCCTCAGTCTCTGAGGATCTCCTCAAAACCACCGTCACATCTTCTGTGCATCTTCCACCGTCTGGTAATATCCCCAGTCGAGGTCAGCAGCTCTTCGTACGCACGGTACACTGTGTTGGTGAAGCACTACTTCCCCCCTCCTGAGGCGTCTAATAGTTTGCCAGTATCTCTTTGAGGCTGACCGATAATCCTCCTCCGTGGCCTCCCCAAACTCCTCACAACCCCAAGTTTTTGCCTCTGCGACAGCACGAACCGTTGGACAATTGGCCAACTGGTACTCTTCAGCTGCCTCATCAGTTCCGCAAGCCAAGCAAGCTGACAGAGGGCTCCGCCAGACATTCCCAACAGACCCTCGCTTTTGGTCTGCCAGGTCTATCGGGCTTCCTCCTCCGCCAGCAGATCCAACACATCACCAGGTGGTGATAGGTTAGGACGATAGGACAGCTTTGCCCCTCTCTTCACCCAAGTGTCCAAGACATGCAGCCGGAGGTCAGATAAGACAACAACAAAGTCGATCATCGACCTCCAACCTAGGGTATCCTGGTGCCACGTGCACTGATGGACACCCTTGTGCTCAAACTTGGTATTTGTTATGGCCAAACAGTGACTAGCACAGAAGTCCAATAACAGAACATCGCTCAGGTTTAGATCAGGGAGGCCATTATTCCCGATTACCCCTCTCCAGGGGTCAATGTCGTTCCCCAGTATGACGGTCAGCACACTGTCTAGTACCCCTCCCAGGGACCCCAAGAAGGCCGGGTCCTCTGCACTTCCATTCGGCCAACACAACAGTGAGAAACCTGTCCGCAATTCGAAAGCACAGGGACACGATGCTCTCGTTCACCAGGGTGAACTCAAACACATGGCTTACAGCTCAATCAGAGAAATGGAGAGTTCAGCCCCTCTCAAGTTGGAGCTCAACCCCCCACACAAGCTCAGGCTCCTTCCTCCCCAGTGAAGTGATATTCCATGTCCCTAGAGCCATGTCCGGAGAACCGGTTGTCGAGGCCCCTGCCTGCCGCCCAGATCTCTTCACACCAGCCCCTCACGCAGGTGGTGGATCCATGGGAGTACGGCCCCATGTCGCTCCCTTGGGCTATGCCTGACTGGGCTCCGTAGGGATAGTAAAATAATTAAATTCTGATTCATTTTCATAATTCAAGTTTAATTTTTCTGTAATGACAACCTCATTTCTGTGTAAACTCTGCACACTTTACTGGGCGACAGGTGTGTGGGAGGAAAAGCACTTTGTCTGAAGAATAAAGGAAACTCCCGTACACTGTCTTACTCTTATTTAAATTTTAAAATTTTATTCTACACAACGTTACAGTCGCTCTGACCTTCCTCAGGTGCTGAAGAGTTTCCTTTATTCCTCTGTTATGACAACCTCCCATGTCTCACCATAAAAATTAAAATAAAATATCAAAATAAAACTAGTCCTGTCAAAATACAGCTCTTAACTCCAGTGTGAGTCAGACCGCATTAGCTCAGCATGTCCTCTGCCCTCCAGCAGCAGAGAGGGAAGTCTCCCGACTCTACCCCAGCAGCCTCTCCTCTCCTCTCCTCTCCTCTCCTCTCCTCTCCTCTCTGGGCATCTGTCTGATAATGTGAGGACCTGGTAACGGCAGTACGGGCGACGTAACTGTTCTCGATTACATCCTCATGATGAAGGGTTTCTGAACCGCCCTTACTTTGACCCTTTCTCCAGGACCTGTTTGCCATAGGTGACCCTACCAGGGGCATGAAGCTCCTGACACCATAGTTCCCAGGATCATTCGGGTGCTCAAACCCCTCCACCACATTAAGGTGGAGGTTCAAGGACCTACTTCCCATTTGGAACACAGCGGCTAGTAGGGTAACTCTAGTCCTGCCTACAGTTTATATAAGTGGACAAACACCAGGGACTAGAGGAGGTTTAAAACAGCACTAAAAACCAGGGACTAAACCAGAGACTAAACTGGGGACTAAAAGACAGACAGTTTTAGAGCCATTCTAGAAGAGGACTAAACCAAGGACTAAACGGTAAAAAAAAAAAAGGACTAAACCAGTCCTTGTGTGTCTGTACCTGGCTCTCCACTCCCATGTCAGTAGGCTCATACAGATTGCTGATGTTGGTGAAGCACTGGTCTATGGGCTTGAGCAGGTCCAGAGCTGGCCGCACCTCCTCCTCGGGGTTACTGGTCTCCACCGTGGTGCTGGCGATGGCAATGTATTTCCCCTTTGAGGCCACGTTATGGTCGAACGAGATCATGCAAACATAGATGTCTGAATAGAAAAACAGATTAGAAGTTTCAGTTTGATTCACACATTCAAAGAGCTTGGGCCTGATTTTGTCCATGTAACTGAGTGAAGTAAGTTTTGCCCTGGTACAGATATATTGTAAAAGAGGGAGCGACACAATGCTCAAAGTATGAATTTATAATGAATTCAGCCATTCACTCCACACTCCACAGTTGTGATAAGCCACTATAGTCACAGCTGCGCTGGGGCAGATTGATGCAAGTAAGGCTGCCATTCTGCACCATCATCTCCTCCCACCATCATCACTTGAACACCACATTCATACTAGGCAATGTGAGTTAAGTGTCTTGCCTCTGACACCCTTCTGTGGCACCTGGTTTTCTCAGAGGTCTCATCCAAGAGCAAGCTTCAGAGATCTGACAAGATCAGGCTTTGACAAGAAGTTCTGGCCACAATTAAAGGGCCCATATTGCAACATTTTCTAATCTGTTATAATCATAGACTGTATACATAAATGGACATAACTAACACTTCTCACCATGTTTCCTGTTGACCTGGTTTTGGGGGATGATGATCTGACAGGACTTCACATCTCCAGTGTTGGCGATGGGGTGACTCAGGATGCAGATGACACGTATCACCTGCCCCACCTTCTTCACTCGGTCTGGAGCATAGCTGGGGTCACAGATCAACTGTTTACACCGGGCAATCTGGACACAGCCAAAAGAGGGAGGTTAATAAAAAATTGTGATATTTAAAGAGGGCATATTGTGCTTGTGCCTAGTGTGAGTGTGAGTAAGCGAGTGTGTGTGTTTCTGATGCTTTAAATGTAAAGTTTCATTTTCTTCGTTTGTCCATGGGCTCCATGTGGTCTTATACTTGTTCTGATACACCTCAAGATCATTCTAAAGCTATTCAGGAAAGGTTCATTTCTGTCCTGCGAGTGGGACTTTTTTTTAGTATTGATACCTGCAAAAAATGAGTATCTAGTTTTGATACTAGTTTTAGTATTCATTAGTATCTGATTTCCAATACTTTTGACAATCCTAGTAGTTAGTCAAGTGCAGATATATTGTAAAAGCAGCTCTTGATGTGCTGCCTACATCTAATTATAAAACCGTTTATAATCAAGAGAATCAAGAAGTGATCTGTTGGCATGCTAATTGTTATGGCAAAACTCTGCTCTGGTCTCAGAGTTGTGAAAATCGTTTATAAACTCATGGTGAATAATAACTAGTTCTGCTTTTCACATTCGAAGACAGTAAAAATCAGGTAGAGACTTGATTCTATACTTGTGGTTTTAAATGTCCACTTTAATATAAATGCGACACTTTGCTGTATTAAAAAAAAACAAAAAAAAAAAAAACAACAATCCTCACCTCTCCTTCAGACTTGACTCCCACAACTTTTCCATTCTCCACAACAATCTCCTCTATTGGTTTATTCAACATGTACGTCCCTCCGTAGATGGCGCTCAATCTACAAAAACACAAGTATGCATACATCTGCATAGCACATTTCTAGACACTTAAGGCAAGAGACAGGATAACCACAGTCACACAAGGAGGATATGCATACTCCACTCAGAGAGATCAGGCGTTTGGCTATCCTGTCTCCTCCCTCTCACTTTCACCAGGAGGTTGTGGGTCACTCTGCCACAGCATTAGCGTTACCTTGCAAATCCCTGTGGCAGCTCTCCCAGTCCGTACAGTGGATAGAGATAGGGACTTTTTCCGTATCTTGCCAGAGATTCGCTGTAGAGTCTGATCTTGTTTATGGCTTCAATACAGGGTTTATCCAGGTAACTGCAAACACAGGAACAACGTGATGGGTATGGCAGCACAACTCCATGGCGATGTTATTGTTTTGTCCTGTATGTTCCACAATATGTTATTAAACTTACCATGTGAACACAACTTGCTTTGCTCCATGGAGCTGGGCTATCACTAGAATCCCTCTACTTTAACCTGAGCTTGAGACAGGTCACAATTCTCAAGTGGAGTTTGCTGTGTAACTGTCAGATTACAGATTTGTTGACCTGATTTGTGGTTAATATCACTAATTACCATTATCTACATGAAACAAAAACTGGCACAAAGTTCAGCGTCTTTTCTGTCAGTATACCGGTAATTAACAAAAGTCAAATGCTTTAAAGCTATAAGATTAATGACAAATGGAGCCAATCCCAAACAAATAATGAGAAGGTTCAACATTTGTGCATCAGACATTCAGAGATTTAAAACTAAAACTATATAACTCCCATAGAGTTATATAGTCCATGCCCTCCAACTGAGGCCGACATCATTAAATTCTAAAAACTAAATGTTTTTTTTTTTTTTTTTTTGCTACTAAACTGTTTATCACATTATCAATTGTTCCCAGTCATTTTTGGCAATTTCAGTGCAAACTAGGTACATTACCAAAAATCTAAGTTTGTTCCCTTCAGTGGCCTCTGCAATTTCAAGTAGTTGGTGACATTACACATGACCAACCTGATTAAAAGGTGGAGTTTAAAGTGTGAATATCTGTTAGACCAATGAAGCTGTTCCTCCTAGGTCCTGACTGTATATATAAATGGACACGGCTAATCGATTCTGGCTCCAATTCACATTACATTGAAAAACTGTCACCCTTCTCTCTTACTGCTGCAGTGAATCTCGTCATTTGTCTTAAATTGAGATTACTCTGATTACAGTTTTGTCTGATGTTACGTAGTACTTGAAATTGCAGTGCGCACTGGAGGCTGCATACATTCAGTTTGACAGTTTTGACCAGCAAGCTGCACATTTGTTGATTTAGTTTTTAGTTCCACAACATTATTGTCCAACAATGTTGTGATGCCATCTGAAACATAATGAACTGTTCGCCATATGGCCCAGCCCTTGTGACTCACTCGTCTGTGCGGTAGAGGGCAAGGGAGTGTCCGGTGAAGTCCTGCACGTCCTGGCCCAGGCTGAATTTGCTGTAGATCTCCCTCATGGTAGTCTTCTGTGGATCCACTCCCTCCAAAGTCTTGGGGTCGTTTACATCAAATCCGGCCACAAACGTCAGAAACTTCTTAAAACGGCGCTTCTCAAACAGCCCCATCAAACCTGAGGAGGAGAGACAGACTCAAGACTAGGGCTAGGGATCAACTGGCTATAAATAATGTAATAAATATATAAACAGAATGCAATACTTAAGCAATTCTTTTGTAAAATCTTATCCTATTGCAGAAAAATAACAAAAAAAGCCCCCGCCACCCAGTGCTAAACAAAATTACACATGATAAATACAGGTTATGCAGACGACATCACAAGCTTTCGAACTTTATTAGTGAGTGGCAATGGTATGAGTTTCAACCAGTTATCATGGTGACACAAGGACAATACAACCCTTTATAAGCATAACGAATATGACAATGTTTGCTAATTTGTGCCAAAAAGCATGTTAGTCGTTAGCTTTACTATAGCAAAATGTATTGCATAAACGAATTTACAATAGCAGTAAAGCAGCAAAACTCTTGTGTGGTCTCAGAGTTGTGAAAAGCACTTATAAACTCATTGTGGTGAATAATTAGATTGCTCTGAATGCATAAGGTAAGTGAGCAATAACTTTGGACCACTGCAAACTGTTTAAAAGAGTAAAAGTCAGGGCCAAGGTACTGAAATGTACCTGGTACTGGTCAAAGTATCTTTACCTAGGTCCTGGTTCTAACCAGGCCATGCAGGTACTAAACTGACAAACCTTTTCACTTATTTGTTGAAATTAAAAGTCCTAAACAAGACATTGAGCCCTCGTATGGGTGATGCTCATATGGATGATGCTCGTATGAAGATATGTTGTTTAAATTAATTTTGTATTTTTTATTGAGTTTTCACATCTTGAAACATTTTTTCAGTATTTTCTATTGTGTTCATTGCATTTCCATGGTAACTGTTAAACATTCCGCCATAGAGATACATGCAGAACAACCCCAGCAGATGGCACGGCAAAGAATCAACTGATTTGTTGAGATTAGTTTCCATGGATACAGTACCAGTCTTTATAAAGTTATGGAAATGCAACCAGGCCAAGTAGCGCAGAGTAAAGCTGATGACACAAGCCAATAGATTTTCGAGAACAGCCCTGGTCTATGTTATGAGTGAGCTTTCTTGCCTGATGCCAGGGCCTCTGTTTCAGTGGAGGGGACTTTGTAGATTTTTCCTCCTTTAAAGACAAAACTTCCCTCTACCACTTTAAAATCCAGATACCGCGTGACCTGAGTGATGAGCAGCATCCTCACCAGCTGACCTGAAACACAAAACACAGGCATTTAGATACAGGGCATTTAGATACAGTGTGTAACTTTCTGGAGGTGGTAGGCATGTTACCATGTCATTTTGAAGTGCGATATATTACTGAAGAAAATATAGATAATAAACGATAACAGTGACTAGCATTTTTCCACGCCTAAAGCAGGATTTCACCCCAAAAAACAATTCTGTGTACAGTCCTATTAATGAACATGAGCTGCAATAAATATGATGTACACTTAATAAGGCATAAAAGTAATTTTTCTGCCCTCTACAGCTTTAATATAATACAAAAACATCAAAAATGTCCCCACTAGTACAGAGAAAAAGTACCACGTTACATACTGAGCCTCCAAAATATTGTTCCATCTTTCATGTATTGAATAATACGTCAATATACTGATCATCATGACAGGAAAAAGAAAGTTAAACCAATACTTTGGAACATTTCTATGAAGATAGATTTTATGCCATACTGTGGAAAATCAGGTTTGCAGAGGTGAAAGCCTGCTCACAGTAAGGATGTATGTTTTTCAGTGGTATAAAAATATCCATAAATGATACTGCAATTAATCAAATTTTAATCAAGATAAAGATTCACTCAGAGAGACCCACAGTCAAAACTCTGTCAGTGAAAGTGATTTGAATCAGAGGTAATTTGTGTAAAAGTTGAAAAATATATTCAAAATTACAGGAAGTAAAGTGTTTTAAAAAAAGACTGATGACATCACACTGGGGCTGTGTCAGAATGCCAACACTATTCTCTAGTTAGGGCACTATTTAGGGTCAATTTTTAGTGGGGTCTGAAATGCCCAAGGACTGAAAAAGTAGTGCACTAAAAAATTTCCTACAATGAACCGAGAAAAGTAGTGGGCATCAATGGTTACTAGATCGGTCAACATAGACCAATGCATCGTGACAGTCGGAAAAACAACAGTGGACTGTGACAGGTCTTTAACTGGACACAATACGACTGAATGAAGCAGACAGAAAATAGCACGCTTTATTGCACTGTTGATTCGGATCATGAATAAAACACTCTTAAATAAACAAGTTGCTAGGGTTAGCTGCTTACCTTCACTTGAGCTGATAATTGCCCCATCTCAGACAAAAAAACAAACAAAACTAAAAACTTTTACATGAGATTCAGCTTGACAAATATGTCTAGGATTATTATAGAAATCAGTCAAGGTTTATCAGTTTAGCCTTTTTTTTCACCCAGGTGACAAAGTGACCCAAATGTAATGAGCAGCATGTCTGAATCTCCCTGTGAATTTGTGCACTATACAGTCCACTAAACACTGCACGACTGTGCAGTGAGGGGTTAGGAGCTAGGGGGCCTTTTGGACAAAGCCTAGGAGAAATCTTTCCAAAAGTTGTGACACTTTATCCATAATTTCAACAACAACAAAAAAAAGATGTAGCCTACATTAGACAAGATTTGGCCCAGTGTACTACATGTTTGCTAGGTAAGAGTTATGCAAAATGTATATACAGGAAATTAATATTGGAAGGCCTTTTTTTCCCATTTTGCTCAGCCCTAACTTTGAACTGAAACCCAACAAAACCTAACTGTAGTTTTTTTTGTTAATCCCAAATTGTCCAGCCCTTGTCCAGATAAATGAAATGGTTTGTGCCTAGTTTGCCGTTTCATTATTTACCGTTTGCCATGAGGAACTTGGGAACCAGGTCCACGTTCCAGTCCCGGGTTTTGCCCATAGACTCAGGAGGGCTCCCAGGCAGTTGGAATTTCTTATACACCTGAGAAGAGACAAAATAAACAGGTTATGTGAATGAAACTATTAAACATACTATATAGTAAGGGCATTGTGGTAAAGTGGGCGAGGATACTTTTTCTCTGGAAGTCACTAGGCCTGTCACAATAATACATTTTGAAGCACAATATAGAAATATTGTAATAAATGACAATATTGAAACTCCTTTACACCACTGACAGAAAGCAGGATAATCCCAGGAAACAAAATTTTAAATATAGTCTCAATAAAAGGTCTGAGCTGAAGCAAACAAAGTGCAGAATGAGCTAATAATAAGCAAAAGAAGTAATTCTATTAGAAGTAGAATTCTAATCTTATTACATAAAAATCTCCACACTACTGCAAAGAAATTGTAAACACAATAAAAGAAAAATATATATAAATATTAATCTTGAGCCCCAAAATATATCACTTCAGCTTTCATATATTGAACGACAAGTCAGTATAGTGATTATCGTGAGAGGCCAAGATTTTTGATCTCATGAACTCTCAAACGTGGACATTATATTGATGTGAATGCTCAGATTTTTATAGACAAAATCAAAGAAGCACTTAAAACTTAAAGTGCATATTGCCGGCTTTCATGTTTTTGGTTAAATATTAACTCAACAAACTAAAGGTGTTGTAATAAGGCCTGTCACAATAACATATTTTGAAGTTCAATATATTGCTGAAGACGATAACAGACAATAATTGGTAATATATATATATATATATATATATATATATATATATATATATATAGTGAAAGTGAAAAGAGCAGATTTAAAATCACAAAAAAATATTCTGAATCTGAAAGTATTGTTAAAAATCATGATCTGCAATAAATAAACAGCAGAATGAAACACTTAAGTACTTAGTTTGTATATGTAATGAATCATAGAAGTGATTTATTCAAGCTTTTACAGCTAAAATCTTATCATATAGCCCAAAAATAACCCAAAAAAATTCTCAGTAGTGTAAATATTGACCCCAAAAATAAAAATACATTGTTCCATCTTTCATGTATTGACTAGTAAATTGATATACTCATTATCGTGAGAGGCCTAGTCATAATGTATTTTTATCAAATCATAACTATTGTGTAATTTAGACAGATTTTGGCCCTTGTTTACATTATGCTTGCTGGGTAACAGAACTGAAATTACTTTTACGTATGTTACTTCTGCTGAACCCAATTTAAACAAAAAAATAAACTTGAGGCGAAGTTTTTGTTAAATATGTTTTAGTGAAAAAGTCAAAACAGTCATATGCAGTTTAAAAATCAAATAAGACTCCAGTGACCAGCCTCTCTGGAGTCACTAAAATCTTCTTGGACCTTGATCTATGAAATAAATACCATACTTTCCCGACTACAAGTCATACTTTTATTCCATAGTTTGGCTGAAGGTGTGATTTATATTAAAATTATTAAAATATATAATTTCACATCTTCGTCATTGTCACACTGAACCATGCAAGGGCACACTACTCTTGTGCACAAGTATGTCAGCCACGTGGAAGTGGCGCTTCATCCACTTCCGGAGTTGGCGGAGTTGTTCAGAAGCGACACCAAGGATGAAGAGTTCAATGGATTTAGTGATTTGGAGTGAGATCAAGAGTATACTTGCTAGCTTGTTTGTTATGCTTTAGTTATCTGATTAACTGTTAATATCTTACGTTAACATACTAGAGGCATATTCAGTTTGTGGTCTATGCTTCATGTAGCTGAATAAATAGAATGTGTTACGTTACCGTGCTGTACTGTTGTGCAGCCTGTTGTTCTTTAAAGGCAAGTTAGAATAATAACAATAAAATAAAAGATAAAATCTTGGTTCTTGGTCTCGGATTTTGTAAAATAAATTTCCACAAAAAAAATTTTACTTATATACAGTGTTGGGAATCTTACTTCAAAAATGTAATTAGTTATAGTTACAAGTTACTTCTCCCAAAAAGTAACTGAGTTACCATCTCAGTTACTTTTTGGGAGAAGTAACTCGTTACTAGGCAAAGTAACTATGCCGTTACTATGTAAAAAAAAATTAAACACAAATGATGTGAACCTTTAACATTTATTTCACTTTAACAGATTGCAATTATATTGCATTTGTTTAAAAGTGATCCATATCTGACACCAGCCTGGACACTTTCAGTCACATTTAAAAAACATATGTCCATATCAAATATGTGGTAGTAGTTTGTGTAAAGTTTCAGGAGGAGGCGCTGTGCGTCAGGGCGTCACGTTTCTGATCAAAACTCAACTCGGACCCAATCAGCTGTCACTGCAACGTGTGACAGGACACCATTTCCCATCATGCATTGAGCATTTGTAGTCCATGCAGGCGCCGCAGTCGGTGGAGCTGCTGCGCTCGCCTCGCTCAGAAATTGCGGCCGTGTCTCAATTCGCCAAATGCGCCATGTTCTGTTCGAAGTGCGGGTCGAAGTACCGCCCGACTTAAATGCGCCGTTCGAGCGGCGCATTTAAGGGACTTTGGTTAATTGAGACACGGCCTGCGTCGGCCTCGCTCTCACGAGATTATTTGCGCCCGCCTCGCTCATCTCAAACAAGCCTCTCACCCCGAGCCTCTTTCACCAAAGAAACACACAACAGCAGCTCCTCGTCTGAGAGACTCTGATGAAGAGCAGAGTTGACTGAAGTAATAGTAACGCCCCACGTTTTACTGTCAGTAACGGTAACGGCGTTGGGACGCTGGGAAAAGTAATTAGTTAAATTACTCCGTTAGTGAAAAAACAAAACGTTACTAACGCCGTTATTGTTTTTAACGCCGTTATTCCCAACACTGCTTATATATGTTTTTTTCTTCATTATTTATACATTTTTTCTACTGGTGCAACTTACTCTCCAGATAGTCCGGAAAATATGGTACATCTTTCATTGTTCAACTAATGTACTAATTCAAAATTATATAAATGCTGACTAGTTGACTACTAAAAAACCTGAATATCATAAAGATATACCTTTTTTTACATTTACTCCAAAGCGTAACAATTAATCCCAATTACTGACGCCTGGTTTATGAAGTCAAACTATATGAATGATAAAGTTGAGGAGAGGTAAACAGCCAGATTCAGCGGCTCATGCTAAATGCAGTTCCTCACCTCTTCCAGCGGTGTGAGCGAGGCGCTCTCTGCTCCGTAGTACGAGTTTCGGTCCATGTGAAGCACCTTCTTCCCCTTCACCGACATGATGCCCGACAGAATACACTCCTGAGGACACAAAAACACACTTTAAAGTACTCTCACCTTCCTGTAATGATGTATAGTTAAAGTCCCCTAGAGAAACATGTCCTTTGCTTTTGACCAATCCTTCAGCATCTCTTTTTTTCCCTTTTAATATAAAAATAATATTATATTTATTTAATATAATAATAATAATCTTTTTTATTTCCTTTTTTCGAGCAGATGACCTTGGCCTGCTGCTGTGGCCGATAACCAATACCAATATTTGCAGATACCGATATTTTGCTTTGGCACAGCCACGTTTTGTGTAAGCTCTGCACACCTGACTGGGCGACAGGTACGTAGGAGATGGAGCACTTTGTATGAAGAATAAAAGGAAACTCCAGCACACTGTCTCACTCTTGATGCAATTTATTCCACACTAGGGCTGGGTATCACCAAGAAGCTGCCGATACGATACGTACCTCGATACACAGTCCACAATACGATGCGTATCTCGATACAGTGCCATTTCGATACGATATATTTCAAATCGATACGATACGATTCAGAAAAAAATAAAGGCCTTCAACCTTACTTAAATGGTCAACCCAAAAAACAAACAAACAAAAAAGAACATTAAATGGTGCATTTATCTTCCATTTATTGAAGATTAAAAAACACAATGAAGTGCTTTTTGATTAATGCTAGAGGAAGGAAGGCGGTTGAAACATTTTTTTCCTGACATTTTCGTTTCTCTTGCCTCTCGCTTCTCTTCACCCATAAAGAGTAACATCTGGGGGGAATATCGATATCGATACTAGGAAACAAATAATCAACAAAGAAGAAACAAAGAATCGATACTGTATCGATTTTAATAATATCGATACATATCGGTGTATCGATATTTTAGCACACCCCTATTCCACACACAACGTTTCGGTCGCTCTGACCTTCCTCAGGTATGAGGACAGCCCCTTCCGCTCCCCTTATATAAATGAAAGGACTGCCCCCTTCAGTTCAATCAACCAATAATGGTGAGACACATCTATTCATAATCAGACCCAACACCCAACAACACCCGCCAGATTGTGCATAATTCATTATACAAACGTTTTTTGTGAATTAAAATGCATGTTTAATAACTAGAAAAATATAATGATTATTGTGAATTAGAGAAAATAGCAAATATATACTATATTTTTTTGATTTCAGTAAAAAACAGAATAATTGACATAAATGACATAACTGACACCCCCCATAGAGTTCCATTACAACAACATCCACCCTCTACATATCCACATCACAACATGACATTTAACAACAGTTCATCATTTAAGCCCTTTGGACTGAGTGTTTGTAGGGTAAAAATCCAACAAGTTTCACGTCTCTTTAGCGCGTGGTTGTGGTCGCCACCCCTCCGTGGAGCAGGCACCTGTTCAATCCTGCAGAAGCGAAGGGAAGACACGTCAGGTTTTAACAGGTTAAAGTGAACAGCAACAGGAGAGTCTGCATCCTGCCGTCTTATTGCGCTTTTGTGTTCACTGATGCTGGTTTTTAGTTTTCGTATGGTCTTTCCCACATATGCAAGTCCGCATGGGCAGCGCAACAGGTACACCACGTGGGTTGACGCGCACGTGATGACACTCCTGATGGGAAACTTCTTTCCAGTAGAAGGATGGCAGAAATGAGAGGTCTTAGTAGTATTATGGCACTGTGTGCAACTGCCACACCTATAGTTGCCATTAGGAAGAGGGGCAATAAGAGTTTGTGTGTTTGGTGTGTTCCTGCCATGAGAAAAGTCTGAATGTACTAGCGCGTCTCTCAGATTTCTGCCTCTTCTGTATGTGAACAGCGGTGGATCTTGGATTATTTGTGTCAATTCTCGATCAGTCTTTAGAATGTGCCAGTGTTTTAAAATGACTGATTTAGCAGAGCCAAAAATAACTTTGTAGAATATTATTTTGTAATTAGCCAATAACAATGCTGGAGCTGATATACTGCACATGCCTACTCCTCTTGGAACCACCTTAGCTGGGTTAGGTAATTTTAGTTTTACAAGATTCTGTTCAAAGTTCACAATTCAATCGTAATTAAACACATCCAGAAGAACTAACAAAAAGACTGAAATATTAACTGACAAATTTATACAAGAATCACATTTCAGAACATGTCTGTACAGCCCTAAACTACAGGGTTAGCAGCTTTTATACAGAATCCGACAGAGACTCTGTTGAGCTGAGCCCTTTTTAACCTACTCTGAGTTGAATACTTAAAGCAAAAATGTGATCGAATTCCCTCAAAGCCAAAAGTCTTTAATACGATTAGAGTTGGCTCATGTGACGTGTGGATTTAGTAACTGGTTTTACTGCAGCTGCATCTAACAGTGAGGAGCAGATATTTTATGAGCAAACATGAGTAAACAAAGGCTGAGTGACTTGGGAGCCAAATCATAGTCCTGCCCCAGTACAGCTGTAGAGCAAAAGCAGCTCCTGAATGCAGAAAGCACACAGAGGCCTCATTTTGACCACAGTTATACAGCGTTTGTAACGTCTGCAAACAATGCTAGTTGTAGTGAGGATAACTGTGACTCAACTTCGCAACTTTGAAGTGCTGTAATCATATTAAAATAAACCATTTCTGTATGTTTTTAAGATGGTAAACAGGTACTTGAGAGAAACTTGAAATGACCATCACTAATACAGGGCTGGAAGATTAATCATAATCAAATCAAAATTTGAATGGAGACGACCATAATTTCTCCACTAACAACAAAATCATTCTGCATAAAAGCTGCTAAACCTTTAAAATGTAAATATACAAACATGTTCTGAAGTGGTCCTATGTGTCAGATGCCCTCCCTGCGTGTCCATGTGTCTTATTCTGCATAAAATCTGCAAACCCTGTAGTTTAGATCTGTACAAAAATGTTCTGAAATGTGAGATTCTTTATGATTCAGATTTCAATCTCTTGGTCAATTCTTCTGGTTTATAATGTGATCTTTGAACAGAATCTTATTCATAAAAACACAAATCGCAAATCTAATAAAAACATAAATATACTTTGTTTTTAAACATTTGATAAAGACCTAAATTACGCATTTATAAAGAGAGGGCATTTTACCTCTATGTGGTATTAAAGAGGGGGTATTTTACTTCCGTGTGGTATTAAAGAGGGGGTATTTAACATATTTATAGCATTTTCAAAACAATAAAAGGTAACACTGTGATCTATTCTCCCAAAACAACGTATTAACATGTTTTATAAGTTTCACTTTCGTTTTGGATGCTCTGAGTCTCCCCTCGCTGCGCTAAGTCACTCCCCCTTCAAAGCGCTATCACAACACAATCAGCGTGCATCCCACTAATGAAAATACTGCACATCACATCAGGTTTGTCAAGTTGGAGCCTGGGTGACCTAGGCTTGTGGGCAGAGCCTTGTACAGGCTCGTACTTCTAACCGTAAGGAGGGTTCAAATTAGGCCCAGGAGAAATTGCTAAAATACTAAATATGCATGGATGGCATCTAAAACCTCTTTGGACATGTTTCTGATGAGAGAACAACATTATAACATGCTCCAGAAAGCGTTATATCCCCACTCTAAATGTAAAATACCCTGATGACAGTATACAAACCTTACTATGCTAATTAAATCAGAAAAGTGATAAATTATAAACTATTATAGACACTATATTTGTAATTTTTTTGCCGACAGGGGAAGCTCAGTCGTTTAATGAGCCAATATAAAGCAGCTGAGGCACAGTTAATTTTTAACAGTTAAGTTTATAATCGCACATCAGAATGAGGAGCACATGATCACACTAAAGAGGAGCGAGAGTACAGGGAAATATGTGGCTCAGCACTTGCCACATAACAAGGTCTCAGGTTCGATACTTGGAGAGACTGGTGCCTTTCTATGTAAGGTTTACGTGTCCTCCCTGTGTCTGACCTTCTGCTCTGCTCCATCTAATCCTCTCTTCTGCATTCTCTGCTCCATTTAACACTCTCCTCTGCTCCGTGTGACTCTCTCCTCTACTACACCAGTCATTGTCCTCTGCTCCATCCAATCCTCTCCTCTGCATCCTCTGCTGCATCTAATCCTCTCCTCTGCATCCTCTGCTCCATTTAACACTCCTCTCCTGCATCTAATCCTGTCCTCTGCATCCTCTGCTGCATCTAATCTTCTCCTCTGCATCCTCTCCTGCATCTAATCCTCTCCTCTGCATCCTCTCCTGCATCTAATCCTCTCCTTTGCATCCTCTGCTGCATCTAATCCTCGCCTCTGCATCCTCTGCTGCTTCTAATCCTCTCCTCTGCATCCTCTGTTCCATTTAACACTCTCCTCTGCTCCGTGTGAGCCTCTCCTCTGCATCCTCTATCCATCCTGCATCCATCCTGAAATTCATGAATGTTCAACCTGATCATTTCCATTAGTAACTAGACCCAGGAACTCACTGTATTACAAAACAAATCTGCATTTGAACAAGATTCATTTTAGCGGCACCCATCTGTATTAAATATTTTTGGCTTATAGAATGTTATGATCTCATCAAGTCCTGTAATCAACTAATGAAACTGTTCTTGGTCAAATGATAATGTCCCCGTCTGTCAGATGCCCGCCCTTCCAGTGTGTGTGTGTGTGTGTGTGTGTGTGTGTGTGTGTGTGTGTGTGTGTGTCAGATGCCTTCCCTGCGCCTCCAAGGGGTAAAATACTCACCAACTATTCTAATTTTGTATAACAAATATAAGATCTTATGACAGTACCCAGCTCTACATAGCACATATAAAGGTTTTATTGGATCACTATAGTGTCCTTCACAGTGGCCATTACCTTCACTTGGCACACTGAGGAGACATGCAGTCTGGGCTAAAAACAAAAGCTGCTAATACAACTTCGCAAATTTAGGACAAAAAAAAAAAAAAAAAAAAAAAAAAAAAAAAAGTGACAATTTTTCTGTCAACATTTGAATGTGTCACAGTGGATGTGTACCAATGAAAGTGAAAACGGGGGGAGATAAGCTAAATGGCGTTTTGAAAATAAGAGATTAAAAGATTACTCAAATGTAAATCCGAATCACTCCAAATACAATTACATATTTTGAAGCACGATATATCGCTACATGGGCGACAGTAGCTTGAGTGTTTGTCCACTGATCCGAAGGTTGGTGGTTCAAATCCCACTCTCTACATAAACATCATTGGTTCCACTGACTCAAAGGTTGGTGGTGCAATTCCAGCCCTCACAGATGAATGCTGTCGTTGTGTCCTTGGGCAAGACACTTAACCCACCTCACCCCCAGTGTCTGTGTACACTGGTGTATGAATGTGTGTGTGAATGGGTGAGTGCTTCCTTGTTGTAAAGTGCTTTGAGTGCCTTGAAGGTGGAAAAGCGCTATATATATAAAAATGTGACCATTTACAGAGAAATATTGCATTAAATGATCATACTGAAACTCCTTTATTCCACTGACACAAGGCAGTAAACCAATTTTAAAATATTGTCTATAAAAAAAAATGCTCCTAAAACTCTATGATCCAACCAAATGTTTGACCCAAAGTACACTGATGAGACAAGTAAGGTAATGATAAACTGCAGAATTGTTTGTAAAATAAATTAACGTTTCATTCCTTTTCAAATTTCAGGTGAAATCATTCTTGCCATCTCCTTTCTGCTTTGGTCCATGGAAAATAGTTCTAATCGCAGTAAATCAATTTAAACAACACAGAGTCAGCCCAGCTAAGAGGTAGAGATGCAATATGGCCACAATATTCATCTCATATTTGTTGTGATATTTTGGAGATGCCAACAGAACTGAAGAAATGCTTCTTTTTCCTTTTAAAAGCCCTAACAAGCCTTTGGTGCTGTATTACTGTCATAATAATTAAGACATAAAAAGGTCTTAAAATCTAAATTAGTTTCAATATTATCGTTTATCGTCTACATTTAGTTCAGCAATATATCACACTTAAAAATATGTTATTGTGAGGCCTAATGATATCACAATATTTTTTATATTTTATATTTTTAATATTACATCATTACTGATAAGCGATCAAATGATTAATCGACTAAAGGCACACAGTACTAGTGCTGTATACACACAGACTGGAAACATGACACCCAAATACTCATACTCCGTCATCACTGCTCTACAGCACTGATGTCACTCTCTGTCTGGGTTCGTATAAATAAATGGACTAAAAACGATCCAGCTAATGTCAGAATTACACTTCCTGTTTCATGGTACAAAGATGTATTGAGAAGTAGTAGAAACTTGTCTACTACTGGTCACGATAATCAACCTTTGTTTATAGAACCCTTCACAACACCCCAACGTGCTTTCCATAAACTTTATATATAAATGGACATAGCTAACCTGCTAGCTGCCTCATCCAAATAGAAAATGAGCATGGGCATGCTTCCAGCTCCATTGACTTCGCTTTACATTGAAAAACTACCATCCCCTCTCTGTAACTGCTGCAGTAAGCCTCGTCATTTGGTTTTAAAATGTTTGTATTATCCCAGACAAATCAGGTGCCGTCTTTCCTCAAAATCGCTCCCGCTAGTGTCAGCAACAAGTTTGATTGACAGCGTTTCTAAGCACCCGCTCCCTGTTGAACCAGCCGTGTGCGCAGGAAGGGGTGTTACCTTCAACAGCCTCGCTCCATATTTTGTTACTCATGGTCAGAATTTCTAGTATAGAACTTGGCACCAAATTGGTCTTTATAACTGCTAGCCCCGATGAGCTTCATTTGACTGGAGCCGATTGCTATGGGTGATGTCACACTCACTTATTCCACTTCTTTACACAGGCTATGGTCATGATCTGTGGTGCTTTCCAATAAAACCAGCAGTATAAAAACATCCAAAAAGATTAAACAATGAAATAAAACGAATGGTATGTGGCAAATACTCAGTGCATTACTCCGTGCTGAAGCCAAGCTGAATGAACCTGAATGAAACAGGCCAAATAATGGAGAGATGGAACAGGCATTTTTGGGGGGGTCAATATTCATTGTGGGAACTTTGTCTTTGTACCAGTGGGTAATTTTTGGTTATTTTTCTGTTCTATGATGAGATTTGAGCTGCAGAGGGTCAAATACATAACTTGAGTATAACTTGTTATAGATACAGTAAGTACTAAAGTGTTTCATTCTGCTTTTTATTTATTGCTGTTTGTATTTTATAACAATATTCAACATTTAGAGCTGTTTTTGAGGCCAATTTTACTTTAGGATCATTGTATCTGTGTCATAAATTTGTTCCAATATTATCGTTTATAGTCTATATTTACTTCAGCAATTATGTCACACGACAGGTCTAGCTATAACTAACATCTACAGCACATTGAGACTTTTTAAATACATTATCAACCAAATAAAGGGTGGAATATGGAGGCTGAAGAGGCCTTTTATAGAGAGAATATTTACAAATAAACAGGATTATTGATGCAAATCAATATTTTTTTTTTTTTTTTTTTTTTCATTTTGGGTGTGTTTAATGCACTAAAAACATGCATCCTTATGAGTGGGCTTGCATCTCCAAACCCTGACCATTATTTGGCCTTCCTTTGGCTATTATATTCCACAGTACAACATAAAACTGATCCATCTCCATGGGGAATGTTCTGAAGTATGGTTTTAACTGAAGTTGGCTTTCCACCTCCAGAAAGTTCCATACTCTTAATAATGCCACTGTTTTATAAGGTCTTTAGGTATACGTTTTAGAGTGTGTATAGTCCAGATAACGATTACGGTTATCAAAATACAACTACGACGACGTGCTAAAGACAAGCCTGTTCGAATACACACCGAACATGTACGTAAAGCTACGTAGAGTTAGACACTTGTAATATGCAACTTAGATTAATAAAATACAACTTTTACAGCTCTTAGACTTTACAACTAAACAGAATCTAGACAAAAACTATTCATCGCAACTGGCTTCAGAAGACACACAGAACTGTGCAGGATATTCTGTGGCATTTCGGACGAATCGTAACAGGAAGAAATCTAGTCTTCTCTAAAAGTTTGCAAGTTACACCCAGTTTTTCGCGACTCTCCAAAAAGTTATGGGACCTTTTTAGCTTCAGGATATTGTTCCGAATTAAATAAACTCAAGCTAAAACAAATAAGAGTCTTGCCTCGTTGGTACAGTGCGGCCAGCTGCATACTTAGGTCGGCTAAGGCTAATCATGTTTAATCTGTTTTACCCTCAAGACAAGAATCAAAAAAATTTTGTCAGTGTTTAAAAATGCTTGTTTAATTACTTTATCCACGTGGAATAATTGTCGTGTATTATGTAATGACAAATTGGAATGTTACAAGTAATTTTAAACGAAAGGGCGTGAGTTTGTGTAAATGTTTAGAGATGCTAACATATGCTAACGGTTTCTATTATCCGCTATGGAAAAAGTGGCTAACAGCTAATACTAAGCTAGCTACTTAGCCGCCGTCATTAGGCCCAGGAGAAACGCGCTCGCACCAACAGGTTGCGCTTCACTTCCCCGACTCAAAACGACTCTTTTCAGGCGTCTCTTACCGTGAGCCCGGTGCCCAGGACAATCACGTCGTACTCTTCATTCATTTTGGTGGCTGTTGAGGTAAGTTTTTGGTGGAGATTTGGAGGAAAGAGACAGAAACCGGAGCGCTCTGGGTGAATGAAGGGCCGCAGTTCCGAGCAGGAGAGAGGCGGGGCTTCGTGCTGTCACTCACTGCTGCAGTGTACTTGATCAGCCATTTAAAGGGGACATATTATGCAAAATCTACTTAAATGGGCTTTTAAATGTGTTATAACAGTGTTACCATATCTTCATCATCGTACATGGCTTACTCCAAGTTGTATTTTGATTAATGCATTTTTGAGTCATCCTGTATTGTCTTGCATTCAAGGCATGCGTGCCCGGAGAATTTGAAGAAGTGAAACATTGATTCGACTACCCCTCATTTCCGTCCTCTGCTCTGTATTTACTAGCGACTATTAAAACAATTCTGAAACACAATGTTATCCTACCGCAATGCACAGATATCAGATGCCAGTGGGACCATTCATTTATTGCTGGGTTTCAGATGACATCACAACATTCTACAGGCCAATAATAGGCAGATAAAATGAATGCTGTTAAAATGCTGATTTTTGTTGTAATACAACACATAATGGGTCTAGTCACTAATAGAGATGATCAGGTCCAATATTTATGAATTTTGGATTTTTCATAGCAAAGTACAATGTAATTACCGTAATAGGAAAATCTGCCTTTTGCCTCCATCTGCGAGAATGTCTGAATCTGAAAACCACCAGTATCTTGTGTAAACAAAAGTAGTTAAGTGAAAAATAAATGGGAGACACACTCACAAACACACACACACACACACACACACATCAAAATGGGGACTAAATCAGGAACCCAGACTAGAAGAGAACCAAACCCAGTCTTATCCAGGACTAAACTAGGGATCCAACCAGTGGTGGAACAAGTACTCAATTCTGTTACTTAAAGGTCTATATTACGCAAAATTGACTCTTGTGAGCTTTAAGCCGTGACATTATATTGTCACCACATCAAAAAAACATACCCGGAGTTGTTTTTTATTTCATTCACACACGTTGGAGTAATGCTGCATTATTAGACTATCTACATCCCCAAAGTTCAAAATGTTCTGTTTCACCTTGAGAAGCCATGAAACAGTAGTTTCAAGTTAACAACTACCTTTTACATTTTGTTCAGAACAGCTTATTCCAGACCGAAATGGTCCAGGTATGTTTGCAATGAGGAAACAACATTATAATCAGAAAATAATGTAATGTGGGCCCTTTAAGTAAAAGTACAGATACCGGAGCAAAAAAAGTAAATACAAGTATTAAAGAACCCATTTAAAAATGTAAAATGTGAGTACAAAGGAAAAAGCAAAGCAAAGCAAAAGTATTTTGTGCAGATTTTGAGGTTTTATAAAGCTCCAAATGTAGTGATTTTTGATACACATTTATGCTGAATTTCAAACAGTCAGTCAATAGTTTTTTCTAGCTGTTTTTATTTGTATATTTTTGTTTTCTCAAATTATGAATGTGTTAAAAAATAAACCCTCAGCCTTTTTAGCAGGTCTCAAACAATAATAAAAATACTTTTATTTTTCTTTCCTGCAGTGGAATAGAAAGTACAGATACAATCTCAAATGTAGTGAACTAAAAGTAAAAATATCCACTTTGCATTGTACTTAAGAACAAATTTTAGGTGTCTGTACTTTAATGAAGTACACTACTTTACTACTTTTACTTTATGTTTTTTACATTATGTTCCACCACTGGATCCAACCAGTGGTGGAAGTGTTTAGTGACTTGTAGATTGAGGCAGCAGCGGCTCCTCCGAGGTGATCTTATAGCCAGAATTTAAACCAAAAAATTTTAAACTAAACAAAATTGGTTAAATGAGTCACAAATCTGGACTTATTTTTATTGGCTACAACAGTTTTGGCTTTGTAACTGAGTACTACCCACCTCTGAAATTTGGGATTGTCTTTTTTACATGTAAATGCCAAGTTTCTAGCTACTTTTCTGTATAAATGGTGATTTTATATGTGTTTGTGGGTTTTGGGTCACATCTGGTCTGATAATAGTTTTGAGAGCTTTGCCAACCCCACGCCTTAAACCAAGTCAACTAATCAATTCACTACAGTCTTAGTGGTCTCTGATAAACCTGCGTGAAACGCTTGGACCACGGCCGGTTTGTTGGCGATTTGTTGTGGTGTTGTTCCGGAAGAATCTGGAGAGTTTTTCAGGCCAAGCTGGAGGAGAGTGGTCACTGCTTCAGCGTGTTGACCAATGGACGCCATGTGAAGAGCTAATGCAAAGAAATCAGAGGGAATCAGCCAATATTACTGAAATACACTATTAATAAAGAAAACTACAAAAACATTTATTTAAAACACTTATTGTTAGGCGACTGTTAGGATGCCTTAACACATGGAGAGTGTTGGAAATAATAGTTTGAAAGAGTTTTTAGTTGCAGAATACTATATATTGGCATTAAAATGTATTTTCTAACATATTGTGTTACTTGGTCCAATCAAGGTGCCATATTCTGAATACTGAGAATACTTTCACATTGTAAAGGCTTAAAAACAGCTTCTTCTTTGTTGCATCGCCTGCTAAAATGCAATTATTTATCACAAATTAAAGAGGAAAAAGTAACTGTTTTCTGAATATCACACATAGACTGTATAAAGAAGTGGACTGAGTGAGATGTGACCCATAGCGTTTGGCTCCAGTCAAATGAAACTCATCGAGGCTAGCAGTTATAGGGTCAAATTTGGAGCCAAGTTCCATATTTGGAGTTCTGACCGTGAGTATCAGCAACCAAAGATCCAATTCAGGGTGAGGCTGTTGAAGGTAACGCTCCTTACCGCTCCCACACCGCCGGTTTAGCAGGAAGCAAGCTCTTAGCAATGCTGTCAATCAAACCTGTGGGAGCAACCTCGGATAAAGAAGGCTCCTGATATATTCATATCTTGGTTTACAAACAAAATAGTGAAATAAAATTTCCAGGATCATGTAGAGGGGGTTAATACGAACATTCGATCAAAATGACGAGCCTGACAGCAGCAGTTATGAAGTTGTTCAATGTAAAGTAAACTGAAGCCAGAGTTGATAGAGCAAGCCCATGCTCACCTCCTGTTTGGAGTCCGGCGGCTATAAGGTTAGCTATGACCATTTATATATACAGTCTATGATACCACCAAAGGAAGAAAGAAAGACTAATTATATTCTTGTACAGTTATTAATCCTTCAAAATAAGTATTCATGCATTTTTGGGTACTTCCCAACACTGCGTGAAGACAGAGAAGATGTTGGGCTTTTTGCTAGTTTTCAATAGTGTACAAGTGGTACCTTTAACAGTACCCACACCTAATCACAACTTCATGTAAAAGTACTTTTTAATTTGATTGTAAAGTGAAATCTTACCAGTTCTTCCCTTGGCATCTTGTATTTGGAGATCAGCTCCTAACTCTTTCAGTGTTAGTATAGTGGAGACGTGGCCTTCCTAAGAACATACAACAGTACACAACTATCAGCAGATATATTAAACAACTATCAGTAGATATATTAGACTTTTGATAACAATGCACTGATATATAACTGTATTTATAAATGGACGTAGCTAACTTGCCAGCCGCTGTATTCCAAACAGGAAGTGATTATAGGCACGCTTCCGGCTCCATTAATCCTGGCTCCATTTCACTTTACACTGAAAAACTATCACCCCTGTCTTTGCAACTTCTGCTGTCAGTCTTGTCATTTTAGTCTTAAAATGCTCCTATTAACCTCGTCTACATAATCCTGGGGTGTTTTATTTAGCTATTGTGTCCATAAGTCAAGATATATGTACAACTGCTAGCCTTGATGAGATTCATTTGACTGCACCAGAACGCTATGGGTGATATCACACCCACTTAGTTCTGTTCTTTATACAGTCTGTGCTTTCAGGATCAATACTAATACTTGTTTTAAAGTTCAGCGTAAACAGAGACTCGCAAATCTATTTTTATCCTAAAGCTGCACTATGTAACTTTTCTGGTGAAGGGTCCGCCACTTGCTTGTCTCCGTGAAGATGTTTTTGCCTTGCTACACAGTATGGCATTAGACTTATCTACCTCCATAGAGACAAGCAGGAAGCACCAACAACCCGAGGTCTGAGGAGAGGCAACCCAGCTCATAGTAAGAATTCATGTTTTTGACAGCTAATGCCATAATGCAGAATATTCCAGATAAAGCAATGATAGCTCCAAAGAGACAAGCATGTGGCAGACCTTTCACCACCAAAGTTACCTAGTGCACCTGTACATTTGTGACTAGTGTTTCGAATAATGTTGATGCATTTCAAATTGTGAGAGGACCAACCTTAGCAGCGTAGTGTAATGCCATGAGCTGGAGGCTGGTGGCACTCTCGTTCACGTTCACGTTCAAATCCTTCACTAAAAATCTCAAAGCTTCATTCTGTCCTGTTACTGCCACCTGGTGCAGAGGCTGAGCTCCTAGTCTGTCCACTGCTGTCGGACACGCCTATGGGAAAGAGGAACAATATATATAAAAAAAATAGTATGAGTAATATTGAATAATTCAAATCAAATAAACACTGGTGTTCAAATATACACTGCCTGGCCAAAAAGAAGTCACCACCTGGATTTAACTAAGCAAATAGGTACGAGCCTCCTCCAGTTGGTATATAGGTACCAGTCGGGTCCAGGTTCAGCAACAGTCTGTGCTCAAAGAATGAGGTCAGCTGACTACCTGAATATACTGAATGACCAGGTTATTACACCAGTGTATTTTTTCTTCCCTGATGGCACGGGCATATTCCAAGATGACAATGCCAGGATTCATTGGGCTCAAATTGTGAAAGAGTGGTTCAGGGAGCATGACATCATTTTCACACATGGATTGGTCACCACAGAGTGGTCAATATTTGTAAAGCAGTTGGTTCTACCTGGTGCTTCTCTAAAAGTAGTTTAGCCACTGAGACATGTCCATTCCTCAGAGCGTCCATGAGCGGAGTGACCCCACAGCTGTCCCTTTGGTCTGGTTTGTAATCACATCTGGAACAAAGAATATATAAAACTAATAAACATGGGAAGATTTAAATGACAGATTTTGTGATTTTAAATTAAAGAAACTCTGTAAGATTTTGATTTTAAATTCCATAAACTTCACTGTGTCCCCCGATTTGAGGTAAACATCTAATATGAAATAAAATATCAAATTACTTATAACAATTCTAATACTGATTTATTCTTAATCACAAAATATTGATGGATAAGCTGTTTATGTTATAATTTCAATGCTGAAATCCATTTGGTTTAAACCTAAAAGCACTCTCTCTGATCTGAATGGTCACTACCTAAACCACAGCACCTGCAGCCAATCATGAATCAGTGCTAGTGCAGCCTCTGCACCTCAGTGAGTGAATTGTGGAGGTTCTGAGCTTTCACATGAGGCCTGTCCTTTATTGAGAATGAAACACACTTTTATGTGTCCTCTACCTGCAGTTTGAGGCTCTGGACACACGGGCTCAGACAGGATTGTAGCTGTACCTTTGTTAAACTGTAAGAGGTAGTATACAGACAGTTCCTTTAACCCACTTCCTCTTACCTTTCCAACAAGATTTTGATCACTTCTTCACAACCGTGCATAGCTGTAAAGAAAGGCACATTACCCAGATGAACATTATGTCTACATCTGTAACACGATTTAAAGAGGGGGTATTTTACTTCTGTGGGATATTAAAGAGGAGGTATTTTACTTCTATGGGGTATTAAGGAGTGGATATTTTACTTCTATGGGGTATTAACTGCTAACACATAACATATTTAGATCACCATGTTACGTTTTATTGCTTTGAAAATGCTATATTCACCCACAACAACCTATTAACATGTTTTGTAAGTTTCACTCGTTTCTACCCCTCCCTTTGCTAACTCACTCCCCCTTCAGAGCACTATCACAACACAATCAGCTCGCATCCCACTAATGAAAAACATCACACCAGGTTTGTCAAGTTGCTGTGTACAGTTTTCTGCTAAACGAATCCAAGAATCCCATGTATTTCAGAATATTTTTTAGAGGTCTAAAGTACAGGGTTAGCAGCTTTTACACAGAATAAGACCCCATCAAGACATTGCAAAGGATATCATGTTATTTAAATAATAGCGCTTTTGCGATTTAGCAGATTAAACTTGTGGCCAGACTAAACTGTACCTGCCGTGTGCAGTGGCGTGCGCCCAGTCTTGCTCTCTGTCCTCCACACCTGCTCTGAGTGTTGTAGAAGCAGCAGCACCACCTCAGCGCTGCCCTCTCTGGTGGCCACGTGGAACGCACTCCAGCCATCTTTGTTCTTCAGACCCAGGTCGGCCCCATGAGCCAGGAGCTGAGCAATCACAGAGAGGTTTCTACGGGTGCATGCCATCATCAGAGGGGTCCTGCAGCACAACACATGAGATCAGCCACAACTTAATTTCACTAGGGATTGGTAAAATCTCTCATAATTATGTTGTATTTCTATGAGTATGAATATGAAACTATCCCAATCTGCACTACACAATCTCATAGGAGTTCACGCATTAACAACTATGTAAGAAGTACTAAATAGCATCTTCATATATGAAAATGTACTATAATGTACTAAAAAGGGATTATGCAATTAACTTTCACAACCAACCTTATACCAAGTTAATTGACTAATTGCAACTAATAAATTATAGAAATAATCTTAAACTAATGTAGTCATCAAATTATTGTTATCTGGTCTATACACGTGCTCCAAAACAGGCCATTTGCAAAGAGAGCTTTCATAAAGTTCTCTTTGCTGAGTTTCAGATGACATCACAACCTTCTATAGGCAATAATATTTCATTCAGATGGGGACAGCTAAAATTAGTATTGTTAAAATTCAGATTTAGTTGTAACACAGTGAGTACTTGGGTCAATAATAGAAATTGCATAGAAAAATGTATATATATATATATGTATATACATATATGTATATATGTGTGTGTGTGTGTGTGTGTGTGTGTATATGCACGTACATACATACTATATATATATATATATATATATATATATATATATATATATATATATATATATATATATATATATATATATATATATATATATATATATATATATATATATATATATATAGATATATATATATATAGATATATATATATATATAAGTTGTCTGTGTAATCTCTCAGTTGTCCAGGTCTGATCCATAGTAAAAGGCAAAGTTAAATCTGTCAGTTGGACAAAGCCACTAACTACTCCTTTGAAATAGTGAGGTACAGATCTTAGCCAGAGAAAAGAAATGGGTTGAGAGGGGAATTAAAGAAGCAGTTTTTGTTAGGAAAGACAATCCTTCCTTGAACAGGAATGGGGGCCTTCGACATCATCTATTTCCCATCTATAGCTCCATCCTCAGACCCAAAGCAAACAAAGGAAATAAAGAGAACAATAGAGAGTCATTAGGCCCATTAAGCCTGAATGTAGGCCCATTTAGGCTGAAACTGTGAACAATAGCTGTTAACAGTTTCAGTGTAGTTAGCTCCTTCTTGCAGACAGACATAAGGCAGTGTCCACCAGCAATCTGACCAGAACTGAAGAATCTTGCATTTTAAACCTTCTTTTTGGACTCAAAACAACTGCATTATGGATAATAGTTAGCACGTCAATGATTAGCCTCCGCAATGCCTTTAAACTCTTAATATTTGAATTTTTAAAAAAGTCTATGGGAAAAATAAATGGAAAATTTACTTCCAGAACCTGAGCAGGATGTCACTTAGCTCCATAGTTTAACCTGAGCTGGAGACAGGTCAGAATTCTGTGATGGAATTTGCTGTGTAACTGTCAGATAGCAGATCTGTTGACCAGAGTTAATATCTTTGTTATAATGTGGAATATTTTTGTATTTTAATTTATTTGTTAAACATAGCCAAAATATGTTTTGTCATGTCTGACAGACATAATCCAGAAGTATTTTTAGTGGTAGTTAGTTAGTAGATAGACCGCCAGATGGAGTCCAAGTACCACTGTTTTTCACAGCTAAACATTTACATCTCCTGCCCTTCTGTCTAATAAAAATTGTGGAAAAAATATAAAATTACACTTAATTTATGTCTACTGTGATAGTGTTAGGCGTTCGGTCATTCCAACGCAAAAAGATCTCTCCTTCGAGCCGGATTCGAACCAGCGACCTAAGGATTCCCGCATATCCGCTACAGTCCTCCGCTCTACCAACTGAGCTATCGAAGGGAGCTAACAGCTACACCCCAGCAGTTTACTTTTATATCCAACAGACGGCGCTATATGTTCAGATATTGATTAGACTTGTATTACCAGTCCGCTTTCTTCAAACTATCCACTTTAGCTCCATTTTCAAGCAAATATGTCACGCATTCGAGGTGGCCCATTGACGCAGCCTCGTGGAGTGGTCTCTTGTAGTCATTGTTATAAACTTCCACGTGCAGTCCCAGTTTATGAAGATATTTAACGATGTCTAAATGTCCGTGCCTGGCTGCGTAACGCATCAAAGTGTCCCCAGATCTTCCGAAGTGTTTGCTAATCACAGTCTGAACCATGGATCTATTAAAATCGGTCTGAACCGATCCGCTGTCCATTGAGTTCATATATTTATCCAAAGAAACGAGATCTCCTTCCTGAGTCAGCTTTACCAGTGATTTCAACACGATTTCGTCCATTTTTAAATTAAAATCGGTGACGTATTTTGAAGAATAAATGCGTGTTTTAAAGCATCGCAGCGAAGTAGAACGTGCTTTTAGCAGAGCGTTTACGTCTGGTTTCATTTGCACGTACGTAACGTCAAGATGGCCAACCAAAATCTAAGCATGCGTCGACAACCCATAGCAAAAAACCTTAGAATTAATTGTAATATGTAGGTCGTTTATTTTTGTAACGTCGCTTAAGAAAATGTTAGTTATAAAATCTTGCCTAACGTCCTATATACCTACAAAGAAGTTGTATTTAAGGCATTTACGCCAAATGTGGTAAAGGGAAGATTTTGGGTTGTCCAACTTTTTTGACGCTCATGGGAAATGTAGTTGTGTTCGTAGTTTCCCCGTGGGATCGATCCCAGCGGATGACTGATTTTTTATGTTTTTACGAAGGTCTGTAGACTTAGTAGAACTAATCAATGCAATTTATTCTAACTTAAATTAGCTATTCTGTAATGTAGAAATAGGCATACTTAAGATGATGTTTGTAATAGATTATATTGCAAAGCTTGATCTGTCTGTAGCCTACATTAGTCTCCAACGCTGCATTCAGTTAAACAGAAAGAATGCCACACACTCTGGTATATTAAAGTGCCCATATTATACCATTCTCTGATCTCTGTTGTTTCTTTATCACAGGCATACCCGGAGATGTGTTTTTGTTTCATCCGCACATGTTTAACACACAGACCCTGCAAATTTAAGCTGAGTTCTTATCTCATACTGAACCACTCTGTTCCACCTTGTGATGTCATGTAGTAATACAGGATGTACTGCTTCATGACATCATAAGGTGTAACAGAGCGTATAAAGAATGTGTGAATGAAATAAAACACAATGCCAGGTATGTTTTTTTTTTTTTTGTTTGTTTGTTTGTTTGTTTTTGTCTAACATGGTTAAAAGCTCACAAGAAACAGTTTTATGCAATATTGGACTTTAACATTTCCAGACCATATATAAAATCACAATATGAAAATATATACAAGGTGGCCATTATTTAATGCTGATTAAAAGAGCACGCATCTTTGTCTGCATTGCACTGTTGGCTGTTTTGTATATATAAATAGTATATATAAAAGTTTCTTAAGTAATTTTTTATGTGGGCTAACAGATTTGTCTGATTTGTCCGGTGGCCCTGAAGCAAAAGTTCTAAAACTGTCATGTCATTATCACATTTTCTATTGAAGCATTTATGCTGTGTTAACATTACAATGTGTGTGGTTTGGAACAACGTGTGCTCATTAAACACATCTGGTCACATCTGGAGAGGGAGGAGAGAGAGAGGAGAAAGAGAAAAGAGAGAAGGAGAAAGAGAAGAGAGGGAGGAGAGAGATGGAAAAGAAAAGAGAGAGAAGGAGAAAAAGAGGAGACAGAGGAGAGAGATGGAAGGGAGGAGAAAGAAAAGAAAGAGAGAAGAAGAAGGGGAAAGAGAAGAGAGAGAGTAGAGAGAGATGAGAGGGAGGAGAGAAAGAAGGAGAAAGAAGAGAGGGATGGAGGAGAAAGAATAGAGAGGGAGAAGAAGGAGAAAGAGACAAAAGAGAGAGAGGAGACAGTGAGAGAGAGAGAGAGAGAAGAGAAGAGAGGGGGAGAAAGAGAAGAGAGAGAGGGAGAAAGAGAGGCAGAGGATAGACAGAGAAAAGAAGGAGAAAGAGGAGAGAGAAATGAGAGAGAAGAAGGAGAAGACAGAAAGAGGAGTAAGAGAGAGGTAGAGACAGGGGGGAGGGATTCGGAAACAGGAGGGGAAAAAAGAGAGATAAGAGAGGGGCAGAGAGGAAAAGGGGTGGTCTAAACAGGGGAAGGAGACTGAGGGATACAAGGAACAGAGAAAGAGAGAGGGGCTTGCTAAAGTGAGAGAGTGAAGACATACATGACAGAGGGAAGAGAGGGAGAGGTAAGAGAAAGAGGGACAAAGGTTGTGGAGCAAGAAGAAAGAGGTGAGTGAAAGGAGGGAGAGGAGAAAGAGGAGAGAGAATGTAAAGTGGAGGAGAGAGAGTAAAAACAGGGAGAAGAGAGAGAATATAAAGTAAAAGGGGAGAGAGGGATCAGAGGAGGAGAGAGAGAAGGTAAAGTGGGAGGGGAGAGAGATCAGAGAAGAGAGAGTAAAGAGAGGGAGAGGAGGAGGAAGTCGTCGGCTGCTGCTTTAGGTTTGTAGACTTAGGTTTGAGCACACATCATGGAGTCCAAAAACTACACGGCACTTTGAGATGACCCATACTCTCTGGACTGGTGAGTACAATATGGAGTTAAAGCTCCACTCGGTACTTTTTTCTGGATAACTGTTTTTCCTGTGTTTGAATTTGTATCAGTGCTGGTTATTAGAGACACACCCCCTTTCTACATGTGCTATAGGAGAATGGACTCTATGTACTAGAAGGCTCTGCATGTGAAAGTAATCTCCAACTACGTCCAAATGGCTAATAAAAGGTATAAGTGCTTAATTACATCTGTGTTAGTATTTATAAAGTATTTATTCATACTTTTTTGTATATTATACAGCTATTCAGTCATTAATTATTATTTTCTTAATACTTCTAATGGAGCTCAGCAGTGACTGTCCACCCCACGGTTCCAGAACAAATTTTCCCATTCATTCATTCTCATAAACTTTCTGGAAAAAATTTAAAATAAAAAAAATAAAAAGTTTGAAAACTTATTCTGGGAAAATCAGCTCTGGGGTAAATAATGACCACACAAGACCTATAATTTTATTTAAAATCTGTTTCTGAAATTTTATAAACCAGGAAGCTGTTAACACATTTTGGAAAATATTTAGTTTTAAATGTGGTTTTTTGAGCTTAAAACAACAATGTTATGGGTATTAGTTAGCATGTAGCTGCTTAGCCTTTGCGATGTATTTGAACTCTTAATATTTGAATTTTTGACAAGTCTATGGGAAAAATGAAAGGAAAATATACTTTCGGAAACAGAGCAGGCTGTCACTGTTGAGCTCCATTAGCGTTCATTAGCATTACTAGCTAAGCTTTTGTACATGCACTCTAATCTTAATCTCAGCATTAATGCATATGTGTTTTATAAATACAAATATCTGAATAGCCGCTAATTAACGTACCAATTAGCACTCAGATAGCAACATGGACCGTATAAAGAAGAGGACTAAGTGAGTGAGACGTCACCCACAGTGTTTCAAATGAAGCATATCAGGGCTAGCAGTTATAGAGCTGAATTTGAAGCGGATTTCCATATTTGGAATTCTGACCACAAGTATCTTAACAATCAACGAGCCAGTCCAAACCAGCAGTGCAACACTGTCAATCAAACCTGTTGCTAACACTAGCAGGAGCAACCTCAGAAAACACCTTTGTCTGTGATTATGTGTTTCATTAATGCTAATATCTGAATAACTCATTAAGTAGCATATCAGTTAGCACTCAGTTAGCGACCAATATGTGGTCCCTAAACAAAAGTGTTACTAACCACTTTAATATAAATGTGTTAAGTTGTAATGTTGCAGATATTATACTGAGCTGATAAAGTATAAAACTGGTGTGCTTAATGTTTTACCTTATCCATAGACTGTAAATAGCTGACTTGCTAGCCGCCGCATTCCAATTAGGAAGTTTTCATGGGTCCTTCCAGTTCCTAGTATGTGAGCTCTGCTCACGGACAATGGCAATAAAACTTCTTCTGATTCTGATTCTGATTCTGATCAAGTCTAATTCACTTTCTATTGAAAAACCATGGCTCCTCTCTCTGTAACTGCTGCTGCCAAGCTTGACATTTTTGTCTTAAAATGTTCATGCTAACACACTCTACAGGATCCTGATATTTTTACTTCATTATTGTGTCTGTAAAATAAGATATGAACATTAATAACAGACAAATCAGGCGCCAGGTTTGAGTGACAGCGATGCTACGCATGCTAAAGGTTGCTATGATACTCACAGTTGGAATTCCAAATATGGAACTGGGCTCTAAATTTGCTCCAATAACTGCTAGCCTGGCTGAGCTTCATTTAACTAGAGCCGAACGCTGCAGGTGATGTCGCACTCACTTAGTCCACTCCTTTATACAGGCTATGGTCATGATCACAAATGTTTGTTTAGATTCTTGAGCTTATCTTGCAAGCAGTTTGAACGACGGTTTCACTGTTGATGGCATTAATTAAAGGCCTCCGAGCATTATTCAGAAGTTTCAAAATACTTTCCTTTACCTTTGTACTGGCTTTGCTTCAGTCACAAAGCCAAACAATTGTAAAGAATATCATTTAGCTTTAATTTCTGTATTCAAGTTGTTAATTCTGGATCAAAAAATGTGTTTAATTTCAAGTTTAATCTGTCAGAGCATAAAAATTCACAAGACACGTTTTAGTGAAGGAAATGATTTAAAATGCAAGGCCCACAAATGGTAATGTATTTATTTGAGACTTTATATCATTATTTCTTGCATGTTTAAGGCTAATCGTATAGCCTCATGCCTCTTCTATTTAAGTTGTGTAAGTACTGTGGATAAATGGACACACGTGGCACACACACAGACTGGGGCAGCGTAAAGCTAAATGTTGATGAGTTTATCAATATCTGACACATATTCTAATATAGTGGTGAAAAAATACTCAAAATTCTTTGACTTTTGCAACAATATATATATATATTGTCCAACCCTAAAAATCTGAGGACCACTCCTTTAGACGGACTTAAGCAGGATTACTTAAACATGCATGAAACAAACCATAACTCCAGGTCTGTTTTACAGGAGGAAATGACTAAGAAATTCTTGGTCAACCAAAAACTGGCATAGATATTTTTGCTTTTTTTATTATGTTATGTGATCTGTAAGCTTCATATTCAAATCATGTCCCTTGTGCATTGATAAAGTTTGTCTGAGTCTAAGTCCCAAACTTGTAGAATCTTGTCCAAAAAGTATGACTAACGATATATGTTCAAAGGCAGATTCAGCTGTCCAGCCCCTTGTAAAACTCTAGATAACTCATTCCATCTTTCCTCTTTCTTCTGTGCTCAATATAAATTCCATATAAATTCAAATTCTGATAAGAAAATAACAAAAAAATTGGGTCAACTAAGACACTATGGTCCAATTAATCGACAACTAAAGGACTCTACAAATGAGCTCAGCCCAAAGCATGCTCAAACACTGGTGTAGGCCTGTTACATCAGACGACCTTTATACAGTGATGTAAGTTTTTAGCTCTGATTTGCAGTGTTCAGATGGAGCCGGGTGATTCTGTGCTGGACATTATTGGTTTGTGGCTCAGACTCTGAAGCTAAATGTTTCCAGATGTTTAGAAATAAGGAGCAGAGTGACAAACACAAGGCAAACATCTGCTCCACTCACCACTGAAGCTAAACTGAGAGGAAGTGCACTGTCATGGTATACATGATATACTACCACACTACTACTACTACTACTACTACTACTACTACAAATGCAGCCTGTACTGAGTGGACTGTGTCATTGTAATTTACTTTTCTTTTTTTTAAATTTATCTTTATTTATACAGGGGGACCCAATAGGAGCACTTGGGCTCTCTTTTTTATGGACACCCTGTTTAAAATACAAAACAAGCAAAAGAAAGAGAAAAAGCACATATACAAGTTCATATTAAAACATTAAAAGCAGCTGCAGGTGTGTGTATAAAAATTTGTCACCAAATTATTAAATTGCGATTGTGTCACCAATGTATCTTGATTTGCTTTTCCTTGGAGTGTGCTCCATTTTTGTGAAGCAAAACACCAAAAAGCTGTCTTTCCCATCTCAGTTTTGGTGCGGTTAGTCCTTAGTCTTATGCGTGTGCATGTCATGTGATCTGGTATTAAATGTTCTGGTATCAATGATTAACATGCACGTGAGGTATTTTGGCAGTTTTTGAAGTTGTCCCTTATAGATCAATTTCATACAGTGCTGTTCTCTTTTAACAGATAGTGATGGCCAACACACTTTTTTATGAGCTTTTATAGAATACAGTGATGGGTTGCAAATCCATCACCTGTAATAAAAATGTTTGTTTCTATAATAGAATGATGATTTTGATTTTAAACTGCTACATCATTCCAACATATGCTTTTTAAAGGATACGTTTTTGTCAAGCAAAAACCCAAGATAACTGTCGACTCTTTCAATGGATGTACCATTTAGCGTATAAAGAGTTGTAGTGTGTTTTTTAGAAAAAAAAAAAGTACTTAGTTTTATTTGTATTGAAAAACATTTTAACATTTAATGAGGGAATTTTGGATTTCATTAAAATCTTGTTGCAGTTTTAAAAGTGGCTGATCAGCAGAGGGAGCACATGCATACAAAACTGCATAATCTGCATTTAAATGTATGTGTCTTTCTCTGAAATTGTAACCATAGAATTAATTTTTTTTAAAAGATAGGTAAAAAAAAAGTAGGGGGGCCAGAACTGAGCCTTGGGGCACTCCTTTACTTAAAGTTTGAAAATCTGACTTAAACCCAGCTTCAGCTGCCTGGGTTCTGTTTGGAAGCTAATTTTGGAAAAAGAAAAAAAAAAAAATACATGTAGCATTGCAAAATTTAAGGAGACTTCATCATGAAGCTCATTGAGAGAAGGCCAAGAATTTGGAGCTGTCCACAAAGCAAAGGGTGGAGACTGTGAGGAGCTGTGAATGTAAAACAGAAAATATTCAGTTGAGTTATTTCAATTTTTTTTCTTTAATATATAATTTCATATATCGTGCTTCATAAATTTGATATCTCCTGTGTGTATAAAATGTAGAAAGTAGTCAAAGTATCGAGAGAAAACACTGACACTGACTGGTAATATATGTAGGCAGCTGGTTGGGCCAAACAAAATATCAGCCTGTGCTGGAGATTTAAGGCTGACAGCCGATGTGTTAAAAAGTGCTAATATCAGCCCATTAGTCTCTATTTCTAGCAAGCATTTATTTTTGTGTTTTAAATGCTCAAAAAGCCTTGAAATAAGAGTTAGGGTGCACTCTCAGTTGCATTACAAGAGATATCCCCTTAAAAGCTACTGAAGGAATCCTAAAATAAAACCAAATCAAATCTCTCCCTTGATCCAGTGGAAGAAGAGTGAAAGGATATTGAAAAATAAACCATACCACATGTTTGACGTGTGTCTGCAGAATGCACCATTCAAACTGTCATATACTGTTAATGTTGTGTCTCTTTACAGATGTAGAAACCGACATGAGAGATGGCTCTGTTGAGGAAAAGTGAGTATGGACAAGTTTAACTCATTTTCACTATTCAGTTATACCTAAAAATATTACATTCACACATATTCTAGCATTTGTCTGGAGTCACAACACGTGCTGTTGAATTCTGGTGTAAAATCTGAAATATGCTTTTTCTGGGAAAGCCAAAAGGTACATATTTCACTGGTTAAAGTTTTTATTTTAATTCATTTTCTTATTTATTTATGTATTTGTTCTTTTTTTTTCATATATTTTTAAATTTGATTTATTTTCTTTTTTGCATGGAGAAAGCAATCAGACAAAGTATATTATTTACACATGGGTACAGTTTTGGTTTGTTTTAGGCCAGGGTGAACATTTCAATCTCAAAAATTGACTTAATTTTAGCGGCTAGTGTACATAAAAAAAAAAAACTCTTTTAAAAATTAAAATCTTGTTTTCAGCAGCACACCATGAGGTGTACAGCTGTGTCCTGTAATGTATCTACTGTATTAAAGACTGCAGTCCCTAAAATTAACCCCTGTTGCATCTCACACTGCCACACAGTTTAGTATCTATCTTTTAGCTTATATTAACAATTTTTTTTTTTTTTTTTTAATCAGACCTATTCTGCAAACTGCACTTTTCAGAGCTTTTAACCATGTTTTAGTCGTTTCTTCTCATTGACCCTCTGAAGTTGTATTTAGAGTGATTCATGTTTGAGTAATCTTTAATGACTTATTTTCAAGACGCCATTTTGCCAATCTACTGTTTTTTCCTCTGCCGGTACACACTGACTGTGACATACGCACTTCCTTCTCCAGTTTTATTTTTTTAATCGGTGATGCTTGTAGGATGTGGCAGCATCGCGTAGTCACTTTGATAAAAATGAAAACAAATCCTCTCGCTAGTGTGATGTGCAGCTATCCAGGAGAGGCTGACAGCATGCAAGCCTTTGTTGGGATGACTTTAACGGCGATGACTGCTCCCATTGGGCACTGCAGTTTTCTAAAGCAGAAGTCAGCGGACTTGTTTCTTTTATTGAGCGTTTTAGATGAGTTTTATGATTTAAATGTGTAATTTTAACATAATAATCTACAGGTGCCATAGATAATAAATACAGAGCACACACAAGCACAACATGTCTCCTTTAACATTAGTTTTATAAAGTGATGCCATTATTCAACCCCAAAGATGTGATTGTTGTCAGTTGAAAGACAATTTGTAGAGCCAGCCCCAAGCAAATAATGGTACAGTTAAACATTTGTGGACATAAGTTTGGAGATTTCTTTCAATTAATCTCCCATAGAGTTAAACAGACCCCTGCCCTCCATTATCAGATTATGACATCATCACATTCTAAAACATGAATTGTGTAATTGTCATTGTGTAAGGATCATGTATTAGTGACACACGAGGAGCAGATCTGTTCCATATGCTCTCGGATGTCTGTGTGAGGGCTGAGGAGAAGGAGGAGGAGGTGGAGGAGGAGGTGGAGGAGGAGGGAGGGGCTGATGAGGAAAACATTTTGTCACTGTGCGGGTCAAACGTCAGGAATTTACAATCTAATAAAGTGTGCCACTTGGTTTAAGAGCTGAGACTATAGCCAGTTTTGCAGTTCATCTGAAAACTACAATCTAATGTTAAAGTAGTGGGAATGTTTTTAAGGTCCTATATTACACAAAATGTAGCTTTAAGCCATGTTATAATGTTTTTACCTCCTCAAAAACATACCTGAAGTGGTATTTTATTGCATTCACACATGTTTGAGTAACACTTTTATTATTTGTCTGTCTACATCTCCAAAACTCAAATGATTTTAGTGAAGGTGTATGGAGTTTTAAAACATAGTGCAGCCCTTCCTGTACTTCCCGTATTATACATTTTCACTAAACATAGTTAGCATGGTTATATTTAAGATTTTAGTAAAAAATAAAAACAAATCCTTGTTTTGTATAGTTTTTAAATTCTGATCAAGTTATTCTGATGAAGTTCATCATTTACTTCCTCGTTGGACATGGGTAGCAGTAACATACGTAGAGGTAATTCTAGAAATGTTACCTACCAACCGTAATGTAAACAAGAGTTATTTAGTTAAATGAAGCAAGACGAAGTTCAAATCTGTCAACTGGACAAATCGTTGTAGGAGTGAAGACGTTTCGCTGCTCATCCAAGCCGCTTCTTCAGTTCTGATCAGATTGCTGGTGAACATTGCCTTATATCTATCTGCAGTGGAGGGGCTAACTCTTTCTGCAGGGAGGGGCTAACTGCACTGAAACTGTAAACACCTATTGTCTCCAGTTTCAGCTGAAACTAACCTATTCAGTCCTTAACGACCCTGCTATTGTTCTCATTGTTCTGGGTCTAAGAATGGAGTTGTAGATGGGGGAGAGATTATGTCTCAAACCTCCATTCCTGTTTAAAGAAGGATTCTCTTTCCTAACAAAAATAGCTTCTTTAACTCCCCTCTCAAACCATTTCTTTTCTCTGGCTAGGATCTGAACTTCACTATCTTCAAAGGAGTGGTTAGTGGCTTTCAGATGTAGATGCACAGCGGACTGGGGTCCAGAGGAACTCTCACGCCGATGTTGGTACATCCTCTTGTGGAGTAGCTGTTTAGTTTCTCCAATGTAACGCTCACTGCACTCTTCACTACACTGAATCGAATAGACTACATTACTTTGTTTGTGGCTCGGGATCTTGTCCTTAGGGTGAACCAGTTTTTGTCTTAACGTGTTAGTAGGTTTGAAAAAGACAGGAATCTCATATTGTCTGAAGATCCTCTGAAGTTTTTCAGACACACCTGCTGTGTAAGGAATGGTAACCCCTCTCCTTCTAGGTTCAGATTCGCTGTTGTCTTGTTTTTTAGCTCTCTTAGATCTATTGAAGGCCCATTTTGGATATCCACAAGCAGAGAGGGCCTTCTCCATGTGTTGCTCCTCCTTCACTTTTCCCTCTGAGTTTGTGGGCACAACTTGGGCTCTGTGCTGTAAAGTACGGATAACTCCAAGTTTGTGCTGCAGTGGATGGTGTGAATCAAACAGCAGGTATTGGTCTGTGTGAGTGGGCTTCCTGAAAACTTCTACCTGGAGACGTCGGTCCTCTCCTATTGTTACTGCACAGTCTAAGAAGGCCAATTGTTCTCTTTGGCTTCTTCCCGTGTGTGAACTTGATGTTTGGATCCACAGCATTAATATGTGCAGTAAAGGGCTCCAGATCTTGAATTTTGATTTAGTCCAGTTGTCATCCACATATCGAAACCAATGTGTGGGTGGAGTACCTGGAAATGAGGCTAATGCCTCCTGTTCAAATCGCTCCATGTATAAATTAGCCATAATAGGAGAGACCGGTGAGCCCATGGCACAGCCGTGGATTTGCCTGTAGAAGTTTCCTCTAAACTGGAAATATGTGGTATTTAAGCAAATTTCCAGCAGTTTGCAGATTTGGTCCGGTGTCAGGTTAGTTCTCTCTTTTAGCTTGGTATCCTGCAGTAGTCTCTTCTTTGCAGCCTCCACTGCTACTGACGTGGGATACAAGTGAAAAGAGAGGTAACATCAAATGAAACCATCGTCTCATCCGAATCAAATTGGAGATGCTTGATTTTGCTCACAAATTCTGCTGTGTTCTCAATATGGTGCTCCGTGTTGCCCACCAGAGGAGCCAAGATGGTCTTCAGATATTTGGCCACATTGTAAGTAATGGAATCAACAACACTACATACAATGGGTCTGAGGGGTACTCCTTCTTGTGGGATCTTTGGGAGTCCATAGATACAGGGAATGGAGTCACCAGGATAGAGTCTGTAATACAGCTGTCTATCAATGACTTCCTCCTTCTCCAGCTTCTGTAAGCAGTCTATGATTTTCTTCTTGTAACCACTTGTAGGGTCTCGTTTCAGCAACTCGTAGGTGGCAGTGTCACTGAGGAGGCTGTTCACTTTGGCCTCGTAATCAGCTGCAGATAGATATAAGGCAATGTTCACCAGCAATCTGATCAGAACTGAAGAAGCGGCTTGGATGAGCAGCAAAACGTCTTCACTCCTACAACGATTTGTCCAGTTGACAGATTTGAACTTCGTCTTGCTATGGATCAGACCTGGACGACTGAGGGTTTACACAGATTAGTTAAATGAAGGTTTAAACTGTCGGAAAAATGTATTTTTTCTGAGTAATCTGCATTTTGGAAGGAGTTTTCTGTGTTGATGACAAAGGCAGAGGGATTCTGTTTTACAATTCACAAATACTTCCAGTATTTTTTGTAGAGAAACATGTTATACACATTTTTAATAGGCTCATTGTATCTATTTCTTGTTGTAAAGGTTGTATTGACTCCATGTTGTTGTTCAGTAAACAGGCTGCTGGTGGCACTGTTGCTGCTGCTGCTGTGTCTCCTGCTGCACTCGGCTCTGCTCAGAGGAAACTCCATTCATACACATACAGGTACTCCTATATTCATAATCCTATAATCATCCCATTTTGACTTTTCCCCATTCTCCATGGAGAAAATCAAGTAACTCAAGTTACATCTTACAGGTCAGATTTGTGGAGAGGTGAGCCCACTCAGTAAGAATCCATGTTTTCCAAGGCAGTAAAAACACCTTTGCAGGAAAAATGTGTTTAATGCCATATAGTGGAGTATTCTAGTTAAAGAAATAACATCTCCATGGAGACAAGCAGGCGGCACATCCACCAACAGTTACAGGTTACATAGTGTAGCTTTAAAACTAATCTATGCTGAGTATCACTTTCTAATATGCAATACAACTTAATTCAAAATTAACAAATCATTTATTAAGAATGATTCAGGCTTAGTGATTACTTTAAAGTGTGGATGCCTGTTAGAACAATCACACTGTTCCTTATATCTCCAGACACTGTCCCTCCTCCCCCTCACACTCCCGTTTACTCCTCCAAAGTCCATCTTTCCTCCTCCATCACTTTCCCCTTTAATCCCCCTGACCCCACCCCTCCTCGCCCTCACATTCCCCTTTAGTCCTCTAGACCCTGCCCTTCATACCTCCTCCCTCTCCCCTTTAGTCCTCCAGACTCTGTCCCTCTTTTCACCTTACTCTCCCCTTTAGTCACTTTAATAAACTATTTCTTGATTCCCCTCATCCTCAGGTCCTCGCAGGAGCCATGACCTTGCCCTCCGTCCCGACGCAGTGATCCCAGTGCTTCTGTGCGCTGCGGAGGAGAGGCTGGGCGCTGCCATGGCAACCATCAACAGCATCCATAGCAACACAGATGCTGACGTATTCTTCTACATCGTCACTCTGCACGATGCTGTCAAACTCACACGGTACAGATTTTGGGACAAACTCAGTTAAAACATGTGGTTGTTCCAGTTTCAGTCGGAAGCTCAATTACTCAAGTTAGACTTTAATCTGAGTGTTGTTTTAACACAATCTGAGAACTCTCACTGTTGAAAATCAAACTCCTAAACAGGATCATTAACAATCCTGAAAATGTCCTGTTTAAATCAATTGTTTTTTTTCTTCACTGTCTGTAACTACTGAACTTTGCACCATAGACGAGGCATGCATGAATTAATCAAAATATAGCTTCAAGTAAGGTCGTCTGTAATAAATTGGTTACATGGTTGGTAGGATCACTGCTGCTGAAGTGTATATCAGCTCATAGCTGGTTGAGGTAAGGATCGCTCTCAACGCTGCATCTTCTGTTCTTGCCCTGTGTTCATTCGGGCCATGATCTTATCTTTCAGGTCAGTCGCTGCCTCGCTCAGCGTAATGCAATTACCCAATCTCCAGAAGGGGAGTTGATGTTAACTCCCCCTCTGACCTGGCTCCCCCTTGCCGTAGCATATTTTGTCAAGTTTTCTCAAGTTGTGATAGCAGTTGCTGTTTGCGGATGTTGGAACACTGAGCTACTAGTTGCTTAGCCGTAAGCTTGGACTGCAGGTTTCGACGTATCCATTTTTCACACATCCTGTTCATATAACCCCTCTGACTAGGGTCATTGGGGTAGTAGCATTCCAACAGAGCCTTGTTCTCGCATCTTACCCATGTCCGCGTTGTTCCAGTTGCCCGTCAAGGTGCTCTGGTTCCCCAACACCTGACACAGACCTTGTTTGGCCGGGTGCCGTCTGAGCTGGCATCAGGTTTCATTCACATTCATCATTGTATGAGGTAGGAAGTAGCTTGAACGGTCTTGCCTAAGGACCAGGTAATTGCCCCCCTTTGGGGGGTATTCGAACCCAGGTCCCCTATGTGAAAGTCAGATGACTTACCAGTTGAGCTAACCACTGAGTGAATGAGGCCAGACGAATAAACCGTCTGTTCGCAACACAACCGGCGAAAGTGTACACTCAGTGGCAGGGTGATAACACCAGAGCAGACCCACCAAGGCTGGAAACCGAACAGAACTGGAAAGGTATATGGGAGAAGGAGGCATCACATAACAGCGATGCACAGTCACCATCACAGTGGCAGACACCCAGGAAAGAGTCTCGCCCCTGCTGTCTTCAGGTTCAAATCAGCCGTTGCGCTTACAAAGCGCTTTGAGACAAACTTGGGGCAACAAATGTCTCAAAACTCGTGAAAGTGTTATTTTCAGATTTATACTTGTAAAATTACAAACTTGTAAGCATAAAACAACATTTGTAAGCGTAAAACGAAATTTGTATGTAAATACGAAATTTGTAAGCATCAAAATATATATTTTTTTATTTATCAGTGTACAGACTTTTACACAATTGTACTTTCATACTCGGCTCCCAGTTCGTCCCTGTAACTGCGTCATTGAGCTTCATTTGACTGCACGCTATGTGTGACGTCACACTCCAGTCCACTTCTTTATACAGTCTGTGGTTTAAAATAAACCTTATCTGTATCTGACAAAGTGAAATCTGTGCTGGTTTATTGAGTCTCATACCTGTCCCCTCTCCCCACAGACAGTACATAGAGAAGACTAAACTGAGACACATCAAATATAAGATCCTGGAGTTTAACCCCATGGTGCTCAAAGGGAAAGTGAAGCCCGACTCAGCCCGACCGGAGCTGCTACACCCGGTGAGACTCTGCAGACCGGAAAGGGGTCAGTGCAGATTTAAAAAAACAAAAACAAAACATTATCACACAGGTAAACTCAACTCAAATGCAACACAAAGAATACAGTCAAACATAAGTTCAACAGAAAGTGTCCTTCAAACAGGTCATTCTTGAATATGACAGATCAGGCAATAAACAACTTAGGATCAAATATCTTTGTTAATATCAACTTAAATCTCTTCCACTGTGGGGATCTGCAATCACAAATCAGGCTGGGAATAAACTTAAAAACAGGTTCCTTAAACAGGGATAAATGCAAAGTCAGAATCCAGAATTACCAAAAAAAAAAAAAATACAGAGCTTGAGTGTCTCTCTTTACTTCTCAACAATCTAGCAAAGGCTGAATGCGCAGAGAGCGTGTATATATAACCCATGCAGATGACTCTGGGATGATAGGAGAACAAGTGAGAGCTGCGGGAAAAAACTGGGAGGAAGCAAAAGAAGGAGTAGGCTGAAACTGGAGCCGGACAGGGGACAAACACAAAAACAACAGCAGAACTGTGACTATCATTATATATTTTGCTTTTTGAATTTTGGTGTAGTTTATGATATATATTGCATCCGTGTTTTCTGTGTTGATGGCATAGGCTACTTTTATTTCAACTCTCCTACATAATCTGGCACTTAATTGATGTAAACCTATGATAAATATTTAGCACAGGGACTATCCACCAAACAGAGTCAGAATCAGAAAAACATAAACCATGTCATATTCACTTTAAGGTCGTTTTCACACATGTGAGTGCGCTCTGTGGACCGACCCCAGAGCGCACTAGTTCTATTTACTTTACTTTTAGGTTCGTCTTGTACATATACATCGCGCATCATTCATCCAAAACACACATCATGAGCCACGTGAGAGTCCATCAGCTCATCTCCGAACTTATTTATGTGACAAAGCGCTTCAGGTGGACAGAGCTCCGTGCATACATGCGCAGGTGCTCGCATCCCTAGTGCTATACGCGGTGATCTTTTCTTTCACATGTGACTAAATATACAGTGAGGACTACGCGCAGTGATGACAACAGAGAAAATGACACACAGACAGACAGACCCAGGCTCACCTGCGCGGACAGACAGGAGGAGACGTGCTGACGTGTTGCTGATGTTAAGTTGATCCAAAATGTCTCGTCAGCCAAACGTGTCAAACAGTATGTGATCCGAGCGCTTTTTACCCAATTCCAAGCACTTCTACTCACTCCGGACTGCACCACACGCGCCCCACTCCAGAGTGCGAGTGGAGCCGCTCCGAGGCCTAGTGTTTTAAGCGCTCTCGTACTGAAACCTCCTGTTTTAAGCGCTCTCGTACTGAAACCTCCTGTTTTAAGCGCTCTCGTACTGAAACCTCCTGTTTTAAGCGCTCTCGTACTGAAACCTCCTGTTTTAAGCGCTCTCGTACTCAGACCTCTTGTTTTAAGCGCTCTCGTACTGTTTTAAAACGTACTCAGACCTCTTGTTTTAAGCGCTCTCGTACTGAAACCTCCTGTTTTTAAGCGCTCTCGTACTGAAACCCTCCTGTTTTAAGCGCTCTCGTACTGAAACCTCCTGTTTTAAGCGCTCTCGTACTCAGACCTCTTGTTTTAAGCGCTCTCGTACTCAGACCTCTTGTTTTAAGCGCTCTCGTACTGAAACCTCCTGTTTTAAGCGCTCTCGTACTGAAACCTCCTGTTTTAAGCGCTCTTGTACTCAGACCTCCTGTTTTAAGCGCTCTTGTACTGCGGTCCAGAATGCGACTGTCACGTTCACAGCGGCCCAAGCGCAGCGCTCTCGGAGCGAACGTCGACTAAACTAGTGGCAGTGTGAAAACGACCCAATTGATGCATGATTATAACATATAACCTGTTTTTCAGTTAAATTTTGTGCGCTTCTACCTTCCTCTGCTGGACATCCACCACAAGAGACTCATCTATGTGGATGACGATGTCATTGTTCAAGGTATCACGCTAAAAAAAGTATTTGATGTTGAGCCATGATTTGCCAGTTTTGTAATATCATATACAGAGGTGTAGAGTAGCCAAAAATAGCGCTCAAGTAAAAGTACAGTTACTCCAGAATAGTATTAGAAGTACAAAGGCTAGTGGTCCAAGAAATGACTCAAAAGTAAAAAAAAAAAAAAAAAAAAAAAAAAAAATATTTGTGGAAAGTACTACTCAACTAAGCGTCACTAAAAGAGTAACTGTCAGGACATAACAACTGATTTATAATTTTGGTGACAAAATATGAAATAAGAGACACAAAAATGAGCCAAACTAAATCATATCTGAAGGAGCTGAAAGAAACACAAATGTTCAAATTATTTCATATTGTTGATATAAAGCTCAAGTCAGTTGTAGATTTATTCACAGTGGGAAGAGAAACCACAACTTTTACTCAAATAAGAGTACAATATATTACTCAAAAAGTTACACACAGTGTAACACCTTTTTATTCACCTAACAATTATAAACAGTGCCATATCCAAATAATCTTTAGTGAAAGTGTTTTGCAATATTAGACTGCAAAATCAATCTCAGTCGAATCCAAATCACAGTTTGATCTTGTTGTAGCTGTAGTTTATACCTCAATAAACATGATCTGAAACACATGGGATTCTTGGATTAGTTTAAAATCTTAATGCTCTTGGAATTGTTTTGTGCACTCTGAACAGAATCCTCCTTTTTAAACTTAAATCGTAAATCGATTCACAATTACATTTGCCCATAAAATGGTGAAGCCCTGTTGAGTTGCTCACATAGTCCTCACACAGACCTGTTTCCTGCTGTTTCCAGGAGACATAAGAGGTTTGTTCAGTGTGAAACTTAGACCTGGACACGCTGCAGCCTTCGCCTCAGACTGTGACCTGCCCTACTCCCACGAGAAAGTCCGCAGCATCGGCATGCAGGTACTATAGATCATCATCATAAAGTTAAAGGTATACTGTGGACCTTTTCTGCTAGAGTGTCTGTAAGATCGGCATTCAGGTAAAACATACAGACATCTTAATGTTAAAGGTCCACTGACGTGGAGGGTCCACCACCTGCTTGTCTTCTTGGAGATGTTACTACTTTGCCTGGAATGTTACACAGAATGGTTGTTTCAGTTTAAACTGCTAAAAAAACTTGGTTTGGTGGTGTGCCCTGCTTGTTGCCATGGAGATAGAAAAGTGACATAGTGCACCTTTAAAGGCCCGTCTCATATGACCTGAACCTAAAAAAAAAGTCTTGTATGCACTGCATGATGTAATTAGGTTGTATTCAAGGGGATATACCTTCATGTTTATACTTCTTATAAAATCTGCTTATTTTATGTTTTTTCCCCCAAGCATTTTGAAAGCATATAGACTGCCATTTAAATTTTTACTGTAGTCTTTTTTAAATGTTCTTACTTTTTTACTCTCTTTACCCACTTATACAGTGTGAGATTCTCTGTCATATATGCCAATAACTCAAATGCTCAAATGTCTATGGGAGTAAATGTTTTTAGCTAACAGCATGTAGCTAATGTGAACCCTGATAACATAAATAAAAAGTCTTTCTTTGTGTTTCCTTTCCAGACAACCTACATGGGCTTCCTGGACTACAGGAAACAGGAGGTGAGAGATCTGGGCATCGACCCAAACCACTGCAGCTTCAACCCCGGAGTGTTTGTGGCTGATGTCGATGAGTGGAGGAGACAGACAATCACCAAAGAACTGGAGAGATGGATGGAGGAGAACTACAGGTACTGAACCGGAACTGAACTGGAACTGAACCGGGACTGAACTGGGACTGAACCGGGACTGAACCGGGACTGAACCGGGACTGAACCGGGACTGAACCGGGACTGAACTGGGACTGAACCGGGACTGAACCGGGACTGAACCGGGACTGAACCGGGACTGAACCGAGACTGAACCGGGACTGAACTGGGACTGAACCAGGACTAAACCAGCACCAAACCTGGATTAAACCTGGACTAAAGCTGAGCTTTCACATAAGACCTGTCCATATACTGAGAATAAGACATGCTTGTATGTGTCCCTTATCTGCAGGTAAAGGCTCTGGGCACACAGGCTCAGATGTGATTGTAATACCTTTTTTAATGTAAGATGGCAGGCTAGATGCAGTTCCTTTAAAGAGGGGGTATTATGCAAATTTCAGTTTTTGGAGCTTTCGTTGTTCCCTCATTAAAAAGATGTCTGAAGAGGTTTTAGATTTCATCCATGCATGTTTGAGTAATCTAGCAATCTCTCCTATTTTACTTCTCCCATAGAAGTAAAATACCTCCTCTTTAATACCCCATACAAGTAAAACACCCTCTCTTTAAGCATTTTTTTTTTCATATAATTGTGTCCTAAATGTTTACTACATTAATCTGACACTACAGTGCTGTGTTGTGTTCAGACATGACCTGTACAGCAGCGCTCTTGTGGGGGGTGTGGCCACTCCTCCCATGCTCATCGTGTTCCATGAAAGATTCACAAAACTGGACCCAATGTGGCATGTACGGCATCTGGGTAAGACCTGGACTACGCCTGGACCAAACCTGTTCTAAACCTGTACTAAACCAGCGCTAAACTTGAACTAAACATGGACAAACTAGGACTAAACCTGTACTAGACCTGGACTATAACAGGACTAAATCTGGACTAAACTGCACTAAACCAGGATTAAACCTAGACTAAACATGGACTAAACCAGGACTAAACCTGCTGTAGACCTGGACTAAACCTGGACTTGAACAGGACAAAACCCACTGAATCTATATGGATTTGCTATTGTGTTTCCAGGCTTCAGTCCTGATGCATACTATGCAGAGAGCTACCTACAGGGGGCACAGCTGCTGCACTGGAATGGCCCATTCAAGCCGTGGACATACCCTGCGGTCCACTCTGACCTGTGGGAGAGATGGTTTGTCCCTGACCCTACCAGAAGATTCAAACTGGTACGGCCCAAAGTAGGAGAGGAGGAAGAGGAGGAGGAGGAGTGATGAAGACTGAAACATGCTGTGGAGAATGTGACTAGTGTTTAAAGTGCCTATGACAGGGTTTCATGTTTGTCTGACATTGTTTGGTGAATAGAACCTGTGCTAAATATTTATCAGAGTTGTAGCTTGCATCAGAAGAAAAGTACAAAAATACAGGAAGTAGAGCTGAGTTCTACACAGAATCCGCCTGCCAATGTTATCAACACAGAAAACTCCATCCAAAATGCAGAGACAGTTTAGGCACAAGGAGGATATTTTTCTGACCGGTCAAATATTGATTTAAATAAATAAAGATGAGCCTAAATAAGGATGTTATCATGTATTTGTGTTGGTCTAATCATGACTATTGTGTAACTTTGGTTCGTTTTGTCCCCTGTTTACATTATAATTGGTAACAGTTATATATGCCACATCTACTGCCCATATACAACCAGGAAGTCAAATTATAAACTGAACCAGGACTGAACCAGAACTGGAACAGGACTAAACCAGGACTAAACCAGGACTAAACCGGGAATAAAACAGGATTAAATCAAGTTTGAACCAGGACTTAGATCATTTAAAAAAACTGGACAAAATTGGTCAACATTTTTAGTGCTTAAATGTAATTATGTTAACGGTGTTTTATTGCAAAAGTAGTCAAGCCTGTCATATTCTCTTTAATGTGATGTGGTGAGAATCTGTAGCAAACATTCAATAAACCAAAGTGCACTTTTTAATCGGTATGACTACCAATCTGCTCCAATGGCACATAAGCGGTCCACCAAATGCTTGTCACCATGGAGATGTCTTTGCCCGAAATGTTCCACAGTAAGACATTCACTTATTTTGCAACTATTCCAATTACAGATGTTTTTATTGTAAAAAAAAAAACAAAAAAAATTCACCCTTGAGTCGCCTTGGGCCTCTCCAAAGATCTGAACTGTAACTTGTGCTGGGTTCTTGTGGTCCTCAGAACGCAGGATTCCGAGATAAGACGTCACAAAATAGAGTTTTAATAAAGCTAACCAGCTAACTAGTAAGAGTTATTGTTGTTAGCCTTCTCAAAGTTAAACATAATTTGTTTATTTTAGCTTGTTAGCATTATATTGGTAATTAATTAAGCAGTTTTAGTGTTCTTGCATAGAATTATTTTTTTTATTTTTATTTTTTTGCTCTAATGATAATGGTACTTACTAAACCTGTAACTGTAATAACGTTTAGTCAGTTAGCTCAAATGTATCCGTCTCCACCACAGACTGCATAAAGGACTGTGACGTCACCCGTAGTGTTCAGCTCCAAGTGAAGCTCATTGAGGCTAGCAGTTATAGGGGCAAATTTGGAGCTGAGTTCTGTATTATCTGGCCGCAAGTATCATAGCAACCAAAGAGCCAATCTGAAACGAGGCTGTTGAAGGCAATGCCCTTTCTCAAACACATCGCTGGTTTAGTAGGGAGCAACAGCAACTCAGCAACGCCATCAATCAGTACTGTTGCTAACGCTAGCGGGAGCGAGCTTGAGGAAAAGAAGGCGCTTGATTTGTCTGTTATTAATGTTCATATCTTGATTTATGGACACAATAGCAAAATAAAAATACAGGATCATGTAGAGCAGTTTAATATGAACATGTAAAGACCAAAATGATGAGGCTGACAGTAGCAGTTACAGAGAGAGAGAGGTGACAGTTTTTCAGTGGAAAGTGAACTGGAGCCAGAAGCGAGCCCATGCTCACTTCCTAATAAAAGAATCACATACAGCTCATAACAGGTACAGAACTTGTTCTCTTAACTTGAAAACTATCACCTCACAAGGTGGACCAGAGCATTTTAAGCTTTGGAGATGTAGACAGACTAATAATAAAGGGTTACTCAAATAAGTGTGCTCTGCCGCTGGGGGGAGCCACTAACCTACAATACAGCCAATCCCTATCTCATGGTAGCATTTTTGAAAACATGAATGAAATGCATTATTTCAGGCATGATTGGCAAACATACCTGGAGTTGTGTTTTGTTTCATTCACACATGTTTGATTAACCCTTTATTATTAGCCTGTCTACATGTCCAAAACTCAAAATGCTCTGTTACATCTTGTGATGTCATGTGGTAGTTTTCAAGTTAACAGTCCCTTTTACCTTTTATTCAGCAGGGATTGGCTATTTCAGGGCTGAAATGATTGAAAATGATTCTAGTGATGGTGTTTGGAGTTTAAAAACACAGTCACTTCCTGTGCTAACTCATGACATTACAAGGTGGAACAGTGTTTTCTGTTTGAGAGAAGAACTCAGCCTAAATAAGCAGGGTTTGTGTGTTAAACATGTGAGAATGAAACAAAACACAACTCCAGGTATGTTTGTGATGAGGAAACAACATTAGAACAGATCAGAGAATATCAAATATAAGTCCTTTAGTGAACTGCAGTAAACCTTTTTATGAGTAATGTAAAATATGCCTGTGTTTGCATCTTCCTAATGGGGAGTTGCATTCTTTAAGCACACTCCTGAAATTCTTTAAGCTGCAGTACTGATTTGATCAGAGTTATCATCATAATTATCATCACCACAGAAAAGTAAATCGTTCGGGAATCCATCCAAGTCAATGATGAAACAGGGACGGAAATGCGTATGTTCTGCACAAACTGGCACATATTTGTCATACCTAACATTTTGAAGGGTTAGCACTCCCTTTAAAATATCAAAATGAGAATATTTATTTATTGTCATATAATCAGGAAATGTGTGTTAGCATTGTTGTTAGCATTACCGTGACTCTGCTCTGGTCTCTAAAAGTTGAGAAAAGTGCTTTTAAACTCATTGTGGTGAATAATTAGGATGCTCTAAATGCATAAGGTAGGTGAGGAATAACTTTGGACCACAGGCACATTATGAAGACTCAGTCACACAACTCTATGAGCATTTGGAGCATTTGACAGAAGACTGAAATATGAACGAATAACCTTAGAATTTGGAGGCAGGATGTTCTGTTCTGCAGGTGCACTAGTGTGGGGGAATGTCTTATTTCCATGGAGATGTTAATGTATTTTCCTGGAATGTTCCACAGTATTGCCATCCATCCATTTTCTTCCGCTTATCCGGGGCCGGGTCACGGGGGCAGCAGTTTAAGCAGGGACTCCCAGACTTCTCTCTTCTGAGACACATCCTCCAGCTCCTCCGGTGGAACCCCAAGTTGTTCCCAGGCCAGCCGAGAGACATAGTCCCTCCTGCGTGTCCTGGGTCTTCCCCGGGGCCTCCTCCCGGTGGGACATGCCCAAAACACCTCCCTAGGGAGGCTTCCAGGAGGCATTGTGAGCAGATGCCCGAGCCACCTCAGCTGGCTCCTCTTGACGTGTGGGAGCAGCGGCTCTACTCTGAGCTCCTCTTGTGTGACTGAGCTCCTCACCTCATCTCTAAGGGTGCGCCCAGCCACTCTGCAGAGGAAACTCATTTCGGCCGCTTGTATCTGCATTCTTGTCCTTTCGGTCATTACCCAGAGACTCATGACCATAGGTGAGGGTAGGAATGTAGACTGACCGGTAAATCAAGAGCGTTGCCTTTTCGACAGTGCCACAGTATTGCATTATCCATTAATCATTTGTAGGTACTTTTATTACTCAAAAATACACCAAAAATATTTTAGATTTCACCCTAACCCCAACCCCTGACCCCACCAACCCTAACCCCATCAGCCCTAGCCCTAACTCCACCAACTCTAATCTTAACTCCACCAACCCTAACCCCACCAACCTCACCCCTAATCCCACCAACCCTAACCTTTACCTATAACCCTACCAACTCTAACTCTAACCCCACCAAACCTAACCTTGACCCCTAGATTTAGAAAACACACTTCATAAAGTACACGTCCATTTCCAATAGGTGCTGGAATACAATTTGTGAACACAATTTGACCATAGAGTCTGGTGATGGTTTATGGACTAAAAATTGTTCAAGAGAAATAGACGCTCAAAGAAGACCATTTTGGATTGGTGGGGAGACAACAGTATAGCATGATTAAAATGTCTAAAAAGTAAATTTTGCATATATATGTTCTTTAAATAATTGCAGCCTTTGTGAATTGCTATTGGGTTAGAGTTGATTTAAATTTGACTTATCTTACAGCCCTAAATGTTGTTCCAAAATGTCTTGGACTTGCCGCCTCTCTATGTGTGTTCATGACTGTTTTTGTGCGTCAGAGTTCAGTCCAAAGTTTGGGTTTTTTGCTGTTTTTTGTTTTGTTTTTTACATTCTGGTCTGAGGACGCAGAGGACGTAGATGTAGTATTTGTGACGAGGGGTCGTGGGTACAAAGGGAGGGTTTAGTGAAAGAGTTACACAAGTGAAAACATCCAAAACATGATGCCAGATTGTCCAGTCTAGGCTAGATCATAATGTCTTCTTCAATGGCACCCAGGATTAATTTGTTAAAGCCATAGCATGTAACTTTTTGATCAAATAATTGCCCAAAGTAAAAGCATGTTTTTTGGTTTTTTTTTTATTTCATTGAAAAATACTGAAACATGTGTCCTTGCTGTGAGCGAGCTTGCATTTCCACAAACGTGACTCTTATTTAACCTGGAGGAGGGTCTGCTCCTGTTTGTTTCCATAGAAATGTTGTTACACAAGATGGCATAAAACATATCTATCTATACTGAGCCAAAGTAAAAACGCAACAAAAAAATCGTGGTGTATATTTTGACTGAAACTTACTAACTCATTTTTGTTGTGCTCTGTATTTAAATCGATATGAATTAGCCTTTTTTAGAGCATCCCCAAACATTGTGACGAACACTCACGTCAAAACACGACAAGTAAGGATTAACGTCGGTGGCAGAAATCGAGTAAAAATAGAGTAAATTTTGCCAGACAATGGGTGCGGCTTTGTTGTAAACATCAGGGCCTATAAAAAAATGAGAAAAAAAGATGTCCATTCCTACAGGCTATCATGCCACGCTTGTCACATGTTGACCGTGAACGTGCAGTCGGAATGTTAAATGCTGGAGCTTCAGCTGCTAGAGTTGCTCAACAGTTTGGGGTGCACAGATCAACAAGCATCAAGCATTAACGGAAGAGTGGAACAACATCCCTCAGGCACAAATCACGAGACTGGTGTCCTCCATGAGACGAAGATGCACAGCAGTGCGCGATGCAAATGGTGGACACACTCGGTACTGACTTTTTGTTTCCTGCGACGTTGCTTCCACACTGGGACAGTATCCGTAATAAAAAAGAGACATGGGACATGATTTATGGTCTTTAATAGGACAATAATGTTTTTTTTGCCACCGATTTAAAATTCACACCTCAGAAAAGTTGTTGCGTTTTTACTTTGGCTCAGTATATATGGGGAATGATCTGAAGTATGGTTTTAAGTTTCTATTTCCATGGAATCATACTGGTGACATGCTGCCTCCTGAAAGTTACATACTGTACCTTTAAATCAATAGGAGGTTCCATAGTGGTCCATAGGCGTATACTAGTCTATGTGTCTTATACTTGCTCTGATACAGCTCAAGATCATTCTATAGCTATTCAGGAAAGGTTCATTTCTGTCCTGTAAATGCGACTTGATTAGTATCGCTTCCAGTCAGTGCCATTCTAAAACTGCTTTGTCTTTTCCTTTATTCTTTCTAGGCAGCATTACCTGCTGTTTCGGGACTTTGTGAGTAATAATGCGGTGTACTATGGCCACACCTGTATATGTACACACAATGATCCACTTTACAAGCATCACAAATATAGCACATGTTTAATCAAGTACGGCTATAAATCTGAGACTCACAGTTGTTCCAGTAATGACAATCTGTGTTCCTTATGGTAAATTTATACTCACTTTTAAAGTAAGATAAGAACTGACAAATTACTGCTATTACTGCTACTGCTACTACTACTACTACTATTACTACTACTACTGGTACTACTGCTGCAACAACCACTGCTGCTGCTACTACTACTACTACTACTACTGCTGCTGCTACTACTACTACTACTACTACTACTACCACTACTACTGCTGCTATTGTTACTGCTACTTCTCCTACTGCAACTCCTACTACAACTGCTACTACTACTTATATTGCTGCTGCTACTACTATAACAACTACTACTGCTACTGCTACTACTGCAAGTACTACTGCAGCTACTACTACTATTCCTACTGCTACTACTCGTACCAGTACTGCTTCTTTATAATGTCAGCTACTGCTACTACTACTGTTACTACTACCTCTAGTACTGCTACTATTTATAAAATTTTAGACTAATGGTCCACCCACCCCAACACAGAGAGAAAATGCAAACTTCACACAGAGAGACCTTCAAATATTTAGTAGAGTTATTTAACTTTTTTCTTTGCTACATATTTCCATATTTCTAGCTTTATATATTTGATTTCTTCTGTGTGTATATAACATGTATAAAGTAGTGAAAATAAAAGAGGGTTTGTCCAAATGTTTTCCTGGTTGTGCTTTACCTTTGCACATCCTCCTTTTTAATTCCTTGATGAGAAATGATTTAACTCAGTTTCCTTCTCAATGACAGTTTAGCAGAAGATGACTCGACCATTTTCAAACAGACACACAGACATTTTATAGAATCTTCTGTGAGGAAAAAGCGAGGGAGGGATGGAGAGGGGAGCGGGGATAGGGAGAGAGAATGATAGAGATGGGAAGAAAAATGGAGAGGGGGAGAGAGAGAGATGGGTGAGGGATAGAGAGGGGAAGAAATGGGGAGAGGAAGAGAGAGGGGAGAGGGAGAGAGAGAGAAGGGTGGGCAGAGGGAGACTAGAGAGAGAGAGGGGAGAGGGATGGAGAAGGGAGAGAGAGAGGGGGATATGGAGAGAGAACGGGGGGGGTGGCGCGGGGAGAGAGATGAAGAGAGAAGGGAAGAAGGAGACAAGAGAGGGGGTGTGGGATATAGAGAGGGAAAAGGGGGGGAGAGGGAGCGAAAGGGAGGGGGATAGGGAGAGAGAATGAGGAGAAGAGGGGAGAGAGAGAGGGGGTGAGGGATAGAGAGGGGAATAGGGAGAGAGAATGAGAGAGAGGGGAAGAGAGAGAGAGAGAGAAGGAGAGAGGGATAGAGAGGGGAAATAGGAGGGAGAGAGAATGAGTGAGAGGGGGAGAGAGAAGGAGAGAGGGATAGAGAGGGGGATAGGGAGAGAATGAGAGAGAGGGGAAGAGAGGGAGAGAGGGATAGAGAGGGGAATAGGGAGAGAGAATGAGAGAGAGGGGAAGAGGGAGAGAGAGAAGGAGAGAGGGATAGAGAGGGGGATAGGGAGAGAGAAGGAGTGAGAGGGGAAGAGGGAGAGAGAGAGAAGGAGAGAGGGATAGAGAGGGGAGTAGGGAGAGAGAGAATGAGAGAGAGGGGAAGAGGGGGGGGGGGGTGAGGGATAGAGAGAGGGAGAAAGAGGGAGAGAGAGTGGAGAGGGAGAGAGAGAGATTTGCTGTATATAAATAGATATTTGTCTAAATATTATGTTGAACAAAATGAAAGAGCTAAAATAATTTGTTAAGTTGGCGTCTTGTTGAAAAAGGCCCATCTTTCATTAAAGTCAGATATGGCTTTGCTCTGTGTTGTATGTGAGTCTGTGCTCCGGACCAGACATATGAGCATGAGCATTAAATAAAAATGAAAAGAGAGACAGAGAGAAAAAAAGGGAGAGTGATAACCTGCACGTATACAGCTGTGGGTGTGAGTGTGGGTGGGTCCTATCACATTGTGGGCACTGATATCAGGGTGGGGCAGGACACATTTCCCAAAAGACCAGATGAGATAGGCTACACGAGAACAACACACAAAGACACTTTATAATGAATAAACACTGGATTTGATTTCATGTTTGACTCACTTTTTAAAATTTGATATTTTTTATGTCTTTTTAGCGCTGCTTTTTGATTATGTGGCGGTTGTCAGAACTTGAACAGCTAAAAGATCCATCTTGTAAAACTAAAACCCCACTGCGTAACATTTCCAATTCATGAAGTTAGAAAGTTCAAGTCATCCGAGTTTGGTATCGTACTGACTTCAGCTTCACTCTTTTCAAGTAAGAACTCACAGCACATAGTCCTGGTCTACTCCTGGTTTAGTCTTGGTTTGAATCTGCATTCTTACTCTCACCTATGGTCCCTGGTATAGTTCTGATCTGGTCATGGTATAGTCCGGATTTAATCCTGATTTACTCCTGGTATAGTTCATATTTAATCCTGGTTTAGTCCTGGTTTAGTCATGGTATAGTCCTGTTTTAATCCTGGTTTAGTCCAGATTTAGTCCTGATTTAGTCCAGATTTAGTCCTGATTTAGTCCTGGTTTAGTCCTGGTTTAGTCCTGATTTAGTCCTGATTTAGTCCTGGTTTAATCCTGGTTTAGTCCTGGTTTAGTCCTGGTTTAGTCCTGTTTTAGTCCTGGTTTAGTCCTGGTTTAGTCCTGGTTTAGTCCTGGTTTAGGTCTGGTTTAGTCCTAGTTTAGTTCTGGTTTAGTCATGGTATAGTCCTGGTTTAGTCTTGGTTTTGTCCTAGTTTAGTTCTGGTTTAGTCATGGTATAGTCCTGGTTTAGTATTGGTTTGGTTCTGGTTTAGTCCTGGTTTAGTCTTGGTTTAGTCCTGGTTTAGTCATGGTATAGTCCTGGTTTCGTCCTGGTTTAGTCTTGGTTTAGTCCTGGTTTAGTCCTGGTTTTGTCCTGGTTTAGTCTTGGTTTAGTTCTTGTTTAGTCCTGGTTTAGTCCTAGTTTACTCCTGATTTAGTCCTGTTTTAATCCTGTTTTAGTCCTGTTTTAATCCTGCTTTAGTCCTGGTTTAGTCATAATTTAGTCCTGGTTTAGTTATGGTATAGTCCTGATTTAGTCCTGGTTTAGTCCTTATTTAGTCCTGGTTTAGTCATGGTATAGTCCTGGTTTAGTCCTGGTTTAGGCCTGGTTTAGTCCTGGTTTAGTCCTGGTTTAGTCCTGGTTTAGTCCTGGTTTAGTCTTGGTTTTGTCCTGGTTTAGTCTTGGTTTAGTTCTTGTTTAGTCCTGGTCTAGTTCTGGTTTAGTCTTAATTTAGCCCTGGTTTAGTCCTGGTATAGTCCTGGTTTAGTCCTGGTTTTGTCCTGGTTTAGTCTTGGTTTAGTTTTTATTTAGTCCTGGTTTAGATCTCTGTTCTTACCCTCACCTGGGGTCATGAGCTTTGAGTAATGACCACAAGACAGGATTTGTAATTCCGACCGCGAGTATCATAGCAACGAAAGAGCGGGCACTTAGCAACATCTGTTTAAATCGAACCTTTTGCTAATGCTACAGGAGTGACCTCGGGGAAAGATGGTGCCTCATTGATCTGTTATTGATGTTCATATCTTGATTTAGAGACAAAATAGTGAAATAAAAAACAGGATCATGTAGAACGGATTAATACAAAAATGTAAAGACCAAAATGACAAGTCTGATAGCAGCAGTTACAGAGTGAGGGACCATGACTTTTCAATGTAAAGTGGATTGGAGGATGGAGCTGGAAGGTCTATGGTGCCTCTGTGCCTTGGCCCTGGATAAAGTGAGATAAGACAGACAAGGTACTTTCTAACATAAATAGTGGTTTGTTTAAATCTCGTGGTCTCCGAATAGTTCTTATGTAAAGTGACAATTCTAAAACTGTTTTTGTCACACTTAGTTAAATGAGTATCTGGTATCAGTTTACCCAAAATAACTATGAAAGTCTCTTTTCACGTGAAGCAGAGGCTGATTTCCTGTTTTCAAGACTCTAAGGAAGGAAAATCCATCATTATTATTAGTGACCAGTTCAGTGTCCCCTCTGTATTCAACTAAGAGTGCCACAAGATCTGAAGATAGGTGTAGAATGCTTCAAGAGGTGTAGCCAAAAATACTTCAGAATAATAATACTCAAGTAGAATTAGTGGTCCAGGAAATTATTCAAGTAAGAGTCAAAAAGTATTTGGGGAAACTACTACTCGGGTTACTAACTGAGACTGGACACCTGATTTATAATTTTGGTGAATATGAAGGACAAAACATGAATAAGTCACACAATGTGGTATTTTCAAAGAGACACAAAAATGAGCCAAACTAAATCATATCTGAAGGAGCTACAAGAAACACAAATGTTCAAATCATTTCATATTGTCAACATAGTACTTTTACTCAAGTAAGAGTACTATTTCTTCTTCAAAAGAAAAAAAAGAAAAAATACTCAAGTAGGAGTAAAAGTATGGGGTCTGAAAACTACTCTAAGAATTACAATTTTATTTAAACAGTTACTCAAGTAAATGTATCCGAGTAAATGTAACTGAGTACTATCCACCTCTGAGAATGCTCAAAGAAGTTAGCAGCTGTTTGATACATGCTTCCCTTCAGAGTAAAGCTGCATAATGCTAAAGCTAATCTGCAGAGAGGGGGAGAGGGAGAAGGAGAAGGAGGAGGGAGCGTCTGAGAGCACCGTGGGTCCAGGCACGTTCAAATTCTGGCTTTTGCTCCACTCTTTCCACTGCAGCCCTCCCTCACACATTATACTAAAGCCTATAGGAGGACAGGCCAGGATTCTATGGTGGAATTTGCGGTTTAACTGTAAGATTGCAGACGTGTTGACCGGGTTTATGGTTAAAGAGGGTGTGAAATGGACTTTTTGGTGCTTTCTACCATGTTATAATGTTGTGCCCCCGTAAAAAAAAATGCCTAGAGAATTTTTAGATGTCATGTTTGAGTAATCTCTCCTACCCTATCTTATTACAATTAGCAATATGCTCCTGTATGAGGCTCCGCCCACAAGCCTATGTCATCCATACTCACACACGACAATTTTCATACATATCCAAAAACACGATATAAAACAATACAACTTCACAAACCTGAAGTGATGTGCAGAAGTTTCATCAGCGGGACTCAGAGCGTCAAAAATGAAAATGAAACATGTTTATACATTGTTTTCAGCAAATATAGCCTATATTTTCAAAACTATAAAAGGTAACATATGTTGTGTTGATGCCCCCATAGAAGTGTAATACCCCCTCTTTATACATTTAACATTTCTATGTGATAACAGTCACAACTTCCACTTCTACTGATATATAAAACTGTATAGTATTTCCAAAGATTTTTTTTTTTTTTTTTCCAACTTGGAGACAGTAAAGATAAATTTGATCTGTTATTTAAATCACACAACAACCAACACATTGTATGTTTCTGCATTTCTGTCCGTTAATTTATTTAGTATTTTCAACACCTTCATTTATGTTTAAAACACAGATGAAAATGCAATGCAGAAAATTACGACAAACCTCATTCACACATGCAATCTAAACTGGGAATTTGCCTGCATTTTGCCAGAACAGGGTCATTTGTGAACGAAACCAAAACTGGTTTCCTGTATTTTTGATTGGGCAATTTCCTGGTAAATTACCAGGATTATTAAGGGAAAGCTCATGTGTGAATACAGCCAGAAAATTGCCAGTAGGACCTCCACTTGGTTTAAATGACGCAGCAGTGAGTTTCTATGTGAGAGAACACAGAGAGCCAATTCCAGGTTGAGTGTGAACAGAGGAAAACATTGTTCTGGGAGTGGTACATGTGTGAATGAGGGTCACTGCTGTGTTCTGATATTTTATACCTGAACATTTTCTGGGAATAATGTGTGAACACACCTTAAGTCTTGTTTGTCTTTTCTCTTAGCTCAGTTTTTGTTCAGTGATTGGATAGCTTTGTGTAAAAAGAAGGTTTCTTCCGTTATATTGTCCATATTGAGTTTGAAGTTCTCAAGCTCCTCCTCGACCATTTTTAGACTTTGGAGAGTTCTGTAAAGTTCCTGTCTTTTCCTGTCCAATTTCTTGTTTTTAACCTGCACCTCCATCTTGATATGTTTGTAATTGTCCAACATGGCAACGTGATTTTCAATTTTGTGCTTGTCTAGCAGGTTGCTGGTTTTCTTTTAAACTCTTTCTCTCTTCTCGAGCTTTTGGACTTTTTGGCTTCTCCTTCTTCACATCATACTGTTACATCAGCTCCTTGCATTTCTTCTTTAACGTCTCATGTTGGACTTGCTTCTCTCAAGAGCAACATCTTTGGTTTTCAGCTTCCAGCTCAAGATAGCGCTCTTTGAAAGCTGTTGTCTGGCATAGTTTAGATTTCTGGCATTTGACATTATCTTGTAGCATGCATTTTTTGTGATGCTGCTAGCTCCTTTTCAAAGTAAGTAATTTGCTTCTCCAGTGTTTTCTCATTTTTTACTTTCTTGCATAGTTCATTCTGAAGGGCCAGCACAAATCAGTTTACCTGTTGTAGTTTCAACCAACTCACTTTTTTCTGGTTAGATTGTGTTAAAGGTCAAATTAAAGTCTGACTTGAGTAAAAGAGTTTCAGACAGAGCAGTGCCTACGGTAAGCATCATGAATCAGCTGCAAAGTATCAATAAATCTAGCTTGTTGATCACAGGCTCCTATGTGCTGTTTAAATCAATTATATATTTTTTCTTGAGTTTTCAATTTATCTCAAAACTTTTTTGTCAGTGTTTGCTAATCTGTGCGTTGCGTCTCCATGGTAACTGCTGAACATTCCGCCATAGAAATACAGCAGTACACCTCCAGCCTGATGTCATTGCAAAGTATCAATAAATGTAGTGTATTTCTTGAGCAACATAAAACCTAAAAAGCCTAAAACCTAAACTTGAATAAATGGATTGATTATAGGGACTAGTCTCTTAGTCTCAGAAATGTTTGTCTACTTTCACCTCTGGTTTTGCGTGACATGTTCAAGTTCACACTGTTTGACCTTTCACTTCTCTCTCATTATGTTTTATGTAACACAGCTCTTTACTGTGATCTGCCCCATGTTCAGGACTCAGGTTCAAGACAGTAAATCACAGCACAAGAGGAACACTGTGGTTTTAAATAGCCATTCTCTCAACGTTACAGTCTGTGCTGCCAGTACAAACACATCCAAATGTATTTAACATACGAGCTGAGGTGGGGCCAATGGTCATGTTCAGCATTTGTGAATTTACCTTTTGGATATTTCCCTGGTAAAACACAATGTAATCAATGGGGAAAACTGTCTCTTGCCCCCATCTATGAGTATAACTTGTCTATGGCGGAATGTTCAGCAGTTACCATGGTGACACAGTGCACACAAGTAGACAGACAAAAATGTTTTAGATTTGATTCTGATAAATACAAAATGGGTTTAAACAGCACATATTCAAGAGCCTGTGATCAATATGAGTGTTCATGGTCCCGTTTAGGAGTTTGATTTTCAACACAAAAATTAGAGTGACTGAAACTGAAACTGTTGGCTAATGCTAGCTGGTTTGTGTAATATTTTTAATAAGCGCACAAATCACTTCACCTGTTGGAGCTCCAGCTAAGTCAGTGCTTTGGTCAAATTATGTTAAAATAAAGCTCAGATTAAAGTCTGACTTGAGTAAGAGAGCTTTAGACAGAGCAGTCCCCACAGTTAGCATCACACTGTTAACTCACCACTACTTCCTGTATTTTTACACTTTTCTTCTCAGTTTTTCCCACTTACCTGATGCAAAACTTTGATAAATATTTTGCTATCCACCAAACCAAGACAAAATGAGAAAAACATTAAACTGTGTCGTATGCACTATAAGCCTTTGTTCAAGGTTTAACTAGGTGAATTAAATTGTAGTTATGAAAGTGGTACTTGATACTTCTAATGTACAATAGATGTTTTAAGGTGGTTTATTGTTTAAAGGACGTGGCTTATAAGGGACAAGTCTGAACCTGGGTCCACCTCCACAAAATCTGCAGCATAATTCAGACATGAAATGGAGCCAGTGATTCACAAAGGAGAAGCACTGGGGCAAAGGGTGCTAGGCTTGAACTTAGACACAACTGTGCTAAAAATGTCACGATCTTCTCAACAGATTTAACTGTAACTATGTGATTCATGGGAAATGTAAACTCAGCATTGAAAATTTTGAAATGGAAAGTAAAAAAGTCTTGGCTCATTGCTGAGTTCATTTCTCCTGACAGGTTTAACCTACTTAAGGATGGGTCAAATGCAGAGGACACATTGCACAGGCAGGGACATAGACTGTGTAAACAAGTGGACATATGGAGTGTGGCGTCACCCACAGCGTTTGGCTCCAGTCAAGTGAAGCTCATCGAGGCTGGAGCAGTTATCGGGGCGAATTTGGAGCCAAGTTCCATATTTGGAACTCCAACTGCAAGTATCATAGCAACCAAAGAGCCAGTCTGGAACCAGGTTATTGAAGGTAACGCCCTGCCCGCACCGTTGGTTTAGCAGGGAGCAGGCAATCAGCAACGCTGTCACTTAAACCTGTTGCTAACACTAGTGGGAGCAAAGGCAGCTGATTTGTCTGTTATTAATGTTCATATCTTGTTTTACTGCCACAATAGTCAAATAAAAATAACAGCGTCATGTAGAGCAGGTTAATATAAACATTTTAAGCCCAAAATAACAAGTCTGACAGCAGCAGTTAAAGAGAGGGTTTTTCAGTTAAAAGTGAATTTGAGCCAGGGGAGCCAGAATTGCACCCATGATCACTTCCTATTTGGAATGTGGCAGCTAGCACGTTAGCTATGTCTATTTATACATACAGTCTATGATTCACACACACATTCATCCACCAGTGTACACAGGCATGGGATTGAGGTGGGTGAAGTGTCTTGCCCAAGAACACAACGACAGCATTCATCTATGGGAGGTGGAATTGCACCGCCAGCCTGTGGGTTAGTGGATCAGAACACTCTACTAATGATGTTTATGTCGAGAGCGGGATTCGAACCTCCAACCTTTGAATCAGTGGACAAACATTACCAACTAAGCTACTGTTGCAATCAAATTTCCATGGCAAGAAACCTACCCCAAAGAAAACTGTCATATTCTCACCCAGCCCATAATAAATATAAACTTAATTATTATAAACTAATACTTCTTCATAAATGTAATAACTGGCTAAAACAAAGGCCTGTCCCTGCACCAATGTTATGTAACAGAACAAGCTAATCTCAGTTTAAGGAAACAGTTTATAAGACCTGCCTCAGCCACAACAATGAAGCAGATTTAAACTAGGTCAGGGGTCAGAACAGGCAGGTTTTACATGTAGTGACAGCGGTACGTGTAGTACTAGCTGTAGTAGTGACAGCAGTAATTGTAGTAGTAGCAGAAGTAGTAGGTGTACAAACAGCAAGAATTGTAGTAATATCAAAGGAACTGTACTTTTATAGTTCTAAAAAGATACTACAATCCCTGCGCCTGTGTGTTCAGAGCCTCAACCTGCAGATAGAGGGCACATACAAGTACATCTCATTCTCAGTACATGGACAGGGCCCAAGTGAAAGCTCAGAACTTCCAAAATTCACTCACTGAGCTGCAGAGACAGCACTAGCACTGATTCATGATTGGCTGCAAGGGCTGAAGTTTAGGTAGTGACCATTCAGATGAGAGAGAGTGCTTTTAGGTTTAAACCAACTGGATTTCAGCATTGAAACTGACAACCAAAATTAGAGTCATGTGAAGCTCATTCTGCTTTCTGATTGGATAATCGTCTTGAAACAAAACACTAAATTAGAACATAAACAGCTTATCCATCATGCCCAATGTTTTTGTCATTAAGAATAAATCAGCATTACAATGTTTATCAGTAAAAGTTATATTTGATTTCAGCATGTTTACCTCGTATTGGGGAACACACAGAGGTCATTGTTATATTATTATTTAAATCAGATCTATTCTGCAAAATGAACTTTTCAGAGCTTTTAACCATGTTATAGTAGTTTCTTCTAGTATATAGTAGTTTCGTCTAATTGACCCACTGAAGTTGTATTTGGAGTGATTCAGGTTTGAGTAATCATGTCATTTTGCTGATCTACGCCCATTTTCACTGCCAATGGTACATGTCTTAGTTTGTGATATTCTTAGGATTTGGCAATGTGGTTGTCATTTTGGCACAAAATAAAAAAAATAATTAAAAAAAACAAAAACGCTGCTCACTAGTGTTTTGTTCAGATATCCATAGGAGGGGTCAACAACATTTGTTGTGATGACATTTACGGCAATGTCAGCACGCATTGGGAACCGTTTTCCTAAAGAAACAAGTCCACGGAATTCAGTGTGCTTGTTTCTTTAGGTTTTAAATGCAAATTATAACATAATGAAACAGGTGTCATAAATTATAACTATAGAGCACACACAAGCGCAATAGGTCTGATTTAAAACATAAATTCTACATATACTATACTTTTTCTTTTATACTGAACTATTTTAATTACTATGTCAAATATAGACCAGTGTATTTCAGCCTCAGACTAAACTCAGTGTTGGTTCAGATGAATGTTACAGAGAATTGGAGGCTCACATGGAGCAGATCCGTGACTGTTGGAAAACTCTGTAGTACATTTAACACATGACAGAGCACCACAACAGAATATGGACTCACAACTATTATTTATACCTAATGACAGGTTAATATACATTACACTCATAAGAGGAGGGACTGAAATATGTGTCCACTTAATGGTGGCTTTAAAAGGACTGAGATGTACTATTCATACTGTGGAAAGGTGAATTTAAAGTGAAATACTGTGTCTGTGTTTACTTTCTAATTTAAATGTGGAAAAAGTTTGTATATTTAGCAAAGTTTAGAGGAAAAAAAAGGCCATAAGTTACATTATTGGGTTCATGCTGCAGATTAGTTACTCGAGCTGTCAAAAGTATTGAAAATCAGACTTTAATTGATACTAAAACTACTATCAATACTCATTTGAGCAGGTGTTGATACTAAAAATGTCCCATTGATAGGACAGATATGAACTTTCCTGAAGAGCTTTGGGATGATCTTGAGATGCTCCATCGATTCTGTCTCCAATTCACTTTACAATGAAAAATTGTCACCCCTTTCTCCGTAAGTGCTGCTGTCAGGCTCATCATGTTTGTATTAATCTGCTCTACATGATCCTGATCCTGATCCTGATCATGATGGTAGTTTTATTTTGCTATTGTCTATGTGAATTAAGATATGAACATTAATAACACACAAATCAGGCACCTTCTTTCCCCGAGGTCGCTCCCGTGAGAGTTAGCAACAGGTCTGATTGACAGCGCTGCCATGCGCCCGCTCCATGCTAAACCAGTGGTGCGGGCGGGAAGGGACATTAGCTTCAACAGCCTTGCTCCAGATTGGCTCTTCGGTTGCTATGATACTCATTGTTGGAATTTCAAATATGGAACTCAGCTCCACATTTCCCACTATAACTGCTCCAGCCTTGATGAGCTCCGACTGACTGAAGCCCAACACTATGGGTTTATGTCACACTCACTTAGTTCACGTCTTCACACAGTCTATGGATTACACAGATGGTAATATAAAATAAAGTACTATCATTTAACGTTGAAAATCACACTTTAAAAAAGTGTTTTAATTATCATCGTCTTATTGAGTATTGAGTTTATTCCTTAGTATCAAAATCAAGTTTGAAATTTTAGTAGTGTGACAACACTATTGGTTACAGATGTTCGTTTCTTTCTCTTAACAGGTTTTTCCTTCAGATGATATAAAATAACGTACAGTAGGGTGAACTGAAATTGGAGACTTAGCAGTAAAGCTGTTTAAAATGAGGCTCACAACATAAAATGCTGTTCAAAGCTGAGATGCATCTTAAATTTAAGAGTTTTTGGAGTAATTGTGCAGTGAATGAAAAATGAATCTCTATGAACATGAGTTAATAACGAGGAGAAACATTAGAACATGATTAAAAACATAAAGCGTGATCTGTCCTTTAAAAACAAGGAGGAGCACCATCTAACTTAACATCACTTAGTGTAACACATGTTTGTGGTTGGGGAGAGAAAACTGTCTAGATATGCAGGATTATGATTGCAGTATTTATAAGTTATTTTCATTGACTGCAAATATAAATGGAGATAGCTAACGTGGTAGCCATTTCTATTTTCTATTTAAAAAAAGTGTCCAAAAACTGCTGCTGTCAGGCTCATCATTTTGGTCTTAAAATGGTCATATTAACCCTCTGTGCATGATCCTGGGTTTTTTGTTTCACTATTTTGTCTGTAAATCAAGATAAGAACATTAATAACAGGTGCATGCTTTCCCCAAGGACACTCTGTGTAGCATTACCAACAGGTTTGTTTGACAGCATTGCCAAGCGCCTGCCCCCTGCCAAACCAGCAGTGTGAGCAAGAGACGGAGTGTACCTTCAACAACCTCACTTCAGATTGGCTCTTTGGTTTTGCACATTTCCATATATGGTCCCTGGTTGCAGATTAACCACTATAACTGCTAGCCTTGCTGAGCTTCATTTGGTTGCAACTGAACACTATGGGTAACGTCACACTCTTTATACAGAATTTTTCTCTTTTCCTCCTTCCTTTTTTGTGTTGCATCAGGCAGTGGAGATGTTGCAAACCACGGTGATCCTGACATATTGAAAACAAGGAGGAGCACCACCTAATGACATCACATAGTGTAACGGCGTGTTTCTGATTGGAGAGAGAAAATTGTTTAAATATGCAGGATTCTTCTGTAGCTCTTGCGGTTGTGTTGCATCAGGGTGTAGAGATGTTTAGGACCGAGGTGATCCTGACATATTTGCTCTGTGCTTATCTCCTCATTCAGGAAGGGAAGTCACATGTAATCCTAATACAAAGGGACTGGTGATAAACTGGAGTGGCAATACTTTAATGTAGAATATGTGCAGGTTTATAGCTTAAAGTCTCTGTATTGTCTCTGTCTTAAAAAGATGAAAAACAGAACTAGTTCATTTTTTTTGGTCCAAAGTTACTTCTCACTTACCTTATGCATTCTGAACATCCTAATTATTCACCACATTGAGTTTATAAGCACTCTTCACAACTCGTAGACACCAGAGAGGAGTTTTGCCATCATGGTAATGCTTACAACAACTAGAATGCTAACACACACTACCTGATATCAAACAATAAAATGCTGTATAATTAGTCGTGGACAGTGCACAGTGGACTTATTTTGACCTCAAGAGCTGTTTATATAATATATCTGTACTGGGGCAAGACATTTTGCTCAAACACATGGAAAAAAATCTGGAACAGGCCTTAAATATTTGCCAGTGGAAAAAGACAGAAATAAACCAGTTAATTGTGAATATGCCAACATCTAACACATGAATAAATCTGAAAGTCCTCAATTAGAGATGAATATGGTTTAATTCATGCTATTTCAACCCATGAAGAGTAGACATTCCTACAGTAGTTTACCGTCAGGGGCCACATACCGAACTGTGAAGTGGAACAAACACATTTCTCGGTATGTTGTTGCCCATAACGATCATACCCTGGATTTTATTTTATGACTCCTCCGGTTCACGTTTATGGTGCAGAGTCCAGCCATACGAATAAGGACACATACGCATGGAGTAGAACCAGACCAGAACCCTGTCAAACAAATGCATGCTTTTGCTCTGGAAAACACCACAGACCTGCTTTATGTAACACCATGGTAACGGATCAACATAAACAGAAATACACAAACATAAAAATGTAATACAGAGTATACAGAATGATTTAAAGAAGATATGTGCTTGTGCATGTTGTATAATTATACCTGTGGATCATTATGTTATATTTTGGTTATATTTTAATTTGTAATATTCATCTAAAACGACTTAATAAAAGAAACAGTTGCAGACTGGAAAGTTGTGGTGCCCCATAAGAGCTGACCTTGCTGCAAACATCACATCACACCAAAGCGCCGCATGCTGTCAGCCCCTCCTATGGATAGCTGCACATTACACTAGTATGCAGCCAATTTTTAAAATTTGTACCAAAATGACTATGTGAATCCTACGAGTATCACCGATTAAGAATAATAAAACTGCATAATGAAATAAGTAGAGAGCAGCGGGCATGTATTGGTGGTTATATAGGTGAGTAAATGACAAGGGGACACAATTATAACATGGTAAAACCTCTAAAAGTCTATTTTGCAGAATAGATCTTTAAAGACTTATAGTGACTGATGTGATGTTGTTTACAGTCCTGGTTTGGTCCTGGTTTAGTCCTGGTTTAGATCTCTGGTCCTACGTTCATCTATGGTTCTGAGTTATTAAGTGATCGCTTGGGGCCACTGCCAGGGACAGACAGAGACTGCAGCGCATTGTGCGCTCTGATGAGAAGGTGATTAGCTGCAGCCTTCCATCTCTCCAGGACCTGTACGTCTCCAGGACTCGGGGGCGAGCAGGTCGTATAGCAGCTGACACTTCTCACCCTGGACATGGACTATTTCAGCCACTTCCCTCTGGCAGGAGGCTACGGTCCATCAGGACCAGAACCTCTCGTCACAAGACAGTTTCTTTCCCCAGGCCCTGTTTCCCTCCTGAACACTTCATAAACCTGCACTAAACTGAGCACTTCATAACACTGGTCACTTTAATAACCCATGTTGCACTGTTGTTGTTGTTTTTGATGCCACTATTGTATATATTTCTACTATTGTATATATTTCTACCTCCTGCATGCCCTTATTTGTATTTAATTAGTGTGTTTTTTTTTGTGTTGTGTTGTTGTTGTATGTCGCACTTTATCACCGAAGTAAGTTCCTAGTCTGTGAGCTCTGCTCACGGACAATGGCAATAAATCTTCTTGTGTATCTGATTCTGATTCTGAGCATGTTGAAGTGATCACTTAAAGGACAAGGACAAAGGGTTTAGAGATAGGGTGAGTTGATAAGGTGAGGAGCTCAGTCACATGGGAGGAGCTCGGAGTAGAGGCACTGCTCCTCTACTCAGGGTTCACTGGAGGGACTATTGTATGTCTCTCTCCTTGTGGGGGAGCTGGAGGAAGTGTCTGGGGAGCTTCAGAAGTCATTGATAAAAGACAAGAGCCATTTTCCAGGCCCTGTTTGACCTGAATTCTTTCTTCACAAAACCTGCCCAGAGCATCATTAATGTGTCAAGTGCTTTAAATCAGGTCAGCCCCATAATAGACTTTGGCATTCACAGCAAACACAAAACTGATCCTTCTGTTTATTGTCCGGACACAGGCAAGGGAGGTAAACTAATAAGAATCTATGTTTACCTCTGTATTTGAAGGGTGATGGAAATGTATCTGTATTCATGTTGTGAACAAAATATTCTTATCATATGTCTTTACATGCATTTGATCTGTGTCTGTGTATCAGACCCAGACTAGACATTAACATGTGTGAAGCTCTGTCTCCATCCCACAGGGAACTCTGTGTAAGTGTAAAAGATCATAATCTCATGGGTGTGAAACAAAAGTCACTTTGCTTTGAAATGTATGTAGCTTGATCATTGTGGTATAAATACTCAGAGCTCAGATGCTTGGGGAGACTAGGGACTGAGGGGGAGAGATGCTCTGGGAGAGAGACTTGGGATGCTCACCAGGTTTCACAAATGGATTACTTTTCATCTAGAATTGTAATTTTCCCACAACAGGTGATAGCCTTGTTTAAAGAAACAGTATGTAGCCTGCACCCTAACTCTTAAAAAAAAAAAATACTACAATCACATCTGTATGTCCAGAGCCTTAGCACAGAGAGAAGGGAAAGGAGACTTGAAATTTATTAAACATGTTTATACATAGTTTTGGGCAAATCAAGGATTTTCAAAACAATAAAAGGTAACATGGTAATCTAAATATGTTATGTGTTAACAGTTAATACTGTAATACTGTAAAATACCCCCTCTTTAATACCCCATAGAAGTAAGATACCCCCTGTTTAAGAGTTAATGTGACCTCATACACATCTCCTTAGTGATGGATACAGCTGGAATTGAATGGGACTCACTTGGTTGAGGACAGACTGACCCAGACTCTGCCTCTCTCAGTGAGCTCCAAAGCACAGAACACACAGACACACACAGAGACACAACACACAGAGACACAACACACAGAGAGACACAGAAACACAGAGACACAACACACAGAGACACACACAGACAACACAGAACACAAGACACAACACAGAGACACAACACACAGACACACACAGACACACACAGAGACACAAACACACAGAGACACAACACACAGAGACACAACACACAGAGACACAACACACAGAGACACAACACAGAGACACAACACACAGAGACACAACACAGAGACACAACACACAAAGAGAGACACACACACAGAGACACAACACACAGAGACACAACACAAAGAGAGACAGAAACACACAGAGACACACACACACAGAGACACAACACAGAGACACAGAGACACAACACAAAGAGACACAACACACAGAGACACAACACAGAGACACAAACACAAAGAGAGACACAACACACACAGAGACACAACACACAGAGACACAACACAGAGACAGAGACAAAACACAGAGACACAACACAGAGACAGAACACACACAGAGACACACACAGAGACACAACACACAGAGACACACACACAGAGAAACACAGAGAGACACAACACAAAGAGACACACACACAGAGACACAACACAGAGACACAACACACAGAGACACCACAGAAACAGACACAGAGAACACACAGAGACACACACACAGAGACAACACACACAGAGACACAACACACAGCGAGACAACACACAGAGACACAACACAGAGACACAACACACAGACACACAACACACAACACAGAGACAACACACAGAGACACAACACAGAGGACACAACACAGAGACACAACACAGAGAGACACACACAGAGACACAACACAGAGACACAACACACAGAGACACAACACAGAGACACAACACAGAGACACAACACAAAGAGAGACAACACACAGAGACACAACACAGAGACACAACACACAGAGACACAACACACAGAGACACAACACACAGAGACACAACACAGAGACACAACACAGAGGCACAACACACAGAGACACAACACACAGAGACACAACACAGAGACACAACACACAGAGACACAGCACAGTGGCACAACACACAGAGACACAACACAAAGAGAGACAGAGACACACACAAACAGAGAAAACACAACAATACAAATCTATATGAGTCTTTTGTTATCAATGTTTAAAAACCTGTCCAGTTCAGATTACATGTGTATAAGGGTAGTACATTTACTCAGGTACATTTACTTAAGTAACTTTTTAACATAAATTGTATTCTTCTAGCATCATACTATTACTCCTACTTGAATAATACTAGTACTCTTTCTTGAGTAATATATTGTACAGTGTAACAGTACTCTTTCTTGAGTAATATATTGTACAGTGTAACAGTACTGTTACTTGAGTAAAAGTGCTTAGCAACGCTGTCAATCAAACCTGTTGCTAATGCTAGCAGGAGCAACCTCAGGGAAAGAACGCACCTGATTTGTCTGTTATTAAAATTAATATCTTGATTTAGTGACACAATAGTGAGATAAAAAATTCCAGGACATGTAGAGGAGGTTAATACACACATTTTAAGACCAAAATGGTGAGGCTCACTGCAGCAGTTACAGAGAGAGGGGTGAAAGTTTTTCAATGTAAAGTAAATTTAAGCCAGAGTTGATGGAGCCATAAGCATGCCTCATGCTCACTTCCTATTTGGAACATGGTAGCTAGTAGGTTAGCTATGTCCATTTATTTATACAGTCTATGGTCACGAAATATACTCTTTAAGTTAAACTTACTTGAGTAGTACTTTTCCCCAAATACTTCTTTTACTCTTACATGAGTCATTTCTTTGGCTACTTCTTTGTTCTTGAGTGATATTATTTTTGAAGTAATGATACTCTTACTTGAGTATGATTTTTGGCTACTGTCCCACCTCTGTGTGTATAATTCATTACTGTTCCAAAAATATCTTTTTCTTAAATAAACACTAAGCGCCATACCTCTGCTCTGTGACCTTAAACTACTTTTGGTCGTGTGGTTGAAGGTTTGTTTGGTTTGGGTTGGGGCAGAGCACAGCAGATGTAAAATCATCATCAATAGTTTATTGCTGTACCAGTGTCTCCACAGATCAGAGTGGTACTGCATGCCAGTGAGTTTAACGTTATTCAGGCTCATGATAATACTGTTCTCAGAGTCATTAAGAATCTGTGCATTATACAGCACCTGTTCGCCTCAAAAGTTCTGATCTCTGCTGACACAAACAGGTCACGTGCACTTTCCCATCTTGACATTTTCGATAGAATCCTGAAGCAGTCATTATCCGCCACACAGTTTGGCATATGCTCACTGTATAGTAGTTTGACTACAGATGTGGCACATATAACACAGTCAGTGATGTGCGGTCAGGTGATGACAGGTGAGGCCGTGCCTCACCTGTCATCACAGAGAAAAAATAAATGAAATGGTTATATTTATCCAATGATATATACTATAAAGTTATTTTCTATTTAACTTGTCAATTTAATTCTTTTTTTTTTTTTTTAATTCAAAATCGCAGAATTTTTACATTTACTGTTGAAATACTGAGAAGAGACGTGCGGAGAGGCACCAGTCATTCGTGCCTCTCCTGGCCTGACTGTGCTGTAGCTCAGCAGTGACACTGCTGCTTTAAGCGACTGTGAAAAGGCACCGGGTGAAACATGTAGTTACCTGGCCTCATGGTAGGGGGCGCTCATGAGCCCAGGGATTCTTGCAACTCCCACAGAATAGTGACAGCAAACTACAATTTAGAGTTAGCAAATCAAGTTTAGAAATCTGTTCACTTTTTTCTTCTTGTCTGGCCCTACTTTTTAAATGGAGGAAGATTACATATTAAAACTCAAGCAGTTTTCTAAACTGGACTTTCAGTCGAAGCAGGAGGTTATAATTCAAGGAAGACTAACTCTAAATGAGCTAAATGGTTTGCTCCAGATGACTGGACGAAAGACTCGCTCTTTTCAAACAGAGAGGTACAAAATGGTAAGAAATATAATGACTTTGTGATAATGTCTGGTTTTAGGGCGGGCCAACACGCACGACTCAGAAGGCAGTTTGAACAGTGTTTATTTACAATTGTGACAAGTGTATTGCAAAATGATAGAGTCTCTCTCTCGGGTACGGCAAGTGTATATAGAAGGTGCAGGGTAATAGAGTCTCTCTCTCTCTCGGGTCGGGGAACAAGGTGACGAGCAGGGAATGGTGAGACGAGCCGGATCCAGTGCACAGAGACAAACAGGTGAAGCACAGTACGATACCAGGTAAGGAGCAGGGTCAGGACGAGACAAAGACAGGCTGACAGGCGGGACCGGAGGCAGGAGTCTGGAGACAAAGGATATCCAAAATCAGTGCAGGTAACAGGCATAGGTCAGCATAAGTAACAGAGCTAGATAGTCACGTTTGTACACGGACGTTCTGGCACCGGGTAGCACTCTCCAGCCCTCTTCAAACTCACGGCAGGTGATGGTGATTAGCCTGATGAGTGGCAGGTGCGCGTGGGAGGGACTGGAGGCTCCGCCCAGCTCCGGAGTCAGGCAGGTGCCGAAGGGGGGAGAACACAGGAACAGGCAGAAATGAAAGATCATGACAGACTTCAATCCATTGAAAATTAGGGAACCAGAATAAGGATAAAAAAATATACAAAACCAGTTTGCTTCTAATTTCATACTATTAGGGCTATTTCATACCGACTTCGGAACTTTTATTTTGAAATTATTATTTTTATTCTGGCCCCAAGTCACTTACTGGGAGAGAAACTGGCCCACGGCCAAATGTACTAACACCTGGTTTATATGTTTGTAAATCTGATTGTGATGACATCAGTGCCTCAGCAGCCATGAACCTGACCGCACGTCACTGAACGCAGAGCGATTGTAATGTTTGTTTATAAAGTCTTTGTGCCTGATTGTTTTTGTCTTAAAATGTGAAAAACAGAATTAGTTCATTTTGAACAGTTTGCAGTGGTCCAAAGCTTTTTCTCACTCTATGTATTCAGAGCATCCTTACTATTCATCATATTGAGTTTATAAGCACTTTTCACAACTTTCGGAGATCAGAGCGGCGTTTTGAGGAATTTTTTACCCTTCCAAACATTTCTGGTGAAGTGTCTGCTTGCCATCTGCTTTTTGGAGTTGCCTGGAATTTTCCACAGTATGGCATTAAACTTATCCATCTCCATGGAGACACGTAGGTTGAAAAGTTACATAGTGAGTGTAGGCATATATATCTTAAATAGATCTTAAATCTAAATCTGACTTGCTTTGGATCAATGTGAAATAATTAAATGGAAAAATATGATGTAATATATAACATCATATTAATTCTTCACTTTATACTCCATAAACTGTTTTAAATTTGGAATTAACATCTAAATTCTGCCCACAACCACATTTCAAATAGAGCAGCTAAACAGGGTGGGGTCTGGAGGACTAAAGGGGAAAGTAAGGAGGGAGGAGGGGCAGGGTCTGAAGGACTAAAGGAGAGAATGAGGGGAGATCTAAGAAACAATGTGACTGGTCTAACATGTATCTACACTTCAAACTCTGCCCCTGCAGCCAGGTGTTTGGCTGTAAACAACGCAGTCTTATGTGATGTCACACGGTACTTGGAATTGGAAAAGCCACTGAAGGCAGCACTAGTTCCAGTAGATGCATACGTCCCTATTATAATAAAATTCACAGAAAAGTAAGGATTATTTGTCATGTTTTATTCAAGAACAACATGAAACTAGTCAGCAACATATCTACAGTCCTCTTTCTGTGGAGCTGTGAATTTACGCATGTGATAAATAATCTTTGGTGGCACAAACACTATACAATAAATACAGTTAAATACTACATAAGTACAGACACAGTTAAATACTACAGAAATACACATACATTTAAATACCACATAAGTACACATACATTTACAGTTCACATTCTGCACAAAGTAACTCTTTACATTTTCAACACACTGCTGACGTTAAAGTGCTTCCTGTGATATGAAGGAGATCATGTGACCAGAAATCAAAATCTAGAGGTGGAAGAGTTCAGTAGAGCTAATTGCCTAATGTATTCATGTGGTCAGTACTCAAGTAAAGTTTGGTTGCTTAATTATGATTTAGCTCTGGTTAAGATATGGTTGAGGCCTGCTTCAGTCCTGGTTTAGTGCTGGCATAGTCCTGGTTTAGTTCTGTTTCAGATCTGTCAACACTTTTTAAATTTGCACTGCAGTGATGGCTCAGTGGTTAAGCATCTACCCATACTTTGGAAGACTGCCAGTTTGAATCCCTCTAGGGCAAGGCATATCAACCACATTATGCAGCGAAGATGTTCATTTTTGCAGTGCATGGTTTAGTTTTTGTGGTATCGCTCCTTTAAACAAGCAACACTCTGTAAATACCAATTAAAAGTGCATTATGGGATGAATCTGGAAAGCTAGTGTTCATGTGGCATTGCGTAATATGACAGAAACTTGGTTACAGAGAAGCTAACTAAAGTTTCCGAAGACTTTAGCCAATTTTTACTGGACAAAACTCTTTCTACAGTACATGAACGCAGCATTGCCACCTCCACCATCTTTCCTGATCATTCTTTCCCATTACAAGTTAAGCCTTAAAGTGCATATGACAGGTTAGACTCTGAATCATTTAGCACATACATTAGTCTAATAGAAATAAAACACAGCAGCTTTATTTAGTTAAATGAAGGTTTAAAGTGTCAGAAACGTTGTATTTTGGATGGAGTTTTGATGACATAGGTAGAGGGATTCTGTTTTACAGCTCAGCGATTCTTCCTGGATTTTTGTACTTTTCTTCTCAACTTTTTCTCACAGACTGCCACTGTAAAAGTATCATGAATATTTACTGCAGGTACTATCCATCAAACAGTCAGAATTAGAAAAACACAAAACCCTGTCATATGCCCTTTAAATGTAGCTAGCCCACGCTAATGTCAGAGTTCACGTAGGGGAGGTTAGTTTTGCCCACACTTTGAAATGATGCAATGTTTTTTACGTCACAAGCCGCCGTTTAAAGTACAATGGTCCACAGAATACTTGATAAGGTCCATAGAGTTTGTATGGGGACACTGTAAAAATGAATATTGTGGGTTAAACTTAATTTGAGTAGTTTTAACAAGTAGATTGAGTCAGTGCTTGGAGAAATGAGTAGTTTCAAAGTAGTAGTTCCGAATGTGTTAAATATTGGATCGTTTAGTTTGGAGATTTTGACAGATTCAAATCCAATAAGTTAAAGTTGCACTATAACTTTTCTGGTAGAGGTCTCCATGGAGATGTTAATGCCTGGAATGTGCAATGTGGCATTAAAACGATCCATTTTCATGGAAACAAGCATTAGGCCAAGTTAAATCCCTGCTCACAATAACAATGGATTTAAAAAAAAATATAATAAAAACAACTGGAACTGGAAAAATGCAAGATATATGTGATAAAACACATATCTTGCATTGTGGAACATTCCAGTCAAAACTATATCCCCATGTAATATGCAAATGCATCATTAAGATTATAAATTGAACTCATTTTACCTTGTCTTTTTGAAGCTTTTTTTCAGTTCAAGATAGTCAGTAATGTTATTTCCACATTGAAAAGCAGTTTAATCACGAGACACTGGTTCAGTCCATTACAAACTCCACTTGTTTGAACAGATTAGGATTAAGATCATAAGGCACCAGCGGTTCAGAGAGGTAACCTGATTTAAGATTATTGAGGAAGTGTCAACCCTTCAAAATAAAAGTCTACAATTATCAAGTATTACCAGGTATTTGATGAGTTATTATTGTTAAAAATGGAATATTTTCAATCAAGTACTGTTGGAGGCAAACTTCAAATCTATAACTGAATAATATTTTTGAGAGTAGAAATAGTTTAAAGGAAACATAGCTGAATTTTGGAGGATTGTAAACATTGACTTAAAATATACAAGGATTTACTGGTAAAAAATTAAGTGAATACATATTAGATAAGATTTGTTGAGGGGAAGGGCATCTGGCATATATAAAAACATCTAAATATTCACCATAAAAATTCAAAACCAATTATAGATTTAGGTTTGTATCTAACATGTGTATTACAATGACAACACAAGCCCTAAAGCAGTTATTCACACACTTAACATTGAACTATACACTGAAAGCTCAGATCTCTACTTAAAGATGCACTATGTAACTTTTCTGGTGGTCACCTGCTTGTCTCCATGGAGATGTTATTGCTTTGCCTGGAATGTGCCATAATATGGCATTAAAGTTATCCATGAAGACAAGTAAATAGCAGACCCTTCACCAACTATCAAATGCATCTATCTTGATGGAGATGCCACCTTGGCAAGTTACAAGTCAGATCTGAGGAGAGGCTAGCCAGTGACAGTAAGAAAGCATGTTTTTAAAGCATAAAGAGCAATAAAAACATGTGTTTAAAGCATTAAAGCAATGAAAACATGTGGAATTGAGTATATGCTAGATAAGTAAAATGGTACACTCTGGAATAATCCACATCTGAAAAGTTACACAGTGCATATTTCAAATTGTCAAAATGAGCTAAATAATGTCACATAATACTGCTTCAAACCAGAAATGTTCAGTTTAAAATCTGTCCAAGTTGAAAACAGGTCAAGCTTTTAAAAAGTTATTTCCAGTGTGTCGTCCACCCACCATTTTGAGCAGGGCTAAATTAGTGCAAGCTACAAGATGAAGCTAAGCTAACGTTTATATGCACATTTAAAACAACGGCGGCCATTTTGGGAACCGGGTTTGTCATTAGGAAACCACATTGTAACAGATTGCATGTTTAGAGGTAAGTTTAAAAGAGGCACATTCTTGCCGATGTTTAGGCTAGCCGCTAGTTAGCATGTTGGTGGCTAACACTGAATAGACCTTATGTTTATGGACCTAACATTTCATAGGGTTCCCAGACCATCAAGTTTAACAAATTTTAAGTAGCTTTTTTTTTTTTTTTTCAAATATATTGTCTTCATACAGGTTCTTCAGTCACATACCGTGCTGGTTTCGAACCTGAGACACATCCAGATTGGGATCATTGGCATGAATAAAATTGTTAAAGAACATTGTCCGTTCTTGACTCAATTGTGCCAGTTTATAATCTGACGGACTTCTGTCAGCGCATTTTGTTGATTTGTGGTCTGTGGTCTGTGGTCTGTATTTTAACTAAACAAATGACAATATATTTTCTCTTTATTGTTGGTGGGTATCAGATTGATCAAAAATAGGGACACCTGGGACATTTCCTGTATAAAACTGGGACAAATCACTGATTTTGTATACATTTTCTGGGAAAAGGGGCAAAATACACAAAACCAAATTTGAGTTTCAGGCTAATATGTGATAATTTCTCGTTGTCTTGAATGGCAATGTCCCAATCTGAAGGTTCCAAATAGTCAAAAAAAACCTTGGACCCTGGATAGAAATGAAATGTAATCCTCATCCTCTGGCAACTTAGTGATTAAAAAAAAAAGTGAAAATGTTTCTTGCTCTTTATCGACACACTTTTCCATCACTCGGTCCAATGGCAGCTGTGGCTATGGAGAGTGAATGAATAATGAGGTCTTCATTGTACTGTCTTTCAGATGCTGCAGCCATTTTAACGTCCATATAGTCCAAAAAAGTTTTTTTTTTTTTAATTGGTTCATGGTGTTCACTGTAATGCCTAAAAATACCCAGAAGAATATGATTTTCTTGCATCTTGCTGTAACCTTCCATAGATGCTGCAGCCTTAGTTTTATATTCAAATATTACAAAAAATGTTGTTGATGAAAAATATAATGTTCCAAGTCTTGAATTTACAGGCCCTGAACCTGATTTTTATTTATTTATTTTTCCAGATATATTGTATCTGTATACCTCTTAAGGTCAAAATAAGTCAGCTGTCTGCTATCTGCATCCAGTTATAAAGCATTTTATTGTCGGACAATCAGGAAGTGCACTGTTAGCGTGGTAGTTGTTGTAACTTTACCTTGACAGCAAAACACACTCTGGCCTCTGAGAAAGCTCTTGCGAAAAGAGCTTATAAACTCATCGAGGTGAATTATTAAGATGTTCACGGGATGCACATGGAAAGTGAGGAATAACTTACTAAGTGGACCACTGGAAACCATTTGAAATTAACTAGTTCTGGTTTTCATATTTTGAAGAGAGTAAAAATATAGTATATTGACTTATAAGATGTCCTTTTAGATGATGCAGAGGTGATGGGGTTCAAATGTCCAGGGGTCTTGGGAGGTCTTGTGGATGCATTGGATTTGACAGAGTTTAAATCCACATTAAGGGGTTAAGGCTTGGTCAGTGAGCAGAGGGGTCAAAGTTCAAAGTATGTGGGAGACAAGATCCTGCTTTCGATATTGTAGTTTGTGTTCAAATGTGTAGGTCCCACAGTCTAACATGGTGATAGAAACAGGTCAGAACTCTCAGGTGGAGTTGTGTAACTGTCAGATTGCAGATTTATTGACCTGGTTTATGGTTAATATCTCTGTAATTACTGGGCTTATCCACGTGAAATAAAATCTGACACAAAGTTCAGCATCTTCTCTGTTAGCACAAATAAACTGAAGCAAAATAGTTATTCAATTTAAATTCAAAAGGCAGTGTATAAAAATTGGTTAATACATTTGAATGGGCCCAAACTTGTAACACAGTTTAAGGTAATGTTTGAAAATGCCTCTGAATTTGGTTAGACACACTGCGTAACTTTTATGGAGGATTCTGCAATTTATAGATGTATTTGTTTTGACTGGAATGTTACACAGTATGGCATTAAACATATGGAGTACTGCAATTTTTTTTTTTTTTTATACATACGTGTGTGTGTGTGTATTTAATGCCATATTGTGGAACATCCTAGGCACACAAATAACATCTCCATGAAGCCAAACAGGTGGCATATACCCTCCATCACAAACGTTATAAGATTGTGACTTATATTTTTACTAAATTGGACACAGCAGTTAAACTTCATAGATAAATAGTTAAATATAAACACTTTCTAGGGTTGCCATGTTTGCTAATTTCATCCATAACTGTGAGGACTTTTGGGGTTGATCGGCGATGAGTCCTCTCTCCCTCTCTGCCCGATCAGCTGGTACAGTCTATGGCTCAGGTTTTGCACTTGGCATGTACCTAGCTTACATCCTACACGCATGAGCTGGGCGTGGTGATGCGGCGTCCCTCTGGAGCTAAGATGGCGGCGCGATCGGTGGAGTGGGAAAAGTGACAAATCTTTCTGAAGTCCTGGACTTAGGGAGGGATCAGAGGAGGAGGATGCAGATGTGGGGGAGTGGTGCTGAACAAGAGACATCAGCCATTTTGAGAGCGGTCCAACGTCTGGAGCAGGTGGAGAAGATGGAGGTGTGTCATTGGGAATGTCAAAGAATTGATTGATCATGTCCAATCTGGAAAAAAGAACAAACATTTTTGTTAAATTTGTAAAGTAGAAGTATTCAGAAAACCTTAGAAAGATTTATTTTATTGTATTCTATTGCTTTGCCTGTTTAAGCTGAAAGTGCACTTTACTGTCCCCATATGGAAATGTGTCTCATGCGTTTGACCCATTCTTCAATATCTCTAAGTTAAACTTGTATTTGTCCCATACTTCAGTGCCCCTGGGTTAAACCTGTCAGGAGCAGTGGGATTTATCTCCCGATCTTGAGCTAGTCTTGGTCAGAACCTCCTTAGCTGAAAGATTTGACCTATTCTGCATGTTTTTTTTGGGGGGTTGATGGGAGAAGACGGAGGAAACCGAACAAAACCCACACAAACACAGGGAGAACATGCAAACTCTACACAAAGTCCCAGGAGTCGAACCCAAAACCCGGAATTATTCAGGGAAACAATAATATCTCCATGGAGACAAGCAGGCAGCAGACCCTCACCCAAAAAAGTTCCATAGTGTACCTTTATAGTGGGGGTGCATTGTCATAGTTGTTGTAATCTAAGTCAAAGCTGACCTATTACAAAATGACCCAGAACAGGAAATCCAGAGTTAATCGCAAAATTGAATAACTTTTATTTATTTACGTAAACAAAGTGCTCACTGTGGTTTAATAGAAGATTAGAGATGACGTTTACAGCATTAAGGTCTAGGCTGGTTATGAGACATTGCAAAATGAGTTGAAACATGTAAAGGAGCAGAGCCAGAGGAGGAGAGCCTGAGGAGCAGAGCCAGAGGAGGGGTGAAATCTGGAGGACTAAAGGGGAGAGTAGGGAGGGGGCTGTAATCAGAGCAGTCCTGTGTGATGTCACATAGTACTTGAAATTGCAGAGGCCACTAGAGGCAGCACACACATGCGTTTTGGAACAGAAAGCGGCAGATTTTCTCTACAGCTGCCAAAAAATGACTAGGAATAGTGGTAATGCTCTTAAAACAGTTTGGTAGTGAAAATGTGGATTTAGTCTTTAGTTCCACTTTAAATACGGTGTCTGCAAAATGACTGACACAAAATACATAACATTGCTGAGTTGTCGTTTGGCAGTGTCTCATCGCTGTAGTGAGTCCAAGTGAGACTGAGCCAAGCTAAGGATAACTCAGGCTTACAGTAACTCTGGTTTAGTTATAACCCACATGGCCACATCACCAGTCACACCCACAGCAATAACAGCTAACTACCAAAACCTAGACAGAAAGGCTGAACAAACAGATAGATAGAAACATAGATCATAGAAACAAGAAGGTGGCTTGGCCTCTACCAGGAAAGTTACACAGTGCACCTTTAACTCATGTGCTTTGGTCAAGTTCACTCAAAAAATGAATTGCTGGCCCTTTTTTCTATTTGTGTTAAAGGATGATATTTTTGCCATGTATCTGAGCAAAATGTGTTCTGTCCCAGTACAAATATATTGTATGAGCAGCTCTTGAGGTTAAAATATGTCCGCTGGTCCTGTCTGCATGTAAAAGCATTTTATTGTCCAATGATTAAGAAGTGCACGTTAGCATGCTAGTTGTTGCTAGTTGTTAACTAGCATCACAGCAAAACTCTTATCTCATCTCTGAGAGTTTTAAAAAGCTCATCACTCATCGTAAAACTGTGGTGAATAATCAGGATCCTCAGAATGCATAAGATAAGTGAGGAATAAATTTTAATAACTGTTTAAAATGAACTAGTTCTGTTTTTCACGTTTACAGAGAGAGGAAACAGGGAGGATACACAGAGAACACAGAAAGGTTACGCAGTAAAAATGGGTACTGTTAACTCTCGTGCACTTTGGGGATTTAAAAATGAGTTTTTGACTCTTAATACATATTTTACGTCACCCTGTTTTTAAATAAATCAAGTTCAAATCGAAATTCTTTACTTTGGCTTGATCTAAAATGGTTCCATGGATAAAGATGACATAACATATTTTTCTGCTGAAGTTCTGGTGCGGTGGTTGTGGTAAGGCATCTGACTCACTGATGTGTTAAAGAGGAGCCATTGTCCTCTGCAAACAGACCCATCTGCTCTTGTTTGTGCTTCGGTCCAGTCCACGCTCAAGTTCATTTAGTCCCAGCCTTTAGTCCTATTAACTCTTTATAGCAGGGCTGTCATCCTACCTCCTACCCTCTTTAAAGCACATCAAAACTGGAACTAAACCTGGACTAAACCAAGACTAAACTGGACCTAAACAATGTCTAAACTAGGTCTAAACAAGGACTAAAGCAGGTCTAAACCAGAACTAGACCAGGACTAAACAAGATCTAAACTAGGGCTAAAAAGGACTAAAGCAGGACTAAACCAGGTCTAAACCAAGTCTAAACTAGGTCTAAATAAGGACTAAAGCAGGACTAAACCAGGTCTAAATTAGGACTAGACCAGGACTAAACCAGGTCTAAACCAGGACATGTTTTTGTGTGTGTGTGTGTGTTCTTTTTAAATCAGCAATGCTTCAAAACAATTATTGACTAACTAGACCAGAGGTTTAAACTGCACTGGTTTGGAGTACTGAGCTAGGACTAAATTAAACTAAATGGTTTAAAGTGCAACTAAACAAAGGTACATTTAGACAGCATTGGTCAGAAGTACCGAGTTGGAGGTTTTGCTAGGACTAAACCAGGACTTGGTTATGCAGACTTGATACAAAGGGGCCCTCCAACTGTATCCCCGATCATCACCCCTCTCACATCCAGCTGAAGTGTCTTGCTCATGGACACAACAGTATGAACTGCAGAGCTGGGACTAACCCACCATGTTTAGGTTATGAATGCTCTATAACCTCCTAAATCAGGACTAAACCGCGACTTTATCACATCTAAACCAGGACTAAACCGCGACTTTATCACATCTAAACCAGGACTAAACCAGGACTTTATTACATCTAAACCAGGACTAAACCGCGACTTTATCACATCTAAACCAGGACTAAACCAGGACTTTATCACATCTAAACCAGGACTAAACCAGGACTTTATCACATCTAAACCAGGACTAAACCGCGACTTTATCACATCTAAACCAGGACTAAACCACGACTTTATCACATCTAATCCAGGACTAAACCAGGACTTTATCACATCTAAACCAGGACTAAACCAGGACTTTATCACATCTAAACCAGGAATAAACCACGACTTTATCACATCAAAACCAGGACTAAACCACGACTTTATCACATCTAAACCAGGACTAAACCGCGACTTTATCACATCTAAACCAGGACTAAACCACGACTTTATCACATCTAATCCAGGACTAAACCAGGACTTTATCACATCTAAACCAGGACTAAACCAGGACTTTATCACATCTAAACCAGGACTAAACCACGACTTTATCACGTCTGAACCGGGAGTAAACCAGGACTTTATCACATCTAAACCAGGACTAAACCACGACTTTATCACGTCTGAACCGGGAGTAAACCAGGACTTTATCACATCTAAACCAGGACTAAACCAGGACTTTATCACGTCTGAACCGGGAGTAAACCAGGACTTTATCACATCTAAACCAGGACTAAACCACGACTTTATCACATCTAAACGGACTAAACCAGGACTTTATCACATCTAAACCAGGGACTAACCACGACTTTTATCACGTCTGAACCGGGAGTAAACCAGGACTTTATCACATCTAAACCAGGACTAAACCACGACTTTATCACGTCTGAACCGGGAGTAAACTAGGACTTTATCACATCTAAACCAGGACTAAAACAGGACTTTATCACATCTAAACCAGGACTAAAACAGGACTTTATCACATCTAAACCAGGACTAAAACAGGACTTTATCACATTTCAAACAGGACTAAACCAGCACTTTATCACATCTAAACCAGGACTAAACCAGGACTTTATCACATCTAAACCAGGACTAAAACAGGACTTTATCACATTTAAAACAGGACTAAACCAGGACTTTATCACATCTAAACCAGGATTAAACCACAAAGCACTTGCATGTCCTGTATCCATGCAGATTTGTGCTGTATAATGTCAACTATGGGTACAGATCAGAGGTATTCAGGTCTTTAATCCACTCTGGAATTCTGTTTTCCTTTAGCTGTGACCTCTGACCCCTGTGGAGTCTGAGACTATTTATACATCCACTGTATTATATTCTATTATACTGTATTATACTGCAATATACTGTACTGTACTGTAGTACAGTGATCCCTAACCACCAGGCCGGGGACCGGTACCAGTCCATTACGCATTTGCTACCGGCCCGCACAAAAGCAGTAAACAATTTATCAGTGATCCATATTTTCTCCGACGTAACTTTCGCCCGTCCCTCATGACGCGCTAATAAGCTTGTCCGTAGATATATAATGAAAATCCTGATAGGAAATCTCCACAGAAATCCATTTGATATAACGGCAAGTATATTATATCTGTGCTAGATCTGCTCTCGTCCTCCGGGGTAACGTATCACGTATAACGCATCAGACACGTTGGCCAAAAGTAGACCCACAAGCTCGTAAAAATGAGCCAAAACCAAAAGTCTTTGGAGAGTTTGTTTGCAAAGGGGAAAAGGCCAAATGAGGAGCCTACGACCTCCAAGCAAAAGAAAGCTAAATTTAACAGACAATACCAGGAGTCCTACTTAAACTATGGGTTTGTCGCTACAGGTAACTCTTATGCACCGACTCTGCTCTTTGTAATATGCAGGAAAAGTGGACGAGGCAATGAAACCTTCAAAACTGCTTTGGCACATGGAGACTAAGCACCCTGGATTAAAAGTTTTTTGACAGAAACAAATGTGAACAAGAAGGAAAGAAGAAACCAGCACAGGGCTCCCACTGATTCAGCGGTATAGTGAGTTGTATTTTTTCATCCACACGTAGATGGCCGGTCCGTGAAAATAAAATATTTATTTATTTATTTATTTATTTGACTGGGACAATGCGTATTAATGAACAAACATGAAAACATGAATGTAAATACACCAGATTATAGCCAAGGGCTACAACAGACGGACAAAACATAAATTATTCCAGTCCGTGATGCAAAAGAGGTTGGGGACCCCTACAGTATACTACTGTATAATATATTACACTGTAGTATATTGTGTATCAGAATGGAAACTGTGATGGTTTAGCATTCTCAAATACCAAAGTCTCCAACAGCTCATTGAAAATACCTGTTTGTATCTTTTTTTTTATTGTAAGGCATCCTCTTCTGACCTGGGTTTGTTTTCTGGACGTGTGAATGAGTTCAAGTATATAGTGTACAGTAAGTAACAAAATGGAATACTTTTTCCAGCACGGGTACTGACATATTCTAGTTGAACATGTTTTATTATACTATAGTACAAAACACATCCACTCCCCAGTCACCGTCATAGTGTTTTATATCAGTCCCACAGCTGTCTTGGGGCAATCTGACAGGAACGGGCTCAAACACTCCCACGTTTATTTCTTTATTTATCTGGATCCCCATTAGCTGTTAAATCAGGGGTATTATGCAAATTCGATGTTTTTAGCTAACGTTGTTCCCTCATCCCTGTGAGTCAGGCCTCTACTTTGACAATGTCTAAATCCGGGCTCAAAACGGTTCTGTTTAGCTGTGCATATGACTGAAAGGTATTTATTCTGCACTTTTCTCCTTTAATGTTAATTTTATGGTGATTATTTTTGATGATTTATGTTTTGATTTGTTGTGTTGTGATTTTTTCTTATTCTGTAAAGCACTTTGAATTACTTTGTGAATTGCGCTATACAAATACAAATAAACTTGCCTTGCCTTGAAGAGGTTTTAGATGCCATCCATGAATGTTTGAGTAATCTAGCGATCTCTCTTGGGCCCTATTGGAACCCTTCTTATGGTTAGCAGTACGAGCCTGTACAAGGTTCTGCCCACAAGCCTACGTCACCCATGTGCCCACACAACAATTCTCCATAAATACACAAAATCATGATATAAAACTGTACACAAACCTGATGTGATGTGCAGAAGTTTCATTAGCGGGATACATGCTGATTGTATTGTGATAGCGTTCTGAAGGGGAGTGACTTAGCATGGAGGGCAAAGGGAGGGCGAAGACCGAGAGGGTCAGAAACTACACTGAAACTTAAAAATGATAGTACGTTGTTTTGGGTGCTTATAGCATTTTCAAAACAATAAAAAGGTAATATCGCCTCTTTAGATCCGTAGAAGTCCATAGAAGTAAATTACCCCCTCTTTAACTGGCTCTTCATGGGGTCCTAATCAAAAATACTAATATCACATAACACTTAAAAAAAATTGTGACATAAAACTACAACAAAAGGTATAATTTCTGTTAAAAGTCACTACTGCTATCCAACTCTTCAGCCGTAGTTCCCAGACTCACCAGCAGAGAGAGCGTTCTCACTGCTCCTATACGCCTCCAGTTTACAGCTACACGGCCATATCAGCCCCCTTTGTGTTTCTCTATCGGACTTTATCCCAGTTACAAATAACAATAAATCAGTTCCACTCACGTCATTCTACTTTTCCACTGAACAAACAGAAGTCCCACCAGATGATCACATGAGGCAGGAAAACATCTGATCACTATGACAGCAAGTGTTTTAAGTTTACTACTGAGGTGAAAGCAAAAATGGAACAAATATGGAAATGATGACTAATAAGACATGAACTAACAAGCTAATGTTTCTCTGTTGCATGTAATTTTGATTCATTGTTTTTCCATTATGTGTCTGATGTTGTGTCCTCAGGCAAGACACTTCCTAACTTCCTAATATGAATGTGGTGAGCTCTGGCAGCTTTTCTTCTGTCAGTCTGCCCCAGGGCAGCTGTGGCCACAATAGTAATGTACCATTACTACACTAACATCTGAACCCATGTAGCCTCTTGTGCTCTTAACCTGCAGACAGAGGACACTTCCAAGTGCATCTCATTCTCAGTATATTGGACAGGCCTCGTGAAAACTCAGAACCTCCAGAATTCACTCACTGAGCTGCAGAGGCTGCATTAGCGCTGATTCATGATTGGCTGCAGGTGCTGGGGTTTGGGTAGTGAGCATTTAGATCTGAGAGGGCCCTTTTAGGTTCAAAACAACTGGATTTCAGCATTGAAACTGGCAACCCAAATGAGAGAGTCATATGACGCTCATTTTGCTTTCTTGAACCAACACACCAAATCATAACATAAACAACTTGTCCATCATGTCCAATGTGTTTGTAATTAACAATAAATCAGTTCTGCCCTTGAGCAACACACTTCAATTTCAGCAAGGCCTGTCAACTGATTAAACTACCAACCTTCTCGTTAATGATCATTCTCTACCAATGAACCCACCCCTCATTGCTTATACCTGATAACACATTACCCACAAACAAGTCTGGGCACCCTGTTTCTAGCATTGCGAGATAGGTTCAGTGCCTTGGTTGAGGGCTTTCTCCATGCACTTCTACTTAAATCTCATTCTTAAACATTTTATCATACTTTAGATATGGAGAGTGCTGATTTGTGGAGCCGTGTTCCAACTGTCACAAAACGCGCTGTCAGAGCTCAGACAAAATACACAGAGATTGCAAAAACGTGTCAATGTTATTTTAGCAGTGCCCACATACACTGAAAAAAATGACGCTATTCAGAATTTTCTGTTGAGTCATTTGACTCATTGTTTTATTTAAAGGCCTATACCCATTTTTTCAATGTGTTAGAGCGAAACGTGTCTTTCCCCAAAATAAGTCCTCTGTGTACTGTCTGAGAATCAGGAAGTGTGTGTTAGCATGCTAGTAGTTGTTAGCATTACCGTATCAACAAAACTCCTCTCTGGTCTCTGAGAATTGTGGAAAGTGCTTATAAACTCATCGTGGTGAATGATTACGATGCTCAGAATACATAAGGTAAGTGAGGAATACCTTTGTTTTTCACATTTTAAAACCATAAAAATTAGGTACAGCACCTTTAAGTTCATTTAAATTGTTTAGACTGCTGAAGAGATTTTTTTATTATATATTTTTTGTTCAATCTAGGACCTTTTAAAAATACAAACACAGAAATCCCAGTTTTCCACACTCGCTCATAAATAGTTCCCACTGAGCTTATCTGCTCCATGTTTTACTGTGTCACGAGAAGAGATAACCTTCACCCCACTTTGTCTGAGAGTCCCAAACTCGTGCTCAGAACCAGTCGTGTACATGTAACAAACAGACTGTATAAAGAAGTGGACTAAGTGAGTGTGACGTCACCTATAGCATTTGGCTCCAGTCAAATGAAGCTTATCAAGGCTAACAGTTATAGTACTGAATTTGGAGCTGAGTTCCATACGTGGATTTCCGAGCACGAGTATCATAGCAACCAAAGAGCCAATCCGGACGAGGCTGATGAAGGTAATGCTCTTTCCTGCCTGCACCACTGGTTTAGCAGGGATCGGGCGCTTAGCAATGTTGTCAATCAAACCTGTCGCTAACACTAGTGGAACCCAACTCAGGGAAAGAAGGCACCTGATTTTGTTATAATGTTCATATCTTGACTTAATGGCACAGTCACAAAATAAAAACACCAGGATCATATAGAGCAGGTTAATATGAACATTTTAAGACCAAAATGATGAGTCTGACCGCAGCAGTAACAGAGAGAGGGGTGACAATTTTTCAATGTAAAGTCAATTGGAGCCAGAGTCAAGGGGGCCAGAAGTGTTCCCATGATCACTTCCTGTTTGGAATGCGGCGGCTAGCACGTTACCTATGCCCATTTATATATACAGTTTATGATCACGAGACACAGAAACCTTCACCCCACTTTGTCTGAGTAATAAACCAGCGCTCAGAACGACTCGTTTACATGGGACGTACAGCCCACAGGAGAAGTTCACTCATGCAGGTCAGAACTACTCCACTCAAACATGGCTGAACCAGCAGGACAAAATTAAGGCATTGTGATTAGTTTTGTGATTTTTATAATAGAATTCTGTTCAAAGTTCACATTTTAAAGGCATCCCAAGAATTGACAAAAAGAAAACGAAATAAACCAATATCAAAAATCAGATACTAATCTATAAAAAACTTGTATCGAAACAATACTCAGGTATCGATACTAAAAAAGTCCGATTCACAGGACAGAAATGAACCTTTCCTGAATATCTTTAGAATGATGTTGAGCTGTATCAGAACAAGTATAAAACACATAGACTAGTATACACTCATGGACCACTATGGAACCTACCTGGAAAAAAAGTACTACCATTTAATGTTTTTATTATCATCGTGATATCGAAATCGGTACTAAGTATTGAGTCTATTCCTTAATCTTGAAACTAAACTAAAGAGTTAGCAGTTTTATGCAAAATAAGACCCCATGGAGACACAGGGAGGGCATCTGACACACAGGCACATTTCAGAACAAGTTTGTACAGATTTAAACTACAGGGTTAACAATTTTTATGCAGAGTAAGGCAAGAAATGTTGCTGTTTGTGGAGGAATATTATGTTACTTGAAAATGTCCGCCTTTGATCTTCTGATTGCTACCATTGAAATAGTTACGATAGTGACTAATCTTACAGCTCTGGTTTACATGTACGAGAAAACGGTAAGATAATACAGCCCAAAGAAGAAGTGGGAGTTCAGTCAAGCAGATGAAGACGACTCCACCCTGTTACTAATATCTCATTTGAATATAACTTTTTAGAATATGTTTGGACAAGACACTTAACATTGCATTTTTCATGCACTCCACACATGATGAGGAGTTACTGTAGCTACAGCTGCTCTGGGACAGACACAAACCAGCCAGCTACCAACACTCACTCACACACTACTTTCATACTAAGCAATGCAGTTGAAGTGTCTTGCCTAAGGACACAACAAAACTAGAGACACTAGAGTCACTGCTGCCCCACTGTGGCACTTGGCATTGGGTTGGGCATTCCCAGAGGTCTCCCATCACAGTGTCAAGCAGATCAAGCAAGGTTCCTTTTGAATAGTTTTTTGTTTCTCATCCAAAGCAGGTCGTGTTGTTTCATGTTGTATTTCAGTAATTCTGCACATTTATTCTATCTTCCTTTCCTTAAAAAGCTAAAAAAAAAAAAAAAAAACAACAAAAAACAAAAAAAAAAAAACAAACAAAACCTGGCCCCCCCTTGGGACTTATAGCCGATCAAACCACCTTAAAAGAAGAAGAGTTAAAGCTACAATACGTAATTTTTTCGAGGTGGCAGGAGTCAGGTTTGTAGAGTTGCTATAAACCCAACTACGTGCCAAATGCCTAACTGGATGTATTGCTTCTTTTGGATCTATTCGTTTCTAACTGTAATTTCTAGTTAAAATGTTTGGTTTTGTTTTTAATAACATTTTAATCAAGAACATAAATATGTGTTGTATTTGTTGTTGGCGTCTCATCCCTAGTAAGTGTTTCTGGCCATAGGTTTTAGGTGAACTGTCCCAACACTGGTTAATGAACTTTAAAGTACACGTTTACACACTTTTACGCACACTTTTACAACACCGGTAGCGTCAAACTTTACCCTCTCCACCTCTACGCGCTCACAACCACGCACACAGCCAACATACAGATCAACAAAATCGATATATGAGGATAATGAAACAAAAAAAAATATGAATCATGTGCCCTACCTGTCCGGGTCCATTCGCTCCTCCGCGCGTAAAGCCAGGAGCTGTCGGGAGAGCAGGCTGATGCAACACGCAATCAGCAGAAGTGGAAGAGGACGCATCCCGGTGCCAAAGTCTGCTTCAAGTGCGCTCACACAAACTCTCTCTCCTTTTACGCACAGGGCCGGCAAATTACAATACAACCAATCGGGCCAATAATACAGTTTCTTAATCAATGAAATAACTCCACTGGTATCTTGCTATTATCCAAGCGAAAAATCCCAAGACGCAGAGAGTCACCTTGAAAAGTAGAAGGGGAGTAAAATTAGCATTCAACCAATGGGAAAACATTACTAGATCAAATGAAATACGATTTAAATGTATAAATTCAATCTTGTACAGAATCGATACTTGGTTCAAATTTTTCAACTTGGTTTCATCAAATTATGCTACTTTTATTTGATTCCATTTCAAAAAAAAAAAAAGCATTAAATCAACAAAAAAGTGCTTACAAACTCTACGTTAAAATTCCGTGCGTAAAAATTGTTTACCGATCAGTTGGTGGACAAAGTTTCCAAATGTATTTTTCCCACTAAATCCAAGCGGCTTAGTGCAGATCAAGTTGCGGTAGAGTGAGAAAGTGCGAGCCGGGTCTCATGGTGCGTTTAAATAGTGCAGAGGGAGGAGCCGGAGGAGAGCGGAGCAGGCGGGCGGTTATAGGTGTGTGAGCGCGGGGCGGTGACTAGTGGAGAGCGGAGAGGAAAAAGGGATGCGCCGCGACAGAAAATGGTGCCACTGTGTCAGACGTGCGCTGAAAGGGAGCCTCCTGAACCTCCTGAGTAACAAATATTTGATTTTTAATTTGAAGTTTACTGAATGGACAACACATTAAAGTAGTAATATGTCACTTTCTGAGGGTGGAACATCACCAGGATGTTTCCATGGAAATAGAAAGTTAAAACCATACTTTGGAACATTCTCATGGAAATAGATGAGTTTTATGCCATACTGTGGAATATTATTGCTAAAGGAACAACATGTTCTCCCCCTTCTCCAGTCCAAATAAGAGTGAGGTTTGTGGAGATGCAAGCCTGCTCACAGTCATGTTTTTCAGTGCAATAAACACACCCACAAAGAAAAAAACATGCTTTGCCTAAAAAGTGACATACTGGCATCACAACGACATCACAATGACATCATAACGTTCTATCAGCCACTCACATTTAATACAGACGGGAGCAGCTCAAATGAATCAGGTTCAAAATTTGACCCTTTGATTCATGGCAAAGTCCAGTGTAATCAGGGAAAACTGTCTCTGTCCCATCTGGAGTATGACATCATCACATTGCACAATCTGAAAATGACCCACAGACCCTCCTCTCTGCAAACCATCTCAGTCTAGGTTAAGGTTCACTTTATTCCTTCAGTGTCTCGGGATGAACCTGCATTTGACCCATCCTTCAGTGTCTCTGGGTTAGTTGTGCACTGACTTCTCCATTGAGTGACCTGATCAAATCAAAGACTGTGAGTAGGAGGGCATCAGAGCCATGGCTCAAGTGGACTGTACAAGAAACAAGTCAGCTGACTTCCGTGTTAGAAAACCACGGTGTCCAGTGGGAGTGCCATACACGTCACAATACAGCACCGCATGCTGTTGGCCCCTCTTATGGATAGCTACACATTACACTAGCAAACAGCTGTTGTTGTTTTTTTCATTTGTACCAAAATGACTATGTGAGGCTGACAAATCCTATGAGTATCACTGATTAAGAAAATAAAACAGGAGAAGGAAGTGTGTATGTCACAGTGGACATGTACCAGTGGCAGTGAAAACAGGGGTAGATCAGCAAAATGGCGTCTTGAAAATAAGTGATTATAGATCATTCAAACATGATTCACTTCAAATATAGCTTCAAAGGGTGAATGAGAAAAAAACAACTATAACATGCTTAAAAGCTCTGAAATGTCCATCTCACAGTATAGGTCTGATTTTACGCCCTAAAGAAGTGCAGTACTCCATCTTTAAAGACTACTGCTGGTTACTGTTGAGTCATGTTCATGTGAATTATGTGAGCTTGTCTTTGGAAGCAGACCCTGGGTATCTCTTATCACATCGCTCAGACGTGTGCTGGACCTGATACAGTACGAGTCCACTCACACGTACACTCACAGCACAATACTGCAGAGAGGTATGAGCACTACAATTATAAAACACATACTGGACACTAGGGTTGGAAAAAGTATCAAAAATCTGATTCTAATTGATACTACAACTAGTATCAAAACCAGATATTCATTTGAGCAGGTATCGATTCTAACTCACTAAGTCACATTGACAGGACAGAAATGAACCTTTCCTGAATAGCTTTAGAATGATCTTGAGCTGTATCAGAACAAGTATAAGACAGATAGACTAGTAGTACACGCCCATGGGCCACTATGGAACCTACCTGGACGACTTGGGATTGCACAGATATAAGGCCACATGGGAATATAAAAGAAAGTACTAGTATTTAATCCTGAAAATCACAATCTATATTCTGTGCTTTTTATTTTCATCTTGGTATCAAAATCTGTATCGAGTCTATTCCTTTGTATCAAAATCGAGTAGTGGAGACAATGGCATGACTTCCGAACATGTTTTGAGCTGGTTAAATGAAATTAAGTATTTAATTGTTTTAAAAGTCCAAATGTATTGTTCCCACTTTCCCACACTAGGGTTTTCCAGTGGAGTGTGTGCCTCCTGCTGGTTTCTGTGAAGTTGTTATTGCTTTGCCTGGAATGTTCCACAATATATCATTAAACTTAGTTAAATCTGTCCAGATAAGGAAGACCACCAGACCAATTTACAGGTCTGACTTGTGGAGAAACGACCTGCACACACATTTTTCAGATAGTCATTTAGTCATTCAATATAAACCTCTGCAATTGAATGAATGTGCATACAGGTTTTATGCCTTACTGTGGAACATTACAGGAGTCTATGGAGTCAAGCAAGTGGTAGACCTTTGACACCCAAAAAAAAAAAAAAAAAAAAAAAAGATTGCACCTATAAGGACTTTATTTAGCATTTTGCCAAGAAGAAAGGAAAAAAAGTACCAATGGTAAAGTATTAAAACACAATGAACTAATATCTTTGTTTGAGTTATTTATTCCCTGTATCTGATTATTTTTCTCATGTACTTGAGCAAAATGTGTCCTGCTCCCGCACAGATATATTGTATAAACAGATCTTGGCGTCAAAATAAGACCACTCTGTGCTGTCTCCATCTAATTATAAAGCCTTTTGCTGTCCAAGAATCAGGAAGTGTGCGTTAGCATGCTTGCTGTTGTTAACTTTACCAAAGCAAAACTCTGCTCTGATCTCTGAGAGTTGTGAAAAGTACCTCACAGTGAGTTATTAGGATGTTCAGAATACATAAGGTAAGTGAGGAATGTCTTTTTTTAAGTGCTCTTCACAAACTTTCAGATGCCTATAACAACAACTGGCATGCTAACACGCATTTCCTGATTATGGGACAACAAATTGCTTTATAATTAGATATAGAAAGCAGACAGCAGACATACTTTGACCTCTACGTTAGCATGCTAATGTTAGTTTTTACCCTGCTGGCAAAATTCTGCTCTGGTCTCTGAGAGTTGTGAAAAGGGCTTACAAACTCATTGTAGTGAATAATTAGGATGCTCAGAATGCATAAGTTAAGTGAATAATTTCTTTGGACCACTGAAAACAATTTAAAATGAACTAGTTCTGTTTTTCAGGTTTGAAGAAGTGAAATGAGATACAACACCTCTAAGTTTATCGAGCTGAATTTGAATGAACCTGAGCAGCAGCACGTTGTATCCAAAAACAATCTCCTAAGTACAATTCTGGCCTACTCAGATTTCCCAAACCTTTTTTCTCATGGGAATTTGTCGGTTCAGGATTGGATGTCATCGGTTAGCGGCTAAATGAAGCCACAGCCTAACACCACCTAATTTGGTTTCCCTGTTTAACGGAGACATCATTATACTTTCACTTTGAACCACACCACAACAACAAGGTTAAAGTTCTGTTACTGCAGACCACTTTATTTGTTACACTATAACTTTTACAGAGTCCAGGCACCTCCTTGTCACCATGGACATGTTTTGCCTGAAATGCTCATAATATGGCATTAAACGTATCTATCTCCATGGAGACAAGCGGGTGAAGTTACAGGTGTGATCTGTGGAGAGGCCAATCTGTTAACAATAAAACTAAATGATTTTTAGTCTTTTTCTAAGTGTGTAATTGATTAAAATGCACACAGATAAGTTAAATGCCATACTATGGAACACTATATGGAACATTCAGGCAAAGCAGGGGGGCTTGCCACAAGCAGGTGGCAGACCCCCCTCATCAGAAAAAAAACAAATAGTTTCTCCTTTAAATAATGCAAAAAGGGACAAGGACACGAATCACAAATGTTCAGATCACACTGTCAACATAAACCTTTTGTCCCAGACAAGAAGAAGAACCGACAGCACCAAACAGAGACCAGGTCTGACCCTTTTCACAGTTGTTCAGACCAAACAGCACCTGCTCCAGCTATAATCCTTTAAGGGCAGATTAATCACGAACAATGGGAACCTTAGTACAATTTCAGGAGGCTTTGTATACCTGTGAGTAATGTAGGACTGCTGCAAAGTAGTTGGTGGAGGGTCTGCCACCTGCTTGTGTCCATGGAGATTATGTTGTATAATGTTCTGGAATGTTTCACATGTGGCATCAGTTGTAAACTAGTAATAGAATAGTAATTGGTCATAGGCATGTGTTGGTGCTGAAGGCTTGGTATCGCTCTAGGACAGAGAAGGCAGAGACGGAGGAGTGTGTTTGGCACATATAAGACATACATAGGTGCTCAGTGCTATTCCAGATGCTATTTACAACAGAGATGACAATAATAACAATAAGTGTTTAATTCAAGATTCAACAAGAATACAACAGGCACCAGGAGTGTGATGTCAGCAGGTGAACAGAACCAAAGTCCAGCAGGAATAACAGAAACAGCCCAGCATGAACCCATCCACAGCTCATGGATAACCCACGTCTGGGTCACAATAGTATCAGAGAACGAGTGCAAAAGGGAACTTGTGTGGAGGGGATGGGTTTGAGAGTTCGATTGGGATTAGTTTTTTTTTGGGCTGCAGGAAGGCATTGCATTTGGATCAGAGAAACCTGGCCTGACCTGACCATGCACGTGTACAAAACAATTCAAGTAATACACTGTAATAATACTGTGTACTGAATACTCCTGTGTGTTTACTGTTCAATATATGGTTTGGCCTTAAACCTATCTATTATGATGGAGACGAGAAGATCACGCCACCTGGTCAAGTTACAGGTCAGATCTGTGGAGAGGTGATGACTTTCACAGTAAGAATTCACTTCATGGTATTTTTGAGCAATAACTTATACATGAATAAATATAAGTTAGAAAAGCTAATACCATAATGTGGAATATTTGAGCCAAAGCCAAAGTTCCTTGGTGTCAGTGTTCTCCTCCTTCTGTGAGTGTAGCAGCAATGAACAGCACAACTTCGCTTTTGTGAACATCATAATGTATTGTCAAAAATCTCACAAAATATTTTTGCTTAAATGCATTTTGTTGCAGTAACAGCTCAGACAAAAAGGGCCACACAGACCATGATGCTTTGCTACATCCATTAACTTGTACATGGTCCGGGACAAATAAAGATTAAAGAAAGAATGCAGACGGCATGCAGACATTACTGTTTTCAAGCTCTATTATATTCTGTTTAACTGTGTGTAAAATGGCCAGTGTAAGGCTGGACTTCCCCTTTAATTCCTGATAATTTGTGTTGTCTCACTATGTAAACTTCACCTGTTTATGACAACACTCTGATCACACACACACACACACACACACACACTCTCTCTCTAATCACACCACACACAAAACACACGCACACACACACACACACACACACATAGGCCTCTTTCCCCTCCCTCTCTCTCAGCTACCTCTTTCCTTTCCTTCCTCTCTCCTCTACCTCGCTCTCTCTCCCCCTTTCTCTCTTCTTTAGCTCCCCCTCTCTCCTCCCCTCCCTCCTCTCCCTATTTCTCTCACCCCTTTACATCACTCTCTTCTGTTTATCCCTCCTCCTCCCTCTCTCCTCTCCCCTCTCTACTCAACCTCCTTCCTCTCTCCTCCCTCTATCTCCTCTTTACTCCCCCTCCTCCTTATCTCCCTTGTGTTTGCCCCCCTTCTTCCTCTCTCCTCCCATTCTCTCCTCTCTACCCTCCCACCTCTCTCTCTCCCCTGTTTGCCCCCCTCCCTCTTTCCTACCTTTCTCATCCCTTTCTCTCTCTCTGATCTCTCATTTGTTAAGGCGCTAGTCTTTCGGCCCTCATTATCAAACTTGAGTGGGACTCTGGGCGCTGGACAAAAGCAGGACACACTTTGAACTCACACGTTTAGGCTCAGATCAAAGTTGTTCCATGATTAGATGTTCAGACACAGCGTCCAATCAGGAGCTGGCTTCAAAGACTTCATTAATTAACCAAAAATGTCCCAGTGAGAAACATGTGACATAATGTTAGTGAATGGAGCATTGGTCAAACAACTGACCGCACTCACATTTAAGGACACTGGAGTTATTTAACCTCCCATTGGTCTTTGTGTGCAGAGTTTGCATGTTCTCTCTGTCTGTGTGGATTTTGCATGTTCTCCCTGTGTCTGAGTGGAGTTTGCATGTTCTTCATGCATCTGTGTGGAGTTTGCATATTCTCCTTGCATCTGTGTGGAATTTGGATGTTCTCCCTGTGTCTGTGTGGAGTTTGCATGTTCTCCCTGCATCTGCTCCAGTTTCGACCAGTAAGTGTACAGGACATTGGCCATCCCTTTAAAAGAGATTTGAATCCTTTCATGCAGCGTTTTCAACTTTTTTTTGAAAAGTTCAACACGTTTCATTGTTTATTTATCCATTTAATTAAGGAACTGTATGTAAGATTAAAATTTTCAATTACCGTAATTTCACAGCCATAGGGCGCACCGGATTATAAGGCGCAGCTTCAGTTACGGGTGCTTTTTTGTGTTTTTTCTGCATTTAACATATACAACAGTCGCACCGTTAGCCCAAGCATCCACAATCCATTCACAAATCATCGCGTAACTCGCCCGGCGCGGCGTGTTCGCCGTTTGTCATCCCATCGCTCCCGCGATATTCGCAACTTTTAACCGCGCCTTATTGCGGTACATAAACTTGACCTGTGTTTACAGATACGTGGCAAACATGTTCAAATCTAATATAACTTTTACTGAAACAACAACAAAACAAAAAATCCATTGCATTAATTTATGTTATAATTTGTTTGGTTTTTTTGGATCGCAAGGCAATTATCCAATCAGAAAGTAGAAAGGGCCTCACATGACTCTCATTTAGTTTGTTGATTTCAATGCTGAAATCGAGTTGGTTTAAACCTAAAAGGACTCTGTCTGGTCTGAATGACACTACCTAAACTTCAGCACCTGCAGCCAATCATGAATCAGTGCTAGTACAATCTCTGCAGCTCAGTGAGTGATTTCTGGAGGTTCTGAGCATTCACATGAGGCCTGTCCATGTACTGTGAATCAGACACACTTGGATGTGTCTCTATCTGCAGGTTAAGGCTCTGGACACACACGCTCAGATGAGATAGTATTTTTTAAAACTTAAAAAATCCACGCTTCATATAGCTCCGTGACCATGTTTAATTATTCTATTAACAGATGCTGTCTTTTTTCCACACATCACCAAATGTTAATCTATCCATAGTTACTGAGGACAAAGGTCAGTGTGGGTCAAATCAAGTTTCTAATGTTCCTGCTTTAGTGTTTTCTTCATGTGGACTTTGTTGTGCCTTGAGCTACCTTAACATATCAGTGGAGAATATTTTGGTCACCTCCATCAAAATTTGAAGATTTCACTTCAGATGTATTTGTCTCTCTCTGTACTCTCATGTGATCATAGTCCTGTAATGATTGCTGCCCCCTAGTGGTATTCTTTAGTGACACACCATAGAAAACCTGCATGTTTTCTGTTTCTTTTCTTGAGTGTCTTCTAGGCAGCAGTGCTACAGTTACTTCAAAAATAACATTCCTCAAATGAAATTAAAACATAAGTAGTAAAAACACAAATAAGTTAGTCCACAGGTCTGTGGAGATGCAAGACTAATCACAGTAAGGATGCATGTTTTTCTGTTGTTCAGTGCAATAAAAACAACCAAACTGAAAAAGATGCTTTTTATTAGAAAGGTTACATACTGTGGCTTTAAGAAAATATATGGACAAAATATTCAGAGAGGTGCAAAGCCAGAGGAGCAAAGGAGCAGAGCCAGAGGAGCAAAGATAGAGGAACACAGCCAGGGGAGCAGACAGGAGCAGTGAAGCCTAACCACATCCTGTCTGTCGTGTGTCTACAGGAAGTCACAAGGAACTCACTTCCTGTCAAATTCTCACAGCCAGGTATCAGAGACATGCATTACATACTGCAAAAACTGACTATAGCTGTGTTTCAGATGACATACCACTTTCTATTGGGGTATTGGCCAATCATCATCATCATATTTAACACAGAAGACTTCTTTCTCTCTCTCCCCCTCTCTCTCTCTTCCTCCCTCTCTCTCCTCTTTAACCCCCTCCTACCTTTCATCCATCTCTCCCTCTCTGATTGGCCAATCATATTGGGGCAGTTCAATTTAAATTTAATTCAATTTATTTTTGTAAAGCTGCTGCTCCTGTTTCAACCAGGAAGTCAAACGATAAACTTCATCAAAATTTTTGACAAGGCCAGATTTGAGATCAAATCTGGTGTTAACCTGATGTCTGTTACAGTCAGATGACATGCTTTACATTTCACACAGAAAATCATCCATTTCCTCATTACATGCCCACGTCAGTTCATTTGACCAGTTCTTTAGCTTTTAGAACAATGTGTCTGTCCTCAGCATGGTGTGCAAAGATAAGGAAAACGTGATAAGCTCTTTAGACCTCAGGTTCTATGAGAAGACATGAAATCACTGTGAGGTTTCTAAAATTTTATGCAAATGGTTAGTATGGGGAGGGGGGTTAAGATCATCTGAAAACTCAATAAAAACTACAAAATGAATTTAAGTAGCACATTTTCAGGAGCCAGTGATCAACACAAGCATTCAAGGTGCTGTTTAGGAGTTTGATTTTCAACAAAAAGGTGAGAGTGACTAACTGAAAAACTGATGGCTCATGCTGGCTAGCTTGTGACTGTAATGCTATTTGAGAGGGACTTATTTAACAGCACAGCAGCTCACCTGTTGTAGTTCAGCTAAGTCAGCTCTTTCTGGTCAGACTATGTTCAAACAAAGCTCAGGTTAAAGTCTAACCTGAGTGACAGAGCTTCAGACAGATGAGTGCTTACAGTTAGCATCACACTTCCCCGGGAATGTTGAAAACATCAGCTGCAAAGTATCAATAATAATGTAATGACATCACAGCATTCTATAGGCCAATAATATTTAATACAGATGGGGGCAGGTAAAATGAATGTTCTTCAAATGCAGATTTGTGTTGTAATACAAGAAGCAAATGGGTCTAGTCACTGATAGAAATGAACAGGTTCAGCATTTGTAAATTTACCTCTTGGCTATAAAGGTTATGCAGATGATATTACAGCTTTTGGAACTGTATTATTGAGTGTCAATGGTATGTGAAAGTCGATGGTGAGTCATGACATTTTCTAAAAGCTTCTAAATATGACAGAGATGCTACAGTTAAACAACAAATATAACTCTGGCCAATGTTTTGTTTGTACCTGACTCTAAAACAACAAACTCAATTCACCAGTATAAAAGCAGAGAACAGGTAAACCACAGGAACCCTACAGACACACTCACATTTCATCTGATACAGACTCTGGATCAAACACAGATCAACTGAGCCTTTCTCTCCTTAAAGCACATGTTTCTGACTCTGTGTGTGGAAAGAAATAATAATAATTTCTCCACAGACAGAAATGAGACGATACAAATCAAAGAAACACATGTAGTCTGCTGTTCTGTTCAGAGTTCTGCCTCAGTCTATCCCATCTGGGATATGACATCACATTCTACAATCTGAAAACCAAGTATTTATTTTTAGCTAGCAGTTCTCTTGGATGAGTGCACTGAATGAGACGGTAACATAAAAGTATGAACAAATTTAAATTACTTTGGTAAAAACAAGTTCCTTTCAAACGACAAGAAGAGGACCATGATAGATAGTTTTGTTTTCAAATCTCTTTTTAACAACTGGCAATGGTGGCTCAAGACTGACATTTGGTGAGTCCAAAACACAACAATTATCTCAGCAGTTTGCAACTTTATTTTGTTTCTAAACCCCTCCAACCACCAGCAACAGTAAAGTGTCTTGCCAAAGGACACAACAGTGGCAATGAAGGGTGGGTTATATGTGTAGAGCGCACATCCACCAACCAGAAGATCAGTTTGATGGCGGAGATTGGCAGCCTCACTTCTGTTAGTCTACCACAGGGCAGCTGTGTCTACAAAGGTATCTTTGATGTGATATGCATTATCAGAGTTGACCCAAGTGTTTGTAATCAGAAACACCTGGCTGTGTTTCTCATTACAGAAACACAGCCATCACAGTCCTGTGTGATGTCATGTAGCACTTGACACATACCTGCACATTTACCCAGTTTGCCCAAAAATACAAAAAAAACCCAAACAAAACATTATGAACACTACACTTGTAACACCAGCTTTTAAACTATATAAGACTGATGTAATGTCCTGGTAGCACATTATCATTTTGTTTGCTTCTCCAGTCAAGTTTATCTCCACACATGGCTACAGTTTTAACACTTGGCCCTCAGATTCAGATAAAAAATTGTGAGAAAAAACCAGAGGAGACATTGTTGTAAAAAAAAAAAAAAAAAAGAAACTTGGACGGTTATGAATGTATAAAAAATGGGGAGAGATAAATGCGTTGGGTCAAAGTTCGTGAAGCAGGAAGTGTCAGAGGAACAGCCAAGGACGGGACACACGGATACAGGCCATCGAGCTAAAAGACATCATTGGATCTGCTCAGTATAACAAGGAAAAAAACAACATTATAACACAGATGCCGTAACATGGGCCTGTTAATAATCAGATGGCTCCGTGGTTAGAGCAGTGGTCCTCCAGCCCAAAGGTTGGAAGTCTGATTCCTGCTTGAACCAAGTTCAATCCTTAGGCAAAAACACTTCACCCATATTGCCTAGTATGAATGTGGGATAATAAGAAATAAAAAATAACTATGCATGTCGGAGTGCCTTGGATCTCTTCTTTTACATAGTAATTAGGAGGCTATATTTAATGCAAATGTCAAATAGTTTATACTGTCAGCACAAAGCTTTCGTCACATATGCAAATGAATAGAGTAACAGCCATACATGTATTATTTTTTTCAAAGCAATGGACCCACAAGTTACATTTTTATTGTTCCTGTGAGGAATTGTCCTCTACATGTAACCCCCAAGAGAGGTGGGAAACAAGGAAGTCTTCACCAAATCCTGAGCCATTTTCCTGGTCAGTACGAGAACCTGGAGAACCAACACCATCAGCTAGCACATAGAGAATTCTATAACAAAATCTAACTCCAGGTATAATAATCATGTGAGGACAAGTTTAAAACATGGGTGAGAGCTCAAAAGATAGAAAACATTGCATTCATTTCCTTCATTTAATTCATTCTAAACAACATCTCATTGCACTTACTGAGTTTTTTTGACTTGCAGAGCTAGTGTTAGTTTCCATTGCCAACTGAAGTCCTGCACTGTCTCTTTAAATTGCTTTTTTAAAGCTAGAAGTAAACAGCCACTTTTCTTCCTCGGCAGGCGCCTAAAACATCCCCAAAGCTGTGAGTGCGGCCGCAGCGCTGACCCGGCCTCGCTCCGGTTCCTCTGCGGGACATTCCTCCAGAGTGAGGGCCCCTCCCTGGTCCCTGGCCCGGGCCCCTGCTCTGCGCCTGCGCGCCGGTATCCCCTGTCAGGGCACGGCAGACTGACAGTATGGCGGCGGGGTGCAGCTGGAAGGATGCTACACTCGCCGTGATGTGTCTATCCCCGGCTGGACCTTCATGGAGTATTGACGCTTCCCAGAGACCAGGATTTAGCAGAACAGGGCCCGTCGCCTTGAACTCAAAGATGGCTAGGCTCGCCGACTACTTTGTAGTGGTGGGTTACGACCTCGACAAACGAGGTGGGTGCTGTGCTCGGGCTATTGCGCTAGCCGAATATTATTAGCTTTGAGTAGCTGTCGCTGCGGAGGTAGGCGGGGACGGGCCGGGCCGCTGCTCAGAGCTACCCATCTCTGCGCTCTGCCCGCTGGGCCTCAGCCGGGTACTCTAGCGCGGGGTTTCACAGGCCGCACTGGATTAGTGCGCACAAACCCCCAACTGTCAGCTCTGGTTTCATCGGTTAATGCTGAAGGATAACTATGTACTTTACCCCTCTAAAGTGCTTTACTTTGAGCAACTTTTTGAGCTAGTTAAAAAGTGTTGTTGCACTTTGTTGACAGTTAAGCAGAGCTAAACTTTATTTGCTAGATGCTAACGTTAGCCGGGGCTAGCTGTGTGATGGGGGCTGCTGTAAGGCGGATTTATTCACACGTTTCACGGATTTAATCGCATCTTTTTCTCTTGTATTGTGATCGTAATGAATACTCTGCTTCAGTCAGCTTGTTTTGCACTTTGTTTATAAGCATGGCACTCTGAATGCCCGCTGCACGGACAGGAGCAGTGAGATGTCACTGCTTTGGTCTTGATTGAATTGATTCGGGGCACCACCACAGACCGCTCCGCTCTGCTCTCGACCCCGTTTCAGAGCGCTGTTTTGGGCTGGATTGCACGCATTTCTCGCTGGAGTTTGTGGCTGTGCCTGATGTCTGTGGGGACCGGATTAACCCCGGTGCCCTGCCCCTCCCCGAGCTCTTGTGGCCGGGACAGAGGGTTATGGGGACGGGGTTTTGGACCGTTATCTCCCCCCTCCTCCTGCCCTCCAGTCTGAGCTATGGCCTACATCTGCTCCAAGCAATGCAGGGGGATTGTTCCCCTGAGTTAATGATGGGAGCTGTCCAGTTAGAGCCTGAATAAGTTAAGGTCCCATATTTCCCTGATTTCTGATCTATGTTCTAATGTTGTTTCCTCATCACAAACATACCAGGAGTTGTGTTGTTTCATTCAGACATGTTTGTTACTCTCTCAAACCCTTGTGATGTCATATGGTAATACAGGCTCCACGGTGTTTTTAAATTCGATATAACTTCACTAGAATCACTTGAATGATTTCAGCTCTGTAATTGCAATCCCTCCTGAACTTATGGTAGAAGGTAGCTGTTAACTTGAAAACTACCGCTTCATGACACCACAAGGTGGAACAGAGCCTTTTAAGCTTTGGAGTTGTAGATAGACCAATGATAAGAAGCTACTCAAACATGTGTGAATGAAACAAAACAGAACTCCAGGTATATTTTTGAGGAGGTAACAACATCCTAACATAGCTTAAAGCTCACAAGAATCCATTCTGTGTAATATAGGACCTTTAATTCATGCCATATACTCAATTATTCAATATGACATGCATGGATCATTGTTATTTGATAGGCCTTTACTACAGTGTCTAAACGGTCAAGTTTAGACACTGTAGACACTGAAAAGACACCTTTTCTTTGAGTAAAACTGAACTGTATACTTTAATTAGTTGAAGGTGCACTGACGTTTGTTATCGGGATAACCTATAACACTGACACTTTTCACCCTGGACATGGACTATTTCAGCCACTTCCCTCTGGCAGGAGGCTACGGTCCATCAGGACCAGAACCTCTCGTCACAAGAACAGTTTCTTCCCCTCTGCTGTTTCTCTCATGAACACTACATAATACCTGCACTAAACTGGACACTTTATAACACTGGTCACCTTAATAACCCATGTTGCACTGTTGTTGTTGTTTTGATGCCACTATTGTATATATTTCTACCTCCTGCATGCCCTTATTTGTATTTATTCAGTGTGTTTTTTTGTGTGTGTGTTGTTGTATGTGCACTTAATCACCAAAGTAAGTTCCTAGTCTGTGAGCTCTGCTCACGGACAATGGCAATAAAGCTTCTTCTGATTCTGATCCTATAACTTGGTGTGGAGGAATTACCTGCTTGTCTTCCTCGAGATGGGTAAGTTTAATGCTACTGTAGTAACATTCCACGCAAAGCAATAACATCTCCATGAAGACAAGCAGTTAATGCCACCAGGTCAAGTTACAAGTCAGGTCGGTGGAGAGATGCATTGTGTAACCTTGATGCAAAGATATTCAAAGTATTATTGATCGTGCTAGTCCGTGATCCACCTGTCAGTCACATCCATCTGAACTCGGGGAGACTCAGTGGTGACCAGACTCACATCTTTGTAGTAAGTATTGTGTATTCTGGAACCCAAGGAAACCAAATATATACATAAGATTTTGAAAGTGCAGTCATCAGATTGTCCATGGATGGAATTGTTTTAAATTCTCTACCATAACATCTAATTAAGACATATTCTTCTAATAACATCTTCTCAAAGTTTTCGTCCATTTTTAGTTGCCAATTTTGCCTCTGTCCCATATTACACCATTGTAAACCTGGGCTCCCTGTTTAGTGGATAAATAGAGCTCATTCATTCATGAAATATTCAGTCTCTTGTGGCACGCAGACTTCTAACTACTCTTTTACTTGGAGCAGCTTAAATATATATTATTCAACAGCGGCAAAATGTAACAAGACAAGGCCTGCGTGCGAATGTCTGGAGACTTTATGTCATACTTTTCAGCTGTAGTTTGCATGTATAATATAATAGTTTAGTTTACATGATAATTACTTCAACTGCTACTGCTATGACTTCTAATGCCACCAAATAGAGGAGCATGGTTTAGTGCTTCCTCTCCTTTACCTCTAATACTACAAATGACCAACTGCTTCTACTACTACTACTACTATTGCTACCTCTGTTTCTAATGTTACTGACTACTTCTACTGTCCTACTACAACTGCCATTTGTAATACGAAATGTACTCACATTTCTGTACTTCGGTCTGGGTATAGCATTATTACTGTTCTCGCCACTGCTACATAAAGGTTGTATTGTACTAGGGCTGCGAATTGTGAGTATTGCCATTGTAATTAGATGTACAATTTGTAAAGTTCACATTTTAAACATGTGCATGTACCTAAATACTGAAATATGAACTGACAAACTAATACAAGAATGACATTTAAAAATATGTTTGTAGAGATCTAAACTACAGGGTTAGCAGTTTTTATGCAGAATAAGACCCCGTGAAGACACAGAGAGGGCATCTGACACACAAGGACATTTCAGAACATGTTTATACAGATTTAAAAGATGGGGTTAGCACTCTTTATGCATAATTTGACATTTTGTTGTTTGAGGGGAAAATGATGATACTTTAAAAACTGCTGTCTTTGTAGTTTGCTATTCACATCCATTAAAATTGTGGTTTTGATTGCGATTAATATTGAAGCCTTACTTATACGACTATTGCTACTCCTAGTACTACTTATTCTACTACTGCTTGAGTGTATTTGTAGCTGTTTCCACCACTCCTGTGCTTGCATTGCCTGTATATCTGTTTCTGAGTACAGGATGTTGTAGGCTGTGCTAGCTCTGCAGATTCTGTCTTTCCTGTTGCACAGAGCAGAGGCAGCACAGGCCAAACGCATTTGAATTTACTCACAACATGCACATTTATCACGCATTCATCGTGCATTTATTTAACTTTTATTACACATTATTTCACATTCAACTCGTTCATTTAATTTATTACACATTATTTCACATTCAACTCATTTATTTAATTTATTACACATTTATTTCACATTTATCATACATTTATCACACATTTATCTGTCATCACACATTTTTTTAGATCTTTATCATGCATTTATCATACATTTATCAGACATTAATTTCACATTTATCATACATTTATCACTCATTTATCTCACATCACACATTTGACATTTATCTCACATTTATCATACATCTATCACACTTTTATCATACATTTATCTCACAGATGTCACATGTTTATCTCATTTATTACACATTTATTTCACATTAATCTCACATTAATCTCACATTTATCACACATTTATCTCTCATCACACATTTTTTAGATCTTTATCATGCATTTATCATACATTTATCAGACATTAATTCACATTTATCATACATCTATTACACTTTTAGCATACATTTATCTCAGATGTCACATGTTTATCTCATTTATTACACATTTATTTCACATTATCTCACATTTATCTCACATCTATCACACTTTTATCATATATTTATCACACTTTAATCTCAGTTTATCACACATTAATCTCACATTAATCTCACATTTATCACACATTTATCACACATTTATCTCACATTTATCTCACATTTATCTCACATTAATCTCACATTTATCACACATTTATCTCACATTTATCTCACATTTATCACACATTTATCGCACATTTATCTCTCATTACACATTTATCACATTTATTACACATTTATCACATTTATTACATACACTGATCATGAGAGGAAAAGCCTCACACAAGCATGTGTGAAAGTTGTATGCTAATACCACTGTACAGAAAGGCCCAACTCTGATGTATCTAAACAGAGCAGACCCAGTGTATTATTTTAATAAATTAATATGATGCAGCAATGACAGCCAAACCTCCTTGTCAAAGCCTGATGTTGTCTGATCTCTGAAGCTAAGCAGGGCCAAGCCTGGTTAGTCCTGGGATGGGAGACTGCTGGAAATACTAGGTGCCAAAGAGGTTAGCCAGTGGCAAAAACTGTGTGTTGTGTCCTTAGGCAAGATACCTCTCCCACATTGCCTATTATGAACGTGATGTGTGTTAGGTAGGGCTACAGCTATCAATTATTATATTAATCAAGTAATCTATCAGTTATTTACTTTGATTAATTGAGTAATCTATACATTTTTTACCTTCCATGAAATATCCTTAAAAGCATACTAGGGTGTGCTCACACTAGCCCAATAAAACAGTGTCCAAGCATGGATAGTCCCTAAAGAGCAGTAGTGTGAAAGTCTTGTGCGCAAAGAGGATAGAGGATAAGAGGAAAAAGTGAATGAACTCTGCTCCAAAACTCGAGGTGAATCCACTCTCACCTTTAATAAGGTGCCGGGTTTTGACACCTCGTCTCCTGTTATCTTTGCTGCGACACACTCTTCATTAATTCATAAAGTGGCTCGGTTCAGTTCAGGTGTGAGCGAGTGCCATAGAACTCAACGTAATCGAGCTTAGGCACAGCTCGACTTAAATGTCCTAGTGTGGACCTAAACTCACTTGTGGATCTAAAATACACATCTCTCTTTACCAATGACGTCTGGTCAGGTTCATGGCTGGTGAGGCACTGATGTCATCACAATCAGATTTATAAACGTATAAACCAGGGTGTCGGCAAGAACATTTGGCCCCGGGCCAGTTTCTCTCTCCCAGTGACTTGGGGCCAGAATAAAAAAGAATTTAAAAATAAAAGTTCCGAAAGTCTGTATGAAATAGCTCTAATAGTATGAAATAAAAAGCAAACTGATTTTGTATTGTTTTTTGGCCTTTTTCTGGTTCCCCAATTTTCAATGGATTGAAGTCATTAAATTTCTTACCATTTCGTACCACTCTGTTTGAATAGAGTGAGTCTTTTAGTCCCTTAGTCTAGAGCAAACCATTTAGCTCCTTTAGCGTTGGTCTTCTTTGAATTATAACCTCCTGCTTTGACCGAAAGTCCAGTTTAGAAAACTGCTTGAGCTTTAATATGTATATATTCCTCCATTTAAAAAGTAGGGCCAGACAAGAAGAAAAAAGTGAACGGATTGCTATACTTGACTTTGCTAACTCTAAATTGTAGCTTGCTGTCACTATTCTGTGGCACCTATTCTGCGGGAGATGCAAGAATCCCTGAGCTCATGAATGCCCCCTACCATGAGGCCAGGTAACTGTGTGCGTCACCCACCACCTTTTCACAGTCGCTTAAAGCAGCAGCGTCACTGCTGAGCTACAGCACAGTCAATCCATGTGAGGCACAAACTTCTCAGTATTTCAACGGTAAATGTAAAAATTCAGTGATTTTGAGTAAAAAAAAAGAATAAAATTGCCAAGTTAAATAGAAGATAACTTTATATTTATCCAATGATTTTTACTATAATCATTTAATTTATTTTTTCTCTGTGATGACAGGTGATGCACGGCCTCACCTGCCTCACCTGACCGCACGTCACTGCTCTTTACAGTCCGTGCAGAAACAAGTCCCGCAATATTTCTGTGCATTCCGTGCACTTCAGTTTCATGTGGTTTTAACTAATTGTTATAATTAAAGGAATCATCAAGGCAATAAAATAAGAATTGAAGCTTTTTAGTATTCAAATTACTCGATTTACTCAATTAATTGTGCCCTAGTGTTAGTATTGGGAAGGGCCTCACTTACGTCAACTGTCCCAGGGCGTCTGTGGTTACAATAGTGTCATAAGACCACCAAGTTTGGAATGAATGAATAATGCAAGTGTCTTTTAGTGTCCAAAAAAGTTATTATTAAAAATAAAGCAAGTATTCGACAGTCTGACTGTACAAACTCTAAAACACATACGAAAGACCTTTATATAACAAACACAGTGGCATTATTAAATCAAATGTTAAAAAAGAATACATTATTTTCACTTTATTTGTGAATATTTTCTACTTAGAATCTTCAAATCTCCATTAGAGTTGTACAAAAATATTGAAATCTTGATATATTGTTATACTAAATTTGGTGATACAGTATTGTTATTCTGGACTGATGTATCGATATATCCATATGACCACAGTGTTGCTTATTTAATGGACAGAAACTTGATTATGCAATACACTTTACATATTCACTGTTTACTTTATTCACTGATGATTAAACTTATGCATTTTATAAGAACTTTGCACAGTAATGGTGTAACATGCTAATTGCAACCATGCTAATTATAGCCATGTGAATTGTGGCCATGCAAATTGCGACAATGCTAACTGCAATTTTGATTTGATTTTTTGCAACTGTAGACCGTCCCCTTTGCTCTGTGGTAATGCGCTTGTTTCTCTGAACCACAGGCACTGGGTGAAGTGTTAACCGCACCAGTTCAAACCGTTTTTTTTTAGTAATACATTTAGATATTTAGGGGTTTTTTATGCAAAATCTACTTGTTTTAAGATTTCCACCATGTTATAACATTGTTTCCTCATCAAAAACATGCCTGAAGAGGTTTTAGATGCCATCCATGCATGTTTGAGTAATCTAGCAATCTCTCCTGGTCCCTATTCGAACCCTTCAGTTAGCAGTACGATTCTATGCAGTGCTCCGCCCACAAGCTTATGTCACCCAGGCTCCCACATGACAATTCTCTATAAATATACAAAAGCACGATACAAAACTGTATAGAGCAACTGCTTTTTGGTTTAGCCTTAATAAAATGTATGGATTTATTCTAGCCCAGTCTGTTTATAATGTGCTCTGTCTCCTTCTGCTGTCTTCTCTCCATCCTCATCGTATTCATGGGTTTCGTCCTCCTCTTGTAAGACGCCATTTTGAGGACTGCTGACCAATGTTTTGATTGAATGTTTTGAATTGGTAATTTTATGGCTAAAAAGATTTTTTTCATGGCTTTCAATTTGATAAAAAGTTAACAATCCTTTCATCAAACTGAAACCCATGGAAAGTGACTCAGCAGTGCTCTCAAAATAATTTTCTTACAAATATTTTTTCTCTTTTCCTCTCTCTTTCTTTCTTACTTTCTTTCTCTTTTTCTTTCTTTCTCTTTTTTGTCTCACTTGTTCTCATCTCTCTCTTTGCACCTGCTTCTCTCTCTCTCCACTCCCCACCTCTTCCTCAAAATCTCACTCTTTCCTTACTCTCTCTCTCCTCTTTTCCTTCTTACTGTCCTCTCTTTCTGTTCTCTATGCTCTCTTATGCTCCTTCATCTCCCTACTGCTGCTCCTCTCTTCTTTCTCTGCTTTGGTGTCCCCTCCCTCTCTTCCTTCTCTTTTTCCCTCTTGCTTTCCCCCTGCACTCTCCTTATCTTCTGTATCTATCTCTCTGTTTTTAGTGGTCCAAAGTTATTCTTCACCTACCTTATGCATTCTGAGCATCCCAATGAGTTTATAAGAATTTCTCACAACTCTCAGAGACCAGAGTGGATTTTTTGTTGTGACAGTAAAGCTAACAACCACTAGCATGCTAACTAACACTTCCTAACTGGACAGTAAAATGCTTTATAATCACACGCAGACAGTACACAGCAGACTTATTTTCACTTCAAGAGCTGCTTACACAATATATTTGTACTGGGGCCAGACATCTTACTATTTTGCTCAAGTACATGAGGAAAGAACAAGCACAGAGCCTTAAAAATTACATCTTAAATTTGATTATGAAATGCATTTCAGGGTAGAATTGGTTTGATACTTAGAAAACAATAAAAAGTGCCCCAAAACTAATTGTTAGGAATTTGTAATGATAAACAATACTATTACATGGTTTATATAAAAAGTCTTGCAAAGTAGAAGTTTGAGCATATTTTGGGCACCTCAGAGTTTGTATAAATGCAGTTGCATTCTTGTGGTCCTGGTCTAATTGTGTCATATATTGTGTCATAAACAGTAGAGAGTAAACATGGCCGCTCCCTGCTCCCCTCTGTCTGGCTCAAACAGGACCAGGACTCTGTGGTCTGTCCAGATGTTTAGGTTTAGAACTTTCTCTGAGTCTGGGTCAAATGTCTATAGGTTTCACCCAAATATCTTAAATCAGAGTTATTCTATTAAATTGACTTTTCAGAGCTTTTGACCATGTTATAGTTGTTTCCGTTCTCATTGACCCTCTGAAGTTGTATTTGGAGTGATTCATGTTTGAGTAATCTTTATTCTCCTGTATTCAAGATGTCATTGCTCTGATCTGCCCGTTTTCACCATTTACCACTTTTTCTAAATCGAAAAGAAAAAAATAAAATAAATAATAATAGAAAGGCGTACATGGAGTTGTTAGAGCATGTTGAATTTGTTTCACATTGTTCAACAGTATTTTGTTGTTGCACACATAGCTTATTTGTAAATAAATTAAACTGTTTACTGAATACCTTTTCATTGTTCAAATGGCATGGTTATTGAATTTATGATTAAGTATCGTTACAATGACCTTGAACGATAGTTCGAATTTCCATCAATTTATTGTCCCCCAAACTGGGAGTTTCGCCTCTGACAGCAAGCATACCACTGAAATTGTGATCTCAGTTTATTGTTAGCTCTCAAAGTTAAAGGAGCTGTATCTATTTTTTACCATCTTAAAAACGTGAAAAACAGAACTAGTTCATTTTAAACAGTTTGCAGTGGTCCAAAGTTATTCCTCACTTACCTTTTGCATTGATAGCATCCTAATTATTCCCTCACCTGTAGACGTGTCCTTTCACTTTCTCCCTCACCCGCAAACACGTCCCTCACCCGCAGACGCTTCCCTCACCAGCAGACTTGTCCATCACCTGCTGGCGCATCCCTCACCCACAGGTGTGTCCCTCACCCGCAGAGACAAGGCACTTGTCTGTGGGTGAGGGACACCTGCCCTACAAACCTGTTCCTCATCATGATTCCATTTTTATCTCCACATGGCTCAGGCCTAATTGCAGCTTTTATAAATCTGCTCTGTTTTTCAGACCTCTCTTTTCTAGCTTATCATTTTTGGTCTCTCTTTTTTTTTTATTATTTTTTTTTATTTGTACAAATTTTAACTAATGATACAGTATGTAAATTAACTTGTAGGCGTGATATTGGTCTTGTCCTCAGTTAGACCCAAAATGGTGGCCGTGGGCAGGAGCAGGCTGCAGTCGCTGGGTGTGGTGCAGTCTTTCAGAGGGTGTTATTTTGACAGTGGTTTGTTCTGTGTCCCAAGGCCCAAACAGCAAACATACTGAAGGAGGCACTGGGTGTCGCAGACAGAGCAGTGTTTCTCAAACTGTGGGCCCCGGGTTCTACGGTCAGGACATAAACTATTGTAGTTTGTGAATCACTTCTGTTGGTCAGTGATCAGCGTGAATGTCTTTAATGTAGAGGTCCACAGCCTGTCCTCGGTCGGTAAAATATATATTGCAGTTTTAAAGGTACAGTGTGTAACTTTCTGGGAGTGGCACATCACCTGCATGATTCCATAGACAAATTTAAAATCATACTTTCTCCATGGAAGTTTGCAGAGATGCAAGCCCACTCACAGAAAGGAAGCATGTGTAGGCTGCATTTGGCTATGTATGTGGCTTTATATTATTTATGTTGAAGAATTCATTTTTTGAAAACCTTTTTTTTAAATTTGTTTTTGAAATCAAATCGAAAATTAAAATTATTCAATATGAGGGAAAAAAAAATATACATTTATTTGGCACATTGTCCAGCTCTAATTGTGCCTAAATGTTTTGAAATGGATGGATGGTCATAGTTTCTGTGTGTCTCTGGACAGACCCCAGTCCAGTGAAATGGTCAAACTAAGCCTTTAGTCCAGTGCTGCTCGGGTCTGTCTGTGTAGAGGGCCCTCCACACAGATTGCTCTGTGAATGAAGCACTGACACAGGCGCCATTGTGGATCCATATGTGACCCTGGCTCTGAGCAGATGCTACGGATTGGACCGGACTCTGGACCGGACTCTGGACCGGACTCTGGACCGGACTCTGGACCGGACTCTGGACCGGACTCTGGACCGGACTCTGGACCATTGGAACTTTTTTGCAATATAATTTATTTATTTAAGTCCAGACTGATATCTCTGTATTATTTATACAGAGGGATATCACTCCCATGGCCGTTTCGAGTCAAAACCAAACATGATTGCCCAATCAGAATCTTCGTATTTGATTTGAAACTATCTATAAGCTTACTTAAATGCCTAATGTCTTGTGAGTGCAGTCTGCACATAATGTGTTTAAAGAGGGGGACTAAGTGAATGTGACGTCACCCACAGTGTTCGGCTCCAGTCAAATGAACCTTATCGAGGTGAGCAGTTACATGGACGAATTTGGAGCAGAGTTCCATATTTGGAATTCCAACCACGAGTATCATGGCAACCAAAGAGCCAATCTGGAGTGAGGCTGTTGAAGGTGTTGCATCTTCCCGCCTGCACCGCTGGTTTAACAGGGGGTAGCATTTAGCAAAAGGTTTAATTGACAGTGTTGCTAACAGTAAGGGGAGCTACATCAGGGAAAGAAGGAAGGCACCTGATTTATTGGTTATTAATGTTCATATCTTTATTTACAGACACAATAGTGAAGTAAAAATACAGGGATCATGTTAATGCAGACATTTTAAGACCAAAAAGATGAGTCTGACAGCAGCAGCAGTTACAGAGAGGGAGGCAACAAAGTTTTAATAGAAAGTGAATTGGAGCCAGAGTCGATGAAGCTGGAAGCACGCCCTCACTTCCTATTTGGAATGCAGCGGCTAGCAGGTTAGCTATGTCCATTTATACATATAGTCTATGAGTCTGCCCCAGTTCCCTGCCCCCTGTGCATATGGTGGTGAATGTAATGGTGAGTATTTCAGTGAGTTAAATGTAGGACAGTGGGGCTGCTGCAGTTCAGCTCGAGGCTCAGCTCCTTCACAGATACAGTTTCATACGGAGACTGTCTGAGCACTTTAAACCTGTTGTAACTGACTTTAACACATGCACTGTACTAGACCTGTCATGACAACACATTTTGAAGTGTGTGATTTATTGCTGAAGAAAATCTAGATGATAAATGATAATATTGAAACTTATTTATGGCACTGATACAATAATCCTAAAAATATATTATTCACAAAAAGCTAGTCTAAATGTACAAATTGTTAAATATGAACTCCGATAAGTAGACAGCAGAATGAAACGCTAATAGTTGTATCTGAAATGAGTCATAGAAGTTAAAGAGTGGGTATTAAGCAAAATTCCATGCTTCAAGCTTTCTACCATGTTATAATTTTGTTCCCTCATCAGAAACATACCTGAAGAGGTTTCAGATGTCATCCATACATGTTTGTGTTTATCTTGTGATCTCTCCCAGACCCTGCTCAAACCCTCCTTATGGTTAGCTGCACGATTCTGTGTAACGCTTTGCCCATAAGCCTACGTTACCCATACTCCAAGATAATTCTCCATAAATATACAAAAACATGATACAAAACAATACACTACAGCTTTGCAAACCTGTTGTGCAGTAGTTTCATTAGCGGGATACACGCTGATTGTGTTGCAATTACATTGATTTTGTCGAAAATGTCCTGGACACTCCCCACATCCCCTTTGTCATGTATATAACACTTGTGTTAATATCAACCCTAAGGGGCAGGGGCTTGATCACTGTATTAAATACAGTTTACGAGCAAAAAAATATTACATTGCAGAAACATCTAATGGCAATAGAAGCATTTTGAGCCCAGGGGATGTTTACGTGCTAGTGTTTGAGTTACTTCCTGAACCAGGGTACACTGTTGAGCGCCATAGGACTGAGCAATATCTCACAAAAAATATTCAAATTTTTTAACGATATTGATCAATCCCAAATCCATGTAGTGACGCTCTGCTCCTTGGACTCTGGACTGTGAGGAATCCTGAGAATGTCTGAGCTCATTCACTGTGTCTGTGACTGTCACTGTGTCTGTGGGTCCTCAGGCTAAACACTCCTCTATTCATTTACTATGAAGCCATGAGCTACAGGAAGTGGTCATGTGACATCACAACTCCCTACACTACACCAGAGTTTAACACTGAGCTGAGGGACAGGTCAGAATTTTGTGGTGGAATTTGCATTGTAGAAGAGTAGGGTAGTAGTTTACCAGTGTGGCTATAGCAGTAGTTTGTAGTTGATGAAGTAAAGCCACAAGTAACAATTAGCAGTAGTCTTACTTGTAGTAATAGTAGTAGTAATATTAGTAGTAATAATAATGCCTATTCTAGACGCTCAAACTCACTTAACAATTTTATGCATTCATTCATTCCAGACTTGGTGATGGCTAGGCACAGCTGCCCTGGACACTGATGGAATCAGGCTCCCAGTATATGTGTGTGTGTGTATATATATGTATATATATATATATATATATATAATTATTATTTTTTTAAATCTCTTTCTACACTTTGGGGACCCCATAAGCACACTACTGTATAGTTGTATATGCAACCTTTTTTGCACCACAGACCTGAATAATGTAGCTTTTAAATAAATAATAAAAATGAATATGATAAAAAAAAAAAGTTAAGTGCATAAAAAATGCACCGCACCGTACCACTGAATCACTTGTTTCTTTGCAGTGAGGTGATCCCATCAGGAGTGATGGGAGACAATGACTCCCGCAGTGTGTTTATGTCCAGTCTGCTCCGTAATGTCTTTCAAAAAAACCCTAAAGGTTTATTTTTTAATCCAGGTGCTTAGTCTCCATGTGCCAAAGCAGTTTTGAAGCTTTCATTGCCTCGTTCGCTTTTCCCGCATATTACGCAGAGCAGACTTGGCGCGTGAGAGTCACCTGTAGCGACAAACCCATATTTTAAGTATGGTATTGCCTGTTAAATTGATTTTTCTTTTTCTTGTATGTCATAGGCTACTCTCCTGGCTCCTCAGTTGGCCTTTTTCCCTTTGCAAAAAAGATCTCCAAAGACACTTTTTGGGCTCATTTTCACGAGCTTGTGGGTCTCCTTTTGGGCGACGTGTCTGATGCATTATATGTGATACGTCATCACGGAGGACAAGAGCAGATCTAGCAGATATAATATACTCGCCGTTATATCAAATGGATTTCTGTGGCGATTTCCTGTCAGGATTTTCTTTATATATTTACGCACGAGCTTATTAGCGTGTCATAAGGGATGGACCAAAGTTACGTCGGAGAAGAGGCGGTCACTGATAAATTTACTGTGTATGTGCAGCCCGGTAGCAAATGCGTAATGGAACTGGTCCCCAGCCCAGTGGTTAGGGATCACTGGTTTATGAAATCCATGTAGTGCTACGGATCCTCCTGCTCCTGAACCACAGTGTCTGCAAATTGGGGCTGTCTTTCCGCAGGACTGTGAGCTGTGTGTATGAGGTGTGAGCGCTGTTTGTTTTTAACATAGTTCCGCGAGTGTGACGCTTATTTTGAGCGACAAAAAATAATAAAATATAATTTTAGTTTAATATTTCAACATTACATTAATTTTCCAATTTAAACTATAATTTAAAAAAGAACTATCACAAATAAAACACAGTTCAATTAAATACAATTAAATACCTAAGCTACGCGGCACCGCAGTGTCAGGATGAAAGAATGTGGCTCCGAAGCTGCGGGTTACTGTCCCCTGGTCTAGAGCCAATCCTGTGACAGTAATGGTGCGTGGTGCTGAAGAGGAGTCACCGCTCTCTTGTTTAGGTCAAAGCTCTGAGTCAGGGCCACAGCGCCTCTTTCCATCTCCTCATGGAAGAAAACAAATCGAAAACTGAGATCAGTCAAAAGTGTCTTGCCTAAGGACACAACAGCCGTTTTCACTAATCACACTCTGTCACTTGGCATTCTGGGTCTTCCCTCCCAAGACTAATCAGGACCAGAGAAGTAGCAGTTGCAGTAGTAGCAGCAGCAGCAGTAGTAGTAGCAGTAGCAGTATTCTGTTTCCGACTCCTCTGGGACAGTACTACAGTTGTGTCTGGATAGCCTCTCTCATTGTCTTGTGTTTATGTTCTGTGCTGTGGGAAGGAAGTGGCTTTGTTTAGGAACTTTTACAAATAGAAACTCTGCTACTGTGTAATCTGAAAACTGTCAGCAGCAAAGGTCCTACACTCAAGTACCACCAGAACTAAACCTGCTCTACAACAGTACTGTACAAGGTCTATACAAAAAACAGTGCTTTATTAATATAACAAATCAATTATTGCAGATGTCCTATAATATGTATTTTAACTATAATATAATTCCTAAAAATGTTTAAAAAAGGGGTATCGTCGTTCCCTCATCAAAAACATGCCTGAAGAGGTTTTAGATGTCATCCATGTATGTTTGAATAATCTAGCGAGCTCTCCAGGTCCCTATTCAACCCCCCCTCACAATTAGCTGTAAGATTCTATGCGATGCTCTGCCCACAAGCCTACGTCATCCATGCTCCCTCACAACAATTCTCTATGAATATACAAAAGCATGAGATAAAACTGTACAGAGCAACTTCGCAAACCTGATGTGATGTGCAGCAGTTTCATTAGTGGGATGCGCACTGATTGGGTTAAGGTTAGAGATAGTTAATTTGTTAATACTCCTTTTTGGTGAATATAGCGTTTTCAATCTGTGATCTCCAAACTACAGAGGACAGAGCAGACTGAAGTTGACTGCATATATAAAATGAGTTGGTTTAGTCCCATCTGTAGTTCTGTTTTACCACACCCTCCACAGTCCATAACATTACAACATTATTTCTCAAAGGGAGGTACTACACCATCCACTTCACCAGAGAGCTCTTCCTGGCATTGTCCTTGCTCACATTTCAGGCCTGTAGAATGCATTCAACTGATGAAGAAGAAGCTGATCAAGAAGTTTAGTTTCACTTTTGTTTTTGTTAAATGCAAATGCAAATTTTTATTCAGGCTAATGCTGAACTAGCATTTTCAATTTTCTGCAGAAATTTTGGGCATGTCATGTTTTTAACTGTCTGTCTGTTAACTGTTTAACTGTGTTTCAAATAGTGTTTTGCAAGTGTACAAACATGTTGTTGTGTACTTTTTCCATTGGAAGACCTATCATGTGCTTGTCCCAAGAAGATGCCTGGAATTTTACACAGTATGACATTAACCTTATCTATGATGCTTTTATTCAGATGTTTTTATTGATAGAAAAGCAACCATTCTTACTGCCAACAAACAGACCTCTGACCTCTCCATATATCAGACCTGTACCTTGGCTTGTCCGTGTTGGACATATAAATAATTGAATTGAATAAACTGATGTATTAAGACAAGTTTATCGGGGCCGACTACGACCTGTAAGTACAACCAAACTGTTTGAATTTCTATTCTCAAAATTGTTATGTCATACTTGAGGGATAAATAACAGCTACATAACACATTTGGATCAGTTTAATCTTATTTTGTTTTTGTTATAACAAAATAAATGCTGTTTTTAGTTTCTGCACCAGTATTGGTTGATATCGGGTATCGGTAGATACTTAAATCCTTTTAGTATTAGAATTGGTATCGGATTGGTACATCTCGACTCCACATCATAGACTGTGTATATGTATGAAAAAATGTCACTCCTCTTCGTAACTGCTGCTGTCATGCTTGTCATTTTGGTATTAAAAAAGTTCGTATTAACCTGCTCTACATGATCCTGGTATTTTTATTTTGCAATTTTGTCTGTAAATCAAGATATGAACATAATAATAGACAAATCAGGTGTCTTCTTTCCCCGAGGTCACTCCCACTGGCATTAGCGACAGGTCTGATTAGACCTGCGTTGCTAAGCGCCCGCTTCCTGCTAGATCAGCTTTGCTGGCGGGACAGGGCATTACCTTCAACAGCCTCACACCGGTTTGGCTCTTTGATTTCTATGATACTTGTGCTGAGAATTTAAAACGTGGAACTCTGCTCCAAATTTGCCCCTCTAACTGCTAGCCTTGATGAGCTTCTGACTGGAGCAGAACGCTATGGGTGATGTCACACTCCCCTAGTCCACTTCTTTATACAGGCTATGCTCCACATGAGACCGGCGTTTATGAAAGAAGCTCTATTGTCAGCTCAGAGATGGGGGTTGTCCCATAGAGTCTTAGAAGATGTGGTTTTCTTGTCAAAGAAAATTCCAAACATGTCAAGATCAGCTCAACGTGAGGCAAACAATATGAGAGCAATGTAAAGAGAATGTGAGGACTGCAGCCGCACTCACATGACTTAACTGTCACTGACAACATGGCAAATATACTCACAACACGGACTACTTTGTCACATGTTCAAATAGGTATCACGTATAACAGGGGTCTCAAACTCGCGGCCCGGGGGCCAATTGCGGCCCGCGAGACGATATTTTGTGGCCCGCAGGACAGTATGAAAGTCTAATGTTAGTGTGGCATTACAATGGTGCGTGTAGAAGGTTCCGCCAAATCGGTAAACCCCAAATGCACGTGTCACTCGCGCTATTTACTCCCGTCACAAAAGATTCAACAAATAACGATGTATATCCAGAAAATCCACAAGAATTGGCATATTTCCTCGTGTATGTTGAAAACAGCGATGACTTTTAAGAAGATTTTAACAAAGCTTTTTATCTGATGCGGCCCAGCCTCACCCAGACTCTGCCTCCTTCGGCCCCAAGCTAATTTGAGTTTGAGACCCCTGACGTATAAAGAAGTGGACTGAGGAAGCAAGCGCTTAGCAACTTTCTCAGTCATACTTGTTTACGCCACTAGCGGGAGTGATCTCAGGAAAGGAGGTGTTTTATTTGTCTGTTATTAATGTTCATATCTTGATTTACGGGCACAATAGGGCAATAAAAATACCAGGATCATGTAGAGGGGATTAATACAAACATTTTATGATTAAAGTGATGAGCCTGACAGCAGCAGTTACAGGGAGAGGGGTCAGTTTTCTAATGTAAGTGGAATTGGAGCCAGAGTCTATGGAGCTGGAAACACGCTCATGCTGACTTCCTGTATGAAACGTGGCGGTTAGCAGCTTAGCTATGTCAATTTATACAGTTGAAACCAGAAGTTTACATACACTATAAAAAAAACCAACACAACATATATGCCTCTTTTCTTATTGTTTCTGAAATTAGACTAAACTGTTTCTGTCAGTTAGACTTACCAAAATTGCTAAATGCCAGAAAATAAATAATCCTGCAGCAAAACAACCCCACAACATGATGCTGCCACCCCCCTATTTGACAGTTGGGATGGTGTTCTCAGGCTTGCAAGCTTCCCCCTTTTTCCTCCAGACATAACAATGCTCATTATGACCAAACAGTTCAATTTTAGTCCATAGGACATGTCTCCAAAAATTAAGTTAATTGTGCATTTGCAAACTGTAATTTGGCTTTTTTAAGTTTAAGTTAAGTTTCTTTTTGGAGTAATGGCTTTTTCCTGGGAGAGAGTGGCCTCTCAGCGGATAGTGACACACTCTTATCAGCTTCAGCCAGCATCTTCACAAGGTATTTTGCTTTTGTTTTTGGGTTGATATGCACATTTCGGGCCAAAGCATGTTCATCTATGGGACACAGAATCCATCTCCTTCCTGACCGGTATGATGGCTGGATGGCCATGGTCTTTATGCTTTGTATGTATACGTATATAGTTTGAACAGATGACCTTCAGGTATCTGGAAATTGCACCTGAGGATGAACCAGACTTGTGCAAGTCTACAATTCTCTTCCTGATATCTTGGCTGATTTGTTTTGAGTTTTACATGATGTTACACAAATAAGCAGTGTGTTTCAGGTGTGGCTTCAAATACATCCACAGGTGTGTCTCCAGTCAATTCAGATGTTGTCAATAAACCTATCAGAAGCTTCTAAAGACATGACATCATCTGGGTTTTTCCCAAATAGTTTAAATGCATAGTAATCTTACTGTATGTAAACATCTGACTCATAAAAGTTATGAAAAAAGTGTAAAAAAAAAATCTTCTCATTATTCTGGCATTTAGCAAATAGAAATAATTTTGGTAATCATATTTCATCCAATGAATTTCATCGATAGGAAAAATGTTTTCATGTCAGTGAGAATAAAAAGCACATGTGTCTTTTTATATAGTGCATGTACACAAAATGGATTTAAACCTCACACTTTTAGGAGCCTGTGAGCAATCTGAGTGTTCTTGGTCCTGTTTAGGAGAATGATTTTCAACAAAAAGGTGACTAACTGAAAAAAACTGTTGGCTAATGCTAGTCAGCTTGTGACTATAATGTTATTTGGGACTTGTTTTAACAGCACAAATCAACTCACTTGTTGTAGTTAGATTGTATTTAAATAAAACTTAGATTAAAGTCTAACTTGAGTAACAGTCTTCAGACAGAGCAGTGCTGACAGTTGGCATCTCACCCCCAGAGATTGCGGATGACATGAGCTGCAGAGTGTCAAAGTGTCTTTTGCATACTGTTTTTGTGGTGTTGTTTAAAGCTGCTTGTGTGCTTATCGTCTGACAGTACAAGGCTTGCGACACCTTCATCTCTCAGCTCCTGTTCAGGCTTGTGTCGAACTGTAGAACAACTCCCAATGTGACACAAGCAGTCAGCGGTACAATATCACACGGGATTTGTGATTTTGTTTGTACATGTTTGTTAAGGCAATATTCAATATGACAAGAACCTAATTGATAAAGCACAGCATTCTTGAGTTATTTTGATGTTTTCTGGGGTTTTAGTCATGATTTTTTTCAATTTAGCCACATTTTGGTCTTTTTTTATTCATTTTGACATAGTTAAACTTTTACATTGAAGGCGCTGTACCAGATTTTTACTCTTAAGAATGTAAAAAACAGAACTAGTTAATTTAAAAGGGTTATCAGTGGTCCAAAGTTATTCCTCACTTACCTTATGCATTCTGAGCATCCACTTCACCATAATGAGAATCTAGCATGGTAACCACAGACTTCCTGATTCTTGGACAATAAAAGGCTTTATAATCAGAAGCAGACAACACACGGAAGACTTATTTTGACTTGAAGAGCTGTTTATATCATATCTGTACAGGGACAGGGCACATTTTAATTTGCCTTAACTGTATTTATTAAATATCATTATTCTACCATTATTGCAGAACAAAACAGTTCTGAAATGCCACATATTCTTCTCATATATTGCAGGCCTGTTTGATGCAGTGGTCTAAATACAGTAACTCTATTTTGGGAATTTATTTGAACCCTAATTCCAAGACATTTCTATATATTCTATATTTCTCTATATTTTTTATTTAGATTTTTCTGGACACTGGACCTGGATTAGTCCTGGTTTAGTGATGACTTTATAGGCCTGATTTAGTCCTGGTTTTGGTCCTGGATTTAGTCCTAGATTTAGTCCTAGATTTAGTCCTAGTTTAGTCCTAGTTTTAGTCCTAGATTTAGTCCTAGATTAGTCCTAGATTAGTAGTCCTAGATTTAGTCCTGGATTTAGTCCTGGATTTAGTCCTGGATTTAGTCCTGGATTTAGTCCTGGTTTTACTGCTTCTTTAGTCCTGGTTTGAGTCCTGATTTGAGTCCTGACTTCTCTTAGTCTTGCTTTAGACCTGGTTTAGTAATTCTCTTTTCCATACGTCTTTAGTTGTCTTATGCTTTTCAGCTGCTGTATCCTATTAGCTTCCATTTTCTTCTAATTTCCTCTATAATGCGTGCTCGCCACTCTCTGTAATGCATCTCCATATGCTTAATATCAATATTAAACACATTTAGAGATTACATTACCCATGGGCCTTTGCAGTATTATCTCTGACCTTAATGTGGTGTGAAGCAAATGACTGCATGACTTAACAAACTTGCCCTGGCTTTCTTTGTGAATTCTTTATGAATGAGACCAAGTCAGTTTCTATCTGTGCCGTATGTTGACTTTTTTTTTTTTTTTTTTTTTGACAAGATTGGTTTGTATTAATTTTCAATCTAATATTTTTAGTAAGATTCTCTGCTCTGAATACACCATATAAGTAAAATAGCCACTCTTTAATTCCCAGTAGAAGTAAAATAGCCCCTCTTATTTATTTATTCTTTTTATGCCCCATTAGTAGTTTTTGATTGCTGTAAGTAAATTTGTCCTCTGCATATGACTTTTGGCTTTAGTCCTGGATTTAGTTATTGTTTAATACTGGTTTAGTCCTGGTTTTGATTCTTGTTTTACTGTTTCTTTAGTCATTATTTAGTCCTGGTTTAGTGCTGGTTTTAGTTCTGGATTAAGTACTTGATGTCTTGTCGTCATAGTAGTTTTTGATTGCTATAAGTAAATTTGTGCACTGCATTTGACCCATCCTTCAACTTGTTGGGAGCAGTGCAGCACCCATGTTCAGATCTTGAGCTAGTCTTGATCAAGTTTACTTTATCTGGAGGATTTGACCCATTGTGCATACTTTAGGGTTGAAGTTTTTTGCTGTCGATTTGTCCCATTTGGCAGACTGTTCTGGTCCCTGAGCGTTGTGTACTCAGATGAATGGTGTTGTGTATTGGCTCGTTCTGAGGCGGAAATGCATTGAAAGAGTTTGCGCGTTACATAAGAGCTGTGTGGTGGTATTGTCCTGCTCCTCATTAACAGACTGCACTTTTCAGACCAGACCAGAGGAGGAGAGTCAGGGGTCAGGGAGAACTCACTGTTTAACCTCCTTTGGCCAAAAAGTTGCTATTATGCTATTTTCTGTTCTATGTTATGTTGTTTCCTCATCATAAACATACTTGGAGTTGTATTTTGTTCACACATGTTAACACACAAACCCTGTGGTAACAGAGGAAGTGCTCCACTGCATTTTTAAACTTCTTACACCGTCACTAGAATTATCTGGAAGATTTTAGCCCTAGATTTTAGCCCTCTACTGAACGACACGTAAAAGGAAATGATAACTTGAAAATTACCACTTCATGACATCACAAGGTGGAACAGAGCATTTTGAGCTTTGGAGATATAGACAGACTAATAATAAAGGGTTACTCAAACATGTGTGAATGAAACAAAACACAACTCCAGGTATGTTTTTGAGGAGATAACATTATAACATGGTTTAAAGCTCCCAAGATTCCATTTTGTGTAATATAGGACCTTTAAATCAAAAATGTATTGTGATCCAAATTTAGTCATGTCTAATGCTTAATGATCAGCTTGGGTCTTTTAAAGTGATAAAAGGTAACTTTCTCGGGGTGCAAAAAGATACATGAAATGAATATATTTTTATTTTTGTTTTATAAATAAATAAAATTGTACATCTGTATTGACCAATATGAGGCATGAAAATATAGCTCAGCCCTATATTTTGTTCAGCATCAATAAGGCTGTGAGTGACAGGTGGATATAGCGCTTGGATAAAGCGTGATACAGGGTCTTTAATGTAACCTCTGTACTAAACCTCTTTCTCCTGTGTTTCAGAGGGAGAGGGCCAGGGCCGAATCCTGCAGAGGTTTCCAGAGAAGGACTGGGAGGACAGCCCCTTCCCCCAGGGCATTGAGCTGGTGAGAATGCAACTGTTTTCATTTAATGGGCCCATATTACACTATTTACACTTTTTTCTGATCTATGTTATATACGGTTTCCTCATCACAAACAACCTGGAGTTGTGTTTCATTTCACACGTATTTAACACACAAACCCTGCATATTTAGGCTAAGTTGTTCTCTCAAACAGAAAACATTCTGTTCCACCTTGTGATGTCATGTGGTAATATAGGAAGTGCTCCACTGTGTTTTTAAACACCATATACCTTCACAACAATTATTTGGATAATTACAGCTCTGGAATTGTCAATCTCTTCTTAACTAAAGGTAAAAGGAGCTGTTAACTTGAAAACTACAGCTTCATGACATCACAAGGTGGAACAGAGCATTTTGAGCTTTGGTAGACAGACTAATAATAAAGGATTACTCAAGCATGTGTGAATGAAACAAAACACAACTCCAGGTATGTTTTTGATGAGGTTACAGCATTATAGCATCACTTAAAGAGTCAGTTTTGTGTGATATTGGACCTCTAAGTACCATCATTACCTGTTGACACCAGGTCTGTCATGATAATCATTACATCAACTGATTGTTCAGTATATCTAACCTGGAACAGTATATTTTGGGGCTCAGTATTTATCGTGTGTACATTTTGTTTGCAGTAGTGTGGAGATTTCTGCCATTTTTATATAATAAGGTCAGGTTTGAGCTTTAGAAGGTTGAATATGTAACTTTTATGGCATATTTTTAGTTCATTTTGGTATATATTTGTTTCAGCTCAGGCCTTTTAATGAGACATTTGAGTCAGTGGCATAAAGGAGTTTCAATATTATCATTTATCACAATACCACGATATATCATGCTTCAAAATGTGTTATTGTGACAGGCCTCATGACTAAATAAATTCTTGTTAGACTAAAGACTAAAATCCTTGTGCATCGATCGTGTTGTAAAACTGGCAAAAGCTCTAAACTTTTCAGTATGTCATACTGACCATATCGACTCTCAAGACCTCAACCTCACAGTAGCAAAAACAAATATTTACAAAGAAAAGTACTAGCAAACGGTGTTGTTTATATGTAAAACTGAACTTATGGTTCAGTACCAAACCTTCAGATGGCACACTGCAGCCTTCTCCTTTGTGCTCCGTACAAATTCTTACAAAATTGCCTAATACAGATCTTCCTGTACAAAACCTTATTTAGGTCTAGTTTAGCTATTTCAGGCTAAAATACTGCTATGCATAATCGTGCAGATGTTGTAGTGTAATAACAGTATTCAGAACAGATCCACAGAGACAGTTGTTTCAAACCGGTTTTTGTTGCATAATAAACATAACCAGGTGGGACTTGTGCCACATCCTCTGCTGTTTAAAGGGCCATAACCTGAATGTGTTTTTTACTGATTTCACCTGCTCTTTTCTTGTACTCGGAGTGTTGTGAGTCTTGTGTATTTTAGTTAAGACATTAACATTTTTAGTATATTTTTGTTCCAATAATTCCTACAGAAGGTTTTAACTGTTCTGTCTGGGAGCGATCAAACAAATTGATAAACAGCTGTACCAAGCTGGTTTATTTATGATGAAAAAGAAAGAGCTTTTAGCTGTTTTGCTTCATAAAAATGGAACAAACTTAAAGCAAAAGCTTAACTGGATACTTTGGTGACACAATCGCAAGAATCTGGTAACAACCTGTTATACACACACCTGCACCTGTTTTTAATGTTTTATATGGACTAGTATACTTTTTTGTTGTTTTTTGTTTGCATTGTATTTTAAACAGGGAAGCCATGAAAAAGAGAACCCATGTGCTCTCATTGGGTTCCCCTGTGTAAATAAAGATAAAACACAAAAACAAAACATGTTACCAGGGGTGCTCTGATATCACTTATTCTCAAACCAATATGAGTACTTCTTTTTGAGTACTCGTAAATACTGAGTACCAATTGCTTTGTTTCAGCTGACATCACAACATTCTATATGCCAATAATATTTAATACATATGAGGGCAGCTAAAATGAAGCTTGTTAAAATTGATGTTTTTGTTATAATCAGATTCAGGCTCCAATGCACTTTACATTTGAACTTGGCTTGGATGAGCAGCGAAATGTCTTCACTCCTACAACAATTTGTCCAGTTGACAGATTTGAACTTCGTCTGTTTGCTATGGATCAGACCTGGACGACTGAGGGTTTACACATGTTTACATTTGAACAATTATCACTCCTCTTTCTGTAACTGCTGCTGTCAGACTCACCATTTTGGTCTTAAATATTTTTTTTGACCCACTCTACTTGATTTATGGGCTGATATGTAGGTTTTTATTTCTCTATTGTGTCTATAAATCAAGATATAAACATTAAAACAGACAAATCAGGCGTCTTGTTTCCTAGAGGTTGCTCCTGCTAGCGTTAGCTACAGGTTTAATTGACAGCATTGTTAAGCACCTGCTCCCTGCTAAACCAGTGCTGCAACCGGAAAGGGGGACAAGAAACAGTTTTTTTTTTTTCATACTGGTTATGTTGAACTTAAGCATGAAATATTCAAAAGGTAAATTCACAAATGTTGAACCTGATCATTTCTATTAGTTACTGGATCCAAGACCTCCCTATAATACATATAAGAAGATGTGATTAACCGATTAACCGAAACCCAGCAACACTTGGGGTCAAGTGGTATCGGTTCTTGGTATCGAGACTACTAGAACGGAACGATTTGGACGCATTTTTTTGACAAACATTGTGGTTGTGATTAGATTTGTGATTTTTAAACATGCCGAGACTGAAATCTGAACTGACAAATACACATGATTCTAGTATTACTTTAAGAACATATCTACACTACAGGGTTAGCAGTTTTTCAATTAATCAGTCGACGGAGTCTTAATCAACCAAAGTTTAGTTGACTAAAGATTTTAGTTAGATAAGGATTTCTATGGGACAACAGCTGAAGTCAGTGAGGTGAAGATTTGTTATCTGTAAAAACTCACATTAAACTCAAGATTTACAAGTTTAATCTGTCTGTATATAAATACATTCTTTCCTAGTACTTTTTTAGTAGTTTTTATATGAACTCCTCCTGCAGGTGTAGTCTCGTGAGTGCAGTTTGGGTCAGATACACAGAGATACGGAATAGTTTTGAAAGCGTGTCCTTCTATTTCAATCTACATTTTAAACCTGTATAAGTTTTAATGAACATTTTGTATCTTCTCTAAACCACATCTCCTGTGCCCCCTCTAGTTCTGCCAGCCCAGCGGGTGGCAGCTCGTCCCAGAGCAGCAGCCTGCCTCCTTCTTTGTGGCTGTCCTGACTGACATCAACTCAGAGCGAAACTACTGTGCCTGTTTCACCTTCTGGGAGGCCCTCGACAACACACAGGTACTACAATACTACTACTGCTACCCAACATACTACTTCTAAAACTGCTACTGTGTCTTCTCCCTCCAAAAGAAACATAAAAAAAGCCAGATTACAATTTGGAAATACACAGAGGGACAAAGACCTTAATTTTTGGAGGCATGTCCTGTGGTCTGACAAAACTAAAGGCATGTGCGAGCAAGGCTGCCTACAAACTTGGCTCAGTTGCACCAGTTCTGTGAGGGGGAATAGGCCAAAATTCCTGCCAACTACTGTGAGACGTTTGTGCAGGGATATCCAAAACTTTGACCCAAGTCATACAGTTTAAAGGCAATGATACCAAATACTAATGATATGTATATAAAATTCTGACTTTGAAGAAAGTCATGAAAAATTGTCTAAAAAGTCCTCCTCTCATTATTCTGATATTTAGCAAATAGAAATGATTTAGGTAATCCTAAGTCACTTAAAACAGGAAAGGTTTAGTCTGATTTCATGTCAGACAGTGAGAAAACAAATTAGTCTTTTCATATAGTGTATGTAAACTTCTGGTTTCAACTATAATGAGACAGTGAGATGTGCAGGCATTTAGGAAGTGGCTTGACATTTAACTGTTCTATTTCTAGTTTGGACATTATGACAAAGACTAAATGCTTTAGCTCAGTAAATGTGTGAAAAGACTTTAGTCACATGTTTCACCAGCGGCGATTGTTTGAACCATTACTCAGTTTGTTAGCACATTTAATTGGTTTGTACCTTTTCTTTGTGAGATTCACAGTACACTGGCGCTTACTCTTGTATAAGATAAGGCTTTGGTGTCAACATAGCAATTCTGGATTTAAAGGACTCTTGTAAGCTTTTAGCCATGTTATAATGGTGTTACCCCCTCAAAAACATTTATGGACTTGAGTTTTGTTTCATTCACACAGGGTTGAGTAATCCTCTTTATTAGGCTGTTTGCATCCCCAAAGCTCAAAATGTTCTGTTCCACCCTGTGCTCAAGTGTTAAGTTATCAGCTAGTTTAGCCTTGGTCGAAATACTTTAAATACTGACTCTGAAACAAGAAAATTAGGTAAACAGTGAAACCGCAGGGACACTGCAGACACACTCACATTTATTGCTGATACAGACTTTGGATCATACCATAGACAGTATATATAAAGGGACATGGCTAATGCGCTTGCTGCCATGTTCCAAATAGGAAGTTAGCATGGGTGGCTCCAATTCATTTTTTATCAAAAAACTGTGGCCCTGTTCTCTGTAACTGCTGTTGTGAGCCTCATCATTTTGGTAGAGTATTAACGTGCTCTACATGATCCTGGCGGGGGCTTTACCTTCAACACTTGCGGTCGAAATTCCAAATATGGAACTCGGCCCTACACTTGACTCTTTCACTTAGTTAGAGCCAAACTCTGTGGGTGACATCACACTCACTTAGTCCTCTTCTTTATACAATCTATAGATCAGACACAGGTGAACTGAACGTTTCTTTAAAGAATATTTTTCTGAGTCTGTGTTGAGGAAATAATTACGGTGGTGAAAACAACAGCTCCACAGCAGAAATGAGACAATAAAAATCAAAGAAACACATTTTGTTTGTTATTGTGTTCATGAATTTTTCAAATAAAACTATGTCAATGTATAACCTTTATAGCATAGAATGTCTAATGTGTTGTGCTCCATGTGTCCAGTTACAGAAGTGTGAGACAAGTGAGGTGGATGAGGCTGACGAAGATCCTCAAATCGCTCACACAGAGAGGGTGTTTGGACCCAAGAGTCTGGTCCTGGTGTCACGGCTTGACCACACAGAGGTCTTCAGGGTAAGATCACAGTCTCCTCATTGCTGTTGTAGAATAAACTATAGTAGCCCAAGAGCTGAAGAGGCATGAGGCTGGAGTTCTAACACAGAAGTTTATTTACATCCGTACAAGACACATCACCTGGAGACATGAACATACTGCGCTAGCGTTGTCCACTCCACTCCAGTCTAGTCCAGTCCAGTCTGGCTATGGTTCTGTTGTAGGAAGTACTGTGGTGCGTTCAGACCAGGGCATCAAAAACTTATTGGACGCCTCTAGTTGGACGCATTTGCATTTGAGGACAGACACCTCAAATGCAAAGGTGTCTATACTTGGCCTGTAGCCAGGGCATCCATTGCAGTCTGCGAGTACCTTTGAATGTCTTGTTATCCTGGTTTCTTTGTGAACGATGCAGACCAGGTTGAGAGAGTGTCTTTAGTGTATTTATTACATAAAACCCATCAATGGAGGCGATCGGCTTGGTGGCGGCATGTCTGGATCCAGCCTAATTAAGTTGCCGCTAGTTTGTAACTGTTGTTTTTTCTACTTTTTCCTTTTTCTGGATTATGATGTTGCTACATCACTGGAACGTAGTCTGATTGGTTGTCGCTGTGCTTCAAACGCCAAAAGTTGTGCTTTTTCAACTTTGCCATCTGATGCTTTGGACGCTTTTGGATGCGTTAATGCTCAAGATGCATTGTGCCAACGACAAATTTGTGCCACTCTGATGCTTGAAAGCACGCTGCAGAAACATAGGGCAGCCTAGACTTTGCAAGTAAACTCGACGCCTGATGCCACTGCCTGAACCCACTGCCTGAACCCACCTCTGATGACATAAGCCAAGATAACAAGGACTGATAAGGAGTGGTAATGAGAAATATTTGTAATAATAAAATAAAAACAATTATACATCATGACATTTTAAAGTTTAGGTCAAAAATCTAAACTGCACCAATAACATTCAAATGATCATTTCTGATATCTAAGCATATTTTGGTTTGTTGTAGTAAAAGTAATGCTGCAACAAACATTTTAGCAGTTTCTTTCTGTTGAACATTGAGATGCATTTTTAACCCAATCAAAGTAAAATATGGTGACTGAAGGCTTCTAGATTTAGAATTTTAGTAGAATCTATGTATTATTCATGAAAATCACCATTGTGTATTTTTTGACATTTTGATTTAATAATGCCACTGTGTTTGTTATTAAAAAAAATAAAAATAATAATTGTAAACAAAAAATAACATTTTGTCAACTGGCCTAAATCGTTCAGGGAAAACGTTTGGCTGCTTATCCAAGTGGCTTCTTCAGTCCTGTTCAGATTGCTGGTGGACACTGCCTTATATCTATCTGAAGGGACAAGTTAACTACACTAAGTGTGAACTGTGACATATTCTGTCATATTTTGCATAATCGTTCAGGCCGCTAATGGGTGCTCTCACAACCATTAGCATACTGCCTAGCACTATTGTTTTCCTTATTTAGATTTAGGTCAGAGGATGACATTTTGCCCAGTTAACGGAGTTGAATTTTTCATTTACTGTTTTCATGTGTGTGTTAGAGTATAGTCCTCATGATTATTCTGTTTATAGCTCCTCTTATGTTTCCTCTACAGAACTGTCTCAGCCTGGTATACACAGTCCATGTGGAGCGCCTCACTGTTCCTCTGGAGACTGTGGGTGGGAAACCTGCTCACCTGTGTCATCCCCGTTGCCGGCGGAGCCCAGGTAAAATGCACAGATCTAGATCTAACCATATAGATGCTCTGTCAGCACCCTGGTTTAGGCCGGCGACCATGCAGTTTGCTCTAATTCCTGTTTTTTTGTTTTGAAACTCTTTGAATATTCATTGTAAAGCCCCATTCACATCATAGACTGTATACAGACGTGAACTAAGGGAGTGAAGCTAATCGAGGCTAGCAGTTATAGGAGCAAATTTGCGGCCATGTTCAATATTAGGAATTCTGACTGCGAGTATTATATTAGGGTGTGGGCACTTATCAATGCTGTCAATCAAACCTGATGCTAACGCTACCAGGAATGACCTCGGGGAAAGAGGGCGCCTCATCGATCTCTTATTATTATTATTATTATTGCTTTTAATGTTTGATTTTATTTGTACATTTTGTGATATTTTATTGTATGTATGTAAAGCGTCTTTGAGTACCGTAAAAAGCGCTATATAAATAAAATTTATTATTATTATTATTATTATTAATGATCAATTCTTGATTAGCTAGAAACCCCAGGAACATGTAAAGTGGGTTGATATGAACATTTAAAGAATAAAATGACGAGTCTGAGAGCAGCAGTTACAGAAATGCAACAGGTTTTCAATAGAAAGTGAATTGGAGCCAGACTTGATGGAGCCGGAAGCGCGCCCATGCTCACTCCTGCTTTGGAACACTAGCAGGTTGGATCTTTTTTTTTTTTTTTTGTTTTTGTTTTTTTTGTTGGGACAGTGCATGTTGATGAACAGACATGACATGACAGACATGAATGTAAACACGCCGGATTATAGCCAGAGGCTAATTTCCATCCGTTGTCCCAAGGGCTGGGGTAGGTGGGTTAAGTGTCTTGCCCAAGGACACAACGACAGCATTCATCTGTGAGGGCTGGAATTGCACCGCCAACCTTCGGATCAGTGGACAAACACTCAACCTACTGAGCTACTGTCGCCCCATCTGTCCATTTATATATACAGTATGATTCACACATAGTTCCCAGTAAACTGCTGGACACAAAATACCAAAACACTCAGCAGTGACCCCCATTCACACATGCAACAGTCCCAGAATATTGCTGGGTCTGCTCTGTTCATCCATTATCTGCATTTGGCTCTCTGTGCTCGCTCACATAGCAATGCACCGTTGTATCATTTAAACCAGGTGGTACAATTTTCTGGCTTTATTCACACATAAGCCTTCCCTGAATATTTACATGAAAGTGATTTACCTGGGAAATTGTCAAATTAAAAATGCAAGAAAACCAGCTCTGGCTTCGTTCACACATGACCTTGTTCTGGCAAAATGTAAGTAAATTCCCAGGTCAGGCTGCATGTGTGAATGGATCTTAAGACTTCGATATTTGTATCCCTATGATATGAATAACCTGGATATTTAGTACACATTGACTTAGCTCAGCCCCTCCCTGAACCGCCACCTTAACGTGGTGGAGGGGTTTGAGCACCCGAATGATCCTGGGAGCTATGTTATCAGGGGCTTCATGCCCCTGGTAGGGTCACCCATGGCAAACAGGTCTAGGGGGACGGGTCAGACTAAGAGCGGTTCAGAAGCCCTTTATCATGAGGAGACAACAAAGGCTAGTTACGTCGCCCGACCGGCGTCACCGGGGCCCCACCCTGGAGCCAGGCTGGGGTGGGTGCTCGAGAGCGAGCACCTGGTGGCCGGGCCTTTCCCCACGGGGCACGGCCGGGCTCAGCCCGAAGGAGCGATGTGGGGCCGTCCTCACGTGGACCCACCACCCGCGAGAGGATCCGTAAGGGGCTGGTGCAGAGAAATCTGGGCGGCAGTCGACGGCGGTGGCCTCAACGACCGGATCTCCGGACATGGAGACTAGCTCTGGGGACATGGAATGTCACCTCGCTGGGGGGGAAGGAGCCTGAGCTTGAGCGTTACCGACTAGATATAGTCGGCCTCACCTCCACGCACAGTTTGGGCTCTGGAACCCTTGAAAAGGGGCTGGACTCTCCATTTCTCTGGCGTTGCCCGCGAGGAGCGGCGGTGGGCTGGTGTGGGCTTGCTCATTGCCCCACAGCTCAGCCGCCACGTGTTGGAGTTCACCCCGGAGAACGAGAGGGTCGCGTCCTTGCACCTGGCGTCGGGGACAGGTCTCTCACTGTTGTGGCAGCCTACGGGCCAAACAGCAGTGCAGAGGAGTCCCTGGGGGGGGGTACTAGACAGTGCACCCACCGGAGACTCCGTTGTTCTCCTGGGGGACTTCAATGCCCATGTGGGTGACGACAGTGACACCTGGAGGGGCGTGATTGGGAAGAACGGCCTCCCTGATCTGAACCCGAGCGGTGTTTTGTTATTGGACTTCTGTGCTAGTCACAGTTTGTCCATAACGAACACCATGTTCGAACACAAGGGTGTCCATCAGTGCACGTTGCACCAGGACACCTTAGTTCGGAGGTCGATGATCGACTTTGTAGTCGTGTCATCTGACCTCCGGCCTCGTGTTTTGGACACTCGGGTGAAGAGAGGGGCAGAGCTGTCAACTGATCACCACCTGGTTGTGAGTTGGATCCGCTGGCGGAGGAGGAAGCCGGATAGACCTGGCAGGCCCAAGCGTATCGTGAGGGTCTGTTGGGAACGTCTGGCGGAGCCTTCTGTCAGGGGGGTCTTCAATTCGCACCTCCGGGAGAGCTTCTCTCTGATCCCGGGGGAGGCTGGGGACATGGACTCCGAGTGGGCCGTGTTCTGCACTTCTATTGTCGACGCGGCTACTTGTAGCTGTGGTCGTAAGGTCTGCGGTGCTTGTCGCGGCGGCAACCCCCGAACCCGGTGGTGGACACCGGAAGTAAGGGATGCCGTCAAGCTGAAGAAGGAGTCCTACCGAGCCTTGTTGGCTTGTGGGACTCCTGAGGCAGCTGACAGGTATTGGTGGGCTAAGCGTGCCGCGGCTCATGCTGTCGTGGAGGCAAAAACTCGGGGCTGGGAGGAGTTCGGGGAGGTCTATCAGACGGCCTCAAAGAAATTCTGGCAAACCGTCCCGCGCCTCAGGAGGGGGAAGCAGTGCTTCACCAACACTGTTTACAGTGCGGGTGGAGGGCTGCTGACCTCGACTGGGGATGTTGTCGGACGGTGGAAGGAATACTTTGAGGATCTCCTCAATCCCACTGTCACGTCTTCCGAGGAGGAAGCAGAGACTGGGGACCCGGAGGTGGACTCGTCCATCAGCCTGGCCGAAGTCACTGAAGTGGTTGGCAAGCTCCTCGGTGGCAAGGCTCCGGGCGTTGATGAGATCCGTCCTGAGTACCTCAAGTCTCCCCCGTGAGATCATATCAAATATGTATTAGAGCTGGCCCGCTGGCCGTGAATGCACCTCTAATACTATGAATCACAAAATGCTTTGCAAATGTGCTGGCCCCGGCCCCCACCACTTCTGCTGACACTTAGCATCTGCTACCTGTCGCCACACTCAAATTGAATCCACCCCTTCTGAAAAACATGCAGATGTTATTGAAATTTTTCAATAAATATTTAACTTGGCCCACAACTTAGTCACAGTTTTTCATTTTGGCCCTCTGTGAATTTGAGTTTGACACCCCTGACTTAGCTGAACTGTGTGGAAAACTGTAGTCTTAGTTTAATCAGTCTCATTCACAGTTTACAGAGGTGGGCAGTAATGAGTAACTTATACTAATTTAAAGATCCTATATTACACAAAATGGATTTTTGTGAATGTTAATAATGTTTCTAACTCATCTAAAACATACCTGGTGTTGTGTTTGTTTCATTCACATGTGTTTGAGTAACCCTTCATTATTAGTCTGTCTACATCTCCAAAGCTCACGATGTTCTGTTCCACCTTGTGATGCTAAAAAAAGCGGTAGTTTTTAAGTGAACAGCTCCTGTTACCTGTCGTTCAGTAAACATTGGCAAAGTTTTTTCTGTGAAAGAGGAGAACTCTTTGTGTTTGTGTGTTAAACATGTGTGATCAAAACAACACAACTCCAGGTATGGTTTTTGTGACGAGGAAACAACATTGTAATGTAAATTAGAAAATAGTGTTACTTTTATATATTATATATATGTGTGTGTGTGTGTGTGTGTGTCTATATATATATATATATATATATATATATATATATATATATATATATATATAGATATATATATAGATAGATATATATATATATATATATAGATATATATATAGATATATATATATATATATATATATATATATAGATATATATAGATATATATATATATATATATATATATATATATATATATTAGATAGATATATATAGATATATATATATTAGATAGATATATATAGATATATATATATTAGATAGATATAGATAGATAGATAAATAGATAGATAGATAGATAGATAGATATGTGTATATATATATATATATATATATATATATATAAATTAAACACTGCTAGAAGTTGTGTTAATTTTAATGGTAATTTTCTTAAAACCTTAACACTGTGAAGTCAATAGGTTAATCTGTGAGTCCATTGCCGTTGCCATAGCGATTAACAATTTAAAACAAAATATTATATCTTTTGAATGGGAAAAAGCTCTCAGCTGAAACCCTTGAATCAGTAGCCATGTCCCTATTGAACGGCTGCATCCTTTCGAAGTACCCGGCCGACGAAGGCTGCTCTTCCGTGTAGCCTCCGTGGACCACAAAGGTCATACCAAAATGGAACAGGTCTATTTCATGGAGCTGCTCCTGTCACCCAGCAACCGAGGCTGCTTACGCTAATGCTAACCACACGAACCACGCATATTGGATCAATTAAAAAGATTACACTCTAGTGACTCTTATGACTAAAAAACACAAAAATGATAACTAGTATGTGTGACTTCTGTAAATATAACCAATTTGACAATGTTCTTGTCATAAATAGCCTAAATGACCTTAAAGTTTCAACAAAACTATTTGAATTCTTGATTTTGATAGATGGTTTATTATACAATCAGGAAGTTCTGGAAAAAAAAATGTCAGTAATGTGAAAAACTTTGTCAGTAATGTCAAAAATTACACACATTGTAAAGTTAGTACAAACAAAAAACATTTGCATGTCAGTATACTCTCAAATTGTGTTTCCTTTTTACTGAATCATATGACAGCCCAAAACAAACTCATTATCTTTGTAAAATGAAGTACAAGTCTTATTTTCTGTAACTGGAACATTACCATGGTATACTTCCTCAATGATAAAACCGTTTAGGTGTTCTTCAGCTAAAATTAAAAAAGAAACTACCTTTACTCAACAGTCAAATAAAATATTTTTAACTTCTGAAAGAATTTAGAAGTTAAGCCTAAACTTTACTCATATGCTGCTCTATTAGGGCACATAAGGGGTAGAACCTCACCGTACGGGCCTTGATGAAACCATAGATGCCCATGTCTTCTGCAGGACTACCTCCCCCTCAGTGACTCTGGATGGGGGACAGTGGAGACATGATCCAACACACTCAGACCACTCAGTATGATGCATCCCTTGTCAAGGAAGACTTAGCTAGCTCTACTGCTTCACAGTGGCTTAATGGGCCTTATGTTTGGTCAGTTGAAAGTTCTGCTGAGTCAGAACCTGTAATGACAAACACATTAAGAAAGTTATAAAACCATTATAGGTTTGGTTGAAATTAGATCCACACTGCATGCCATAAATATTATTCATATCCACTGGCTAGTTATATAGATACAAACTGCCAAATTAAGTCATTAATAGTACACATTTGAGAAATGCTTATTTTCACCATTTAATTTGTGATTTCATTTTGATCATGATTCAACTAAGTCCTCATTATTATTACAGATTGCAATAGGCAATGCAAAATGTCCCATACCTATGTATTAGTAGCAGGTCAGTCCTCCTCCAGTGTAGTGTTAGGTTCACATTTTTGTCATCTGCATTTGACCCATTTCATACAACACCTGCATCTTATCAGCTACCAGTTCTACGACCCCAGCAGTGTTTCTGTCATAGAGGAGGCTGCAAATGAGAAAAGAAAATGAATATCAAACATTTTAAACAGTTTCCTCATTATTATACTATTAGGTCTGATGGACATAAAAGACAGGCACAGGTCTCTAGTCTCAAAATCAGTGTATATAAGGACAAATCTGCTGTATTCATAACTGGTCATAAATCTGACCAGCCCAAACAGTGTCGTTGAATTGGGACATGGCTAGTGACAAAAGTTACATGTTGACATTTACATCTCTTTGTTTAGATTCATCCTTTATATTTATAATTCTTTGTGATTTTTTTTTCTTATTTGAATAATTGTCTTAACTACTTTTTTTTTTACTTTTTTTTTAACTTTTTGTTTTGGATCCATTCCTCCCACCTCTGACTCACTCACATTTCCAGGGCATTGTTCATGTAGTTTTGTCTGTGTAACCCTGTGTTACAGAGTGAGGACTCCTCTTGTAGTTTAGACACTCTGTCCTGTGACTGGCTGCTCACCTGTCTTCAGGTAAACTCAGCCTCAACCAACCCCAAAATCATCATATACAAACGCCTGGGGGGTGATTGATACAAATGCCTGGTGATCAGTTCCTAAAAATAGGGCTGCACAATTCTATTGCGATTAGATTTGTAATTTATGCTGAGGATTCACACATTTTAAACTACTCCAAGACCATTACCATTTAATAGAAGACCGAACTCTGTAGGCCTGTCACGGGTAAAATATTTCGAAGCATGATATATCGCTGCAGCGAAATATTGGGCTAAACAATAATACTGAAACTTCACTGACACAAACCTATTTTAAAATATTGTATCATTAAAATCACAAGCTACAAAAAACTCCTGACTATTGCAAAGAAATTGCAAACACACCAAAATATATCATTCCAGTTTTCATATATTGAATGAAAAGACCATAGAGTAATTACTGTGGCCTGGACGTCTAAACTGTTGAACTAATTCAAGAATCCCATACATTTCAGAACATGTTTGTAGAGGTCTAAAAAGTAGTAGTTGTTTTTTTTTTAAATAGAGAGACATATTTATAACACCTAAATAAATTTCAGTCTTTGAGTGTCTGATAATTGCAGCTATACTCAAATAGCATTTTTTGATTTTGCGATATATTGTGCAGCCCTAACCTCCAACGTGTGGTGTAATCCGATCCAAACGTCTGGTGTGATCCTGGTTTTGATCTCTGCTCTTTTCTTTGGGAATGTGGCTGTCTTCACTTTGAATCATGGCTGAATCAGTGCTTCCCCTGCTTCTCAATGATTTTTGTTACTCAGAAAATCCATGTAAATCACAAGAGCAATGTGTAAAAGTTAGAACATTGGAGCTGTACAATTTTGGATGAAAAAATACATAATTATGATTTTATTACTATTAGGGCTGGGTACCATTAGTTCTGTGTTATGTCTTTTTTGTCTTCTATGTTGCCAGGGACAACACATGGAAATTTGCATATTTGTTATAATCTGGAATATTTACACTGCAGTTACAGATATGCATTAATATGCTCTGTCCCTGTACAGTAAACAAATAAAAAATAAAAAATAAATGAATGTGGTGGAAAAAAGTTACTATTACAAATAATTTGGTGTGTAAAAAACCAGTTCTAGTGCTCCTCTGATAACACATTTCGATGCCTGGTGGGTCTTGGTAGAGCACTATAGAAAGCGACTGGCAGAATCACCTCAAATTAATGATGAAATAACATGAACATAATCCATTATCCTTATTTATTTTTATTCATTTATTACATGTGTTAAATGCTTAGTCACACAACATACATTTGGTGCATTTGTGACATATTTCATTTGACCTTTCAAATCAACCTAAATTGTATTGCTTGTAAGTCTTTGTATTGAAAACAATGAAAGGTACCCAGCCCATTTTTCACTGTTACATGCCATTGAGCATTGACTGCACTGTGCTAAAGACACATTTTTATAATGTGATGAAATGTTAAATGTACAAAATCTCAATGAGTGTCCTAACTTTATCACATAACTGTCATTTTAATTAAAAAAAACAAACAAACACACACACGCACACAAAAACTCCTGGCGCTTAAGATATAAACTGCTCAACTTTCCATAATGCTTTAAGATTCAAAAGCTTTTATAATACATTTGTAGAGATATAAACTACAGGGTTATCAGGCACAGGGAGGGCATCTGATACACAGGGTGGGCATCTGACACACAGGGACATTTGGCTGTCTGCAGATGACATAATATCATCTAAATAATTTCAGTTATGCTTATTTTCAGCATGCAATTTAGATGGATTGTTGGGTCTGTTTTGTGCATAAAGCCCTTGTTTAAGGGTCCAAATGTCATATTATCCATATGGCTATACAGATGGCCTCTCTGTGCTCCAATTATATTGGCAGAATACTCAGAGAGACTGCTTTTATAACGGAACCGTTTTGCAAATATTATTCAATTATTTGGCCAAGAATTTCTCTTGAATTCCATATTTTTTTTAATACTTTACTTTCTCTATTAATGTGTTTTAAGATGCACTATGTAACTGTTCCTGTGGATGATCCTCCACAGAATTCTTTATTTGGATCCCCATGAGCTTCAAAAGTCTTTCTGGGGTCCCTCAAAGATTATGTTATTGCTTGGTCTTGAAATGTTCCACAGTATGGCATTAAATCTGACTATCTCTGTGGAGACAAGCCAATGACGCTACTTGGCCAAGTTACAGGTCAGATCTGTGGAAATGTGCTTGCAATAAGAACGTATGTTTTTGAAGGAATTTTTTATAGCAATGATAACAAATGTAATTGAATAAATGAAAGATGGACAAGTTTAATTCAGGGAAAAATAACATCTCCATGGAGACAAGTATGTGGCAGGCCCTCTTTCAAAAACGTTGCATGTTGCCACTTTAAACTTCAAATAAACAGAAATTAATCATTTATGAATTTAAAGTTATTAATATAATTTACTATTAAACCCAAAATATGTTTGTACTGATGATTTTTTTTTTGTTAAAAATACCTTAAAGGTGCACTCTTTAATTTTTCTGGTGGTGACTGAAACGTTTCACAGTATTGAATTAAACTTGTCTCTTTTGTATTCAATTATACGTATTCTTATTGCAAAAAATGCCTTCAAAAACATTCATTCTTACTGGCAGCAGGGTCGCCTCTTCGTAGATCTGCTGTGTAATTTCACATGCTTGTCTAAAGGAGCGATAGAGTTTACCATACTGAAGAATATTTCAGTGATAAGTAATAACATGTCACTGGAGACAAGCAGGCAGTTCCTCCAAGTAAAATTTAAAGGTTCATATTAGCCTATTTTCTGATCTATGTTCTAATGTTACTGCATCACAAACATACCTAAAGTTGTGTTTTGTTTAATTCACAAAGGTTTAACACACAACCCTGCATATTTAGGCTGAGTTCTTCTCTCAAACAAAAAGGGTTTTTTGTCAGAAAAGTTACACAGTGCACCTTTTAAAGAGGCTGTTTATTCAAAATAAGTATTTCAGGAAATTCATTTTGTTTTACCAGAACCTGGTTGACCTCTCAAAAAGCGTCCCCCATCTATCATAGTATTTTTTATTTCAGTCACTTAAAATAAAGGCTGTTGTCCTATAGTCACTCCTCTGTCCTCATCTGTGAATTCATAATATCTAGAGACATCTCTGAAATTACAGTTGACCGTTCAGAGACTTCACCCAAAGAGAGTGTCCCCAGGTTAAATCACTTATGTAGTTTAGAGTAGTTTAAGTCAAGTATTTTGTCCTTGAATGTGTTTAAAGTTACTGGAACTCCTTTCACTCCCCAAAGTAAACATGCCCTTTTCATTTGTGCTCAGAGATTTGAAAATTGCACAAATGCAGGTCATTGCCATCATAGTGACAATGCGGGTACATACAAACATGATTAAGCTGGTCTGTGGACAAGCCTCTCCTCCTCCACACCAGAGACACAAGGCATGCAGGTTAAACGTTAATACAAACATTTCTAGCTCAAAATGAGGAGGCTCACTGCAGTTACAGAGAGAGGGGCGACAGTTTTTCAATGGAAAGTGAATTGGAGTCACACCACAACAAACTGAAAGCAGTCTGCGTGAGACGATATTCAAGTATTAGTATTTTTATTGTTCATAGAAATACCTTGAAAAAAACATGTATTCTTAGAGAGCAGGGTCACCTCCATTGCTTCTACTGAGATAGACAAGTTTAATGCCATACTTTGGAACATTAGAGACAAAGCTATAACCTGTCCATAGAAAGCAGGGTGTCTTACCTTCCAACAGAAAAGTTACATAGTGCATCTTTATTTTTGAAATTATTTGTGCATCCCCAAAAATATCTGTGTTATCCCTGAGTCATCCAGGTCTGATCTATAGCAAAATAAAAATATAATCTGTCAACTGGACAAAACCTTATAGGAGTGAAGATGTTTCACTGCTCATCCAAGCCGCTTCTTCAGTTCTGGTCAGATTACTGGTGGACACTGCCTTATATCTGTCTGAAGGGAGGAACTATCTACACTGAAACTAAAAGCACATATTGTTTACAGTTTCTGTTTATATGCTTGGTCTATTGTGCTACCCTAAGTGTGCGCTGTGCCTGAGTCCCACTTAGCATAGTCATTCAAGCCTCTAATGAGTGATTTCATACCTGTTCCATATCTTGGCTAGCCCTGTTGTTTTCTTTTGTTTGGTTTGGGTCTGAGGATGGAGTTATAGTTAGTTTGCCCACCCCTGAACTACCCCCTATGTGACACACTGGCCACAACGGGGTCTAAAATTTGACGGAGAGGCCGGGCCAGGATGTGGACATATATTTATTACATACGTATCACGTGTATGTGTGTGTATGTGTGTGTGTGTGTGTGTGTGTGTGTGTGTGTGTGTGTGTATGTGTATGTGTGCGTGTGTGTGTATGTGTATATCTCACACCATTTCTTTTCTATGGCTAAGACGTGTACCTCACTGTCTTCAAAGAAGTGGTTAGTGGCTTTGAAATGGAGATGTACAGCAGACTGGGGTCCAGAGGAGCTCTTGCGATGGTGTTGGTACATTATCTTATGGAGAGTATGTTTAGTTCCTCCAATGTAACGCTCACTGCACTCTTCACTATACTGAATGAAGTAGACCACATTGCTTTGTTTATGGCTTGGGGTTTTGTCGTTTGGGTGAACCAGTTTCTGTTTTAAAGTGTTAATAGGTTTGAAATAGACTGGAATTTGAAACTGTCTGAAAATTCTCTGAAGCTAGATGATGTCTGAGGCTCCCTCAGACATTGTCTATCTCCTATCTATAACGCTATCCTCAGACCCAAAACAATAAAAAGAAAACAATAGGGCTAACCAGGATAATAATAATCCTAATAGGTGTGAAATCGCTCTTTAGGGGGTTTGAATGACTATGCTAAGTAGGACTCGGGCACAGTGCACACTTAGACTAGCACAATAAGCCTAGCCTATAAATATAAACTGTAAACAATAGGCGTTTTGAGTTAGTCAGTGTAGTTAGCTCCTCTCTTCAGATAGATATAAGGCAGTGTACACCAGTAATCTGATCAGAACAGAAGAAGCAGCTTGGATGATCAGTGAAACAAATTTCATCCAGCTGACAGATTTGATATTTTTCTTTTGCTAACCATCCTCAGAAATGAACTGAACATGTTTATATCACATATTGATGTAATAGTTGTAAATGCTTGGATGCAGTTATGAATAAATTAACATTACAAAATCGAAATTTAGACCCATGCTTTCTCTGTGGTTCGGGTGTTTGGTGGTGGAATTCTTCTGTACCTTTAAGGCAAAAACTGTGTCTTGCCATAATTTCATGGTGAGACCCAAGTATTGATTTCTTAATGAACATACAAAACTAAAAAA
>JAIEZT010000054.1:18685922-18695922 GCA_019594935.1 Periophthalmus modestus
TTGCAGAGAGGCACCAGCCATTCATGCCTCACCTGGACTGACTGTGCTGGAGCTCAGCAGTGACAGCTGCTGCTTTAAGGGCTGTGAAAGGCACCAGGTGAGGCACGTAGTTACTTGGCCTCATGGCAGGAGGCACTTGTGAGCCCAAGGATTCTTGCAATTCCTGGGGCAGCAGAATAGTGACAGCAAGCTACAATTTAGAGTTAGCAAGTCAAAAATTGGCCGTGTTTGGAAATTGGCCCATATTTACTTGCCAACACCTGGTTTACCATGTTTGTAAATCTGATTGTCTCACCAGCCATGAACCTCACCACACGTCACTGATATACACATATAATATAACATCATATCATATTTATATCTATATATACTGCATTTCAAAGTATGAAAAATATAGTTGTATACATTTTCAATTAATTTATTAATATTGCTTTTATCACATTTGAATCCAAAATATAAAATATAAAACACCATACATTATATTACCGGAATTCACGGCTATAAAGGCGTACGGATTATAAGGCGCAGCTTCAGTTACGGGTGCTTTTTCGTGCTTTTTCTGCATTTAACACATACAAAAGTCACACCGTTAGCGGAAGCATCCACAATGCATTCAGAAATCGTGGCGTAACTTGCCCGGCGTGTTCGCCGTCTGTCATCCATCGCTCCTGCGATGTTCACAACTTTTAACCGCGCCTTATAGCCGTGAAATTACGGTAATTCAAAATATTGCCAAGCCGTTTTTATGGATTCAAAATAAGCACACCAGTGATTTACTATGTTTTGGACAGCGGTAAAAATACAAGTGATCCAAAATAACATTACAGGTCCAATATTATCTAGTATTATGCAAGGATTTTGAAGGGGCCCATGTTACTCTATTCTCTGATCTACGTTATAATATTGTTTCCTCATCACAAACATATCATAGTTGTGTTTTGTTTCATTCACACATGTTTAACACACAGATCCTGCATATTTAGGCTGAGGTACGTTTTCAAGGAAGAGGAGGTATCAGCATTATAATATATTTCTTAAAGCTCAGAGGAGTCCATTTTGTATAATGTAATAATAGGCCTTTAAACTACCTGAACCGAGCGTTGCATTTTCCACATAGCGTGTCTTAAAACTAGGAACGGTCCCATATGGATGTGTTCAGGTTGTACAGATAAATTCAATATCAAGACTCAGAAATTAGTTCACAAACTAAAATATATGCAATATTCGGAACCAGAAGTAACAGTACTCATAGGAAGTAGACGCACCAGTTCCTGTGTCTCTGATTTGAAGAATGAGTTGACTCCGATGATGAAGGGGGTGGGCGTGCTCAGGACCTCCAGCAATTTACCGGGAAGAATGGGGACGTATGTGAAGCTGCAATCAGACAAATATATTTAATAACCATAGATTTGGATACATTTGACATTACTGTACAGTGTAGTGATATAGTCAACTGTGCTGCAAATCGATTGGTCAACTAAAAAGGGATATGCCAAAAACTATTCCGTATCTACCGTATTTTCCGGACTACAAGCCGCTACTTTTTTCTGCACTTTAACCGCTGCCGCTTATGGTGCAGTTCGGCTTATTTTTTTTTTTTTTTTTTCCCGTAAGATATACAGTGGAAAATATTCTATATGTTTTGCGGCTGCAGGTGTATTTCTCAGTTCCTCTGTCCCCATGGACTGTATCCGCCTCTTCGTCTTGGCGCCGCTCTGTCGTAATGTCTCGTAAAGTTCTTTTTCCTGCTGTCACTGATCTACAAACTAAAGCAGACTCCATCTGCATGGTTACAGCCCTTTTTGCTCCTTGTTAAAACTTATTCTGTTGTCGTCCTTATGTTATTTTCCTCCTTCTGTATGTTGTTTCACATGTAAAGTCCCTGTGGACGCACGTCTTGGCCGCGCTGCATTTCTGCGGTGCATTTTCAAGCATCAGAGATGCTGCAGAACTGATCACCTCTATTGATGAGTTTTATGCAATAAATACACTAAAGTACACTCTCCTGGTCTGCAGTGTTCACAAAGACACAGGGGGAAAACTAAACATCCAAAGGCACTCGGAGACCGCAACAGACGACTGCTCTGGACGCGCATCCAGAGGGTCCACAACGCACGTCAGAGGCGTTTGTCCTCAAATGCAAAGGTGTCCATCACGATCTTGACGTGTTTCAGAGTCACGCTGCAGCATCGAACATTTTGGTAAATTTGGCTTAACGTAGTCTGTCCTGTACAGGAGACACGGCACCTCCTTTAGCCAATCAGGATGCAGAAACACACGCCTGCATATACTGTTAAAAAAAAAAAGCATGTAAAACTGCACTAGTGGTTCCTCGCAAATTTAATGTTTTTGAGCTAACTTTTCATATTACTACGTGGAATACTTGCCCTTGTACATTTTTTTTTTTTCTTTCTAAAATTTAAGCATGCGGCTTTTAATTAGGTGTGCTCTGTAGTCCGGAAAATACGGTATCTATCTGACCCAAACTGCACTTACAAGACTACACCTGCAGGGTAGTTCATGCAAAAACTACTACGTATGCAGAAAAAAGTAGGAAGGAAACAGTGCATTTATATAAAGACAGATTAAACTTGTGAATCATGACTTTAATCTGACTTTTTACGGATAAATACCAAAAAATACCAAATCTTCAGCTCTCTCACTCACTTCTTCTTTGTGCTGTTGTACACAACATTTTTACTGAAATAAAATTAACTAAACAACTAAAGAGCTCTAGTACTATGTTTTACTCTTATTACTAAAAAATCTAGTATCAATTTGATTCAAATAATATTTTTAACTGTCCTTTGTAAATCTAATGGCAGTACTGTATGTAGTGTAGATTGTGTCCAGACCTGTATTTAAGCGGGAACATGATGGCTAATAGCCCTCTGCACGCGTCAGTCAGTCTCTGATAACTGCTCGACAAAAACAGGATCTTATGTTCAGTCAGAGCCGCACAGAAGAGACCAAGCACATTTGCGATACCTGAAGAGAGAGGGAGAAAGGGGGAATTAGAAGGAGAGGAAGAGGGGGAGAGAAGGAAAGGGTGAGAGAGAAGGAAGGGAAGGGAAAAGGATTTAAGAGTTAAACATAAGTAACACATTTCTATTCTTATGAGGGAGTAGGGAACAAGTCAAAAACTTCACCACTAGAGTGCAATTCAATTTTTATTACTATTTGACTTCACTTGGTATCTCTTTCTAAGAGGAGGTAGAGCAAACAAAACGTGCAGTTACACAGCAAACTCCACCTGAGAATTTTGACCTGTCTCCACCTCGGTTTCAATTATGGTGTGAGGTGACGGGAATAAAACCTATTTAGCAAAACTAGTTCCTTTAAATGCTTCGTACCGAGTTGCCTGAAGAGCTGAGCGACGCTGCTGCCACTCACAGGGAGAGAGTCTGTGACGGGAGTTTGAATCACCTGTCTGTCCCCGGCTCCAAGCGTGATGGTCCTCTGCAAAAACAACATAATAAAAACTCTAAAAAAACGTTGAATTAGACTCAGGGAGAGAAGAGGAGGTTTATATCTCATGAGGAGCAGCCATATACACACAGGAGATCACTGAGATTAGCAGAAAGGTACCAAAAGCTGTGGTGGAAACAGGAGACGAGCCGTGACCTTCAGTGAAAAGCAGAGTTTAATGAATGAGCTGTGAGTTTTCCATTACAGTGAACCAAGGTGTGAATAAAAACAGCCAAAACAAGAGCCAGGAGAGTGTGTCGGACCAGACAACTGGAAAATCTTTTAAGGTCCAAAGAAAAATCAGCCAGAAATGTTCAACGAAGCAGTTTATAAAATTGTAGGTCTTTAAATTAGTCCATTTGTGTTTATAACACACATTTGGCAACTGGCCTGGTGTATTTTGTTAACGGTGTCTTAAGCCCATGAAAGGGCTTACAATAATAAAATAAATTCATGAAATCATTCTATCATTTATTTGTCTTAATGTGTTTTCGTTCTTTGTTCACTGAAATAAATTTGTTTTATATATCACTCTTCAGAGTGAAATGATTTCAAACAGTATGGAGTATTGATTTAGTTTTGATTAAATAACACACAAGATCTGAATGGGTGATCTTTTGGTTCGTGGGCAACCACATAACCCAAAAAATATCCCAATTTAAATCTTTAAAATTCAACACATTTAGCAGTAAACGTAACATGGGCAACTTTCAATATGTGATCTGACAACTGCATGTATCTTACAATTACTGAGCATTCCATTTAAGTAATTTGACTGATCCAATCAAAGTTATTTGATTGATCCAATTACACTGTTGTTCACATATTGAAATGGCAGAATTTGAAAACATTTTAATGACTGCTGATGTCACAAAATGTTTGTGCTGTGCAAAGCTGCAGGTGCGGGGTTATCTTCAGTTTGAGGGAAGTCGTACCAAACTTTCCTCTCTCTCCTCAAGTCCCGGCTGCAAAAAGCAACATAGAAAACCACACATACACAGGGTTAGAAACAAGACAAAACACTGAAATATTTACACAGAAACACATGAAGACGGGACAAATAATAATGCAGCTGTGGAGCTTAAATGCTGCAAAAAAGGCAGGATTGGCTTGCAACAATATCAAGCTAACATTTTGAGCTTGGCTGAGCAATAGAGCATTTTCCTGCCTTGACATAGAAGGACGGACAAACGAATAACACAGGTAACATTGGATTACACTGCTGAGAAGAGCAAAAATCATAATTTGGTGAGTAAAAAATGTTCTTCATATTTTTTTTTAGTTTTGTATGTTCATTAAGAAATCAATACTTGGGTCTCACACATGAAATTATGGCAAGACACAGTTTTGCCTTAAAGGTACAGAAGAATTCCACCACCCAAACACCGAACCACAGAGAAAGCATGGGTCTAAATTTCGATTTTGTAATGTTAATTTATTCATAACTGCATCCAAGCATTTACAACTATTACATCAATGATATCAATGTGATATAAACATGTTCAGTTCATTTCTGAGGATGGTTAGCAAAAGAAAAATATCAAATCTGTCAGCTGGATGAAATTTGTTTCACTGATCATCCAAGCTGCTTCTTCTGTTCTGATCAGATTACTGGTGTACACTGCCTTATATCTATGAAGAGAGGAGCTAACTACACTGACTAACTCAAAACGCCTATTGTTTACAGTTTATATTTATAGGCTAGGCTTATTGTGCTAGTCTAAGTGTGCACTGTGCCCGAGTCCTACTTAGCATAGTCATTCAAACCCCTAAAGAGCGATTTCACACCTATTAGGATTATTATTATCCTGGTTAGCCCTATTGTTTTCTTTTTATTGTTTTGGGTCTGAGGATAGCGTTATAGATAGGAGATAGACAATGTCTGAGGGAGCCTCAGACATCATCTAGCTTCAGAGAATTTTCAGACAGTTTCAAATTCCAGTCTATTTCAAACCTATTAACACTTTAAAACAGAAACTGGTTCACCCAAACGACAAAACCCCAAGCCATAAACAAAGCAATGTGGTCTACTTCATTCAGTATAGTGAAGAGTGCAGTGAGCGTTACATTGGAGGAACTAAACATACTCTCCATAAGATAATGTACCAACACCATCGCAAGAGCTCCTCTGGACCCCAGTCTGCTGTACATCTCCATTTCAAAGCCACTAACCACTTCTTTGAAGACAGTGAGGTACATGTCTTAGCCATAGAAAAGAAATGGTGTGAGATATACACATACACACACACACACACACACACACACACACACACACGTGATACGTATGTAATAAATATATGTCCACATCCTGGCCCGGCCTCTCCGTCAAATTTTAGACCCCGTTGTGGCCAATGTGTCATATAGTTTGCCCACCCCTGAACTACCCCCTAACTATAACTCCATCCTCAGACCCAACCAAACAAAAGAAAACAACAGGGCTAGCCAAGATATGGAACAGGTATGAAATCACTCATTAGAGGCTTGAATGACTATGCTAAGTGGGGACTCAGGCACAGCGCACACTTAGGGTAGCACAATAGACCAAGCCTATAAACAGAAACTGTAAACAATATGTGCTTTTAGTTTCAGTGTAGATAGTTCCTCCCTTCAGACAGATATAAGGCAGTGTCCACCAGTAATCTGACCAGAACTGAAGAAGCGGCTTGGATGAGCAGTGAAACATCTTCACTCCTATAAGGTTTTGTCCAGTTGACAGATTATATATTTTTATTTTGCTATAGATCAGACCTGGATGACTCAGGGATAACACAGATATTTTCTGGGGATGCACAAATAATTTCAAAAATAAAGATGCACTATGTAACTTTTCTGTTGGAAGGTAAGACACCTGCTTTCTATGGACAGGTTATAGCTTTGTCTCTAATGTTCCAAAGTATGGCATTAAACTTGTCTATCTCAGTAGAAGCAATGGAGGTGACCCTGCTCTCTAAGAATACATGTTTTTTTTTCAAGGTTTTTCTATGAACAATAAAAATACTAATACTTGAATATCGTCTCACGCAGACTGCTTTCAGTTTGTTGTGGTGTGACTCCAATTCACTTTCCATTGAAAAACTGTCGCCCCTCTCTCTGTAACTGCAGTGAGCCTCCTCATTTTGAGCTAGAAATGTTTGTATTAACGTTTAACCTGCATGCCTTGTGTCTCTGGTGTGGAGGAGGAGAGGCTTGTCCACAGACCAGCTTAATCATGTTTGTATGTACCCGCATTGTCACTACGATGGCAATGACCTGCATTTGTGCAATTTTCAAATCTCTGAGCACAAATGAAAAGGGCATGTTTACTTTGGGGAGTGAAAGGAGTTCCAGTAACTTTAAACACATTCAAGGACAAAATACTTGACTTAAACTACTCTAAACTACATAAGTGATTTAACCTGGGGATGCTCTCTCTGGGTGAAGTCTCTGAACGGTCAACTGTAATTTCAGAGATGTCTCTAGATATGAATTCACAGATGAGGACAGAGGAGTGACTTTAGGACAACAGCCTTTATTTTAAGTGACTGAAATAAAATACTATGATAGATGGGGGACGCTTTTTGAGAGATCAACCAGGTTCTGGTAAAACAAAATGAATTTCCTGAAATACTTATTTTGAATAAACAGCCTCTTTAAAAGGTGCACTGTGTAACTTTTCTGACAAAAAACCTTTTTGTTTGAGAGAAGAACTCAGCCTAAATATGCAGGGTTTGTGTGTTAAACCTTTGTGAATTAAACAAAACACAACTTTAGGTATGTTTGTGATGCAGTAACATTAGAACATAGATCAGAAAATAGGCTAATATGGAACCTTTAAATTTTACTTGGAGGAACTGCCTGCTTGTCTCCAGTGACATGTTATTACTTATCACTGAAATATTCTTCAGTATGGTAAACTCTATCGCTCCACTTAGACAAGCATGTGAAATTACACAGCAGATCTACGAAGAGGCGACCCTGCTGCCAGTAAGAATGAATGTTTTTGAAGGCATTTTTGAGCAATAAGAATACGTATAATTGAATACAAAAAGAGACAAGTTTAATTCAATACTGTGAAACGTTTCAGTCACCACCAGAAAAATTAAAGAGTGCACCTTTAAGGTATTTTTAACAAAAAAAAAATCATCAGTACAAACATATTTTGGGTTTAATAGTAAATTATATTAATAACTTTAAATTCATAAATGATTAATTTCTGTTTATTTGAAGTTTAAAGTGGCAACATGCAACGTTTTTGAAAGAGGGCCTGCCACATACTTGTCTCCATGGAGATGTTATTTTTCCCTGAATTAAACTTGTCCATCTTTCATTTATTCAATTACATTTGTTATCATTGCTATAAAAATTCCTTCAAAAACATACGTTCTTATTGCAAGCACATTTCCACAGATCTGACCTGTAACTTGGCCAAGTAGCGTCATTGGCTTGTCTCCACAGAGATAGTTAGATTTAATGCCATACTGTGGAACATTCAAGACCAAGCAATAACAATAATCTTTGAGGGACCCCAGAAAGACTTTTGAAGCTCATGGGGATCCAAATAAAGAATTCTGTGGAGGATCATCCACAGGAACAGTTACATAGTGCATCTTAAAACACATTAATAGAGAAAGTAAAGTATTAAAAAAAATATGGAATTCAGGAGAAATTCTTGGCCAAATAATTGAATAATATTTGCAAAACGGTTCCGTTATAAAAGCAGTCTCTCTGAGTATTCTGCCAATATAATTGGAGCACAGAGAGGCCATCTGTATAGCCATATGGATAATATGACATTTGGACCCTTAAACAAGGGCTTTATGCACAAAACAAGACCCAACAATCCATCTAAATTGCATGCTGAAATAAGCATAACTGAAATTATTTAGATGATATTATGTCATCTGCAGACAGCCAAATGTCCCTGTGTGTCAGATGCCCACCCTGTGTATCAGATGCCCTCCCTGTGCCTGATAACCCTGTAGTTTATATCTCTACAAATGTATTATAAAAGCTTTTGAATCTTAAAGCATTATGGAAAGTTGAGCAGTTTATATCTTAAGCGCCAGGAGTTTTTGTGTGCGTGTGTGTGTTTTTTTGTTTGTTTTTTTTTAATTAAAATGACAGTTATGTGATAAAGTTAGGACACTCATTGAGATTTTGTACATTTAACATTTCATCACATTATAAAAATGTGTCTTTAGCACAGTGCAGTCAATGCTCAATGGCATGTAACAGTGAAAAATGGGCTGGGTACCTTTCATTGTTTTCAATACAAAGACTTACAAGCAATACAATTTAGGTTGATTTGAAAGGTCAAATGAAATATGTCACAAATGCACCAAATGTATGTTGTGTGACTAAGCATTTAACACATGTAATAAATGAATAAATAAATAAGGATAATGGATTATGTTCATGTTATTTTCATCATTAATTTGAGGTGATTCTGCCAGTTGCTTTCTATAGTGCTCTACCAAGACCCACCAGGCATCGAAATGTGTTATCAGAGGAGCACTAGAACTGGTTTTACACACCAAATTATTTGTAATAGTAACTTTTTTCCACCACATTCATTTATTTTTTATTTTATTTGTTTACTGTACAGGGACAGAGCATATTAATGCATATCTGTAACTGCAGTGTAAATATTCCAGATTATAACAAATATGCAAATTTCCATGTGTTGTCCCTGGCAACATAGAAGACAAAAAAGACATAACACAGAACTAATGGTACCCAGCCCTAATAGTAATAAAATCATAATTATGTATTTTTTCATCCAAAATTGTACAGCTCCAATGTTCTAACTTTTACACATTGCTCTTGTGATTTACATGGATTTTCTGAGTAACAAAAATCATTGAGAAGCAGGGGAAGCACTGATTCAGCCATGATTCAAAGTGAAGACAGCCACATTCCCAAAGAAAAGAGCAGAGATCAAAACCAGGATCACACCAGACGTTTGGATCGGATTACACCACACGTTGGAGGTTAGGGCTGCACAATATATCGCAAATCAAAAATGCTATTTGAGTATAGCTGCAATTATCAGACACTCAAAGACTGAAATTATTTAGGTGTTATAAATATGTCTCTCTATTTAAAAAAAAACAACAACTACTTTTTAGACCTCTACAAACATGTTCTGAAATGTATGGGATTCTTGAATTAGTTTAACAGTTTAGACGTCCAGGCCACAGTAATTACTCTATGGTCTTTTCATTCAATATATGAAAACTGGAATGATATATTTTGGGTGTTTGCAATTTCTTTGCAATAGTCAGGAGTTTTTTGCAGCTTGTGATTTTAATGATACAATATTTTAAAATAGGTTTGTGTCAGTGAAGTTTCAGTATTATTGTTTAGCCCAATATTTCGCTGCAGCGATATATCATGCTTCGAAATATTTTACCGTGACAGGCCTACAGAGTTCGGTCTTCTATTAAATGGTAATGGTCTTGGAGTAGTTTAAAATGTGAATCCTCAGCATAAATTACAAATCTAATCGCAATAGAATTGTGCAGCCCTATTTTTAGGAACTGATCACCAGGCA
>JAIEZT010000054.1:18700922-18720922 GCA_019594935.1 Periophthalmus modestus
CCTGACCTGGGAATTTACTTACATTTTGCCAGAACAAGGTCATGTGTGAACGAAGCCAGAGCTGGTTTTTCTTGCATTTTTAATTTGACAATTTCCCAGGTAAATCACTTTCATGTAAATATTCAGGGAAGGCTTATGTGTGAATAAAGCCAGAAAATTGTACCACCTGGTTTAAATGATACAACGGTGCATTGCTATGTGAGCGAGCACAGAGAGCCAAATGCAGATAATGGATGAACAGAGCAGACCCAGCAATATTCTGGGACTGTTGCGTGTGTGAATGGGGGTCAGTGCTGAGTGTTTTGGTATTTTGTGTCCAGCAGTTTACTGGGAACTATGTGTGAATCATACTGTATATAAATGGACAGATGGGGCGACAGTAGCTCAGTAGGTTGAGTGTTTGTCCACTGATCCGAAGGTTGGCGGTGCAATTCCAGCCCTCACAGATGAATGCTGTCGTTGTGTCCTTGGGCAAGACACTTAACCCACCTACCCCAGCCCTTGGGACAACGGATGGAAATTAGCCTCTGGCTATAATCCGGCGTGTTTACATTCATGTCTGTCATGTCATGTCTGTTCATCAACATGCACTGTCCCAACCAAAAAAAAAAAAAAAAAAAAAAAAAAAAGATCCAAACCTGCTAGTGTTCCAAAGCAGGAGTGAGCATGGGCGCGCTTCCGGCTCCATCGAGTCTGGCTCCAATTCACTTTCTATTGAAAACCTGTTGCATTTCTGTAACTGCTGCTCTCAGACTCGTAATTTTATTCTTTAAATGTTCATATCAACCCACTTTACATGTTTCTGGGGTTTCTAGCTAATCAAGAATTGATCATTAATAATAATAATAATAAATTTTATTTATATAGCGCTTTTTACGGTACTCAAAGACGCGCTTTACATACATACAATAAAATATCACAAAATGTACAAATAAAATCAAACATTAAAAGCAATAATAATAATAATAATAATAAGAGATCGATGAGGCGCCTCTTTCCCCGAGGTCATTCCTGGTAGCGTTAGCATCAGGTTTGATTGACAGCATTGATAAGTGCCCACACCCTAATATAATACTCGCAGTCAGAATTCCTAATATTGAACATGGCCGCAAATTTGCTCCTATAACTGCTAGCCTCGATTAGCTTCACTCCCCTTAGTTCACGTCTGTATACAGTCTATGATGTGAATGGGGCTTTACAATGAATATTCAAAGCGTTTCAAAACAAAAAAAACAGGAATTAGAGCAAACTGCATGGTCGCCGGCCTAAACCAGGGTGCTGACAGAGCATCTATATGGTTAGATCTAGATCTGTGCATTTTACCTGGGCTCCGCCGGCAACGGGGATGACACAGGTGAGCAGGTTTCCCACCACAGTCTCCAGAGGAACAGTGAGGCGCTCCACATGGACTGTGTATACCAGGCTGAGACAGTTCTGTAGAGGAAACATAAGAGGAGCTATAAACAGAATAATCATGAGGACTATACTCTAACACACACATGAAACAGTAAATGAAAAATTCAACTCCGTTAACTGGGCAAAATGTCATCCTCTGACCTAAATCTAAATAAGGAAAACAATAGTGCTAGCAGTATGCTAATGGCTGTGAGAGCACCCATTAGCGGCCTGAACGATTATGCAAAATATGACAGAATATGTCACAGTTCACACTTAGTGTAGTTAACTTGTCCCTTCAGATAGATATAAGGCAGTGTCCACCAGCAATCTGACAGGACTGAAGAAGCCACTTGGATAAGCAGCCAAACGTTTTCCCTGAACGATTTAGGCCAGTTGACAAAATGTTATTTTTTGTTTACATTATTATTTTTTTTTTTTTAATAACAAACACAGTGGCATTATTAAATCAAAATGTGTCAAAAAAAATACACAATCGTGATTTTCATGAATAATACATAGATTCTACTAAAATTCTAAATCTAGAAGCCTTCAGTCACCATATTTTACTTTGATTGGGTTAAAAAATGCATCTCAATGTTCAACAGAAAGAAACTGCTAAAATGTTTTGTTGCAGCATTACTTTTACTACAACAAACCAAAATATGCTTAGATATCAGAAATGATCATTTGAATGTTATTGGTGCAGTTTAGATTTTTGACCTAAACTTTAAAATGTCATGATGTATAATTGTTTTTATTTTTATTATTACAAATATTTCTCATTACCAGTCCTTATCAGTCCTTGTTATCTTGGCTTATGTCATCAGAGTGGTGGGTTCAGGCAGTGGCATCAGGCGTCGAGTTTACTTGCAAAGTCTAGGCTGCCCTATGTTTCTGCAGCATGCTTTCAAGCATCAGAGTGGCACAAATTTGTCGTTGGCACAATGCATCTTGAGCATTAACGCATCCAAAAGCGTCCAAAGCATCAGATGGCAAAGTTGAAAAAGCACAAAACTTTTGGCGTTTGAAGCACAGCGACAACCAATCAGACTACGTTCCAGTGATGTAGCAACATCATAATCCAGAAAAAAGGAAAAAAAGTAGAAAAAACAAACAGTTACAAACTAGCGGCAACTTAATTAGGCTGGATCCAGACATGCCGCCACCAAGCCGATCGCCTCCATTGATGGGTTTTTATGTAATAAATACACTAAAGCCACTCTCTCAACCTGGTCTGCATCGTTCACAAAGAAACCAGGATAACAAGACATTCAAAGGCACTCGCAGACTGCAATGGATGCCCTGGCTACAGGTCAAGTATAGACACCTTTGCATTTGAGGTGTCTGTCCTCAAATGCAAATGCGTCAACTAGAGGCGTCCAATAAGTTTTTGATGCCCTGGTCTGAACGCACCACAGTACTTCCTACAACAGAACCATAGCCAGACTGGACTGGACTAGACTGGAGTGGACAACGCTAGCGCAGTATGTTCATGTCTCCAGGTGATGTGTCTTGTACGGATGTAAATAAACTTCTGTGTTAGAACTCCAGCCTCATGCCTCTTCAGCTCTTGCTACTATAGTTTATTCTACAACACGCAATGAGGAGACTGTTGCCTCTTACCCTGACCTCATAGTTTATTCTACAACAGCAATGAGGAGACTGTGATCTTACCCTGAAGACCTCTGTGTGGTCAAGCCGTGACACCAGGACCAGACTCTTGGGTCCCAAACACCCTCTCTGTGTGAGCGATTTGAGGATCTTCGTCAGCCTCATCCACCTCACTTGTCTCACACTTCTGTAACTGGACACATGGAGCACAACACATTAGACATTCTATGCTATAAAGGTTATACATTGACATAGTTTTATTTGAAAAATTCATGAACACAATAACAAACAAAATGTGTTTCTTTGATTTTTATTGTCTCATTTCTGCTGTGGAGCTGTTGTTTTCACCACCGTAATTATTTCCTCAACACAGACTCAGAAAAATTTTCTTTAAAGAAACGTTCAGTTCACCTGTGTCTGATCTATAGATTGTATAAAGAAGAGGACTAAGTGAGTGTGATGTCACCCACAGAGTTTGGCTCTAACTAAGTGAAAGAGTCAAGTGTAGGGCCGAGTTCCATATTTGGAATTTCGACCGCAAAGTGTTGAAGGTAAAGCCCCCGCCAGGATCATGTAGAGCACGTTAATACTCTACCAAAATGATGAGGCTCACAACAGCAGTTACAGAGAACAGGGCCACAGTTTTTTGATAAAAAATTAATTGGAGCCACCCATGCTAACTTCCTATTTGGAACATGGCAGCAAGCGCATTAGCCATGTCCCTTTATATATACTGTCTATGGTATGATCCAAAGTCTGTATCAGCAATAAATGTGAGTGTGTCTGCAGTGTCCCTGCGGTTTCACTGTTTACCTAATTTTCTTGTTTCAGAGTCAGTATTTAAAGTATTTCGACCAAGGCTAAACTAGCTGATAACTTAACACTTGAGCACAGGGTGGAACAGAACATTTTGAGCTTTGGGGATGCAGACAGCCTAATAAAGAGGATTACTCAACCCTGTGTGAATGAAACAAAACTCAAGTCCATAAATGTTTTTGAGGGGGTAACACCATTATAACATGGCTAAAAGCTTACAAGAGTCCTTTAAATCCAGAATTGCTATGTTGACACCAAAGCCTTATCTTATACAAGAGTAAGCGCCAGTGTACTGTGAATCTCACAAAGAAAAGGTACAAACCAATTAAATGTGCTAACAAACTGAGTAATGGTTCAAACAATCGCCGCTGGTGAAACATGTGACTAAAGTCTTTTCACACATTTACTGAGCTAAAGCATTTAGTCTTTGTCATAATGTCCAAACTAGAAATAGAACAGTTAAATGTCAAGCCACTTCCTAAATGCCTGCACATCTCACTGTCTCATTATAGTTGAAACCAGAAGTTAACATACACTATATGAAAAGACTAATTTGTTTTCTCACTGTCTGACATGAAATCAGACTAAACCTTTCCTGTTTTAAGTGACTTAGGATTACCTAAATAATTTCTATTTGCTAAATATCAGAATAATGAGAGGAGGACTTTTTTAGACAATTTTTCATGACTTTCTTCAAAGTCAGAATTTTATATACATATCATTAGTATTTGGTATCATTGCCTTTAAACTGTATGACTTGGGTCAAAGTTTTGGATATCCCTGCACAAACGTCTCACAGTAGTTGGCAGGAATTTTGGCCTATTCCCCCTCACAGAACTGGTGCAACTGAGCCAAGTTTGTAGGCAGCCTTGCTCGCACATGCCTTGTCAGGTCTGCTCATATATTTTCAATAGGATTGAGATCATGGCTTTGTGATGGCCACTCCAAAACACTAACTTTGTTAAGCCACTTTGTAACCAGTTTGGCAGGATGCTTAAGGTCCAAGCTTTAACTTCCTGGCTCATGTCTTGACCCCTTTTTCCTTCAAACATAATGATGCTCCTTATGGCCAAAACAGTTACATTTTAGTTTTGTCAGACCACAGGACATGCCTCCAAAAATTAAGGTCTTTGTCCCTCTGTGTATTTCCAAATTGTAATCTGGCTTTTTTATGTTTCTTTTGGAGGGAGAAGACACAGTAGCAGTTTTAGAAGTAGTATTGGTAGCAGTAGTAGTATTGTAGTACCTGTGTGTTGTCGAGGGCCTCCCAGAAGGTGAAACAGGCACAGTAGTTTCGCTCTGAGTTGATGTCAGTCAGGACAGCCACAAAGAAGGAGGCAGGCTGCTGCTCTGGGACGAGCTGCCACCCGCTGGGCTGGCAGAACTAGAGGGGGCACAGGAGATGTGGTTTAGAGAAGATACAAAATGTTCATTAAAACTTATACAGGTTTAAAATGTAGATTGAAATAGAAGGACACGCTTTCAAAACTATTCCGTATCTCTGTGTATCTGACCCAAACTGCACTCACGAGACTACACCTGCAGGAGGAGTTCATATAAAAAATACTAAAAAAGTACTAGGAAAGAATGTATTTATATACAGACAGATTAAACTTGTAAATCTTGAGTTTAATGTGAGTTTTTACAGATAACAAATCTTCACCTCACTGACTTCAGCTGTTGTCCCATAAAAATCCTTATCTAACTAAAATCTTTAGTCAACTAAACTTTGGTTGATTAAGACTCCGTCGACTGATAATTGAAAAACTGCTAACCCTGTAGTGTAGATATGTTCTTAAAGTAATACTAGAATCATGTGTATTTGTCAGTTCAGATTTCAGTCTCGGCATGTTTAAAAATCACAAATCTAATCACAACCACAATGTTTGTCAAAAAAAATGCGTCCAAATCGTTCCGTTCTAGTAGTCTCGATACCAAGAACCGATACCACTTGACCCCAAGTGTTGCTGGGTTTCGGTTAATCGGTTAATCACATCTTCTTATATGTATTATAGGGAGGTCTTGGATCCAGTAACTAATAGAAATGATCAGGTTCAACATTTGTGAATTTACCTTTTGAATATTTCATGCTTAAGTTCAACATAACCAGTATGAAAAAAAAAAAACTGTTTCTTGTCCCCCTTTCCGGTTGCAGCACTGGTTTAGCAGGGAGCAGGGTGCTTAACAATGCTGTCAATTAAACCTGTAGCTAACGCTAGCAGGAGCAACCTCTAGGAACACAAGACGCCTGATTTGTCTTTTTAATGTTTATATCTTGATTTATAGACACAATAGAGAAATAAAAACCTACATATCAGCCCATAAATCACGTAGAGTGGGTCAAAAAAAATATTTAAGACCAAAATGGTGAGTCTGACAGCAGCAGTTACAGAAGAGGAGTGATAATTGTTTCAAATGTAAACATGTGTAAACCCTCAGTCGTCCAGGTCTGATCCATAGCAAACAGACGAAGTTCAAATCTGTCAACTGGACAAATTGTTGTAGGAGTGAAGAGGTTTCGCTGCTCATCCAAGCCAAGTTCAAAGCCAAGTTCAAATGTAAAGTGCATTGGAGCCAGAGTCGATGGAGCCGGAAGCGCGCCCATGCTCACTTCCTATTTGGAATGCAGCAGCTAGCATGTTAGCTATGTCCATTTATATATACAGACTACGTTCAAGAGTCAAAAAGTACAGTTAATTCACTCGAGCTTATACTGTAGCCAAAGCTGCCCTGGGCTACACTGAGCCACACTGACAGAAGGGAGGCTGCCAATCTAAGTGTCCTAGATTATAAAAATCCTAAGAAATTCGATTTACTATATACTTAGAACCCCTCTGAAAATAATACCTTTGTATTGTTGGCATATTGACATCATACTCAAAGATGGGGACAAGAGACATATTTCCCCCATTTATTACATTGTACTTTGGCAAGAAATATCCAAAAGGTACATTCATAAATGCTGAATCTGATTATAACAAAAACATCAATTTTAACAAGCTTCATTTTAGCTGCCCTCATATGTATTAAATATTATTGGCATATAGAATGTTGTGATGTCAGCTGAAACAAAGCAATTGGTACTCAGTATTTACGAGTACTCAAAAAAAGAAGTACTCATATTGGTTTGAGAATAAGTGATATCAGAGCACCCCTGGTAACATGTTTTGTTTTTGTGTTTTATCTTTTATTTACACAGGGGAACCCAATGAGAGCACATGGGTTCTCTTTTTCATGGCTTCCCTGTTTAAAATACAATGCAAACAAAAAACAACAAAAAAGTATACTAGTCCATATAAAACATTAAAAACAGGTGCAGGTGTGTGTATAACAGGTTGTTACCAGATTCTTGCGATAGTGTCACCAAAGTATCCAGTTAAGCTTTTGCTTTAAGTTTGTTCCATTTTTATGAAGCAAAACAGCTAAAAGCTCTTTCTTTTTCATCATAAATAAACCAGCTTGGTACAGCTGTTTATCAATTTGTTTGATCGCTCCCAGACAGAACAGTTAAAACCTTCTGTAGGAATTATTGGAACAAAAATATACTAAAAATGTTAATGTCTTAGCAGGTGAAATCAGTAAAAAACACATTCAGGTTATGGCCCTTTAAACAGCAGAGGATGTGGCACAAGTCCCACCTGGTTATGTTTATTATGCAACAAAACCGGTTTGAACAACTGTCTCTGTGGATCTGTTCTGAATACTGTTATTACACTACAACATCTGCACGATTATGCATAGCAGTATTTTAGCCTGAAATAGCTAAACTAGACCTAAATAAGGTTTTGTACAGGAAGATCTGTATTAGGCAATTTTGTAAGAATTTGTACGGAGCACAAAGGAGAAGGCTGCAGTGTGCCATCTGAAGGTTTGGTACTGAACCATAAGTTCAGTTTTACATATAAATACACCGTTTGCTAGTACTTTTCTTTGTAAATATTTGTTTTTGCTACTGTGAGGTTGAGGTCTTGAGAGTCGATATGGTCAGATAAAACTATGACATACTGAAAAGTTTAGAGCTTTTGCCAGTTTTACAACACGATCGATGCACAAGGATTTTAGTCTTTAGTCTAACAAGAATTTATTTAGTCATGAGGCCTGTCACAATAACACATTTTGAAGCATGATATATCGTGGTATTGTGATAAATGATAATATTGAAACTCCTTTATGCCACTGACTCAAATGTCTCATTAAAAGGCCTGAGCTGAAACAAATATATACCAAAATGAACTAAAAATATGCCATAAAAGTTACATATTCAACCTTCTAAAGCTCAAACCTGACCCTATTATATAAAAAATGGCAGAAATCTCCACACTACTGCAAACAAAATGTACACACGATAAATACTGAGCCCCAAAATATACTGTTCCAGGTTAGATATACTGAACAATCAGTTGATGTAATGATTATCATGACAGACCTGGTGTCAACAGGTAATGATGGTACTTAGAGGTCCAATATCACACAAAACTGACTCTTTAAGTGATGCTATAATGCTGTAACCTCATCATCAAAAACATACCTGGAGTTGTGTTTTGTTTCATTCACACATGCTTGAGTAATCCTTTATTATTAGTCTGTCTACCAAAGCTCAAAATGCTCTGTTCCACCTTGTGATGTCATGAAGCTGTAGTTTTCAAGTTAACAGCTCCTTTTACCTTTAGTTAAGAAGAGATTGACAATTCCAGAGCTGTAATTATCCAAATAATTGTTGTGAAGGTATATGGTGTTTAAAAACACAGTGGAGCACTTCCTATATTACCACATGACATCACAAGGTGGAACAGAATGTTTTCTGTTTGAGAGAACAACTTAGCCTAAATATGCAGGGTTTGTGTGTTAAATACGTGTGAAATGAAACACAGCTCCAGGTTTGTTTGTGATGAGGAAACCGTATTATAACATAGATCAGAAAAAAGTGTAATAGTGTAATATGGGCCCATTAAATGAAAACAGTTGCATTCTCACCAGCTCAATGCCCTGGGGGAAGGGGCTGTCCTCCCAGTCCTTCTCTGGAAACCTCTGCAGGATTCGGCCCTGGCCCTCTCCCTCTGAAACACAGGAGAAAGAGGTTTAGTACAGAGGTTACATTAAAGACCCTGTATCACGCTTTATCCAAGCGCTTATATCCACCTGTCACTCACAGCCTTATTGATGCTGAACAAAATATAGGGCTGAGCTATATTTTCATGCCTCATATTGGTCAATACAGATGTACAATTTTATTTTATTTTATTTACAAAAACAAAATAAAAATGTATTCATTTCATGTATCTTTTTGCACCCCGAGAAAGTTACCTTTTATCACTTTAAAAGACCCAAGCTGATCATTAAGCATTAGACATGACTAAATTTGGATCACAATACATTTTTGATTTAAAGGTCCTATATTACACAAAATGGAATCTTGGGAGCTTTAAACCATGTTATAATGTTATCTCCTCAAAAACATACCTGGAGTTGTGTTTTGTTTCATTCACACATGTTTGAGTAACCCTTTATTATTAGTCTGTCTATATCTCCAAAGCTCAAAATGCTCTGTTCCACCTTGTGATGTCATGAAGTGGTAATTTTCAAGTTATCATTTCCTTTTACGTGTCGTTCAGTAGAGGGCTAAAATCTAGGGCTAAAATCTTCCAGATAATTCTAGTGACGGTGTAAGAAGTTTAAAAATGCAGTGGAGCACTTCCCCTGTTACCACAGGGTTTGTGTGTTAAACATGTGTGAACAAAATACAACTCCAAGTATGTTTATGATGAGGAAACAACATAACATAGAACAGAAAATAGCATAATAGCAACTTTTTGGCCAAAGGAGGTTAAACAGTGAGTTCTCCCTGACCCCTGACTCTCCTCCTCTGGTCTGGTCTCTGAAAAGCAGTCTGTTAATGAGGAGCAGGACAATACCACCACACAGCTCTTATGTAACGCGCAAACTCTTTCAATGCATTTCCGCCTCAGAACGAGCCAATACACAACACCATTCATCTGAGTACACAACGCTCAGGGACCAGAACAGTCTGCCAAATGGGACAAATCGACAGCAAAACTTCAACCCTAAAGTATGCACAATGGGTCAAATCCTCCAGATAAAGTAAACTTGATCAAGACTAGCTCAAGATCTGAACATGGGTGCTGCACTGCTCCCAACAAGTTGAAGGATGGGTCAAATGCAGTGCACAAATTTACTTATAGCAATCAAAAACTACTATGACGACAAGACATCAAGTACTTAATCCAGAACTAAAACCAGCACTAAACCAGGACTAAATCATGACTAAAGAAACAGTAAAACAAGAATCAAAACCAGGACTAAACCAGTATTAAACAATAACTAAATCCAGGACTAAAGCCAAAAGTCATATGCAGAGGACAAATTTACTTACAGCAATCAAAAACTACTAATGGGGCATAAAAAGAATAAATAAATAAGAGGGGCTATTTTACTTCTACTGGGAATTAAAGAGTGGCTATTTTACTTATATGGTGTATTCAGAGCAGAGAATCTTACTAAAATATTAGATTGAAAATTAATACAAACCAATCTTGTCAAAAAAAAAAAAAAAAAAGTCAACATACGGCACAGATAGAAACTGACTTGGTCTCATTCATAAAGAATTCACAAAGAAAGCCAGGGCAAGTTTGTTAAGTCATGCAGTCATTTGCTTCACCACATTAAGGTCAGAGATAATACTGCAAAGGCCCATGGGTAATGTAATCTCTAAATGTGTTTAAATATTGATATTAAGCATATGGAGATGCATTACAGAGAGTGGCGAGCACGCATTATAGAGGAAATTAGAAGAAATGGAAGCTAATAGGATACAGCAGCTGAAAAGCATAAGACAACTAAAGACGTATGGAAAAGAGAATTACTAAACCAGGTCTAAAGCAAGACTAAGAGAAGTCAGGACTCAAATCAGGACTCAAACCAGGACTAAAGAAGCAGTAAAACCAGGACTAAATCCAGGACTAAATCCAGGACTAAATCCAGGACTAAATCCAGGACTAAATCTAGGACTAAATCTAGGACTAAATCTAGGACTAAAACTAGGACTAAAACTAGGACTAAATCTAGGACTAAATCTAGGACTAAATCCAGGACCAAAACCAGGACTAAATCAGGCCTATAAAGTCATCACTAAACCAGGACTAATCCAGGTCCAGTGTCCAGAAAAATCTAAATAAAAAATATAGAAAAATATAGAATATATAGAAATGTCTTGGAATTACGGTTCAAATAAATTCCCAAAATAGAGTTACTGTATTTAGACCACTGCATCAAACAGGCCTGCAATATATGAGAAGAATATGTGGCATTTCAGAACTGTTTTGTTCTGCAATAATGGTAGAATAATGATATTTAATAAATACAGTTTAGGCAAATTAAAATGTGCCCTGTCCCTGTACAGATATGATATAAACAGCTCTTCAAGTCAAAATAAGTCTTCCGTGTGTTGTCTGCTTCTGATTATAAAGCCTTTTATTGTCCAAGAATCAGGAAGTCTGTGGTTACCATGCTAGATTCTCATTATGGTGAAGTGGATGCTCAGAATGCATAAGGTAAGTGAGGAATAACTTTGGACCACTGCTAACCCTTTTAAATTAACTAGTTCTGTTTTTTACATTCTTAAGAGTAAAAATCTGGTACAGCGCCTTCAATGTAAAAGTTTAACTATGTCAAAATGAATAAAAAAAGACCAAAATGTGGCTAAATTGAAAAAAATCATGACTAAAACCCCAGAAAACATCAAAATAACTCAAGAATGCTGTGCTTTATCAATTAGGTTCTTGTCATATTGAATATTGCCTTAACAAACATGTACAAACAAAATCACAAATCCCGTGTGATATTGTACCGCTGACTGCTTGTGTCACATTGGGAGTTGTTCTACAGTTCGACACAAGCCTGAACAGGAGCTGAGAGATGAAGGTGTCGCAAGCCTTGTACTGTCAGACGATAAGCACACAAGCAGCTTTAACAACACCACAACAGTATGCAAAAGACACTTTGACACTCTGCAGCTCATGTCATCCGCAATCTCTGGGGGTGAGATGCCAACTGTCAGCACTGCTCTGTCTGAAGACTGTTACTCAAGTTAGACTTTAATCTAAGTTTTTATTAAATACAATCTAACTACAACAAGTGAGTTGATTTGTGCTGTTAAAACAAGTCCCAAATAACATTATAGTCACAAGCTGACTAGCATTAGCCAACAGTTTTTTTTCAGTTAGTCACCTTTTTGTTGAAAATCATTCTCCTAAACAGGACCAAGAATACTCAGATTGCTCACAGGCTCCTAAAAGTGTGAGGTTTAAATCCATTTTGTGTACATGCACTATATAAAAAGACACATGTGCTTTTTATTCTCACTGACATGAAAACATTTTTCCTATCGATGAAATTCATTGGATGAAATATGATTACCAAAATTATTTCTATTTGCTAAATGCCAGAATAATGAGAAGATTTTTTTTTTACACTTTTTTCATAACTTTTATGAGTCAGATGTTTACATACAGTAAGATTACTATGCATTTAAACTATTTGGGAAAAACCCAGATGATGTCATGTCTTTAGAAGCTTCTGATAGGTTTATTGACAACATCTGAATTGACTGGAGACACACCTGTGGATGTATTTGAAGCCACACCTGAAACACACTGCTTATTTGTGTAACATCATGTAAAAACTCAAACAAATCAGCCAAGATATCAGGAAGAGAATTGTAGACTTGCACAAGTCTGGTTCATCCTCAGGTGCAATTTCCAGATACCTGAAGGTCATCTGTTCAAACTATATACGTATACATACAAAGCATAAAGACCATGGCCATCCAGCCATCATACCGGTCAGGAAGGAGATGGATTCTGTGTCCCATAGATGAACATGCTTTGGCCCGAAATGTGCATATCAACCCAAAAACAAAAGCAAAATACCTTGTGAAGATGCTGGCTGAAGCTGATAAGAGTGTGTCACTATCCGCTGAGAGGCCACTCTCCCAGGAAAAAGCCATTACTCCAAAAGAAACTTAACTTAAACTTAAAAAAGCCAAATTACAGTTTGCAAATGCACAATTAACTTAATTTTTGGAGACATGTCCTATGGACTAAAATTGAACTGTTTGGTCATAATGAGCATTGTTATGTCTGGAGGAAAAAGGGGGAAGCTTGCAAGCCTGAGAACACCATCCCAACTGTCAAATAGGGGGGTGGCAGCATCATGTTGTGGGGTTGTTTTGCTGCAGGATTATTTATTTTCTGGCATTTAGCAATTTTGGTAAGTCTAACTGACAGAAACAGTTTAGTCTAATTTCAGAAACAATAAGAAAAGAGGCATATATGTTGTGTTGTTTTTTTTTATAGTGTATGTAAACTTCTGGTTTCAACTGTATAAATTGACATAGCTAAGCTGCTAACCGCCACGTTTCATACAGGAAGTCAGCATGAGCGTGTTTCCAGCTCCATAGACTCTGGCTCCAATTCCACTTACATTAGAAAACTGACCCCTCTCCCTGTAACTGCTGCTGTCAGGCTCATCACTTTAATCATAAAATGTTTGTATTAATCCCCTCTACATGATCCTGGTATTTTTATTGCCCTATTGTGCCCGTAAATCAAGATATGAACATTAATAACAGACAAATAAAACACCTCCTTTCCCGAGATCACTCCCGCTAGTGGCGTAAACAAGTATGACTGAGAAAGTTGCTAAGCGCTTGCTTCCTCAGTCCACTTCTTTATACGTGATACCTATTTGAACATGTGACAAAGTAGTCCGTGTTGTGAGTATATTTGCCATGTTGTCAGTGACAGTTAAGTCATGTGAGTGCGGCTGCAGTCCTCACATTCTCTTTACATTGCTCTCATATTGTTTGCCTCACGTAGAGCTGATCTTGACATGTTTGGAATTTTCTTTGACAAGGAAACCACATCTTCTAAGACTCTATGGGACAACCCCCATCTCTGAGCTGACAATAGAGCTTCTTTCATAAACGCCGGTCTCATGTGGAGCATAGCCTGTATAAAGAAGTGGACTAGGGGAGTGTGACATCACCCATAGCGTTCTGCTCCAGTCAGAAGCTCATCAAGGCTAGCAGTTAGAGGGGCAAATTTGGAGCAGAGTTCCACGTTTTAAATTCTCAGCACAAGTATCATAGAAATCAAAGAGCCAAACCGGTGTGAGGCTGTTGAAGGTAATGCCCTGTCCCGCCAGCAAAGCTGATCTAGCAGGAAGCGGGCGCTTAGCAACGCAGGTCTAATCAGACCTGTCGCTAATGCCAGTGGGAGTGACCTCGGGGAAAGAAGACACCTGATTTGTCTATTATTATGTTCATATCTTGATTTACAGACAAAATTGCAAAATAAAAATACCAGGATCATGTAGAGCAGGTTAATACGAACTTTTTTAATAACAAAATGACAAGCATGACAGCAGCAGTTACGAAGAGGAGTGACATTTTTTCATACATATACACAGTCTATGATGTGGAGTCGAGATGTACCAATCCGATACCAATTCTAATACTAAAAGGATTTAAGTATCTACCGATATCAACCAATACTGGTGCAGAAACTAAAAACAGCATTTATTTTGTTATAACAAAAACAAAATAAGATTAAACTGATCCAAATGTGTTATGTAGCTGTTATTTATCCCTCAAGTAATGACATAACAATTTTGAGAATAGAAATTCAAACAGTTTGGTTGTACTTACAGGTTGTAGTCGGCCCCGATAAACTTGTCTTAATACATCAGTTTATTCAATTCAATTATTTATATGTCCAACACGGACAAGCCAAGGTACAGGTCTGATATATGGAGAGGTCAGAGGTCTGTTTGTTGGCAGTAAGAATGGTTGCTTTTCTATCAATAAAAACATCTGAATAAAAGCATCATAGATAAGGTTAATGTCATACTGTGTAAAATCCCAGCATCTTCTTGGGACAAAGCACATGATAGGTCTTCCAATGGAAAAAGTACACAACAACATGTTTGTACACTTGCAAAACACTATTTGAAACACAGTTAAACAGTTAACAGACAGACAGTTAAAAACATGACATGCCAAAATTTCTGCAGAAAATTGAAAATGCTAGTTCAGCATTAGCCTGAATAAAAATTTGCATTTGCATTTAACAAAACAAAAGTGAAACTAAACTTCTTGATCAGCTTCTTCTTCATCAGTTGAATGCATTCTACAGGCCTGAAATGTGAGCAAGGACAATGCCAGGAAGAGCTCTCTGGTGAAGTGGATGGTGTAGTACCTCCCTTTGAGAAATAATGTTGTAATGTTATGGACTGTGGAGGGTGTGGTAAAACAGAACTACAGATGGGACTAAACCAACTCATTTTATATATGCAGTCAACTTCAGTCTGCTCTGTCCTCTGTAGTTTGGAGATCACAGATTGAAAACGCTATATTCACCAAAAAGGAGTGTATTAACAAATTAACTATCTCTAACCTTAACCCAATCAGTGCGCATCCCACTAATGAAACTGCTGCACATCACATCAGGTTTGTGAAGTTGCTCTGTACAGTTTTATCTCATGTTTTTGTATATTCATAGAGAATTGTTGTGAGGGAGCATGGATGACGTAGGCTTGTGGGCAGAGCATCGCATAGAATCTTACAGCTAATTGTGAGGGGGGGTTGAATAGGGACCTGGAGAGCTCGCTAGATTATTCAAACATACATGGATGACATCTAAAACCTCTTCAGGCATGTTTTTGATGAGGGAACGACGATACCCCTTTTAAACATTTTTAGGAATTATATTATAGTTAAAATACATATTATAGGACATCTGCAATAATTGATTTGTTATATTAATAAAGCACTGTTTTTTGTATAGACCTTGTACAGTACTGTTGTAGAGCAGGTTTAGTTCTGGTGGTACTTGAGTGTAGGACCTTTGCTGCTGACAGTTTTCAGATTACACAGTAGCAGAGTTTCTATTTGTAAAAGTTCCTAAACAAAGCCACTTCCTTCCCACAGCACAGAACATAAACACAAGACAATGAGAGAGGCTATCCAGACACAACTGTAGTACTGTCCCAGAGGAGTCGGAAACAGAATACTGCTACTGCTACTACTACTGCTGCTGCTGCTACTACTGCAACTGCTACTTCTCTGGTCCTGATTAGTCTTGGGAGGGAAGACCCAGAATGCCAAGTGACAGAGTGTGATTAGTGAAAACGGCTGTTGTGTCCTTAGGCAAGACACTTTTGACTGATCTCAGTTTTTCGATTTTGTTTTCTTCCATGAGGAGATGTAAAGAGGCGCTGTGGCCCTGACTCAGAGCTTTGACCTAAACAAGAGAGCGGTGACTCCTCTTCAGCACCACGCACCATTACTGTCACAGGATTGGCTCTAGACCAGGGGACGGTAACCCGCAGCTTCGGAGCCACATTCTTTCATCCTGACACTGCGGTGCCGCGTAGCTTAGGTATTTAATTGTATTTAATTGAACTGTGTTTTATTTGTGATAGTTCTTTTTTAAATTATAGTTTAAATTGGAAAATTAATGTAATGTTGAAATATTAAACTAAAATTATATTTTATTATTTTTTGTCGCTCAAAATAAGCGTCACACTCGCGGAACTATGTTAAAAACAAACAGCGCTCACACCTCATACACACAGCTCACAGTCCTGCGGAAAGACAGCCCCAATTTGCAGACACTGTGGTTCAGGAGCAGGAGGATCCGTAGCACTACATGGATTTCATAAACCAGTGATCCCTAACCACTGGGCTGGGGACCAGTTCCATTAAGCATTTGCTACCGGGCTGCACATACACAGTAAATTTATCAGTGACCGCCTCTTCTCCGACGTAACTTTGGTCCATCCCTTATGACACGCTAATAAGCTCGTGCGTAAATATATAAAGAAAATCCTGACAGGAAATCGCCACAGAAATCCATTTGATATAACGGCGAGTATATTATATCTGCTAGATCTGCTCTTGTCCTCGGGGATGACGTATCACATATAATGCATCAGACACGTCGCCCAAAAGGAGACCCACAAGCTCGTGAAAATGAGCCCAAAAAGTGTCTTTGGAGACCTTTTTTGCACAGGGAAAAAGGCCAACTGAGGAGCCAGGAGAGTAGCCTATGACATACAAGAAAAAGAAAGATCAATTTAACAGGCAATACCATACTTAAAATATGGGTTTGTCGCTACAGGTGACTCTCACGCGCCAAGTCTGCTCTGCGTAATATGCGGGAAAAGCGAACGAGGCAATGAAAGCATCAAAACTGCTTTGGCACATGGAGACTAAGCACCTGGATTAAAAAATAAACCTTTAGGGTTTTTTTGAAAGACATTACGGAGCAGACTGGACATAAACACACTGCGGGAGTCATTGTCTCCCATCACTCCTGATGGGATCACTTCACTGCAAAGAAACAAGTGATTCAGTGGTACGGTGCGGTGCATTTTTTATGCACTTAACTTTTTTTTTTTACCATATTTTACGGATCTTCTGAGACAAGGAAAAAAGTTAAAGGGATCTGAGGTGTATGTGAATGAACATCTCACAAAGAAAACTGCGGAAATTGCCCGAGAAGCCCGCATTCTGAGGAGAAATAACAAGATCAGAGCAACGTGGACAAGAAACTGCAAAGTCTATATACAACTGAATGGATCCACACCGGAGCAAGCAAAAGTGTTACTGGTAAGGGATCTTAAAGACATTGAACAGTTTAAGTAATGACAATAATTAAGACAAGCTTGAACACTGACTTGTTTAGAGGGAGGAAAAGGATGCTACTGGCTGCGCGCGGAAACTATGAACTGAACAGTGACGTTGTGGATAAACAAAGGAGAACTAGTGGATGGATTAACGATAGTCTTTTTTTGTTGGACAGAGGAAAAGTTATTTTGGCAACCTTAGGTTTGGAGACTTTGTACTGCCTTACACTGGAGAGAGAAATGAACAGGAGGAAAAAAAAAAAAAAAAGGGACTTTTGCGCTCGTGTGCGCGTGTGTGTGCGCGTGTGTGTGCGTGTGTGTGTGCGTGTGTGCGCGTGTGTGTTATGGGGTAGCAAGGGTGAGGTTAATAACAAATAAATGGCTCTAAGTGAAAATGAGTTTCTAAATATACTTAGAGGAATAGACGATGATGAATTAGATCAGACTGTTAGTTATAATGTAAATGAACTTTGTAAAAATGTGGAACATATAAACTTAAAGACACATGAAACTTTGAATTATAAAACGAATGAATTTGGAAATGATATAGATCCAGATGGTCACTTTTTTTCTGATGATGTAATTAATAATTGTAGATATTATACTGATGAACAATTTAAATGTTTAAATACGAACGGTGCCTTCACAGTAATACACTTTAATAGTAGAAGCTTATATAAAAACTATAACAACATTAAGGAGTACCTTAGACAATTTAAAAAATTTAGTGTTATAGCTGTGTCAGAGACCTGGCTAGATGCTGATAAAGGTTGTGATGTGGAAATGGAAGGCTATGAGTTGTATACATTAAACAGGCCTAATAAAAAAGGTGGGGGAGTTGCAATATATGTGGATGCAGAATTAAAATGTAACGTAATTAAGAGTAAATCAGTTGCTGTAGATGGAGTCATGGAGTGCTTGACTGTTGAAATAAATTTAGGGAAATCAAAAAATGTAATTGTTAGTTGCCTGTACAGATCACCCGGATCATGTCTCGACAGTTTTAACCAAAAGATTGATGCCCTGTTCACTAATTCAAGAAAGGTTCATATTGTGTGTGGTGATTTCAATGTTAATCTTTTGAATCCTCAAACAAATGCAAAAACAACAGACTTTATTTCAGCTATATATAGTAATAATCTATTTCCACTTATTACAAAACCAACGAGAATCACAAATGACACAGCTACACTGATAGATAACATCTTTACAAATCAACTGGGGAGTAAAATTACAGCTGGACTACTTATTAATGACATAAGTGATCATTTACCCATATTTAGTGTCTTTCATCAGCTGCTTCAAAATGTCAAAACTGCATCACAAAAAACTAAACATCATAAAATTATCAGACTTAGAACACCTGAAGCAATTGCTTCTTTAAAATCTGACTTAAATGCACAAACATGGGATGAGGTTTATGCTTCTGCAGACCCCAACATGGCTTTTGACGCATTTTTGTCAACTTTAACTACAGTCTATGAAAAGCATTGTCCCCTCAGATGTGTAACTAAACACAAAAACAGACTAAATAGTCCTTGGATTACGATTGGAATTGTAAATGCATGCAAAAAGAAAAATAAATTGTATAGATCTTATCTACAACACAGAACTAAAGAAGCGGAATACACATACAAGACATATAAAAACAAGCTGATAAACATAATTAGATTGAATGAGAAATATTATTACCAAACATTATTAGAACAGCAAAGAAATAATATACAAGGGACTTGGAAAATACTAAACAGTATAATTAAAGAAGGAAAGAAAAGACACACATTCCCAGATTATTTTATGAAGGATAATAATATTATTGTAGAAGGCTCAAGCGAAATGGCAAATGCTTTTAATGATTTCTTTATAAATGTTGGACCTACATTAGCAAACAAAATAAAAGAATCAACAACGTCACATGGATCAGCTGTAAATTACATACAGAAAAATCCGAATTCATTCTTTATAAGTGCTACAGATGAAAATGAAATTATTGGAATTGTTAATAAATTAAAAAACAAGAGGTCAATTGATTGTTTTGATATTGATATGGATTTGGTAAAGAACATCATTAACTGCATTGTCACACCATTTACACATATCTGCAATCAATCATTTTTAACAGGCACTTTTCCAAACAAACTGAAAATAGCCAAAGTAATTCCCATCTTCAAAAGTGGTGATAGACACCAGTTTACCAACTACAGACCTATATCTCTTCTGCCACAATTTTCCAAAATTTTAGAAAAACTTTTTGTAACAAGATTGGATAATTTTATTGATAAGTATAATTTACTTAGTGATAGTCAATACGGCTTTAGGCCAAACAGGTCGACTTCAATGGCTATCATGGAGCTTGTGGAGAAGATATCTACAGCAATAGATAATAAAGAATACACTGTAGGTTTATTTATAGATCTTAGTAAAGCCTTTGACACCATTGATCATACACTACTTTTTAAAAAAATGGAAAC
>JAIEZT010000054.1:18725922-18748110 GCA_019594935.1 Periophthalmus modestus
GTGGGCTTGCATCTCTGCAAACTTCCATGGAGAAAGTATGATTTTAAATTTGTCTATGGAATCATGCAGGTGATGTGCCACTCCCAGAAAGTTACACACTGTACCTTTAAAACTGCAATATATTTTTACCGACCGAGGACAGGCTGTGGACCTCTACATTAAAGACATTCACGCTGATCACTGACCAACAGAAGTGATTCACAAACTACAATAGTTTATGTCCTGACCGTAGAACCCGGGGCCCACAGTTTGAGAAACACTGCTCTGTCTGCGACACCAGTGCCTCCTTCAGTATGTTTGCTGTTTGGGCCTTGGGACACAGAACAAACCACTGTCAAAATAACACCCTCTGAAAGACTGCACCACACCCAGCGACTGCAGCCTGCTCCTGCCCACAGCCACCATTTTGGGTCTAACTGAGGACAAGACCAATATCACGCCTACAAGTTAATTTACATACTGTATCATTAGTTAAAATTTGTACAAATAAAAAAAAATAATAAAAAAAAAGAGAGACCAAAAATGATAAGCTAGAAAAGAGAGGTCTGAAAAACAGAGCAGATTTATAAAAGCTGCAATTAGGCCTGAGCCATGTGGAGATAAAAATAGAATCATGATGAGGAACAGGTTTGTAGGGCAGGTGTCCCTCACCCACAGACAAGTGCCTTGTCTCTGCGGGTGAGGGACACACCTGTGGGTGAGGGATGCGCCAGCAGGTGATGGACAAGTCTGCTGGTGAGGGAAGCGTCTGCGGGTGAGGGACGTGTTTGCGGGTGAGGGAGAAAGTGAAAGGACACGTCTACAGGTGAGGGAATAATTAGGATGCTATCAATGCAAAAGGTAAGTGAGGAATAACTTTGGACCACTGCAAAACTGTTTAAAATGAACTAGTTCTGTTTTTTCACGTTTTTAAGATGGTAAAAAATAGATACAGCTCCCTTAACTTTGAGAGCTAACAATAAACTGAGATCACAATTTCAGTGGTATGCTTGCTGTCAGAGGCGAAACTCCCAGTTTGGGGGACAATAAATTGATGGAAATTCGAACTATCGTTCAAGGTCATTGTAACGATACTTAATCATAAATTCAATAACCATGCCATTTGAACAATGAAAGGTATTCAGTAAACAGTTTTAATTTATTTACAAATAAGCTATGTGTGCAACAACAAAATACTGTTGAACAATGTGAAACAAATTCAACATGCTCTAACAACTCCATGTACGCCTTCTCTATATTATTTAGTTTTTTTATTTTTTTCTTTTCGATTTAGAAAAAGTGGTAAATGGTGAAAACGGGCAGATCAGAGCAATGACATCTTGAATACAGGAGAATAAAGATTACTCAAACATGAATCACTCCAAATACAACTTCAGAGGGTCAATGAGAACGGAAACAACTATAACATGGTCAAAAGCTCTGAAAAGTCAATTTAATAGAATAACTCTGATTTAAGATATTTGGGTGAAACCTATAGACATTTGACCCAGACTCAGAGAAAGTTCTAAACCTAAACATCTGGACAGACCACAGAGTCCTGGTCCTGTTTGAGCCAGACAGAGGGGAGCAGGGAGCGGCCATGTTTACTCTACTGTTTATGACACAATATATGACACAATTAGACCAGGACCACAAGAATGCAACTGCATTTATACAAACTCTGAGGTGCCCAAAATATGCTCAAACTTCTACTTTGCAAGACTTTTTATAAACAATGTAATAGTATTGTTTATCATTACAAATTCCTAACAATTAGTTTTGGGCACTTTTTATTGTTTTCTAAGTATCAAACCAATTCTACCCTGAAATGCATTTCATAATCAAATTTAAGATGTAATTTTAAAGGCTCTGTGCTTGTTCTTTCCTCATGTACTTGAGCAAAATAGTAAGATGTCTGGCCCCAGTACAAATATATTGTGTAAGCAGCTCTTGAAGTGAAAATAAGTCTGCTGTGTACTGTCTGCGTGTGATTATAAAGCATTTTACTGTCCAGTTAGGAAGTGTTAGTTAGCATGCTAGTGGTTGTTAGCTTTACTGTCACAACAAAAAATCCACTCTGGTCTCTGAGAGTTGTGAGAAATTCTTATAAACTCATTGGGATGCTCAGAATGCATAAGGTAGGTGAAGAATAACTTTGGACCACTAAAAACAGAGAGATAGATACAGAAGATAAGGAGAGTGCAGGGGGAAAGCAAGAGGGAAAAAGATAGGGAAGAGAGGGAGGAGACACCAAAGCAGAGAAAGAAGAGGGGAGCAGCAGTAGGGAGATGAAGGAGCATAAGAGAGCATAGAGAACAGAAAGAGAGGACAGTAAGAAGGAAAAGAGGAGAGAGAGAGAGTAAGGAAAGAGTGAGATTTTGAGGAAGAGGTGGGGAGTGGAGAGAGAGAGAAGCAGGTGCAAAGAGAGAGATGAGAACAAGTGAGACAAAAAAGAGAAAGAAAGTAAGAAAGGAAGAGAGAGGAAAAGAGAAAAAATATTTGTAAGAAAATTATTTTGAGAGCACTGCTGAGTCACTTATGAAAGGATTGTTAACTTTTTATCAAATTGAAAGCCATGAAAAAAAATCTTTTAGCCATAAAATTACCAATTCAAAACATTCAATCAAAACATTGGTCAGCAGTCCTCAAAATGGCGTCTTACAACAGGAGGACGAAACCCATGAATACGATGAGGATGGAGAGAAGACAGCAGAAGGAGACAGAGCACATTATAAACAGACTGGGCTAGAATAAATCCATACATTTTATTAAGGCTAAACCAAAAAGCAGTTGCTCTATACAGTTTTGTATCGTGCTTTTGTATATTTATAGAGAATTGTCATGTGGGAGCCTGGGTGACATAAGCTTGTGGGCGGAGCACTGCATAGAATCGTACTGCTAACTGAAGGGTTCGAATAGGGACCAGGAGAGATTGCTAGATTACTCAAACATGCATGGATGGCATCTAAAACCTCTTCAGGCATGTTTTTGATGAGGAAACAATGTTATAACATGGTGGAAATCTTAAAACAAGTAGATTTTGCATAAAAAACCCCTAAATATCTAAATGTATTACTAAAAAAAAACGGTTTGAACTGGTGCGGTTAACACTTCACCCAGTGCCTGTGGTTCAGAGAAACAAGCGCATTACCACAGAGCAAAGGGGACGCTCTACAGTTGCAAGAAATCAAATCAAAATTGCAGTTAGCATTGTCGCAATTTGCATGGCCACAATTCACATGGCTATAATTAGCATGGTTGCAATTAGCATGTTACACCATTACTGTGCAAAGTTCTTATAAAATGCATAATTTTAATCATCAGTGAATAAAGTAAACAGTGAATATGTAAAGTGTATTGCATAATCAAGTTTCTGTCCATTAAATAAGCAACACTGTGGTCATATGGATATATCGATACATCAGTCCAGAATAACAATACTGTATCACCAAATTTAGTATAACAATATATCAAGATTTCAATATTTTTGTACAACTCTAATGGAGATTTGAAGATTCTAAGTAGAAAATATTCACAAATAAAGTGAAAATAATGTATTCTTTTTTAACATTTTGATTTAATAATGCCACTGTGTTTGTTATATAAAGGTCTTTCGTATGTGTTTTAGAGTTTGTACAGTCAGACTTGTCGAATACTTGCTTTATTTTTAATAATACTTTTTTTGGACACTAAAAGACACTTGCATTATTCATTCATTCCAAACTTGGTGGTCTTTATGACACTATTGTAACCACAGACGCCCTGGGACAGTTGACGTAAGTGAGGCCCTTCCCAATACTAACACTAGGGCACAATTAATTGAGTAAATCGAGTAATTGAATACTAAAAAGCTTCAATTCTTATTTTATTGCCTTGATGATTCCTTTAATTATAACAATTAGTTAAAACCACATGAAACTGAAGTGCACGGAATGCACAGAAATATTGCGGGACTTGTTTCTGCACGGACTGTAAAGAGCAGTGACGTGCGGTCAGGTGAGGCAGGTGAGGCCGTGCATCACCTGTCATCACAGAGAAAAAATAAATTAAATGATTATAGTAAAAATCATTGGATAAAATATAAAGTTATCTTCTATTTAACTTGGCAATTTTATTCTTTTTTTTACTCAAAATCACTGAATTTTTACATTTACCGTTGAAATACTGAGAAGTTTGTGCCTCACATGGATTGACTGTGCTGTAGCTCAGCAGTGACGCTGCTGCTTTAAGCGACTGTGAAAGGTGGTGGGTGACGCACACAGTTACCTGGCCTCATGGTAGGGGGCATTCATGAGCTCAGGGATTCTTGCATCTCCCGCAGAATAGGTGCCACAGAATAGTGACAGCAAGCTACAATTTAGAGTTAGCAAGTCAAGTATAGCAATCCGTTCACTTTTTTCTTCTTGTCTGGCCCTACTTTTTAAATGGAGGAATATTACATATTAAAGCTCAAGCAGTTTTCTAAACTGGACTTTCGGTCAAAGCAGGAGGTTATAATTCAAAGAAGACCAACGCTAAAGGAGCTAAATGGTTTGCTCTAGACTAAGGGACTAAAAGACTCACTCTATTCAAACAGAGTGGTACGAAATGGTAAGAAATTTAATGACTTCAATCCATTGAAAATTGGGGAACCAGAAAAAGGCCAAAAAACAATACAAAATCAGTTTGCTTTTTATTTCATACTATTAGAGCTATTTCATACAGACTTCGGAACTTTTATTTTTAAATTCTTTTTTATTCTGGCCCCAAGTCACTGGGAGAGAAACTGGCCCGGGGCCAAATGTTCTTGCCGACACCTGGTTTATACGTTTATAAATCTGATTGTGATGACATCAGTGCCTCACCAGCCATGAACCTGACCAGACGTCATTGGTAAAGAGAGATGTGTATTTTAGATCCACAAGTGAGTTTAGGTCCACACTAGGACATTTAAGTCGAGCTGTGCCTAAGCTCGATTACGTTGAGTTCTATGGCACTCGCTCACACCTGAACTGAACCGAGCCACTTTATGAATTAATGAAGAGTGTGTCGCAGCAAAGATAACAGGAGACGAGGTGTCAAAACCCGGCACCTTATTAAAGGTGAGAGTGGATTCACCTCGAGTTTTGGAGCAGAGTTCATTCACTTTTTCCTCTTATCCTCTATCCTCTTTGCGCACAAGACTTTCACACTACTGCTCTTTAGGGACTATCCATGCTTGGACACTGTTTTATTGGGCTAGTGTGAGCACACCCTAGTATGCTTTTAAGGATATTTCATGGAAGGTAAAAAATGTATAGATTACTCAATTAATCAAAGTAAATAACTGATAGATTACTTGATTAATATAATAATTGATAGCTGTAGCCCTACCTAACACACATCACGTTCATAATAGGCAATGTGGGAGAGGTATCTTGCCTAAGGACACAACACACAGTTTTTGCCACTGGCTAACCTCTTTGGCACCTAGTATTTCCAGCAGTCTCCCATCCCAGGACTAACCAGGCTTGGCCCTGCTTAGCTTCAGAGATCAGACAACATCAGGCTTTGACAAGGAGGTTTGGCTGTCATTGCTGCATCATATTAATTTATTAAAATAATACACTGGGTCTGCTCTGTTTAGATACATCAGAGTTGGGCCTTTCTGTACAGTGGTATTAGCATACAACTTTCACACATGCTTGTGTGAGGCTTTTCCTCTCATGATCAGTGTATGTAATAAATGTGATAAATGTGTAATAAATGTGATAAATGTGTAATGAGAGATAAATGTGCGATAAATGTGTGATAAATGTGAGATAAATGTGAGATAAATGTGTGATAAATGTGAGATTAATGTGAGATAAATGTGAGATAAATGTGAGATAAATGTGTGATAAATGTGTGATAAATGTGAGATTAATGTGAGATTAATGTGTGATAAACTGAGATTAAAGTGTGATAAATATATGATAAAAGTGTGATAGATGTGAGATAAATGTGAGATAAATGTGAAATAAATGTGTAATAAATGAGATAAACATGTGACATCTGAGATAAATGTATGCTAAAAGTGTAATAGATGTATGATAAATGTGAAATTAATGTCTGATAAATGTATGATAAATGCATGATAAAGATCTAAAAAGTGTGTGATGAGAGATAAATGTGTGATAAATGTGAGATTAATGTGAGATTAATGTGAAATAAATGAAATAATCTGTGAGATAAATGTATGATAAAAGTGTGATAGATGTATGATAAATGTGAGATAAATGTCAAATGTGTGATGTGAGATAAATGAGTGATAAATGTATGATAAATGTGAAATTAATGTCTGATAAATGTATGATAAATGCATGATAAAGATCTAAAAAAATGTGTGATGACAGATAAATGTGTGATAAATGTATGATAAATGTGAAATAAATGTGTAATAAATTAAATAAATGAGTTGAATGTGAAATAAATGTGTAATAAATTAAATGAACGAGTTGAATGTGAAATAAATGTGTAATAAAAGTTAAATAAATGCACGATGAATGCGTGATAAATGTGCATGTTGTGAGTAAATTCAAATGCGTTTGGCCTGTGCTGCCTCTGCTCTGTGCAACAGGAAAAAGACAGAATCTGCAGAGCTAGCACAGCCTACAACATCCTGTACTCAGAAACAGATATACAGGCAATGCAAGCACAGGAGTGGTGGAAACAGCTACAAATACACTCAAGCAGTAGTAGAATAAGTAGTACTAGGAGTAGCAATAGTCGTATAAGTAAGGCTTCAATATTAATCGCAATCAAAACCACAATTTTAATGGATGTGAATAGCAAACTACAAAGACAGCAGTTTTTAAAGTATCATCATTTTCCCCTCAAACAACAAAATGTCAAATTATGCATAAAGAGTGCTAACCCCATCTTTTAAATCTGTATAAACATGTTCTGAAATGTCCTTGTGTGTCAGATGCCCTCTCTGTGTCTTCACGGGGTCTTATTCTGCATAAAAACTGCTAACCCTGTAGTTTAGATCTACTACAAACATATTTTTAAATGTCATTCTTGTATTAGTTTGTCAGTTCATATTTCAGTATTTAGGTACATGCACATGTTTAAAATGTGAACTTTACAAATTGTACATCTAATTACAATGGCAATACTCACAATTCGCAGCCCTAGTACAATACAACCTTTATGTAGCAGTGGGCGAAAACAGTAATAATGCTATACCCAGACCGAAGTACAGAAATGTGAGTACATTTCGTATTACAAATGGCAGTTGTAGTAGGACAGTAGAAGTAGTCAGTAACATTAGAAACAGAGGTAGCAATAATAGTAGTAGTAGTAGTAGAAGCAGTTGGTCATTTGTAGTATTAGAGGTAAAGGAGAGGAAGCACTAAACCATGCTCCTCTATTTGGTGGCATTAGAAGTCATAGCAGTAGCAGTTGAAGTAATTATCATGTAAACTAAACTATATATTATACATGCAAACTACAGCTGAAAAGTATGACATAAAGTCTCCAGACATTCGCACGCAGGCCTTGTCTTGTTACATTTTGCCGCTGTTGAATAATATATATTTAAGCTGCTCCAAGTAAAAGAGTAGTTAGAAGTCTGCGTGCCACAAGAGACTGAATATTTCATGAATGAATGAGCTCTATTTATCCACTAAACAGGGAGCCCAGGTTTACAATGGTGTAATATGGGACAGAGGCAAAATTGGCAACTAAAAATGGACGAAAAAACTTGAGAAGATGTTATTAGAAGAATATGTCTTAATTAGATGTTATGGTAGAGAATTTAAAACAATTCCATCCATGGACAATCTGATGACTGCACTTTCAAAATCTTATGTATATATTTGGTTTCCTTGGGTTCCAGAATACACAATACTTACTACAAGATGTGAGTCTGGTCACCACTGAGTCTCCCCGAGTTCAGATGGATGTGACTGACAGGTGGATCACGGACTAGCACGATCAATAATACTTTGAATATCTTTGCATCAAGGTTACACAATGCATCTCTCCACCGACCTGACTTGTAACTTGACCTGGTGGCATTAACTGCTTGTCTTCATGGAGATGTTATTGCTTTGCGTGGAATGTTACTACAGTAGCATTAAACTTACCCATCTCGAGGAAGACAAGCAGGTAATTCCTCCACACAAGTTATAGGATCAGAATCAGAAGAAGCTTTATTGCCATTGTCCGTGAGCAGAGCTCACAGACTAGGGAACTTACTTTGGTGATTAAGTGCACATACAACAACACACACACAAAAAAAACACACTGAATAAATACAAATAAGGGCATGCAGGAGGTAGAAATATATACAATAGTGGCATCAAAACAACAACAACAGTGCAACATGGGTTATTAAGGTGACCAGTGTTATAAAGTGTCCAGTTTAGTGCAGGTATTATGTAGTGTTCATGAGAGAAACAGCAGAGGGGAAGAAACTGTTCTTGTGACGAGAGGTTCTGGTCCTGATGGACCGTAGCCTCCTGCCAGAGGGAAGTGGCTGAAATAGTCCATGTCCAGGGTGAAAAGTGTCAGTGTTATAGGGTATCCCGATATAACAAACGTCAGTGCACCTTCAACTAATTAAAGTATACAGTTCAGTTTTACTCAAAGAAAAGGTGTCTTTTCAGTGTCTACAGTGTCTAAACTTGACCGTTTAGACACTGTAGTAAAGGCCTATCAAATAACAATGATCCATGCATGTCATATTGAATAATTGAGTATATGGCATGAATTAAAGGTCCTATATTACACAGAATGGATTCTTGTGAGCTTTAAGCTATGTTAGGATGTTGTTACCTCCTCAAAAATATACCTGGAGTTCTGTTTTGTTTCATTCACACATGTTTGAGTAGCTTCTTATCATTGGTCTATCTACAACTCCAAAGCTTAAAAGGCTCTGTTCCACCTTGTGGTGTCATGAAGCGGTAGTTTTCAAGTTAACAGCTACCTTCTACCATAAGTTCAGGAGGGATTGCAATTACAGAGCTGAAATCATTCAAGTGATTCTAGTGAAGTTATATCGAATTTAAAAACACCGTGGAGCCTGTATTACCATATGACATCACAAGGGTTTGAGAGAGTAACAAACATGTCTGAATGAAACAAAACACAACTCCTGGTATGTTTGTGATGAGGAAACAACATTAGAACATAGATCAGAAATCAGGGAAATATGGGACCTTAACTTATTCAGGCTCTAACTGGACAGCTCCCATCATTAACTCAGGGGAACAATCCCCCTGCATTGCTTGGAGCAGATGTAGGCCATAGCTCAGACTGGAGGCAGGAGGAGGGGGGAGATAACGGTCCAAAACCCCGTCCCCATAACCCTCTGTCCCGGCCACAAGAGCTCGGGGAGGGGCAGGGCACCGGGGTTAATCCGGTCCCCACAGACATCAGGCACAGCCACAAACTCCAGCGAGAAATGCGTGCAATCCAGCCCCAAACAGCGCTCTGAAACGGGGTCGAGAGCAGAGCGGAGCGGTCTGTGGTGGTGCCCCGAATCAATTCAATCAAGACCAAAGCAGTGACATCTCACTGCTCCTGTCCGTGCAGCGGGCATTCAGAGTGCCATGCTTATAAGCAAAGTGCAAAACAAGCTGACTGAAGCAGAGTATTCATTACGATCACAATACAAGAGAAAAAGATGCGATTAAATCCGTGAAACGTGTGAATAAATCCGCCTTACAGCAGCCCCCATCACAGCTAGCCCCGGCTAACGTTAGCATCTAGCAAATAAAGTTAGCTCTGCTTAACTGTCAACAAAGTGCAACAACACTTTTTAACTAGCTCAAAAAGTTGCTCAAAGTAAAGCACTTTAGAGGGGTAAAGTACATAGTTATCCTTCAGCATTAACCGATGAAACCAGAGCTGACAGTTGGGGGTTTGTGCGCACTAATCCAGTGCGGCCTGTGTGAAACCCCGCGCTAGAGTACCCGGCTGAGGCCCAGCGGGCAGAGCGCAGAGATGGGTAGCTCTGAGCAGCGGCCCGGCCCGTCCCCGCCTACCTCCGCAGCGACAGCTACTCAAAGCTAATAATATTCGGCTAGCGCAATAGCCCGAGCACAGCACCCACCTCGTTTGTCGAGGTCGTAACCCACCACTACAAAGTAGTCGGCGAGCCTAGCCATCTTTGGAGTTCAAGGCGACGGCCCTGTTCTGCTAAATCCTGGTCTCTGGGAAGCGTCAATACTCCATGAAGGTCCAGCCGGGGATAGACACATCACGGGCGAGTGTAGCATCCTTCCAGCTGCACCCCGCCGCCATACTGTCAGTCTGCCGTGCCCTGACAGGGGATACCGGCGCAGGCGCAGAGCAGGGGCCCGGGCCAGGGACCAGGGAGGGGCCCTCACTCTGGAGGAATGTCCCGCAGAGGAACCGGAGCGAGGCCGGGTCAGCGCTGCGGCCGCACTCACAGCTTTGGGGATGTTTTAGGCGCCTGCCGAGGAAGAAAAGTGGCTGTTTACTTCTAGCTTTAAAAAAGCAATTTAAAGAGACAGTGCAGGACTTCAGTTGGCAATGGAAACTAACACTAGCTCTGCAAGTCAAAAAACTCAGTAAGTGCAATGAGATGTTGTTTAGAATGAATTAAATGAAGGAAATGAATGCAATGTTTTCTATCTTTTGAGCTCTCACCCATGTTTTAAACTTGTCCTCACATGATTATTATACCTGGAGTTAGATTTTGTTATAGAATTCTCTATGTGCTAGCTGAGTGGTGGTTCTCCAGGTTCTCGTACTGACCAGGAAAATGGCTCAGGATTTGGTGAAGACTTCCTTGTTTCCCACCTCTCTTGGGGGTTACATGTAGAGGACAATTCCTCACAGGAACAATAAAAATGTAACTTGTGGGTCCATTGCTTTGAAAAAAATAATACATGTATGGCTGTTACTCTATTCATTTGCATATGTGACGAAAGCTTTGTGCTGACAGTATAAACTATTTGACATTTGCATTAAATATAGCCTCCTAATTACTATGTAAAAGAAGAGATCCAAGGCACTCCGACATGCATAGTTATTTTTTATTTCTTATTATCCCACATTCATACTAGGCAATATGGGTGAAGTGTTTTGCCTAAGGATTGAACTTGGTTCAAGCAGGAATCAGACTTCCAACCTTTGGGCTGGAGGACCACTGCTCTAACCACGGAGCCATCTGATTATTAACAGGCCCATGTTACGGCATCTGTGTTATAATGTTGTTTTTCCTTGTTATACTGAGCAGATCCAATGATGTCTTTTAGCTCGATGGCCTGTATCCGTGTGTCCCGTCCTTGGCTGTTCCTCTGACATTTCCTGCTTCACGAACTTTGACCCAACGCATTTATCTCTCCCCAATTTTATACATTCATAACCGTCCAAGTTTCTTTTTTTTTTTTTTTTTACAACAATGTCTCCTCTGGTTTTCTCACAATTTTTATCTGAATCTGAGGGCCAAGTGTTAAAACTGTAGCCAGTGTGTGGAGATAAACTTGACTGGAGAAGCAAACAAAATGATAATGTGCTACCAGGACATTACATCAGTCTTATATAATTTAAAGCTGGTGTTACAAGTGTAGTGTTCATAATGTTTTGTTTGGGTTTTTTTGTATTTTTGGGCAAACTGGGTAAATGTGCAGGTATGTGTCAAGTGCTACATGACATCACACAGGACTGTGATGGCTGTGTTTCTGTAATGAGAAACACAGCCAGGTGTTTCTGATTACAAACACTTGGGTCAACTCTGATAATGCATATCACATCAAAGATACCTTTGTAGACACAGCTGCCCTGTGGTAGACTAACAGAAGTGAGGCTGCCAATCTCCGCCATCAAACTGATCTTCTGGTTGGTGGATGTGAGCTCTACACATATAACCCACCCTTCATTGCCACTGTTGTGTCCTTTGGCAAGACACTTTACTGTTGCTGGTGGTTGGAGGGGTTTAGAAACAAAATAAAGTTGCAAACTGCTGAGATAATTGTTGTGTTTTGGACTCACCAAATGTCAGTCTTGAGCCACCATTGCCAGTTGTTAAAAAGAGATTTGAAAACAAAACTATCTATCATGGTCCTCTTCTTGTCGTTTGAAAGGAACTTGTTTTTACCAAAGTAATTTAAATTTGTTCATACTTTTATGTTACCGTCTCATTCAGTGCACTCATCCAAGAGAACTGCTAGCTAAAAATAAATACTTGGTTTTCAGATTGTAGAATGTGATGTCATATCCCAGATGGGATAGACTGAGGCAGAACTCTGAACAGAACAGCAGACTACATGTGTTTCTTTGATTTGTATCGTCTCATTTCTGTCTGTGGAGAAATTATTATTATTTCTTCCACACACAGAGTCAGAAACATGTGCTTTAAGGAGAGAAAGGCTCAGTTGATCTGTGTTTGATCCAGAGTCTGTATCAGTGATAAATGTGAGTGTGTCTGTAGGGTTCCTGTGGTTTACCTGTTCTCTGCTTTTATACTGGTGAATTGAGTTTGTTGTTTTAGAGTCAGGTACAAACAAAACATTGGCCAGAGTTATATTTGTTGTTTAACTGTAGCATCTCTGTCATATTTTAGAAGCTTTTACAGGAGAAAATGTCATGACTCACCATTGACTTTCACATACCATTGACACTCAATAATACAGTTCCAAAAGCTGTAATATCATCTGCATAACCTTTATAGCCAAGAGGTAAATTTACAAATGCTGAACCTGTTCATTTCTATCAGTGACTAGACCCATTTGCTTCTTGTATTACAACACAAATCTGCATTTGAAGAACATTCATTTTACCTGCCCCCATCTGTATTAAATATTATTGGCCTATAGAATGCTGTGATGTCATTACATTATTATTGATACTTTGCAGCTGATGTTTTCAACATTCCCGGGGAAGTGTGATGCTAACTGTAAGCACTCATCTGTCTGAAGCTCTGTCACTCAGGTTAGACTTTAACCTGAGCTTTGTTTGAACATAGTCTGACCAGAAAGAGCTGACTTAGCTGAACTACAACAGGTGAGCTGCTGTGCTGTTAAATAAGTCCCTCTCAAATAGCATTACAGTCACAAGCTAGCCAGCATGAGCCATCAGTTTTTCAGTTAGTCACTCTCACCTTTTTGTTGAAAATCAAACTCCTAACAGCACCTTGAATGCTTGTGTTGATCACTGGCTCCTGAAAATGTGCTACTTAAATTCATTTTGTAGTTTTTATTGAGTTTTCAGATGATCTTAACCCCCCTCCCATACTAACCATTTGCATAAATTTTAGAAACCTCACAGTGATTCATGTGTCTTCTCATAGAACCTGAGGTCTAAAGAGCTTATCACGTTTTCCTTATCTTTGCACACCATGCTGAGGACAGACACATTGTTCTAAAAGCTAAAGAACTGGTCAAATGAACTGACGTGGGCATGTAATGAGGAAATGGATGATTTTCTGTGTGAAATGTAAAGCATGTCATCTGACTGTAACAGACATCAGGTTAACACCAGATTTGATCTCAAATCTGGCCTTGTCAAAATTTTGATGAAGTTTATCGTTTGACTTCCTGGTTGAACAGGAGCAGCAGCTTTACAAAAATAAATTGAATTAAATTTAAATTGAACTGCCCCAATATGATTGGCCAATCAGAGAGGGAGAGATGGATGAGAAGGGTAGGAGGGGGTTAAAGAGGAGAGAGAGGGAGGAAGAGAGAGAGAGGGGGAGAGAGAGAAAAGAAGTCTTCTGTGTTAAATATGATGATGATGATTGGCCAATACCCCAATAGAAAGTGGTATGTCATCTGAAACACAGCTATAGTCAGTTTTGCATGTATGTAATGCATGTCTCTGATACCTGGCTGTGAGAATTTGACAGGAAGTGAGTTCCTTGTGACTTCCTGTAGACACACGACAGACAGGATGTGGTTAGGCTTCACTGCTCCTGTCTGCTCCCTGGCTGTGTTCCTCTATCTTTGCTCCTCTGGCTCTGCTCCTTTGCTCCTCTGGCTTTGCACCTCTCTGAATATTTTGTCCATATATTTTCTTAAAGCCACAGTATGTAACCTTTCTAATAAAAAGCATCTTTTTCAGTTTGGTTGTTTTTATTGCACTGAACAACAGAAAAACATGCATCCTTACTGTGATTAGTCTTGCATCTCCACAGACCTGTGGACTAACTTATTTGTTTTTACTACTTATGTTTTAATTTCATTTGAGGAATGTTTTTTGAAGTAACTGTAGCACTGCTGCCTAGAAGACACTCAAGAAAAGAAACAGAAAACATGCAGGGTTTTCTATGGTGTGTCACTAAAGAATACCACTAGGGGGGCAGCAATCATTACAGGACTATGATCACATGAGAGTACAGAGAGAGACAAATACATCTGAAGTGAAATCTTCAAATTTTGATGGAGGTGACCAAAATATTCTCCACTGATATGTTAAGGTAGCTCAAGGCACAACAAAGTCCACATGAAGAAAACACTAAAGCAGGAACATTAGAAACTTGATTTGACCCACACTGACCTTTGTCCTCAGTAACTATGGATAGATTAACATTTGGTGATGTGTGGAAAAAAGACAGCATCTGTTAATAGAATAATTAAACATGGTCACGGAGCTATATGAAGCGTGGATTTTTTAAGTTTTAAAAAATACTATCTCATCTGAGCGTGTGTGTCCAGAGCCTTAACCTGCAGATAGAGACACATCCAAGTGTGTCTGATTCACAGTACATGGACAGGCCTCATGTGAATGCTCAGAACCTCCAGAAATCACTCACTGAGCTGCAGAGATTGTACTAGCACTGATTCATGATTGGCTGCAGGTGCTGAAGTTTAGGTAGTGTCATTCAGACCAGACAGAGTCCTTTTAGGTTTAAACCAACTCGATTTCAGCATTGAAATCAACAAACTAAATGAGGCCCTTTCTACTTTCTGATTGGATAATTGCCTTGCGATCCAAAAAAAACCAAACAAATTATAACATAAATTAATGCAATGGATTTTGTTTTGTTTTGTTGTTTCAGTAAAAGTTATATTAGATTTGAACATGTTTGCCACGTATCTGTAAACACAGGTCAAGTTTATGTACCGCAATAAGGCGCGGTTAAAAGTTGCGAATATCGCGGGAGCGATGGATGACAAACGGCGAACACGCCGCGCCGGGCGAGTTACGCGATGATTTGTGAATGGATTGTGGATGCTTGGGCTAACGGTGCGACTGTTGTATATATGTTAAATGCAGAAAAAAAACACAAAAAAAGCACCCGTAACTGAAGCTGCGCCTTATAATCCGGTGCGCCCTATGGCTGTGAAATTACGGTAATTGAAAATTTTAATCTTACATACAGTTCCTTTAATTAAATGGATAAATAAACAATGAAACGTGTTGAACTTTTCAAAAAAAAGTTGAAAACGCTGCATGAAAGGATTCAAAATCTCTTTTAAAGGGATGGCCAATGTCCTGTACACTTACTGGTCGAAACTGGAGCAGATGCAGGGAGAACATGCAAACTCCACACAGACACAGGGAGAACATCCAAATTCCACACAGATGCAAGGAGAATATGCAAACTCCACACAGATGCATGAAGAACATGCAAACTCCACTCAGACACAGGGAGAACATGCAAAATCCACACAGACAGAGAGAACATGCAAACTCTGCACACAAAGACCAATGGGAGGTTAAATAACTCCAGTGTCCTTAAATGTGAGTGCGGTCAGTTGTTTGACCAATGCTCCATTCACTAACATTATGTCACATGTTTCTCACTGGGACATTTTTGGTTAATTAATGAAGTCTTTGAAGCCAGCTCCTGATTGGACGCTGTGTCTGAACATCTAATCATGGAACAACTTTGATCTGAGCCTAAACGTGTGAGTTCAAAGTGTGTCCTGCTTTTGTCCAGCGCCCAGAGTCCCACTCAAGTTTGATAATGAGGGCCGAAAGACTAGCGCCTTAACAAATGAGAGATCAGAGAGAGAGAAAGGGATGAGAAAGGTAGGAAAGAGGGAGGGGGGCAAACAGGGGAGAGAGAGAGGTGGGGAGGGTTAGAGAGGAGAGAATGGGAGGAGAGAGAGGAAGAAGGGGGGCAAACACAAGGGAGATAAAGGAGGAGGGGGAGTAAAGAGGAGATAGAGGGAGGAGAGAGGAAGGAGGTTGAGTAGAGAGGGGAGAGGAGAGAGGGAGGAGGAGGGATATAAACAGAAGAGAGTGATGTAAAGGGGTGAGAGAAATAGGGAGAGAGGAGGGAGGGGAGGAGAGAGGGGGAGCTAAAGAAGAGAGAAAGGGGGAGAGAGAGCGAGGTAGAGGAGAGAGGAAGGAAAAGAAAGAGGTAGCTGAGAGAGAGGGAGGGGAAAGAGGCCTATGTGTGTGTGTGTGTGTGTGTGTGTGTGTGTGTGTGTGTGTGTGTTGTGTGGTGTGTGTGTGTGTGTGTGTGTGCGTGTGTTTGTGTGTGGTGTGGGTTAGAGTGTGTGTGTGTGTGTGTGGTGTGCTGGTGATCAGAGTGTTGTCATAAACAGGTGAAGTTTACATAGTGAGACAACAGAAATTATCAGGAATTAAAGGGGAAGTCCAGCCTTACACTGGCCATTTTACACACAGTTAAACAGAATATAATAGAGCTTGAAAACAGTAATGTCTTCATGCATTCTTTCTTTAATCTTTATTTGTCCCGGACCATGTACAAGTTAATGGATGTAGCAAAGCATCATGGTCTGTGTGGCCCTTTTTGTCTGAGCTGTTACTGCAAACAAAATGCATTTAAGCAAAAATATTTTGTGAGATTTTGACAATACATTATGATTTTCACAAAAGCGAAGTTGTGCTGTTCATTGCTGCTACACTCACAGAAGGAGGAGAACACTGACACCAAGGAACTTTGGCTTTGGCTCAAATATTCCACATTATGGTATTAGCTTTTCTAACTTATATTTATTCATGTATAAGTTATTGCTCAAAAATACCATGAAGTGAATTCTTACTGTGAAAGTCATCACCTCTCCACAGATCTGACCTGTAACTTGACCAGGTGGCGTGATCTTCTCGTCTCCATCACAATAGATAGGTTTAAGGCCAAACCATATATTGAACAGTAAACACACAGGAGTATTCAGTACACAGTATTATTACAGTGTATTACTTGAATTGCTAATGTTGTTTTGTACACGTGCATGGTCAGGTCAGGCCAGGTTTCTCTGATCCAAATGCAATGCCTTCCTGCAGTCCAAAAAAACTAATCCCAATCGAACTCTCAAACCCATCCCCTCCACACAAGTTCCCTTTTGCACTCGTTCTCTGATACTATTGTGACCCAGACGTGGGTTATCCATGAGCTGTGGATGGGTTCATACTGGGCTGTTTCTGTTATTCCTGCTGGACTTTGGTTCTGTTCACCTGCTGACATCACACTCCTGGTGCCTGTTGTATTCTTGTTGAATCTTGACTTAAACACTTATTGTTATTATTGTCATCTCTGTTGTAAATAGCATCTGGAATAGCACTGAGCACCTATGTATGTCTTATATGTGCCAAACACACTCCTCCGTCTCTGCCTTCTCTCTCCTAGAGCGATACCAAGCCTTCAGCACCAACACCAGCCTATGACCAATTACTATTCTATTACTAGTTTACAACTGATGCCACATGTGAAACATTCCAGAACATTATACAACATAATCTCCATGGACACAAGCAGGTGGCAGACCCTCCACCAACTACTTTGCAGCAGTCCTACATTACTCACAGGTATACAAAGCCTCCTGAAATTGTACTAAGGTTCCCATTGTTCGTGATTAATCTGCCCTTAAAGGATTATAGCTGGAGCAGGTGCTGTTTGGTCTGAACAACTGTGAAAAGGGTCAGACCTGGTCTCTGTTTGGTGCTGTCGGTTCTTCTTCTTGTCTGGGACAAAAGGTTTATGTTGACAGTGTGATCTGAACATTTGTGATTCGTGTCCTTGTCCCTTTTTGCATTATTTAAAGGAGAACTATTTTGTTTTTCTGATGAGGGGGGTCTGCCACCTGCTTGTGGCAAGCCCCCCTGCTTTGCCTGGAATGTTCCATAGTGTTCCATAGTATGGCATTTAACTTATCTGTGTGCATTTTAATCAATTACACACTTAGAAAAAGACTAAAAATCATTTAGTTTTATTGTTAACAGATTGGCCTCTCCACAGATCACACCTGTAACTTCACCCGCTTGTCTCCATGGAGATAGATACGTTTAATGCCATATTATGAGCATTTCAGGCAAAACATGTCCATGGTGACAAGGAGGTGCCTGGACTCTGTAAAAGTTATAGTGTAACAAATAAAGTGGTCTGCAGTAACAGAACTTTAACCTTGTTGTTGTGGTGTGGTTCAAAGTGAAAGTATAATGATGTCTCCGTTAAACAGGGAAACCAAATTAGGTGGTGTTAGGCTGTGGCTTCATTTAGCCGCTAACCGATGACATCCAATCCTGAACCGACAAATTCCCATGAGAAAAAAGGTTTGGGAAATCTGAGTAGGCCCAGAATTGTACTAGGAGATTGTTTTTGGATACAAAGTGCTGCTGCTCAGGTTCATTCAAAATTCAGCTCGATAAACTTAGAGGTGTTGTATCTCATTTCACTTCTTCAAACCTGAAAAACAGAACTAGTTCATTTTAAATTGTTTTCAGTGGTCCAAAAAAATTATTCACTTAACTTATGCATTCTGAGCATCCTAATTATTCAGTACAATGAGTTTGTAAGCCCTTTTCACAACTCTCAGAGACCAGAGCAGAATTTTGCCAGCAGGGTAAAAACTAACATTAGCATGCTAACGTAGAGGTCAAAATATGTCTGCTGTGTGCTTTCTATATCTAATTATAAAGCAATTTGTTGTCCCATAATCAGGAAATGCGTGTTAGCATGCCAGTTGTTGTTATAGGCATCTGAAAGTTGTGAAGAGCACTTAAAAAAAGACATTCCTCACTTACCTTATGCATTCTGAACATCCTAATAACTCACTGTGAGGTACTTTTCACAACTCTCAGAGATCAGAGCAGAGTTTTGCTTTGGTAAAGTTAACAACAGCAAGCATGCTAACGCACACTTCCTGATTCTTGGACAGCAAAAGGCTTTATAATTAGATGGAGACAGCACAGAGTGGTCTTATTTTGACGCCAAGATCTGTTTATACAATATATCTGTGCGGGAGCAGGACACATTTTGCTCAAGTACATGAGAAAAATAATCAGATACAGGGAATAAATAACTCAAACAAAAGATATTAGTTCATTGTGTTTTAATACTTTACCATTGGTACTTTTTCCTTTCTTCTTGGCAAAATGCTAAATAAAGTCCTTATAGGTGCAATCTTTTTTTTTTGTTTTTTTTTTGGGTGTCAAAGGTCTACCACTTGCTTGACTCCATAGACTCCTGTAATGTTCCACAGTAAGGCATAAAACCTGTATGCACATTCATTCAATTGCAGAGGTTTATATTGAATGACTAAATGACTATCTTGAAAAATGTGTGCAGGGTCGTTTCTCCACAAGTCAGACCTGTAAATTGGTCTGGTGGTCTTCCTTATCTGGACAGATTTAACTAAGTTTAATGATATATTGTGGAACATTCCAGGCAAAGCAATAACAACTTCACAGAAACCAGCAGGAGGCACACACTCCACTGGAAAACCCTAAAGTGGGAAAGTGGGAACAATACATTTGGACCTTTAAACAATTAAATACTTAATTTCATTTAACCAGCTCAAAACATGTTCGGAAGTCATGCCATTGTCTCCACTACTTGATTTTGATACAAAGGAATAGACTCGATACAGATTTTGATACCAAGATGAAAATAAAAAGCACAGAATATAGATTGTGATTTTCAGGATTAAATACTAGTACTTTCTTTTATATTCCCATGTGGCCTTATATCTGTGCAATCCCCAAGTCGTCCAGGTAGGTTCCATAGTGGCCCATGGGCGTGTACTAGTCTATCTGTCTTATACTTGTTCTGATGCAGCTCAAGATCATTCTAAAGCTATTCAGGAAAGGTTCATTTCTGTCCTGTCAATGTGACTTAGTGAGTTAGAATCGATACCTGCTCAAATGAATATCTGGTTTTGATACTAGTTGTAGTATCAATTAGAATCAGATTTTTGATACTTTTTCCAACCCTAGTGTCCAGTATGTGTTTATAATTGTAGTGCTCATACCTCTCTGCAGTATTGTGTTGTGAGTGTACGTGTGAGTGGACTCGTACTGTATCAGGTCCAGCACACGTCTGAGCGATGTGATAAGAGATACCCAGGGTCTGCTCCCAAAGACAAGCTCACATAATTCACATGAACATGACTCAACAGTAACCAGCAGTAGTCTCTTAAAAGATGGAGTACTGCACTTCTTTAGGGCGTAAAATCAGACCTATACTGTGAGATGGACATTTCAGAGCTTTTAAGCATGTTATAGTTGTTTTTTTCTCATTCACCCTTTGAAGCTATATTTGAAGTGAATCATGTTTGAATAATCTATAATCACTTATTTTCAAGACGCCATTTTGCTGATCTACCCCTGTTTTCACTGCACTGGTACATGTCCACTGTGACATACACACTTCCTTCTCCTGTTTATTTTCTTAATCAGTGATACTCATAGGATTTGTCAGCGTCACATAGTCATTTGGTACAAATGAAAAAAACAACAAACAGCTGTTTGCTAGTGTAATGTGTAGCTATCCATAAGAGGGGCCAACAGCATGCGGTGCTGTATTGTGACGTGTATGGCACTCCCACTGGACACCGTGGTTTTCTAACGGGGAACGGAAGTCAGCTGACTTGTTTCTTGTACAGTCCACTTGAGCCATGGCTCTGATGCCCTCCTACTCACAGTCTTTGATTTGATCAGGTCACTCAATGGAGAAGTCAGTGCACAACTAACCCAGAGACACTGAAGGATGGGTCAAATGCAGGTTCATCCCGAGACACTGAAGGACAGGTCAAATGCAGAGGACACATTTCCCTACAGGAATAATAAAGTGAACCTTAACCTAGACTGAGATGGTTTGCAGAGAGGAGGGTCTGTGGGTCATTTTCAGATTGTGCAATGTGATGATGTCATACTCCAGATGGGACAGAGACAGTTTTCCCTGATTACACTGGACTTTGCCATGAATCAAAGGGTCAAATTTTGAACCTGATTCATTTGAGCTGCTCCCGTCTGTATTAAATGTGAGTGGCTGATAGAACATTATGATGTCATTGTGATGTCGTTGTGATGCCAGTATGTCACTTTTAGGCAAAGCATGTTTTTTTCTTTGTGGGTGTGTTTATTGCACTGAAAAACATGACTGTGAGCAGGCTTGCATCTCCACAAACCTCACTCTTATTTGGACTGGAGAAGGGGGAGAACATGTTGTTCCTTTAGCAATAATATTCCACAGTATGGCATAAAACTCATCTATTTCCATGAGAATGTTCCAAAGTATGGTTTTAACTTTCTATTTCCATGGAAACATCCTGGTGATGTTCCACCCTCAGAAAGTGACATATTACTACTTTAATGTGTTGTCCATTCAGTAAAACTTCAAATTAAAAATCAAAATATTTGTACTCAGGAGGTTCAGGAGGCTCCCTTTCAGCGCCCGTCTGACACAGTGGCACCATTTTCTGTCGCGGCGCATCCTTTTTCCTCTCCGCTCTCCACTAGTCACCGCCCCGCGCTCACACAACTATAAACCGCCCGCCTGCTCCGCTCTCCTCCGGCTCCTCCCTCTGCACTATTTAAAAGCACCATGAGACCGGCTCGCACTTTCTCACTCTACCGCAACTTGATCATATGCACTAAGCCGCTTGGATTTAGTGGGAAAAAACATTTGAAAACTTTGTCCACCAATGATCGGTAAACAATTTTACGCACGGAATTTTAACGTAGAGTTTGTAAGCACTTTTTGTTGATTTAATGCTTTTTTTTTAGTTGAAATGGAATCAAATAAAAGTAGCATAATTTGATTGAAACTGAAAAAAGTTGAAAAATTTGAAACCAAGTATCGATCTGTAAAACAAACAAGATGAATTTATACATTTAAATCGTATTTCATTAGGATCTAGTAATAATGTTTCCCATTGGGTTGAATGCTAAATTTTACTCCCCTTCTACCTTTGCAAGGTGACTCTCTGCGTCTTGGGATTTTTCGCTTGGATAATAGCAAGATACCAGTGGAGTTATTTCATTGATTAAGAAACTGTATTATGGCCCGCCCCGATTGGTTGTATTGTAATTTGCCGGGCCCTT
>JAIEZT010000054.1:18748210-18848210 GCA_019594935.1 Periophthalmus modestus
GGGGAGTGATCTCGGGAAAGGAGGTGTTTATTGTCTGTTTAAGTTCATATCCTGATTTACGGGCACAAGAGGGCACTTAAAAAGATACCAGGATCATGGAGAGGGGGATTTAATTTACAAAAATTTTATGATTAAAGTGATGAGCCTGACAGCAGCAGGTACAGGGAGAGGGGTCAGTTTTCTAATGTAGTGAATTGGAAGCCAGAAGTCTATGGAGCTGAAACCGCTCAGCTGACATTCCTGTATGAACGTGGCGGTTAGCAGCTTAGCTTGTCAATTTTTACAGTTGAAAACGAAGTTCCATACACTATAAAAAAAAAACAAACACAACATATATGCCTCTTTTCCTTATGGTTTCCTGAAATTTAGGACTACACTGGTTTCTGTCAGTGTATACTTACCAAAATTGCTTAAATGCCCAGAAAATTAAATAATCCCCTCCGCCAACAAAACCAAACCCCACAAACATGAGGCTGCCCCCCCCCCCCCTATTTGACCGTTGGGATGGTGTTCTCCAGTCTTGCAAGCTTCCCACTATTTCCTCCAAGACATAACAATGCTCAATTCTTACCCAAACCGTTCACTTTAGTCCATAGGACACTGTCTCCACAAAAATTAAATTAATTGTGCTTTGGGCAAACTTGTAAATGTGGCTTTTTTAGTTTAAAAGTTTTAAGTTTCTTTTGGGAGTAAATGGCTTTTTCCTGGGAGTAGTTGCCTTCTCCAGCGGTATATGACAACACTTCTTTATGCAGCTTCATCCATCATCTTTCACAAGGTACAGTTTTGGCTTTTTGTTTTTTGGGTGATTATGCCAGTCATTTCGGGCCAAAGCATGTTCATCTATGGGACACAGACTCATTCTCCTTCCGACCGGAAGTAATGATGGCTGGATGGCCATGGTCTGTAGCTTTGTATGTTATACTATATAGTTTTGAACGATGACCTTCAGGTATCTGGAAATTGCACCCGAGAGGATGAAACCAGACTTGTGCAAAGTCTACAATTCTCTTCACGGATATCTTGGCTTATTTGTTTTGAGTTTTTTACAACTGATGTTACACAAATAAGCAGTGGTGTTTCAGGTGTGGTTCAAATACATCCCATAGGGGGTGATCTCCAGTCAATTGCAGATGTTGTCAATAAAACCTATCAGAAGCTTCTAAAGACAATGACATCATCGGGTTTTTCCCCAATTAGTTTAATGCAGCATAGTAATTCTACTGTATGTAAACATCTTGACTCATAAAAAGTTATGAAAAAAAGTGTACAAAAAAAATCCTTCTCATTTTATCTGGCATTTAGCAATAGAAATAATTTTGGTAATCATATTTCAGTTCCAATGAATTTCATCGATAGGAAAATGTTTTTCATGTCAGTGAGAATAAAAAGCACATGTGGTCTTTTTATATATCATGCAATGTACACAAAATGGATTTTAACCTCACACTTTTAGGAGCCTGTGGAGCAAATCTGAGTGTTCTTGGTCCTGTTTAGAGAAGAACTGATTTTCAACAAAAAAGGTGACTAACTGAAAAAAAACGTTGGCTAATGCTAGTCAGCTTGTGGACTAATAATGTTTTATTTGGGACGTTGGTTTTAAAACAGGGCACAAAATCAACTCACTTGTTGTAGTTAGATTGTATTTAAATAAAACTTAGATTAAAAAGTCTAACTTGAAGTAACAGTCTTCAGACAGAGCAGTGCTGACAGTTGGCATCTCACCCCAGAGATTGCGGATGACACATGAGTGCAGAGTGTCCAAAGTGTCTCTTTGCATACTGTTGTGGTGTTGTTAAAAGCTGCTTGTGTGCTTATCGTCTGACAGTACAAGGCTTGCGACAACCTTCATCTCTCAGCTCCTGTTCAGGCTTGTGTCGAAAACTGTAGAAACAACTCCCAATGTGACACAAGCAGTCAGCGGTACAATATCACACGGATTGTGATTTTGTTGTACATGTTTGTAATGGCAATATTCAATATGACAAGAAACCTAATTGATAAAGCACAGCATTTCTGAGTTATTTTGATGTTTTCTGGGTTTTTAGTCATGATTTTTTTCAATTTAGCCACATTTTTGGTCTTTTTTATTCATTTTGACATAGTTAAACTTTTACATTGAAGGCGCTGTACCAGATTTTTTACTCTTAAGAATGTAAAAAACAGAACTAGTTAATTTAAAAAAGGGTTAGCAGTGGTCCAAAGTTATTCCTCACTTACCTTATGCATTCTGAGCATTCCACTTCACCAATAATGAGAATCTAGCATGGTAACCACAGACTTCCTGATTCTTGGACAATAAAAGGCTTTATAATCAGAAGCAGGACAACACCACGGAAGACTTATTTTGACTTGAAGAGCTGTTTTATCCATCTCTGTACAGGGACAGGGCACATTTTTAATTTGCCTAAACTGTATTTATTAAATATCATTATTCTACCATTATTGCAGAACAAAACAGTTCTGAAATGCCACATATTCTTCTCATATATTGCAGGCCTGTTGTGATGCAGTGGTCTAAATACAGTAACTCTATTTTGGAAATTTATTTGAAACCGTAATTCCAAGACATTTCTATATATTCTTATATTTTTCTATATTTTTTATTTAGATTTTTCTGGACACTGGACCTGGATTAGTCCTGGTTTAGTGATGACTTTATAGGCCTGATTTAGTCCTGGTTTTGGTCCTGGATTTTAGTCCTAGATTTAGTCCCCTAGATTTAGTCCTAGATTTAGTCCTAGTTTTTAGTCCTAGTTTTAGTCCTAGATTTAGTCCTAGATTTAGTCCTAGATTTAGTCCTGGATTTAGTCCTGGATTTAGTCCTGGATTTAGTCCTGGATTTCGTCCTGGTTTTACTGCTTCTTTAGTCCTGGTTTGAGTCCTGATTTGAGTCCTGACTTCTCTTAGTCTTGCTTTAGACCTGGTTTAGAATTCTCTTTTCCATACGTCTTTAGTTGTGTCTTATGCTTTTCAGCTGCTGTATCCTATTAGCTTCCATTTCTTCTATTTCCTCTATAATGCGTGCTCGCCACTCTCTGTAATGCATCTCCATATGCTTAATATCAATATTTAAACACATTTAGAGATTACATTACCCATGGGCCTTTGCAGTATTATCTCTGACCTTAATGTGGTGAAGCAAATGACTGCATGACTTAACAACTTGCCCTGGCTTTCTTTGTGAATTCTTTATGAATGAGACCAAGTCAGTTTCTATCTGTGCCGTATGTTGACTTTTTTTTTTTTTTTTTTTTTGACAAGATTGGTTTGTATTATTTCAATCTAATATTTTTAGTAAGATCTCTGCTCTGAATACACCCATATAAGTAAAATAGCCACTCTTTAATTCCCAGTAGAAGTAAAATAGCCCCTCTTATTTATTTATTCTTTTTATGCCCCATTAGTAGTTTTTGATTGCTGTAAGTAAATTTGTCCTCTGCATATGACTTTTGGCTTTAGTCCTGGATTTAGTTATTGTTTAATACTGGTTTTTAGTCCTGGTTTTGATTTCTTGTTTTACTGTTTCTTTAGTCATGATTTAGTCCTGGTTTAGTGCTGGTTTTAGTTCTGGATTAAGTACTTGATGTCTTGTCGTCATAGTAGTAGTTTTTGATTGCTATAAGTAAATTTGTGCACTGCATTGACCCCATCCTTCAACTTGTTGGGCGAGCATTGCAAGCACCCATGTTCAGATCTTGAGCTAGTCTTGATCAAGTTTCTTTATCTGGAGGATTTGACCATTTGTGCATACTTTAGGGTTGAAGTTTTGCTGTCGATTTGTCCCATTTGGCAGACTGTCTTGGTCCCCTGAGCGTTTGTGTACTCAGATGAATGGTGTTGTGTATTGGCTCGTTCTGAGGCGGAAATGCATTGAAAGAGTTTGCGCGTTACATAAGAGCTGTGTGGTGGTATTGTCCTGCTCCTCATTAACAGACTGCACTTTTCAGACCAGACCAGAGGAGGAGAGTCAGGGGTCAGGGAGAACTCACTGTTAAACCTCCTTTGGCCAAAAAGTTTGCTATTATGCTATTTTCTGTTCTATGTTATGTTTGTTTCCTCATCATAAAACATACTTGGAGTTGTATTTTTTGTTCACACATGTTTAACACACAAACCCTGTGGTAACAGAGGAAGTGCTCCACTGCATTTTAAAACTTCTTACACCCGTCACTAGAATTATCTGGAAGATTTTAGCCCTAGATTTTAGCCCTCTACTGAACGACACGTAAAAGGAAATGATAACTTGAAAATTACCACTTCATGACATCACAAGGTGGAACAGAGCATTTTGAGCTTTGGAGATATAGACAGACTAATAATAAAGGTTACTCAAACATGTGTGAATGAAACAAAACACAACTCCAGGTATGTTTTTGAGGAGATAACATTATAACATGGTTTTAAAGCTCCCAAGATTCCATTTTGTGTATATAGGACCTTTAAATCAAAAATGTATTGTGATCCAAATTTAGTCATGTCTAATGCTTAATGATCAGCTTGGGTCTTTTAAAGTGATAAAAGGTAACTTTTCTCGGGGTGCAAAAAGATACATGAAATGAATACATTTTTTATTTTGTTTTGTATAAAATAAATAAAAATTGTACATCTGTATGACCAATATGAGGCATGAAAATATAGCTCAGCCCTATATTTTGTTCAGCATCAATAAGGCTGTGAGTGACAGGTGGATATAAGCGCTTGGATAAAGCGTGATACAGGGTCTTTAATGTAACCTCTGTACTAAACCTCTTTCTCCTGTGTTTCAGAGGGAGAGGGCCAGGGCCGAATCCTGCAGAGGTTTCCAGAGAAGGACTGGGAGGACAGCCCTTCCCCCCCCGGGCATTGAGCTGGTGAGAATGCAACTGTTTCATTTAATGGGCCCATATTACACTATTACACTTTTTTCTGATCTATGTTATAATACGGTTTCCTCATCACAACAAACCTGGAGCTGTGTTTCATTTCACACGTATTTAACACACAAACCCTGCATATTTAGGCTAAGTTGTTCTCTCAAACAGAAACATTCTGTTCCACCTTGTGATGTCATGTGGTAATATAGGAAGTGCTCCACTGTGTTTTTAAACACCATATACCTTCACAACAATTATTTGGATAATTCCAGCTCTGGAATTGTCAATCTCTTCTTAACTAAAGGGTAAAAGGAGCTGTTAACTTGAAAACTACAGCTTCATGACATCACAAGGTGGACAGAGCATTTTGAGCTTTGGTAGACAGACTAATAATAAAGGATTACTCAAGCATGTGTGAATGAAACAAAAACACAACTCCAGGTATGTTTTTGATGAGGTTACAGCATTATAGCATCACTTAAGAGTCAGTTTTGTGTGATATTGGACTCTAAGTACCATCATTACCTGTTGACACCAGGTCTGTCATGATAATCATTACATCAACTGATTGTTCAGTATATCTAACCTGGAACAGTATATTTTGGGGCTCAGTAGTTTATCGTGTGTACATTTGTTTGCAGTAAGTGTGGAGATTTCTGCCATTTTTATATAATAAGGTCAGGTTTGAGCTTTAGAAGGTTGAATATGTAACTTTTATGGCATATTTTTAGTTCATTTTGGTATATATTTGTTTCAGCTCAGGCCTTTTAATGAGACATTTGAGTCAGTGGCATAAAGGAGTTTCAATAATTATCATTTATCACAATACCACGATATATCATGTTCAAAATGTGTTATTGTGACAGGCCTCATGACTAAATAAATTCTTGTTAGACTAAAGACTAAAATCCTTGGTCATCGACTCGTGTTGTAAACTGGCAAAAGCTCTAAACTTTTCAGTATGTCATAGTTTTATCTGACCATATCGGACTCTCAAGACCTCAACCTCCCAGTTAGCAAAAACAAATATTTACACAAAGAAAAGTTTACTAGCAAACGGTGTATTTATATGTAAAAAACGAACTTATGGTTCAGGTACCAAACCTTCAGATGGCACACTGCAGCCTTCTCCTTTGTGCTCCCGTTTACAATTCTTACAAAATTGCCTAATACAGATCTTCGGTACAAACCTTATTTAGGTCTAGGTTTAGCTATTTCAGGCTAAAAATACTGCTATGCATAATCGTGCAGATGTTGTAGTGTAATAACAGTATTCAGAACAGATCCCAGAGACAGTTGTGTTCAGGAACCGGTTTTGTTGCATAATAAAGCATAACCAGGTGGGACTTTGTGCCCAATCCTTCTGCTGTTTAACCGCCCATAAACTGAATATGTTTTGTTAACTGATTTCACCTGCTAAGACATTAACATTTTTTTAGTAGTATTTTTGTTCCAATAAATTCCTACAGAAGGTTTTAACTGTTCTGTCTGGGAGCGGATCAAACAAAATGATAAAACCAGCTGTACCAAGCTGGTTTATTTATGATGAAAAAGAAAGAGCTTTTAGCTGTTTTGCTTCATAAAAAAAATGGAACAAACTTAAAGCAAAAGCTTTAACTGGATACTTGGTGCAACTATACGCAAGAATCTGGTAACAACCTGTTATACACACACATGCCACTTGTTTTAATGTTTTATATGGACTAGTATACTTTGTTTGTGTTTTGTTGTTGCATTGTATTTTAAACAGGGAAAAGCCATGAAAAAGAGAACCCATGTGCTCTCATGGGTTTCCCCTTGTAACATAAGATAAAAACAAAAACAAGAAAATGTTACCAGGGGTGCTCTGATAAGACACTATTCTCAAACCCAATATGAGTACTTCTTTTGAGTACTCGTAAATAACTGAGTACCAATTGCTTTGTTTCAGCTGACTTGACCATCACAAGCATTCTATATGGACAATTAATATTTAATACATATGAGGGGGGGGGCAGCTAAAATGAAGCTTCGTAAAATGATTTTTTGTTATAATCAGATTCAGCAGTTATGAATGTACCTTTGGATATTTCTTGCCAAAGTACAATGTAAATAAATGGGGGAAATATGTCTCTTGTCCCCATCTTTGCAGTATGATGTCAATATGCCACAATACAAAAGGTATTATTTTCAGAGGGGTTCTAAGTATATAGTAAATCGAATTTCTTAAGATTTTTATAATCTAGGACAACTTAGATTGGCAGCCTCCCTTATGTCAGTGTGGCTCAGGTAGCCCAGGGCAGCTTTGGTCTACAGTATAAGCTCTGAGTGAATTAACTGTCCCTTTTTGACTCTTGACGTAGTCTGTATTATAAATGGACCATAGCTAAACATGCTAGCTGCTGCATTCCAAATAGGAAGTGAGCGCATGGGCGCGCTTCCGGCTCCATCGACTCTGGCTCCAATGCACTTTACATTTGAACGTGGCTTTGCAACTTGGCTGGATGAGCAGCGAAACCTCTTTCACTCCTACAACAATTTGTCCAGTTGACAGATTTGAACTTCGTCTGTTGGCTATGGATCAGACCTGGACGACTGAGGGTTTACACATGTTTACATTTGAACAATTATCACTCCTCTTTCTGTACTGCTGCTGTCAGACTCACCATTTGGTCTAAATATTTTTTTTGACCCACTCTACGTGATTTATGGGCTGATATGTAGGTTTTTATTTCTCTATTGTGTCTATAAATCAAGATATAAACATTAAAACAGACAAATAAGGCGGTCTTGTTTCCTAGAGGTTGCTCCTGCTAGCGTTAGCTACAGGTTTAATTGACAGCATGTTAAGCACCTGCTCCCTGCTAAACCAGTGTGCTGCAACCGGAAAGGGGGGAAAGAAAACAGTTTTTTTTTTTGTCATACTGGTTATGTTGAACTTAAGCATGAAATATTCAAAAGGTAAATTCACAAAATGTTGAAACCGATCATTTCTATTAGTTACTGGATCCAAGACCTCCCTATAATACATATAAGAAGATGTGATTAAACCGATTAACCGAAACCAGCAACACTTGGGGTCAAGTGGTATCGGTTCTTGGTATCGAGAACTACTAGAACGGAACGATTTGGACGCATTTTTTTGACAAACATTGTGGTTGTGATTAGATTTGTGATTTTTAAACATGCCGAGAATGAAATCTGAATGGACAAATACAACATGATTATAGTATGTACTTTTTAAGAACATATCTACACTAAGGGTTAGCAGTTTTTCAATTAATCAGTCGACGGAGTCTTAATCAACCCAAAGTTAGTTGACTAACGATTTTAGTTAGATAAGGATTTTTATGGGACAACAGCTGAAGTCAGTGAGGTGAGATTGGTTATCTGTAAAAACTCACATTAAACTCAAGATTTACAAGTTTAATCTGTCTGTATATAAATACATTCTTTCTAGTACTTTTTTTAGTATTTTTTATATGAAACTCCTCCTGCAGGTGTAGTCTCGTGAGTGCAGGTTTGGGTCAGATACACAGAGATACGGAATAGAAGTTTTGAAAGCGTGTCCTTCTATTTCAATCTACATTTAAACCTGTATAAGTTTAATGAACATTTTGTATCTTCTCTAAACCACATCTCCTGTGCCCCCCTCTAGTTCTGCCAGCCCAGCGGGTGGCAGCTCGTCCCAGAGCAGCAGCCTGCCTCCTTCTTTGTGGCTGTCCTGACTGACATCAACTCAGAGCGAAACTACTGTGCCTGTTTCACCTTCTGGGAGGCCCTCGACAACACACAGGTACTACAATTACTACTACTGCTACCAATACTACTTCTAAAAACTGCTACTGTGTCTTCTCCCTCCAAAAGAAACATTAAAAAAGCCAGATTACAATTTGGAAATAACAAGAGGGACAAAGACCTTTATTTTTGGAGGCATGTCCTGTGGTCTGACAAAACTAAAATGTAACTGTTTTGGCCATAAGGAGTCATCATTATGTTTGAACCGGAAAAAAAGGGGTCAAGGCACATGAGCCAGGGAAGTTAAAAGCTTGGACCTTAAGCATCCCTGCCAAAACTGGTTTACAAAGTGGCTTAACAAAGTTAGTGTTTTGGAGTGGCCATCACAAAGCCATGATCTCAATCCTATTGAAAATGATATGAGCAGACCTGACAAGGCATGTGCGAGCAAGGATGCCTACAAACTTGGCTCAGTTGCACCAGTTCTGTGAGGGGGAATAGGCAAAAATTCCTGCCAACTACTGTGAGACGTTTGTGCAGGGATATCCAAAAACTTTGACCCAAAGTCATACAGTTTAAAGGCAATGATACCAAATTACTAATGATATGTATATAAAATCTGACTTTGAAGAAAGCATTGAAAAATTGTCTAAAAAAAGTCCTCCTCTCATTATTCTGATATTTAGCAAATAGAAATGATTTAGGTAATCCTAAGTCACTTAAAACAGGAAGGTTTAGTCTGATTCATGTCAGACAGTGATGAGAAAACAAATTAGTCTTTTCATATAGTGTATGTTAACTTCTGGTTTTCAACTATAATGAGACAGTGAGATGTGCAGGCATTTAGGAAGTGGCTTGACATTTAACTGTTCTATTTCTAGTTTGGACATTATGACAAAGACTAAATGCTTTAGCTCAGTAAATGTGTGAAAAGACTTTAGTCACATGTTTTTCACCAGCGGCGATTGTTTTGAACCATTACTCAGTTTGTTAGCACATTTAATTGGTTTGTACCTTTTCTTTGTGAGATTCACAGTACACTGGCGCTTACTCTTGTATAAGATAAAGGCTTTGGTGTCAACATAGCAATTCGGGATTTAAAGGGACTCTGTAAGCTTTTAGCCATGTTATAATGGTGTACCCCCTCAAAAAAAATTTAGGACTTGAGTTTTTGTTTCATTCACACAGGGTGAGAGTAATCCTCTTTATTAGGCTGTCTGCATCCCCAAAGCTCAAAATGTTCTGTTCACCCTGTGCTCAAGTGTTAAGTTATCAGCTAGTTAGCCTTGGTCGAAATACTTTAAATACTGACTCTGAAACAAGAAAATTAGGTAAAACAGTGAAACCGCAGGGGACACTGCAGACACACTCACATTATTGCTGATACAGACTTTGGATCATACCATAGACAGTATATATAAAGGGGACATGGCTAATGCGCTTGCTGCCATGTTCCAAATAGGAAGTTAGCATGGGTGGCTCCAATTAATTTTTTATCAAAAAAAAACTGTGGCCCTGTTCTCTGTAACTGCTGTTGTGAGCCTCATCATTTTGGTAGAGTATTAACGTGCTCTACATGATCCTGGCGGGGGCTTTACCTCAACACTTGCGGTCGAAATTCCAAATATGGAACTCGGCCCACACTTGACTCTTTCACTTAGTTAGAGCCAAAAACTCTGTGGGTGACATCACACTCACTTAGTCCTCTTCTTTATACAATCTATAGATCAGACAACAGGTGAACTGAACGTTTCTTTAAAGAAAATTTTCTGAGTCTGTGTTGAGGAAATAATTACGGTGGTGAAAACAACAGCTCCACAGCAGAAATGAGACAATAAAATCACAAGAAAAGAAACACATTTTGTTTGTTATTGTGTTCATGAATTTTTCAAATAAAACTATGTCCAATGTATAACCTTTATAGCATAGAATGTCTAATGTGTTGTGCTCCATGTGTCCCAGTTACAGAAGTGTGAGACAAGTGAGGTGGATGAGGCTGACGAAGATCCTCAAATCGCTCACACGAGAGAGGTGTTTGGACCCAGGAGTCTGGTCCTGGTGCACGGCTTGACCACACAGAGGTCTTCAGGGTAAGATCACAGTCTCCTCATTGCTGTTTTGTAGCATAAACTATAGTAGCCCAAGAGCTGAAGAGGCATGAGGCTGGAGTTCTAACACAGAAGTTTATTTACATCCCGTACAAGACACATCACATCCACGGAGACATGAACATACTGCGCTAGCGTTGTCCACTCCACTCCAGTCTAGTCCAGTCCAGTCTGGCTATGGTTCTGTTGTAGGAAGTACTGTGGTGCGTTCAGGACCAGGGCATCAAAAACTTATTGGACGCTCTAGTTGGACGCATTTGCATTTGAGGACAGACACCTCAAATGCAAAGGTGTCTATACTTGACCTGTAGCCAGGGCATCCATTGCAGTCTGCGAGTGCCTTTGAATGTTCTTATCCTGGATCCTGGTTTCTTGTGAACGATGCAGACCAGGTTGAGAGAGTGTGCTTTAGTGTATTTATTACATAAAAACACCATCATGGAGGCGATCGGCTGGTGGCGGGGGCATGTCTGGATCCAGCCTAATTAAGTTGCCGCTAGTTTGTAAACTGTTGTTTTTACTATTTTTCTTTTTCTGGATTATGATGTTGCTACATCACTGGAACGTAGTCTGATTGGTTGTCGCTGTGCTTCAAACGCCAAAAGTTGTGCTTTTTCAACTTTGCCCATCTGATGCTTTGGACGCTTTTGGATGCGTTAATGCTCAAGATGCATTTGCCAACGACAAATTTGTGCCCACTCTGATGCTTGAAAGCATGCTGCAGAAACATAGGGCAGCTAGACTTTGCAAGTAAACTCGACGATGCCACTGCCTGAACACCCACTGCCTGAACCCACCTCTGATGACATAACGCCAAGATAACAAGGACTGATAAGGACTGGTAATGAGAAATATTTGTAATAATAAAATAAAAAAACCAATTATACATCATGACATTTAAAAGTTTAGGTCAAAAATCTAAACTGCACCAATAACATTCAAATGATCATTTATTTCTGATATCTAAGCATATTTGGTTTGTTGTAGTAAAAGTAATGCCCTGCAACAAACATTTAGGCAGTTTTCTTTCTGTTGAAACATTGAGATGCATTTTTAACCCAATCAAAGTAAAATATGGTGACCTGAAGGCTTCTAGCAATTTAGACGTTTTAGTAGAATCTATGTATTATTCATGAAAAATCACCATTGTGTATTTTTTGACATTTTGATTTTAATAATGCCACTGTGTTTTATTAAAAAAAAATAAAAATAATAATTGTAAACAAAAAATAACATTTGTCAAACTGGCCTAAATGTTCAGGGAAAACGTTTTTTTGGCTGCTTATCCAAGTGGCTTCTTCCGTCCTGTTCAGATTGCTGGTGGACACTGCCTTATATCTATCTGAAGGGACAAGTTAACTACACTAAGTGTGGAACTGTGACATATTCTGTCATAGTTTGCATAAATCGTTCAGGGCCGCTAATGGGTGCTCTCACAGCCATTAGCATACTGCCTAGCACTATTGTTTCCTTATTTTAGATTTAGGTCAGAGGATGACATTTTGCCCAGTTAACGGAGTTGAATTTTCATTTACTGTTTTCATGTGTGTGGGTTAGAGTATAGTCCTCATGATTATTCTGTTTATAGCTCCTCTTATGTTTTCCTCTACAGGAACTGTCTCAGCCTGGTATACACAGTCCATGTGGAGCGCGCTCACTGTTCCTCTGGAGACTGTGGTGGGAAACCTGCTCACCGTGTCATGTCATCCCCGTTGCCGGCGGAGCCCAGGTAAAATGCAACAGATCTAGAATCTAACCATATAGATGCTCTGTCAGCACCATGGTTTTAGGCCGGCGACCATGCAGTTTGCTCTAAAATTCCTGTTTTTTTGTTTTGAAACTCTTGAATATTCATTTGTAAAGCGCCATTCCCACATCCATAGGACTGTATACAGACGTGAACTAAGGGAGTGAAGCTAATCGAGGCTAGCAGTTATAGGAGCAATTTTGCGGCCATGTTCATATTAGGAATTCTGACTGCGAGTATTATAGTAGGGGTGGGGGCACTTATCAATGCTGTCAATCAAACTGATGCTACGTCTACCAGGAATGACCCTGGGGGGAAAGAGGCGCCCTCATCGATCTCTTATTATTTATTATTTATATTGCTTTTAATGTTTGATTTTATTTGTACATTTGTGATATTTTATTGTATGTATGTAAAGCGTCTTTGAGTACCGTAAAAAGCGCTATATAAATAAAATTTATTATTATTATTATTAAAGGATCAATTCTTGATTAGCTAGAAACCCAGGAAAACATGTAAAGTGGGTTGATATGAACTTTAAAGAATAAAATGACGAGTCCCTGAGAGCAGCAGCAGCAGTTACAGAAATGCAAACAGGTTTTTTCAATAGAAAGTGAATTGGAGCCAGACTCGATGGAGTAGCGGAAGCGCGCCCATGCTCACTCCTGCTTTGGAACACTAGCAGGTTGGATCTTTTTTTTTTTTTTTTTTTTTTTTTTTTGTTTTTTTTTTTTTTTTTTCGTTGGGACAGTGCATGTTGATGAACAGACATGACATGACAGACATGAATGTAAAACACGCCGGATTATAGCCAGAGGCTAATTTCCATCCGTTGTTCCCAAGGGCTGGGGTAGGTGGGTTAAGTGTCCTTGCCCAAGGACACAAACGACAGCATCATTCTGTGAGGGCTGGAATTGCACCGCCAACCTTCGGCATCAGTGGACAAAACACCTCAACCTACTGAGCTACTGTCGCCCCATCTGTCCATTTATATATACAGTATGATTCACACATAGTTCCAGTTCCCCAAAAACTGCTGAGAACACAAAATACCAAAACATCAGCACTGACCCCCATTCACACAACCGCAACAGTCCCAGAATATTGCTGGGTCTGCTCTGTTCATCCATTATCTGGTGCATTTTGGCTCTTTCTCTGTGCTCGCTCACATAGCAATGCACCGTTGTATCATTTAAACCAGGTGGTAACATTTTCTGGTTTATTCACACATAAGCCTTTTTCCCTGATTATTACATGAAGTGATTTACCTGGGGAAATTGTCAAATAAAAAATGCAAGAAAACCAGCTCTGGCTTCGTTCACACATGACCTTGTTCTGGCAAAATGTAAGTACATTACCAGGTCAGGCCTGAACTGCATGTGTGAATGGATCTTAAGACTTCGATATTTGTATCCCTATGATATGAAATAACCTGGATATTTAGTACACATTGTGACTTAGCTCAGCCCCTCCTGAACCGCCACCTTAAACGTGGTGGAGGGGTTTTTGAGCACCCGATGATCATGGGCGCCTATGTTATCAGGGGGCTTCATGCCCTGGTAGGGTCAACATGGCGAACAAACAGGTCTAGGGGGGGACGGGTCAGACTAAGAGCGGTTCAGAAGCCCTTTTATCATGAGGAGACCAACGAAAGGGCTAGTTACGTCGCCCGGACCGGCCGATCACGGGGGCCCACCCTGGAGCCAGGCCTGGGGTGGTGGCTCGAGAGCGAGCACCTGGTGGCGATAGGGCCTTTCCCCCACGGGGCGACGGACGGGCTCAGCCGAAGGGAGCGATGTGGGGCCGTCCCTCACGTGGACCCACCACCAGCGAAGAGAGGATCTCGTAAGGGGTGGTGCAGAGAAAATCTGGCAAAAATCGGCAGTCGACGGCGGTGGCCTCGGACAACGACCGGATCTCCGGACATGGAGACTAGCTATGGGGGGACATGGAATGTCCACCTCGCTGGGGGGGAAGGAGCGTGAGCTTGAGCGCGTTACCGACTAGATATAGTCGGCCTCACCTCCACGCACAGTTTGGGCTCTGGAACCTTGAAAGGGGCGGGACTCATCCATTTCTCTGGCGGGCTGCCCGCGGGGAGCGGCGGTGGGCTGGTGTTCGGGCTTGCTACATTGCCCACAGCTCAGCCGCCACGTGTTTTGGAGTTCACCCACACGGAGAACGGAGGGTCGCGTCCCTTGGCAACGTGGCGTATGGGGACAGGTCTCTCACTGTGTGTGGCAGCCTACGGGCCAAACAGCAGTGCAGAGGAGTCCCTGGGGGGGGTGGCTACTATGACAGTGAACCCACCGGAGACTCCGTTGTTTCCTGGGGGACTGCAATGCCCATGTGGGTGACGGGACAGTGACACCTGTGAGGGCGGATTTGGGAAGAACGGCCTCCCCTGATCTGACCCCCGAGCGGTTGTTTTGTATTGACCTTCTGTGCTAGTCACAGTTTGTCCATAAACGAACACCATGTTTCGAACACACAAGGGGGTCCATCAGTGCAACGTTGCAACAGGGACACCTTAGGTCGGAGGTCGATGAACGATCTTTGTAGTAGTTTCTGTCCAATGGCCTCGTGTTTTGCGACACTCGGTGTGAAGAGAGGGGCAGAGCTCCAATGACTCACCCACTGGTTGTGAGTGGGAAGTTGGCGGAGGAAGAAGACGGATAGACCTGGCAGGCCCAAGCACATTGTGAGGGTCTTGTTGGGAAAAGTCTGGCGGAGCCTTCTGTCAGGGGGGTCTTCAATTCGCACCTCGGGAGAGCTTCTCTCTGATCCCGGGGGAGGCTGGGGAATGGACTCCGAGTGGCCGTGTTCTGCACTTCTATTGTCGAAAAGCCGGGCTACTTGTAGCTGTGGTCGTAAGGGTATGCGGTGCTTGTCGCGGGCGGCAACCCCGAAAACCGGTGGTGGACACCGGAAGTAAGGGATGCCGAGTCAAAGTGAAGAAGGAGTCCTACCGAGCCTTGTTGGCTTGTGGGACTCCTGAGGCAGCTGACAGGGATTGGTGGGCAAAGCGTGCCGCGGCTCATGCTGTCGTGGAGGCAAAAACTCGGGGCTGGGAGGATTTCGGGGAGGTATATCAGACGGCCCTCAAAGAAATTCTGGCAAACCGTCCCGCGCCCTCAGGAGGGGGAAGCAGTGCTTCACCAACACTGTTTAGTGCAGATGGGTGGAGGGCTGCTGACCTCGACTGGGGATGTTGTCGGACGGTGGAAGGAATACTTTGAGATCTCCTCAATCCCACTGTCACGTCTTCCGAGGGGAGGAAGGCAGAGACTGGGGACCCGGAGGTGGACTCGTCCATCAGCCTGGTCCAGAAGTCACTGAAGTGGTTGGCAAGCTCCTCGGGGCAAGGCTCCGGGCGTTTGATGAGATCCGTCCTGAGGACCTCAAGTCTCCCCGTGCGATCATATCAAATATGTATTAGAAGCTGGCCCGTGGCAGTGAATGCACCTCTAATACTATGAATCACAAAAATGCTTTGCAAATGTGCTGGCCCCGGCCCCCACCACTTCTGCTGACATTATTAGCATATGCTACCTGTCGCCACACTCAATTGAATCCACCCCTTCTGAAAAAACATGCAGATGTTATTGAAAATTTTCAATAAAATATTTAACTTGGCCCACAACTTAGTCACAGTTTTCATTTTGGCCCTCTGTGAATTTGAGTTGACACCCTGACTTAGGCTGAACTGTGTGGAAAACTGTAGGTCTTAGTTTAATCAGTCTCATTCACCAGTTTAACAGAGGTAGGGCAGTAATGAGTAAACTTATACTAATTTTAAAGATCCTATATTACACAAAATGGATTTTTGTGAATGTTAATATGTTTCTAAATCATCTAAAACATACTGGTGTTGTTTTGTTTGTTCATTCACATGTGTTTGAGTAACCCTTCATTATTAGTCTGTATACATCTCCAAAGCTCACGATGTTCTGTTCCACCTTGTGATGCTAAAAAGCGGTAGTTTTTAAGTGAAACAGCTCCTGTTACCTGTCGTTCAGTAAAACATTGGCAAAGTGTTTTTTCTGTGAAAGAGGAGAACTCTTTGTGTTTGTGTGTTAAACATGTGTGATCAAAACACAAACTCCAGGTATGGTTTGTGACGAGGAAAAACAACATTAATGTAAATTAGAAAAAATAGTGTTACTTTTATATTATATATGGGTGTGTGTGTTGTGTCGTTGTGGTGGTGTGTGTTTCTATATATATAATATATATATATAATATATATATAGTTATATATATAAGATAGCTACTATATATATAGTATATAGTGATATATATAGATATATATAGCTATATATACTAGAATCTATATATATATAGAATATATATAGATATATAGATATAGATATTAGATAGATATTATAGTATATAATATTAGATAGAGCATATATAGAGATATATATATTAGATAGATAGATAGATAGATAGATAGATAGATAAGTAGATGATAGTATATGTATATATATAAATTTAAACACTGCTAGAAGTTGTGTAATTTTAATGGTAATTTTCTTAAAACCTTAACACTGTGAAGTCAATAGGTTAATCTGTGAGTCCATTGCCGTTGCCATAGCGATTAACAATTTAAAACAAAAATATTATATCTTTTGAATGGGGAAAAAGCTCTCAGCTGAAAACCTTGAATCAGTAGCCATGTCCCTATTGAACGGCTGCATCCTTTCGAAGTACCCGGCCGACGAAGGCTGCTCTTCCGTGTAGCCTCCGTGGACACAAAGGTCATACCAAAATGGAACAGGTCTATTTCATGAGCTGCTCCTGTCACCAGCAACGAGTCGCTTACGCTTACGCTAATGCTAACCACACCGAAACCACGCATATTGGATCAATTAAAAAGATTACACTCTAGTGACTCTTATGACTAAAAACACAAAAAAAAAATGATAACTAGTATGTGTGACTTCTGTAAAATATAACCCCAATTTGACAATGTTTCTTGTCATAAAATAGCCTAAATGACCTTAAAGTTTCAACAAAACTATTTGAATCTTCAAGTAGGATTTTGATAGATGGTTTATTATACAATCAGGAAGTTCTGGAAAAAAATGTCAGTAATGTGAAAAAACTTTGTCAGTAATGTCAAAAATTACACACATTGTAAAGTTAGTACAAACAAAAAACATTTGCATGTCAGTATACTCTCAAATTGTGTTTCCTTTTTACTGAATCATATGACAGCCCAAAACAAACTCATTATCTTGTTAAAATGAAGTACAAGTCTTATTTTCTGTAACTGGAAACATTACCATGGTATACTTCCTCAATGATAAACCGTGTTTAGGTGTTCTTCAGCTAAAATTAAAAGAAACTACCTTTAACTCAACAGTCAAATAAATATTTTTAAACTTCTGAAAGAATTTAGAAGTTAAGCCTAAACTTTACTCATATGCTGCTTATTAGGGCACATAAGGGGTAGAACCTCACCGTACGGGCCTTGATGAAACCATAGATGCCCAGGTCTTCTGCAGGACTACCTCCCCCTCAGTGACTCTGGATGGGGGGACAGTGGAGACATGATCCAACACACTCAGACCACTCAGTATGATGCATCCCTTGTCAAGGAAAGACTTAGCTAGCTCTACTGCTTCACAGTGGCTTAATGGGCCTTATGTTTGGTCAGTTGAAAGTTCTGCTGAGTCAGAACCTGTAATGACAAACACATAAGAAAGTTATAAAACCATATAGGTTTGGTTGAAATTAGATCCACACTGCATGCCATAAATATTATTCATATCCACTGGCTAGTTATATAGATACAAACTGCCAATTCCCCCCCAGTCATTATAGTACACATTTGAGAAATTGCTTATTTTTCACCATTTAATTTGTGATTTCATTTTTGATCATGATTCAACTAAGTCCTCATTATTATTACAGATTGCAATAGCAATGCAAAAACCCCCCCCCCCCCTTGTCCCATACCTATGTATTAGTAGCAGGTCAGTCCTCCTCCAGTGTAGTGTTAGGTTCACATTTTTGTCAATCTGCATTTGACCCATTTCATACAACACCCGCATCTTATCAGCTACCAGTTCTACGAACCCCAGCAGTGTTTCTGTCATAGAGGAGGCTGCAAATGAAGAAAAGTAAAATGAATATCAAAAACATTTTTTTTTTAAAACAGTTTTCCTCATTATTATAATATTAGGTCTATATGGACATGAAAGACAGGCACAGGTCTCTAGTCTCAAAATCAGTGTATAAGGACAAATCTGCTGTATTCATAACTGGTCATAAATCTGACCAGGACCCAACAGTGTCGTGAATTGGGACATGGCTAGTGACAAAAGTACCATGTTGACATTTACATCTCTTTGTTTAGATTCATCCTTTATATTTATAATTCTTTGTGATTTTTTTTTTTCTTATTTGAATATTTGTCTTAACTAATTTTTTAACTACTTTTTTTTTAACTTTTTGTTTTTGGATCCATTCCTCCCACCTCTGACTCACTCACATTTCCAGGGCATTGTTCATGTAGTTTTGTCTGTGTAACCCTGTGTTACAGAGTGAGGACTCCTCTTGTAGTTTAGACACTCTGTCCTGTGACTGGCTGCTCACCTGTCTTCAGGTAAACTCAGCCTCAACCAACCCCAAATCATCATATACAAACGCCTGGGTGATTGATACAAATGCCTGGTGATCAGTTCCTAAAAATAGGGCCTGCACAATTCTATTGCGATTAGATTTGTAATTTATGCTGAGGATTCACATTTTAAACTACTCCAAGACCATTACAATTTAATAGAAGAACGAACTCTGTAGCCTGTCACGGTAAAAATATTTTCGAAGCATGATATATCGCTGCAGCGAAATATTGGGCTAAAACATAATACTGAAAACTTCACTGACACAAACCTATTTTAAAAATATTGTATCATTAAAAAATCACAAGCTGCAAAAAACTCCTGACTATTGCAAAGAAATTGCAAACCCCCAAAATATATCATTCCAGTTTTCATATATGAATGAAAAGACCATATAGAGTAATTACTGTGGCCTGGACGTCTCTAAACTGTTAAACTAATTCAAGAATCCCACCATACATTTCAGAACATGTTTGTAGAGGTCTAAAAAAGTAGTTGTTGTTTTTTTTTTAAAGAGAGAGACATATTTATAACACCTAAATAATTTCAGTCTTTGAGAGTCTGATAATTGCAGCTATAGTCCAAATAGCATTTTTGATTTGCGATATATTGTGCAGCCCTAACCTCCAACGTGTGGTGTAATCCGATCCAAACGTCTGTGTGATCCTGGTTTTGATCTCTGCTCTTTTCTTTGGGAATGTGGCTGTCTTCACTTTGAATCATGGCTGAATCAGTGCTTCCCCTGCTTCTCAATGATTTTTGTTACTCAGAAAATCCATGTAAATCACAGAGCAATGTGTTAAAGTTAGAACATTGGAGCTGTACAATTTTTGGATGGAAAAAAAAATACATAATTATGATTTTATTACTATTAGGGCTGGGGTACCATTAGTTCTGTGTTATGTCTTTTTTGTCTTCTATGTTGCCAGGGACACACACATGGAAATTTGCATATTTGTTATAATCTGGAATATTTACACTGCAGTTACAGATATGCATTAATATGCTCTGTCCCTGTACAGTAAAACAAATAAAAAAAAAAAAATAATGTGGTGGAAAAAAAAAGTTACTATTACAAATAATTTGGTGTGTAAAAACCAGTTCTAGTGCTCCCTCTGATAACACATTTTCGATGCCTGGTGGGTCTTGGTAGAGCATATAGAGCAAGCAACTGGCAGAATCACAATCAAATTAATGATGAAAATAACATGAAATATATCCATTATATCTTATTTATTTATTCATTTATTACATGTGTTAAATGCTTAGTCACACAACATACATTTGGTTGCATTTGTGACATATTTCATTTGATTTCAAATCAACCTAAATTGTATTGCTTGTAAGTCTTTGTATTGAAAAACAATGAAAGGTACCCAGCCCATTTTTCACTGTTACATGCCATTGAGCATTGACTGCACTGTGCTAAAGACACATTTTTATAATGTGATGAAATGTTAAATGTACAAAAATCTCAATGAGTGTCCTAACTTTATCACATAACTGTCATTGTCATTAAAAAAAAAAAAACAAAAAAACAAAACAAAACACACACACACGCACACAAAAACTCCTGGCGCTTAAGATATAAACTGCTCAACTTTCCATAATGCTTTAAGATTCAAAAGCTTTTATAATACATTTGTAGAGATATAAACTACAGGGTTATATCAGGCACAGGGAGGGCATCTGATACACAGGGTGGGCATCCTGACACACACAGGGACATTTGGGCTGTCTGCAGATGACATAATATCATCTAAATAATTTCAGTTATGCTTATTTCAGCATGCCAATTTAGATGGATTGTTTGGGTCTTGTTTTGTGCATAAAGTGCCCTGATTTTTACGGGGTCCAAATGTCATATTATCCATATGGCTATACAGATGGCCCTCTCTCTGTGCTCCAATTATATTGGCAGAATACTACAGAGAGAACTGCTTTTATAACGGAACCGTTTTGCAAAATATATTCAATTATTGGCCAAGAATTTCTCCTGAATTCCATATTTTTTTTAATACTTACTTTCTCTATTAATGTGTTTTAAGATGCACTATGTAACTGTTCCTGTGGATGATCCTCCACAGAATTCTTTATTTGGATCCCCATGAGCTTCAAAAGTCTTTCATCTGGGTCCCTCAAAGATTATTGTTATTGCTTGGTCTTGAATGTTCCACAGTATGGCATTAAATCTAACTATCTCTGTGGAGACAAGCCAATGACGCTACTTGGCCAAGTTACAGGTCAGATCTGTGGAAATGTGCTTGCAATAAGAACGTATGTTTTTGAAGGAATTTTTATAGCAATGATAACAAAATGTAATTGAAATAAATGAAGATGGACAAGTTTAATTCAGGGAAAAAAATAACATCTCCATGGAGACAAGTATGTGGCAGGCCCTCTTTCAAAACGTTGCATGGTTGCCACTTTAAACTTCAAATAAACAGAAATTAATCATTTATGAATTTAAAGTTATTAATATAATTTACTATTAAACCCAAAATATGTTTGTACTGATGATTTTTTTTTTGTTGTTAAAAATACCTTAAAGGTGCACTCTTTAATTTTTTGCTGGTGGTGACTGAAACGTTTCACAGTATTGAATTAACTTGTCTCTTTTTGTATTCAATTATACGTATTCTTATTGCTCAAAAATGCCTTCAAAAACATTCATTCTTACTGGCAGCAGGGTCGCCTCTTCGTAGCTCTTGCCGTGTAATTTTCACATGCTTGTCTAAGTGGAGCGATAGAGTTTACCATACTGAAGAATATTCAGTGATAAGTAATAACATGTCACTGGAGACAAGCAGGCAGTTCCTCCAAGTAAAATTTAAAGGTTCCATATTAGCCTATTTTCTGATCTTATGTTCTAATGTTACTGCATCACAAACATACCTAAAGTTGTGTTTTGTTTAATTCACAAAGGTTTAACACACAAACCCTGCATATTTAGGCTGAGTTCTTCTCTCAAACAAAAAAGGTTTTTTGTCAGAAAAGTTACACAGTGCACCTTTTAAAGAGGCTGTTTATTCAAAATAAGTATTTCAGGAAATTCATTTTGTTTACCAGAACCTGGTTGATCTCTCAAAAAAGCGTCCCCCATCTATCATAGTATTTTATTTCAGTCACTTAAAATAAAGGCTGTTGTCCTAAAGTCACTCCTCTGTCCTCATCTGTGAATTCATATCTAGAGACATCTCTGAAATTACAGTTGACCGTTCAGAGACTTCACCCAGAGAGAGCATCCCCAGGTTAAATCACTTATGTAGTTTAGAGTAGTTTAAGTCAAGTATTTTGTCCTGAATGTGTTTTAAAGTTACTGGAACTCCTTTCACTCCCCAAAGTAAACATGCCCTTTTCATTTGTGCTCAGAGATTTGAAAATTGCACAAATGCAGGTCATTGCCATCGTAGTGACAATGCGGGGTACATACAAACATGATTAAGCTGGTCTGTGGAACAAGCCTCTCCTCCTCCACACCAGAGGACACAAGGCATGCAGGTTAAACGTTAATACAAACATTTCTAGCTCAAAATGAGGAGGCTCACTGCAGTTACAGAGAGAGGGGGCGACAGTTTTTCAATGGAAAAGTGAATTGGAGTCACACCACAACAAACTGAAAGCAGTCTGCGTGAGACGATATTCAAGTATTAGTATTTTTTATTGTTCATAGAAATACCTTGAAAAAAAACATGTATTCTTAGAGAGCAGGGTCACCTCCATTGCTTCTACTGAGATAGACAAGTTTAATGCCATACTTTGGAACATTAGAGACAAAGCTATAACCTGTCCATAGAAAGCAGGTGTCTTACCTTCCAACAGAAAAGTTACATAGTGCATCTTTATTTTTGAAATTATTTGTGCATCCCCAGAAATATCTGTGTTATCCCTGAGTCATCCAGGTCTGATCTATAGCAAAATAAAAATATAATCTGTCAACTGGACAAAACCTTATAGGAGTGAAGATGTTTCACTGCTCATCCAAGCCGCTTCTTCAGTTCTGGTCAGATTACTGGTGGACACTGCCTTATATCTGTCTGAAGGGAGGAACTATCTACACTGAAACTAAAAGCACATATTGTTTACAGTTTCTGTTTATATGCTTGGTCTATTGTGCTACCCTAAGTGTGCGCTGTGCCTGAGTCCCACTTAGCATAGTCATTCAAGCCTCTAATGAGTGATTTCATACCTGTTCCATATCTTGGCTAGCCCTGTTGTTTTTTCTTTTGTTTGGTTTGGGTCTGAGGATGGAGTTATAGTTAGTTTGCCCACCCCTGACGGTGGGCAACCCCTATGTGACACATTGGCCACAACGGGGTCTAAAATTTGACGAGAGAGGCCGGGCCAGGATGTGGACATATATTTATTACATACGTATCATGTGTGTGTATGTGTGTGTGGTGTGTGTGTGTGTGTGTGTGTGTGTGTGTATGTGTATGTGTGCGTGTGTGTGTGTATGTGTATATCACACCATTTCTTTTCTATGGCTAAGACGTGTACCTCACTGTCTTCAAAGAAGTGGTTAGTGGCTTTGAAATGGAGATGTACAGCAGACTGGGGTCCAGAGGAGCTCTTGCGATGGTGTTGGTACATTATCTTATGGAGAGTATGTTTAGTTCCTCCAATGTAACGCTCATCACTGCACTCTTCACTATACTGAATGAAGTAGACCACATTGCTTTGTTTATGGCTTGGGGTTTTGTCGTTTGGGTGAAACATTTTCTGTTTTAAAGTGTTAATAGGTTTGAAATAGACTGGAATTTGAAACTGTCTGAAAATTCTCTGAAGCTAGATGATGTCTGAGGCTCCCTCAGACATTGTCTATCTCCTATCTATAACGCTATCCTCAGACCCAAAAACAATAAAAAGAAAACAATAGGGCTAACCAGGATAATAATAATCCTAATAGGTGTGAAATCGCTCTTTAGGGGTTTGAATGACTATGCTAAGTAGGACTCGGGCACAGTGCACACTTAGACTAGCACAATAAGCCTAGCCTATAAATATAAACTGTAAACAATAGGCGTTTTGAGTTAGTCAGTGTAGTTAGCTCCTCTCTTCAGATAGATATAAGGCAGTGTACACCAGTAATCTGATCAGAACAGAAGAAGCAGCTTGGATGATCAGTGAAACAAATTTCATCCAGCTGACAGATTTGATATTTTTCTTTTGCTAACCATCCTCAGAAATGAACTGAACATGTTTATATCACATATTGATGTAATAGTTGTAAATGCTTGGATGCAGTTATGAATAAATTAACATTACAAAATCGAAATTTAGACCCATGCTTTCTCTGTGGTTCGGTGTTTGGTGGTGGAATTCTTCTGTACCTTTAAGGCAAAACTGTGTCTTGCCATAATTTCATGTGTGAGACCCAAGTATTGATTTCTTAATGAACATACAAAACTAAAAAAAAAATATGAAGAACATTTTTTACTCACCAAATTATGATTTTTGCTCTTCTCAGCATTGTAATCCAATGTTACCTGTGTTATTCGTTTGTCCGTCCTTCTATGTCAAGGCAGGAAAATGCTCTATTGCTCAGCCAAGCTCAAAATGTTAGCTTGATATTGTTGCAAGCCAATCCTGCCTTTTTTGCAGCATTTAAGCTCCACAGCTGCATTATTATTTGTCCCGTCTTCATGTGTTTCTGTGTAAATATTTCAGTGTTTTGTCTTGTTTCTAACCCTGTGTATGTGTGGTTTTCTATGTTGCTTTTTGCAGCCGGGACTTGAGGAGAGAGAGGAAAGTTTGGTACGACTTCCCTCAAACTGAAGATAACCCCGCACCTGCAGCTTTGCACAGCACAAACATTTTGTGACATCAGCAGTCATTAAAATGTTTTCAAATTCTGCCATTTCAATATGTGAACAACAGTGTAATTGGATCAATCAAATAACTTTGATTGGATCAGTCAAATTGCTTAAATGGAATGCTCAGTAATTGTAAGATACATGCAGTTGTCAGATCACATATTGAAAGTTGCCATGTTACGTTTACTGCTAAATGTGTTGAATTTTAAAGATTTAAATTGGGATATTTTTTGGGTTATGTGGTTGCCCACGAACCAAAAGATCACCCATTCAGATCTTGTGTGTTATTTAATCAAAACTAAATCAATACTCCATACTGTTTGAAATCATTTCACTCTGAAGAGTGATATATAAAACAAATTTATTTCAGTGAACAAAAGAACGAAAACACATTAAGACAAATAAATGATAGAATGATTTCATGAATTTATTTTATTATTGTAAGCCCTTTCATGGGCTTAAGACACCGTTAACAAAATACACCAGGCCAGTTGCCAAATGTGTGTTATAAACACAAATGGACTAATTTAAAGACCTACAATTTTATAAACTGCTTCCTTGAACATTTCTGGCTGATTTTTCTTTGGACCTTAAAAGATTTTCCAGTTGTCTGGTCCGACACACTCTCCTGGCTCTTGTTTTGGCTGTTTTTATTCACACCTTGGTTCACTGTGATGGAAAAACTCACAGCTCATTCATTAAACTCTGCTTTTCACTGAAGGTCACGGCTCGTCTCCTGTTTCCACCACAGCTTTTGGTACCTTTCTGCTAATCTCAGTGATCTCCTGTGTGTATATGGCTGCTCCTCATGAGATATAAACCTCCTCTTCTCCCTGATGAGTCTAATTCAACGTTTTTTTAGAGTTTTTATTATGTTGTTTTTGCAGAGGACCATCACGCTTGGAGCCGGGGACAGACAGGTGATTCAAACTCCCGTCACAGACTCTCTCCCTGTGAGTGGCAGCAGCAGCGTCGCTCAGCTCTTCAGGCAACTCGGTACGAAGCATTTAAAGGAACTAGTTTTGCTAAATAGGTTTTATTCCCGTCACCTCACACCATAATTGAAACCGAGGTGGAGACAGGTCAAAATTCTCAGGTGGAGTTTGCTGTGTAACTGCACGTTTTGTTTGCTCTACCTCCTCTTAGAAAGAGATACCAAGTGAAGTCAAATAGTAATAAAAATTGAATTGCACTCTAGTGGTGAAGTTTTTGACTTGTTCCCTACTCCCTCATAAGAATAGAAATGTGTTACTTATGTTTAAACTCTTAAATCCTTTTCCCTTCCCTTCCTTCTCTCTCACCCTTTCCTTCTCTCCCCCTCTTCCTCTCCTTCTAATTCCCCCTTTCCCCTCTCTCTTCAGGTATCGCAAATGTGCTCGGTCTCTTCTGTGCGGCTCTGACTGAACATAAGATCCTGTTTTTGTCGAGCAGTTATCAGAGACTGACTGACGCGTGCAGAGGGCTGTTAGCCATCATGTTCCCGCTTAAATACAGGTCTGGACACAATCTACACTACATACAGTACTGCCATTAGATTTACAAAGGACAGTTAAAAATATTATTTGAATCAAATTGATACTAGATTTTTTAGTAATAAGAGTAAAACATAGTACTAGAGCTCTTTAGTTGTTTAGTTAATTTTATTTCAGTAAAAATGTTGTGTACAACAGCACAAAGAAGAAGTGAGTGAGAGAGAGCTGAAGATTTGGTATTTTTTGGTATTTATCCGTAAAAAAGTCAGATTAAAAGTCATGATTCACAAGTTTAATCTGTCTTTATATAAATGCACTGTTTCCTTCCTACTTTTTTCTGCATACGTAGTAGTTTTTGCATGAACTACCCTGCAGGTGTAGTCTTGTAAGTGCAGTTTGGGTCAGATAGATACCGTATTTTCCGGACTACAGAGCACACCTAATTAAAAGCCGCATGCTTAAATTTTAGAAAGAAAAAAATTGTACAAGGGCAAGTATTCCACGTAGTAATATGAAAAGTTAGCTCAAAAACATTAATTTGCGAGGAACCACTAGTGCAGTTTTACATGCTTTTTTTTTTACAGTATATGCAGGCGTGTGTTCTGCATCCTGATTGGCTAAAGGAGGTGCCGTGTCTCCTGTACAGGACAGACTACGTTAAGCCAAATTTACCAAAATGTTCGATGCTGCAGCGTGACTCTGAAACACGTCAAGATCGTGATGGACACCCTTGCATTTGAGGACAAACGCCTCTGACGTGCGTTGTGGACCCTCTGGATGCGCGTCCAGAGCGTCTGTTGCGGTCTCCGAGTGCCTTTGGATGTTTAGTTTTCCCTGTGTCTTTGTGAACACTGCAGACCAGGAGAGTGTACTTTAGTGTATTTATTGCATAAAACTCATCAATAGAGGTGATCAGCTCTGCAGCATCTCTGATGCTTGAAAATGCACCGCAGAAATGCAGCGCGGCCAAGACGTGCGTCCACAGGGACTTTACATGTGAAACAACAACAGACAGAGGGAGGAAAATAACATAAGGACGACAACAGAATAAGTTTTAACAAGGAGCAAAAAAGGGCTGTAACCATGCAGATGGAGTCTGCTTTAGTTTGTAGATCAGTGACAGCAGGAAAAAGAACTTTACGAGACATTACGACAGAGCGGCGCCAAGACGAAGAGGCGGGGACAGAGGAACTGAGAAATACACCTGCAGCCGCAAAACATATAGAATATTTTCCACTGTATATCTTACGGGGAAAAAAAAAATGAATAAGCCGAACTGCACCATAAGCGGCAGCGGTTAAAGTGCAGAAAAAAGTAGCGGCTTGTAGTCCGGAAAATACGGTAGATACGGAATAGTTTTTGGCATATCCCTTTTTAGTTGACCAATCGATTTGCAGCACAGTTGACTATATCACTACACTGTACAGTAATGTCAAATGTATCCAAATCTATGGTTATTAAATATATTTGTCTGATTGCAGCTTCACATACGTCCCCATTCTTCCCGGTAAATTGCTGGAGGTCCTGAGCACACCCACCCCCTTCATCATCGGAGTCAACTCATTCTTCAAATCAGAGACACAGGAACTGGTGCGTCTACTTCCTATGAGTACTGTTACTTCTGGTTCCGAAATATTGCATATATTTTAGTTTGTGAACTAATTTCTGAGTCTTGATATTGAATTTATCTGTACAACCTGAACGCATCCATATGGGACCGTTCCTAGTTTTAAGACACGCTATGTGGAAAATGCAACGCTCAGTTCAGGTAGTTTAAAGGCCCTGTTATTACATTATACAAAATGGACTCCTCTGAGCTTTAAGGAGCTTTATAATGCTGATACCTCCTCTTCCTTGAAAACGTACCTCAGCCTAAATATGCAGGATCTGTGTGTTAAACATGTGTGAATGAAACAAAACACAACTATGATATGTTTGTGATGAGGAAACAATATTATAACGTAGATCAGAGAATAGAGTAACATGGGCCCCTTCAAAATCCTTGCTAGATAATATTGGACCTGTAATGTTATTTTGGATCACTTGTATTTTTACCGCTGTCCAAAACATAGTAAATCACTTATTTTGAATCCATAAAAACGGCTTGGCAATATTTTGAATTACCGTAATTTCACGGCTATAAGGCGCGGTTAAAAGTTGTGAACATCGCAGGAGCGATGGATGACAGACGGCGAACACGCCGGGCAAGTTACGCCACGATTTCTGAATGCATTGTGGATGCTTCCGCTAACGGTGTGACTTTTGTATGTGTTAAATGCAGAAAAAGCACGAAAAAGCACCCGTAACTGAAGCTGCGCCTTATAATCCGGTACGCCTTATAGCCGTGAAATTCCGGTAATATAATGTATGGTGTTTTATATTTATATTTTGGATTCAAATGTGATAAAAGCAATATTAATAAATTAATTGAAAATGTATACAACTATATTTTTCATACTTTGAAATGCAGTATATATAGATATAAATATGATATGATGTTATATTATATGTGTATATCAGTGACGTGTGGTGAGGTTCATGGCTGGTGAGACAATCAGATTTACAAACATGTAAACCAGGTGTTGGCAAGTAAATATGGCCAATTTCCAAACACGGCCAATTTTTGACTTGCTAACTCTAAATTGTAGCTTGCTGTCACTATTCTGCTGCCCCAGGAATTGCAAGAATCCTTGGGCTCACAAGTGCCTCCTGCCATGAGGCCAAGTAACTACGTGCCTCACCTGGTGCCTTTTCACAGCCGCTTAAAGCAGCAGCTGTCACTGCTGAGCTACAGCACAGTCAGTCCATGGTGAGGCATGAATGGCTGGTGCCTCTCTGCAAGTCTCTTCTCAGTATTTGAAGGATAAAAGTAAAAAATCAGGGATTTTGAATTAAAAAAAAAAAAATATATATATATATATATATATATATACATATATATGTTTATTTATTTATATGTATGTGTATATATATATATATATGTATATATATATATATATATATATATATATATATATATATATATATATGTATATATATATGTATATATATGTATATATCTATGTATATGTATATATACACATACATACACAATTTTGTGCGGAACTCAAAAAATTCACAGTCTGAGGATCATTCGGTCGTCTGATAATTCATCTGAACAGATTCGTCATTAAAATAAATCCAGGAATTCATCTTTAGTGACAACAAAATGGCATGCTATACTACATGTCAAATTACAGTACCTGTATTACATAAATTATCAATGACCCTGTGCGACGGTTCAGTTCAGTTTTAATCAAAAACAAGACATTTTATCCTGTGCCAAGTTTGACCACCACTCTGCCCGCTTTAAATTCACGATCAAAGAATATCAGTTATTACATTGTGATGAGGTTTACTACGGGAGATCTGACACTGCCATCTTGAAAAACCATTTTGCATTTTAATCACTATCTAGGTTTTATCTTTTAATATTTCAGTGTTTTACAACATCTCATCATTATTGGGGTTATGGGTCAGAGTTTATCCATTGGGTGATCTAAATAGCTGAGGTCTTATAATGAGACACTGTTGAGAGTAACTACTTTGAATACAGCAATACTACTGTTGCCTTTTATGTGATGATATATTGATACTTTGCAACATACCCAGGGGGGTTAAGCTGTCTGGAGGCACTGCTCTGTCTGAAGGTGAAATCTGCGTTTAGTTTAAACACAGTCTTACCATAGAGAATTGTCTAGGCATGGGACAATACTGAAATCTGGTATCATGATTACAAAAATAAAAAAAATCGCAAAATAATTGCGATTAACGATTGTATCACGATAATTATAATGTAATACGAATAATTATAATTTTAGTATTATAAACAGGTCTCCTGTTTTTAACAGCTGTTATCGAATTGTACTTTGTTGAAACGAAAACAACCGTGATCTAGAAGAGATCCTCGGGATATGTATTTTTTTTCTGCACCTTCTGGTGATATAATGTTGATTATCTTTGTTGTCGATTATCATAATTATATAAAATGTTCCGCGAACGATTATTGTCTACTCGTTTTATCACAATAAATTATATTATTGTTTATTGTCCCATCCCTAGAACTGACCTAGCTGGATTTACAGCAGGTGAATGTTCCAAGGTATGCCATTAAACTTATTTCCTTGGACACAAAAAAAGGGCACATCCAAGCCAAGTTACAGATCAAGCCTGTGGAAAGGAGACCCCGCTTACATTAAGTATGCATGTATTTCCATTAAACTTATTTCCTTGGACACAAAAAAGGGCACATCCAAGCCAAGTTACAAATCAAGCCTGTGGAAAGGAGACCCCGCTTACATTAAGTATGCATGTATTTCCATTGTATTTGTTTTGTAAAATTTAGGTCTATATATTGGGAATTTGTTATGTTTAAGTTATCATAGTCATAGTAATACAAAAAAATCTACAATGTTGGAGAAAACAAATCATCATACATTCAGTGCTGGTTTATGTATTCTGATGCCTATAGTACCTGATTTTTACCATCTTAAAAATGTGAAAAACAGAATTAGTTCATTTTAAACGGTTTGCAGTGGTCCAAAGTTATTCCTCATTTACCTTATGTATAGAGCATCATAATTATTCACCACAATGAGTTTCTAAGCACTTTTCAGAACTCTGAGACCAGAGGGGAATTTTGCCATCATGCTAAACCTAAAAGCAACAAGCATGCTAATGCTTACGTCCTGAAACTCAGACCGTAAAATGCTTTGTAATTTGATGTAAACAGTACAGTACACAGCAGACATATTTTGGCCTCTAGTTATACAATATGTCTGTACTGAGCCAAAAATGTGGCAAACATCAGGTACAGGTACAGGTACTTAAACTAGTATTTTGTGTGTTTTTTAGCTGGATGTGATCATTGCTGACCTGGACGGTGGAACAGTGACGATCCCCGAGTGTGTCCACATCTCTCTGCTGCCTGAACCTGTGCTCCAGCAAACACAGACTCTGCTGTCTATGGTGAGGAACTGGGACCAACATTCAGTTTGTGTCTCCAATACTCACTCATATTATTGGGTCCAAATGTATTAGTCATCTGCTATTTTTATCAGAAGTAAGATTTTTACAGCAAGGAGTTTATAAGGGTTACAAAATGAAATGCAAAAAAATTAGATATTGTTTTAACTAGACTGTGGTTGAAGTGGGACTAAACACCTAAACTCCGTCCTTAGCCATATTTCACATAGAGCTGCTAAACTGAGCAATACCTGAAGGACTTAAGTGGAGAGTGAGGGGGGAGGAGGGGCGCAGTCTAGAGGAGTAAAGCGGTCAGTCAGGGGGGAGAAGGGACTTACAAGGAATATTGTGATTAGTCGAACAGGTATTCACACTTAAAACGCCGCTCCTGCAGCCAGGTGTTTGTAATCAGAAATAACTAGCTGTAATCAAAGGAGTTTTGCGTGATGTCACGTAGTTCTTGAAATTGCAGAGACCACTGGAGGCAGCACATACTTAGATTTAGTTTGCACTAAAATTGACCAAAAATGACTAGGAACAGTGGATAATGCTATTAAAACACCATATGCATAGTTTTATACCAAAAAAGTTTATTTACTTCTTCAGTCTTCAGATCAGTTTGCTGCTGGATACAGCATTGTATCTACCCGAAGGAAGGGGCTAACTACACTGAAGCTGTAATCATCTATTGTTTATGGATTCAGCCTAATGGGTCTACATTCAGTTTTAATGGGCCTGGTGGCTCACTCTAGTGTTCTCTTTGTTTCCTTTGTTTGCTTTGGGTTGAGGATGGAGTTATATATGGAGGACAGGTGACGTCTAAGGCCCCCATTCCTGTTTAAGGAAGGATTGTTTTTCCTAACAAAAATTGCTTCTTTAACTTCCCTCTCAAATCATATATTTTTTTGGGCTAAGATCTGTACCTCACTATCTTCAAAGGAGTGCTTAGTGGCTTTGAGATGGAGATGTACAGCGGACTGGGGTCCAGAGGAGCTCTCGCGACGGTGTTGGTACATTCTCTTATAGAGTGACTGTGTAGTTTCTCCAATTTAAAGCTCACTGCTCTCTTAACTATACTGAATGGAGTAGACCACATTGCTTTGTTTATGGCTCAGGGTTTTGTTCTTTAGGAGAACCAGTTTCTGTCTTAAAGGGTTTGTAGGTTTGAAATAGAATGGAATTTGAAACTGTCTGAAAATTCTCTGAAGCTTTTCCGACACACCAGCTGCACCTTTACTTCTCGGTTCAGATTCCCTGTTGTCCTGTTTTTTAGCTCTCTTAAATCTATTGAAGGCTCATTTTGGATATCCACAAGCTGAAAGGGCTTTCTCCACGGGTTCTTCCTCCTTCACTTTTTCCTCTTTGTTTGTGGGCATCACTTGAACTCTGTGTTGTTGTCTACTGATAACTCTGAGTTTGTGCTGCAGTGGATGGTGTGAATCAAACTGCAAGTCAGTGTGTTTGGGTTTCCTGAAGACTTCTACCTGGAGTCCACGGTCCTCTCCTATAGTTACTGCACAATCTAAGAAGGCCAATTTGTTCTCCTTGGCCTCTTCCCGTGTGAACTTGATGTTTGGATCCACCACATTAATATGTGCGGTAAAGGGTTCCAGATCTTGAATTTTGATTTTAGTCCAGTTGTCATCCAGGTATGGATACCAATGTGTGGGTGGAGTGCTTGGAAATTGTTCCATATATAGGTTAGCTATAATAGGAGAGACTGGTATTGTTTAGTTCCACTTTAAATGTATTGATGGCAAGATTATTCAGAGATCATAACTATGAAAATTTTACCAGCTTTAATAAGTCATTTAATTAAATCTACTCTACTCTACATTTGGGTTTTTGCCCAGTACACTCAAGAACACTACTTAAATTCAGCCCAGTTATGTTTGAAGTTTCAACATATACTTTTCTTCCCATCAAAATTAATTAATTGATATATTCCTATTTGACCATATTTGGTATGGCAAACCATGTAATGTGATTCTGAGTTAGCTGCTTCTGTTCATTGTGGTCTTGAGTGGTTCGCTCCTTGCTCCTGGTTGCCTTGTTGCCGTTAATGTGGTTACTGTTGTTTTGCTGCTGTTTTGTTGTTGTTGTTGTTGCTGTTGTGAGTCTTTTGGTGATTTATTTACATTTAAGGTTTTTATTTGGTCACTTTTTATTCTTATGCTGAACTATGATAATTATGAAATATCTTTTGTTAACCTTATTATTTACACATTTATAGTAACATTAATGTTTGAGAGAAGATTGCAGCAATATATTTGTGACTGAGAGTTCTTATTTAAATGGAAAAAGAAAAAAAACACCATTTGCATTTTGCCATAAAAATACATGAGGCTTTAATAAGGCTACTCTGACGTAATGCAAAGAAATATTTCGACTTGCCACAGTATATAACTTTTTAGCAAAAAATAGACTAAATTAATACATTTTCTTCTTTCTTTTTGTGTGTTTGTTGCACTGAAAAACTATGGCTATAATATTCCACAGTATGACTTCAGTTTTCATGGAAACATGCATGGGACATGCCACCTCCTGAAACTTACATGCTGTACCTTTAATTGAACATTTTGCGCAGGTTTTGGACCCAGAGTTGGAAGTAGCTGACCATGCCTTTCCCCCAGTCTCCAATCAGCCCTCCTCACTAAAAATACAGGTAAAGTTTGGTTTGAACTTAGCATCTCTCTTTAGTTTGAGTGTTTTTCAAATGTTCCAGTTGTGATTTCAGGACAAAGAGATCCGGGCCGTGTTCCTCTGGCTCTTCGCTCGACTCTTTCAGGGATATCGATGGTGTTTACACATAATTCGCATCCACCCTGAGCCCGTCATACGCTTCCATAAGGTACACACAAAACAACACTGTTAGATTTAAGTAATATCTAAAATAATGTTAAGAACTAAAGAAAATCATACTCCTGGGTTTAGGCCTGTCACAATAACAAATTAGCAATATGTTGCTGAAGTAAATATAGACAGTAAATGATAATACTGAAACCAATTTATGCCACTGACACAATAACCCAAAAGGACATCTAAACCACAAAAACTATTCTGAATCTACAAAATGGTTAAAAAACATGAACTGCAATAAATAAAAAAATAAATAAACAGCAGAATGAAATCTATATCAGAATTGCATCTGTAATGAGTCATAGAAGTTATAAATTCAACATTTTATAGCTCAAATTTTGTCCTATAGCTAAATAAATAACCAATAAATTCCCAGTAGTGCAAAGAAAATATACACACGATAAATATCGACCCAAAAAAAATTGTTCCAGCTTTCACATATTGAACGATAAGGCGATATAGTAATTATCTTGACAGGCCTACCTGGGTTGCTAGTGCCTACACCTGCAGGCAGAGGATACAAGGTTTTCTTTAACCCTAACCTTAGCTGCAGAGGCTGCAATAGCACTCATTAATGATTGGCTGATTGGATAGTCCATTGTTGTTATCTGCTCTCAGGCTGCATTCCTGGGCAAGAGAGCCCTGTCAGAGGATGACTTCCTCATGAAGGTTCTGGATGGGATGGCCTTCGCTGGGTTTGTGTCTGAGAGAGGAGCTCCCTACAGGACCACAGACCTGTTTGACGATGTGAGAATACATGTCTTTAATTCATCACTCATACTGTCTGCATCTTGACTTGAAGAACCATATAGTTAGAATGAGTTGTCAATGTGGTGTATTCACTCAAAATCGTGTCAAGAATTAAGTCCTTATACTTCCGTTGTCCTTATTTAATAAGAGGAATTCATAAACAGTACAGCACCTATGCAATTTCAGTTGTGCTGCTCTCAACTTGGAGTCAGAGTCTGCTTGCTCTAAATCAGAATTATTGGACTTAAAACTGGAGTACCCCACTCCAGTTTCATTTCACAGTGTGAAAAAAGAGGTCCTAAACCTGTGCAAGGTCCGGAAAATGAATGCATGTGGACATTTGAGCCAAAGAGTTTGTGAGAGCTACCGACGAGTTGGAATTAAATATATGCTTCCTCCCTCCACTGTGTTAAAATTAAGTAACTTAGCTTTAAATAGACAGCACAGTGGCGTAGCAGTTAGCGTTCTTGCCTCATAGTAAGAAGGTCCTGGGTTTGAAGGGTGGAGTTTGCATAATCTTCCCATGACTGCATTAGTTTCCTCCAGGTGTCTCCACCACTAAAAACAGAAGAATAGAACAGGGTTCGGCAACCTGCGGCTCCATAGCTGCATGCAGCTCTTTCATCCTTATACTGCTGCTCTGTGTAGCTTGGGAAAATAAATTATAAGTATTTAATTGAACTGTGTTTTATTTGTGTTAGTTCTTTTTGAAATTGTAGTTTCATGTGGAAAATTATTGTAATGTTGAAATATTAATAAAATAAAATAATATTTTATTATTTTTCGTCGCTCAAAATAAGCGTCACACTCGCGGAAAAACACAGCCCCGATTTACAGACGCTGTGCAGAGTTTCAGGAGCAGGAGGATCTGTAGCACTACATGGATTTCATAAAGCAGTGATCCCTAACCACTGGGCTGGTTACGGTCCGTTACGTATTTGCTACCAGGCTGCACAAAAATGGTAAATTTATCAGCGACCGCCTCTTCTCCGACGTAACTTTGGCCCGTCCCTCATGACATACTAATAAGCTTGTTCGTAGATATATAATGAAAATCCTGATGAGCCAAGAGTGGAGCCAAGAGTGGAGCCTACAAAAAAGGTTGGGGACCCCTGTCATAAGCACACTACAGTATAGTTGTTTACACAAAGCGAAAGAGTGAAAAAAAAAACAAAAAAAACAATATATGCAGGGTTACCTTCATTTTAAATGTCAAAAAAAAAAAAAAAAATTGCGGTTCCCAGTGCTTTTTTTTTCATGTTAACCGGGTCAAAATGGCTCTTTGGGAGATAAAGGTTGCCGACTCCTGGAATAGAAGAAAGAATAGAATAGAAAAGTAGAATAGGCTCCTCTCCTCTGGGGCCTGGACTCCCCTGAAAAGGAGATTCTTAATCACAGTGGGACTGTCCTGATTGAATAAAGGTTAAAAAAAAAAATAATAATTAAAATGATTTGTAGATCAATCTCTCTGTTTGATTGTGCAGCTCGTGGCCAATCAAGTGGAGAGGATTCGCCAGGCAGAAGACAACCCACACAGAACCATGAGCCACATCAAGGAACTGGCAGAACAACTCTTTAAAAATGTAAGTCACGTCTCATCATGCACTCCTATATACACTTAAACTCAGCTGAGTAGTCTTATCATTTATTTTACCTTCTATCCTCTGCTATTTTGTCCTTATATTGTCTTCTTCCTCCTCCTCATCTTCCTCTGTAGGAGAACCCGTATCCCGTTGTATCCATGCACAAACTGCAGCGTCCCTCAGAAAACACCCAGACTCAGCCCTCCCCCTTCCCCCCCCTTGACGATGTAGCTGTTCAGCTCTTCGTAGACCATGCTGCTGCTAAACTCAAAACAGCGCCCCCTGTGGTGAAGGCCGAGGTCAAGGCCATGGTGCCCTCTGGACCTCCTCTGGGTAAGAACTGGCAAATTATTTTCTGTAGTTTAAAGGAACGCGCACCTAACCTGCAGATAGAGAGCACATACACATGGACAGGCCTCATGTAAACACTCCAGAATTCACTGACTGAGCTGCTGAGGTTTAGGTAGTGACCATTTAGATCACAGAGACTCCTTTTAGGTTTAAAGAAGGGGTATTTTATTTCTGTGGGGTATTAATGCTAACACATATACACTTATGTATACATAACACTTATTTGGATCACCATGTTACCTTTTATTGTTTTAAAAATGCTAAATTCACAAAAAAGAACATATTAACATGTCAGGTTTGTGAAGTTGTAATGTATCGTTTTGTGCCATGCTTTTGTATATTTATGGAGAATTTTCGTGCGGGAGCATGGATTGTGGGTGGAGCATTGGACAGAATCCTACAGCTAACCGTAAGGAGGGTTTGAATTGGCAAAACACAATTCAAACATGCATGGGTGACATATAAAACCATTACAGGCATGTTTTTGATGATGGAACAACATTATAACATGGGAGAAAAAACAAAAAAAAAGAAAATAATTTCGTATAATACCCTCTCTTTAAACCAACTGGCAACTCAAATGAGAAAGTCATGTGAGGCTCATTCTGCTTTCTGATTGAATAATAATAACAAACATCAAGGCCTCCATGTCCAGTGGTTTGTCATTAATGTTAAAGGCAAATGTTTGTTCTTGTTTCCCAGGTGACACAGTGGACAGGAACAGTCATGTGATGGCAAACAGTGCTCGCAGACTGGAGGTGGTCAGAAACTGCATCACCTACATCTTTGAGAACAAGATGCTGGAGGCCAAGAAGGTAAAAGTCATACACAGAATATGCATAGAATAGGCCTGCAAGATTAATCATAATCAAATTTAAGTAACTTAATTTCTTTCACAAGCAACAAAATCTTTTGTCTTATTCTGCATAAAAACTGCTAACCCTGTAGTTTAGATCTGTACAAACATGTTCTGAAATCTGATTCTAGTATTAGTTTGTCAGTTCAGATTTCAGTCTTTTTGTTAATTCCTCTGGATGTATGAACTTTGAACATCTAATCACAATCACAATGCTTGTCAGAAAAATCGCAACTGGACATTTTGCTCAAATTGTTCAACGCAAACATGAAACAACAGTATGAATTTATGATGTACTTTTGCCAACCGGTTCACCTCACTCACTAAAACAGTGAATTTGTTTTGCTAAAAATGTCAGAAAATTGCAGAGGTTTTCTGAAATTGTAAATAAAATTTCAACAATGTTCTAGTGAATTATGGATGGACCGATATGCCAACTGATAAATTTGGGTTAAAAATATATGTATATATTTGTTGTTTTTTTTATCAGTGGGAACAGCTCCTGAGCCCAGTTATTCAAATATTTATTTATTTTTTTGTTGAGAGTCACTGAAGGATGGGTCAAATGCACAGGACAAATGACCTTATGGGGGAAAAAAAGGCTAATCTAACCTAAACCTAACCTTGCCTGAGGATACAACCACTGTATGCATACTTGTGGGAATTTTTGTAATATAATTTTTCTGTTGTTTGTATCTGATGCCTGCTGTGCTGAAAGCTTTGGTAGACAGCCATAGTATAATCACTGAACATGAATAGCTTTTACATTTGAAAATGCTGTTGTTCTGTTGTTTGTAGCTGATGCCCGCAGTGCTGAGAGCTCTAAAAGGCCGTGCAGCTCGGATGTGTCTAACTCAGGAGTTAAACCAACACGTACTTCAGAACAGAGCTGTGCTGGACGACCAACAATTTGATTACATCGTCCGAATGATGAACTGCACTCTACAGGTTAGGCACGCTACATTGAAGTAGACATAATATGCTTTTGCAAGCTCTCTCTATTTAACTACTGTATAACATAAGTAGATCATCATTTTACATTTTGTTGCACTGTAAAATGTAATATTGATCTAGAGTGGCTTAATAATAGAAACCAGTCCGTTGACTTGATGTGGTAAACTGTAGAAGTGATTGGCCATGCCTCTTCGTATATAGGACAACTCAGGATTACTCAAATATGCTTGAATCGGTTAGCTTTACTAAGTACTCAGAAAAATGAAGTTTTCACCTACCCCTTATCCCCACCCACAACTTTTGTACTTACTTTGTACTCAAGCGTTTTAGACTCTGGGTCATGTATGTAGGGTTCAAAAATATCAGGTAGCCATTTTTCAACAATAAAAAAACACTGCTCACTATGGTGAAATGCCACTTTAAAGATGCAGTGCGGTCTTTCAAACAAGGATACCTTATATTTATGTACATTTGTGGTCTATTTTACAGTCCATCCTTTTTTGATTTGATACTCGGATTGATTGAAAAAAGGTGAAATATTTGTCACAGTTAATGAGAAGTGCAGTGTTTTTGTTTAAAAAATTTTCTCTGGTCACATCAATGTAATAGTTTTGAATGGGATTTGTTGCCTAGTCATGAGTTTTATTGTTGAACTAACTAAACGACTCATCTCCCTCCAGGACTGCTCTCACATGGACGAACACGGCATCGCTGCTGCTCTGCTCCCATTGGTCACAGCCTTCTGCAGAGTAAATTCATTTGACTTAGTTTCTCATATATGTATACACACACATATACATAGTTATATATGTATGTACGTGTGTGTGTGCGTGTATATATACACATATATATATATATATATATATATATATATACATACACACACACATATATACACACACATATATATATATATATATATATATATATACATATATATGTGTGTGTGTATAATTAACATATATAATTTGTTATTCCTCTTACAGAAACTGGGAGCAGGGATCACACAGTTCGCCTACAGCTGTGTCCAAGAGCACACGGTCTGGACAAACATGCAGTTCTGGGAGGCCATGTTCTACAGTGATGTTCAGAACCATATCAGAGCGCTGTATCTGGAGAGCGAAGACGAGCAGGGCAACCATGTGAGAATACCTGTTTTATTGTACCAAAACATTACTGTACATTACAAGTAGGGACGATCCAAATTTTTTTTTTTTTTTTGAGCCGATATTGATAGCTGATATTCGGTTTACTGCTGCTACTAATCCTATCAGTTGCCCTCCAGGGAACAGTGAAAAACTGAGCAGAATATGTCTTTCTACCCCATATTTACCTTGTGTTTGTCCCTGTCAGGAGCAGGAGGGTGGCGACAGCAGGCGAGAGCTGAGTGCATTGGAGCTAGCATCAGAGCAGAGCCGACTGTGGCCGACTCTGAGTAAAGAGCTTCAGACTGAGCGCGTGCAAAAAGAGGAGAGCACTGTGTTCAGTCAGGCCATCCACTACGCTAACCGCATGAGCTACCTCCTCCTACCCCTGGACACGAGCAAGAACCGGCTGCTGCGGAGCTCTGGGCTGGGAGACGTGGAGAGTGTCAGCAACAGCTACGTCACAAACAGGTACAGGTTAATGCTAACAGCTACATCACTAACAGGTACATGCTAATGCTAACAGGTACAGGCTAATGCTAACAGCTACGTCATGAACAGGTACATACTAATGCTAACAGGTGCAGCACAAACAGGTACACGCTAATCCTATGTGAGAAATAGGTACACGTTAATGCTGACAGGTACAGGCTAATGCTATCAGCTACGTCACAAACAGGTAGTTAGTTAGAATATTTAATATATACAAGTCTGTAAATATAAACAAATCTGGTTGCTCTGGCACAGTGGAGGGAGTGAGTAACCAAGCCATTTTAGATCAATGTTGTGCACAATGTGTGTAGAATGAACAAAATGTAAAATGATTTTTGTTATTGTTCAATACTAATACTAGAATACTAACCTCCATAGAACTAGAGTTATTTATGGGGTTATTAGATGGGGTCTTGAACATTTGGTATTGCACTTCACATCAAAACAATGCAGTTGGATGCTCTAAACATAATTTAATTGTTTTCTATGATGATGACAGTAAAACTTGAATCAAGAAAAAAAAAACACACAACAATACGTTTTCTTTAACTCTATGCTTTTCCCTGTTCAGTATCGCGGGCAGCATGGCAGAGAGCTATGACACAGAGAGTGGCTTTGAGGATGCAGAGAGCTCAGACGTGGCCAACTCTGTGGTGAGGTTCATAAACCGATTTGTGGACAAAGTCTGTAATGAAAGTGGAGTCACCAACGAGCACCTCAAGGCCCTGCACACCATGATTCCAGGTACTAGCAGGGGCTATATTTAGATTAATATTCTTTATATTTTCAATTTACAATCCTAACATATGCTCGTGTCTCTCCTCAGACATTGTTCAGATGCACATAGAGACACTGGATGCGGTGCACAGAGAGAGCAAGCGCCTACCCCCGATCCAAAAGGTAAACAAGTCAGTCTTCTACCTCCCCCTGGACCCAAGCCCCCAACGTCACACCCCGACAGCTGCTGCCCCTGGGTCTATTCCCCGATCCACCCCCCGATCTACCTCCCGATCGGCCCCTGGTTCCATGCTCCGTTTGTCCTATGGGTCTGCCCCCTGATAGGCCCTCGCAGTTTGGGCTCAGCTTCTCAGGGCCCCTGGAGGTACGTGGGGCCACAGCTCCAGTGCACGCTGCAGTTTGAGGTGGAGACTGTGGTGCCTTCTGACTGAAGGGTGCAGTGAACATCACAGGGCTGTGTGATGGGCTCAGTCAGTATAATTGTTTTGCTTTTTTAAATGAAAGGAGAATTGCAGATAGCCTTTTATCTTGACATTAGTGAAGTTAGGGAGTCTTTAATTGGTTGAGAGATTAGAGAAGCCGCAGGGGGCGCAATAATTAGATTTTCTTCACTGGGGAGTGAAACAGTTTTGGCTAAACCAAAATACAACTAAAACCAGGACAACATTAAAGCCACAATATGTAACTTTTTAGCCAAAACCTAGACTAAAATAAAGGCATGTTGTTGTTTTTTTTATCTTGGTTGTTTTACTCCAGATCTTTGGTGAAGGTACTGTTGAAATCAGAAGTTTACATACACAGTATAAAAAGACACTTTTTTTTCCACTGGCTGACATGAACTCAGACTAAACCTTTCCTGTTTTAGGTCAGTTAGGATTGTCAAAATTAATTCTATTTGCTAAATCCCAGAAAAATTAGGATTTTTTAAAAACAATTTTTCGTCAGAAGTTTACATACATTTCATTAGTATTTGTTTCCATTTTCTTTGAACTGTGTGACTTGTAATCACATGCCTTTTCAGGTCTGCCCATACATTTTCAATGTGATTGAGATGAGGGTTTTGTGATGCTTAAGCCACTTTGTAACCAGTTTGGCAGTATGCTTCGGGTCATTGTCCATTTGGAAGACCCATTTGTGCCCGAGCTTTAACTTCCTGGCTTGAGATGTTGCTTCAGTATTTACATATAATGTTCTTTACGCATGATGCCATCTAGTTTGTGAAGTGCACCAGTCCCCCCAGCAGCAGCAAAACAACCCCACAACATGATGCTCCCACCCCCGTATTGCACAGTTGGGATGTTGTTCTTAGTCCTGCAAGATTCCCCTTTTTCCCTCCAAATGTAATGATTCATAATGATGTGTCTTTTTATATAGTGTACGTAAACTTCATGGAAGATGAAGTGTGGTAGGATTGAACAAGAACAAAATAAGTAGCACAAAACTCATTAAACTCCTGTAGGATTCTGGATTCTTATTTTTGTCTCTCGACATAGACTATTTTCTCACACAGCCTTGGTGACTCTGAGCTGAGCTTGACCTGTTCCTCGTTCAAAACACTTCCTCTCCACTTCCTGTTAGAGTCTACTTCCTGTCGATCTACTTTCTGTCCTGGTGTCCTGTGTTTGAGTGCTGCATGCAGATGTTACAGTGGCTGTACTCACAGGCAGTCATTTATTTTGTGTCAGGTGCTTATCCTTCAGGAAGTCAAACATTTAAGGAAGGGACGTCAAAAGCCAGAGGGTAAAAATGGAACTCTAAAGAGAACTAATATTTCTTTGGTACCTACTTACAGACTGTGTTGACATGACAGTAATAATAATAACAGTAACAATAACAATTAAAGCTGCAAGCGGCATCGAACGGCCCTCGCGGGCCGCGCTTCGCACTCGGCCAACCGGGCACTCTCTGTAGGTGGCGCTGATCCGCCACTTGCCTCTGTTTTATTGTGGCTTTGGGCTGCACTTGTGACCAAACCAAGCCAAAAGACATTAGGAGCACTGATGCACAAAATGCACCAACATGGGTTTTTCCAGGCATCGCCATGGCAACACCGTGCAAAATACAAAGTTGGCCCCTAGGACTTTTTTGACAGGGAAGATGTAATGAATCAATGTGCCAAATCTCACATTCGTCATTGAAGGTCTGAAGCCATTATAAGACTTTGAAATGTCCAAAAATGTGTAAATTTCCCCATTAGGATAACATAGGGTTTTTCACGCATCGCCATGGCAACAGAGTGAAAAATATGGCATGGGTGTGATTGACTTTTTTGATCGGGATGATATGATGAGTCATTCTGGGAAATTTCACTTAATTCCATGAAACTAATGTTTTTGTCATGAATGGGGAATTTTCAGAGCATTCCCATTAGGATAACATGGGCACTTTGGCGCATCGTCATGGCAACACGGTACAAAAAACATCATGGGTCTCATTGACTTTATTGATTGGGGTGACCCACTGGAATGTTTTGTGTGAAATCTCGTTACATTTGGGAAAACTAAATTTTGGGACCTCCATACAAATTAAATAAAAATCTCTAATATCGAGGTAATGTTTTGTTAAGATTTGTCTTTTTGAACAGACCAGATGATATGTACATTGGAAATTACAAGAGATTGAAGCTAAAGAGGAGGCTATATGTTACATAGTTAAACTAAATAAATACATAAAAACACATTAGAGTGCATTTAGTGTAGCCTTTATTTAAAAACTGCATTATACCCAGTCCTGGTTTCCTTCCATAAAGTGTATTGTGAAAGCAGCACCTTGACAAAAAGCAGGCTGATACACGCTGTCTAATTAGAAAACATTTGTATCCAATACAGACTTATAAGAGTGCTATGTGACGCTTTGGGATTGCTGATTGGCTGTACACCCTGCTTCACTTCTCCATGTGGAAAAGCTGCTTTAAAGCTGTGCTAGTGGCCAAAACAACTCATGCATTCACTAACTAAGAGTTTGTAAGAGCTAGGATCGAGTTTAAAGGTCCTATATTACACAAAAACATACCTGGAGTTGTGTTTTGTTTCATTCACACCTGGTATTTATATATACATATATATATATATATATATATATATATATATATATATATATATATATATATATATATATATATATATATATATATATATATATATATATATACACACGCACACACAAAGCTCAAATTCTCTGTTCCACCCTGTGATGTCATGTTGTGGTATTTTTTCGAAGTTAAAAGCTACCTTTTACCTCAGTAGAGATTGCCAATTCCAGGGCTGTCCATGTTGAACCATGTTTGTTCATTAACATGCATTGTCCAAGTCAAATAAATAAATAAATCCAGTTGATTTTAACGAAGAAAAAAAAGTGGAGCACTTCCTGTAGTACCACTTGACATCACAACTGTTTGCTGTTTGAAAGAAGAACTCAGCTTAAATAAGCAGACTTTGTGTTTTAAACACGTGTGAATGAAACAAAACACAACTCCCGGTATGTTTATGTTGAGGAAATAATTATATTACAGACTTCAACTGGAGCTTGGTTTTAGCACAATTAGACCATAAAGAATTGACTTGGCTGGAATTACAACAGGTCAACTAATTTGTGCTGTTAAACACATCCCTTTCAAATAACATTGCAGTCACAAGCTAGCTTGCATTAGCCAACAGTTTTTCAGGTAGTCACTCTCACCTTTTTATTGAAAATCAAACTTTTAAATACGGACATGAACAGACAGTTTTAGACCTTAGCAGGCTGCATTTGCTAATGTGTGCATTATGTCACCATGGTAACTGCTTAACATCCCTAGAAATATGTGGAGCCCCCCCCCCCCCCCATAGTGATGATAATAGTAATATACAGTTAAAAAGGGACAGTGCAGTTATGGTCTGGTGGTGTGGTGGAGTGAGTGATGTTGATGATTTATTTAACAAATTTATTCAACAGTAGTTTACAATCATTTGGGTATTTCATATTTTTTGTGTCACGTTTTTAGCCGAAGTTGCTGCGCCCGACGCTGTTGCCTGGAGAGGAGCTGGTCATGGAGGGGATGAGGGTGCATTTGGTGCCCGATGGTCGAGAAGAGGCGACTGGGCTGATGGGAGGACCCCCCTTGCTGCTAGCGGAGGGAGCCATCTTCCTCACCACATACAGGCTCATCTTTAGAGGAACGCCCACTGATCCACTCGGTAAGTAAACGAGCCAGGATTGAGCCAGGAAGGTGGTGACGTGCTTTAGTCCGGCTTTAGCTCTTATGTATTGTCTCATACTCTTTTGTCTGGCATATACAGTGGGCGAGCAGGTGGGGATATACTTAAGTCCTGCTTTAGTCCTGCTTTAGCCCTTGTACTGTGTCTCATACTCTTTGGTCTGTCATATACAGTGGGTGAGCAAGTGGTGACTCGGTCCTTCCCCATCGCCTCTCTCACTAAAGAGAAGAGGATCTCTGTGTCTCTGCCTACAGACCAGTTTGTACAGGAGGGACTGCAGCTGCGCTCATGCACGTTTCAGGTATGCATTTATATATCTCTATATGTCTATATATTTATTGGATTATCCCGATATTATGGCAAGCAATGTGTATTAAAATGGTTACTGCCAACATTGTGCCATATACCATCTCTGGTGGATCCACTACCTGCTTGTCTCCATGGAGATGTTATTACCTTGTCGATAATATTACATAATATGGCATTAAATTTGTCTTTCTGTCGAGTCAAGGAAGTGACAGCAGTAGGCCAAGTTTCAGGTCTGATCTCTGGAGAGGTGAGCTCACTCATAAGAACTCATTTGTTCCTCTTTCAATTTTCTTGCTGAACTTGAAGAAATAATGCTCTACGGTATGGGAGTGTGCAGTGTCCTTTGGCACCTTAGGCAGAAAGGCCCCAGGGAATGTGCATTACTCACCATTACACTTTTTAGGCCCCAGGGAATGTGCAATACTCACCTCTATACTTTTAGGCCCCAGGAAATGTGCAAAATATGCTAATTGGGGGAAGCTGGTGCAATATCATCAAATGTTTTTTGGGTTTTTTTTTTCTTCTGATGAACTGCATTAATTGATGTGTCCACTGTGTGTGTATGTTATGTGTATGTTTTTATAGGTGGCATGAGTTCCCTTGTCCCAAGACAAATTTCTCCTAAGGGAGACAATAAAGGCTAATCTAATCACTCACAGTACAAATACATGTTTTTCAAGGTATTTTTGTATGTGCACTTGAATAAATGCAAACCAGATTTAGGTTTAATGCCATACTATAAAACATTACAGGCAAAGCATCTCCATGGAGACAAGCAGGTAATAGACCTTCCACCAAAAGTTACACAGTCCATCTTTAAATATGCACAATAATAAGTTATCTTATATGACCTGAACCAGCTCATCTATCCCTTTGAACTCTCCCTCTGTTCATCTCTCTCTCTCCTCTCTCCTCTTCCTCTCTTTTAGCTGATGAAGATTGCATTTGACGAGGAGGTGGCTTCAGACTTGGCTGAAGTCTTCAGGAAACACATGCACAAACTGCGCTACCCTCCTCATGTCCAGGGCACCTTCGCCTTCACTGTCGGGCAGAGCGGCAAACTGGTGGTGGAGCACAAAGCCAAGGATAAGAACCAGTCCCTCAAGTAAGAACCATGAAAAGAAATGAAAAGACTGAGCTCTGATTCACCTAAATATTGTGATACTGGGGTCTGTCACGATAAGTGGGGATGCAACGATACAATACTGGTATCTTATATCAGCGTTGATATTGATAGGTTAGATGGATTAGATATCGGTTTGGTCGATATTCCATTTTAGTCTATAAAATTATGTTCTATTTACTTAAATTTACTTAATTATGTTATTATTTACTTAAAAGACAACATGATTCCATTAGTCTGTGCTTCTGCTTTTAAATGGGTAATGTGATATATGACGATAATGTTTGACTTAATTTTGCGCTGTCCTCACAAATGATCACACTTTACAACTTAAATTTTCATATTTAATTACACTGGTCCCTCGTTTATCGCAGGGGTTGCATTCCAAGAATAACGAAATCCGCGAAGTAGAAAACTTTATTTTTTACAATTATTCTATATGTTTTGCGGCTGTAAAACCCCTCACCACACACTTTATACACTTTTCTCAGACAGGCATTAACATTTTCTCACATTTCTCTTGTTTAAACACTCTCAAAGTTCAAATCTTCATAGACTCACGTATATTTCTCAGTTCCTCTGACCGCGCCTCTTCGTCTTGGCACCCTCCACTGTAATGTCTCGTAATGTTCTTTTTCGTGAAGTCACTGATCCTCAAAGCTAAAGCAGACTCCATCCACACGATGATTACAGCCCTTTTTGCTCTTTGTTAAAACGTACTGCTGCTGTCGTCCTCACGTTATTTTCCTCCTTCTTTATGTTGTTTCACATGTAAAGTCTCTGTGAACGCGCGTCTTGGCCGCGCTGCGTTTCAAGCGTTAGAGATGCCGCAGAGCCGATCACCTCCGTTGATGGGTTTTATGTAATAGATAAAGTAAAAGAGAGAGTAAAAGAGACCGCGAAAAGTGAACTGCGAAATAGCGAGGAAACACTGTACTTTAAATGATAAACAACTGTTATAAAACACATTTGGATCATTTTTTACCATATGTTCTTTGTGTTTAAGGGTTAGGGAGTTGGGGTAAGGGGTTAGAGCTAGGGTATTAATAAGTTATTAATTAATAACTGAACATGTGAATCATGTAAAATGTTAAAGTCACAGTACCTGATTTTTACTGCCTTAAAACATGAAAAACAGAGCTAGTTCATTTTAAACAATGCAGTGGGTCAAAGTTATTCCTCACTTAACTTATGCATTCAGAGCATCCTGATTATTCACTGTGATGAGTTTTACAAGGGCTGTTTGCAACTTTAAGAGACCAAAGCAGAGTTTTGCTATTACGGTAAAGCTCACAACAACTAGCGTGCTAATGCATACTTCCTGATTATTCAACAATAAAACACATTGTTATTAGATGCAGACAGCACACAGCAGACATCTCAAGAGCTGCTTATACAATATATCTGTATTGGGCCAAATAGACGGGAGGGAAAAATTGGGTATAAAAGTTAAAAGTGTGCTATTTTGAGCCCCACAGCCACTCACAATGGAGGAATGTGGTTTTGCATTATTCATCAGGGAAAATAGCAACCAGGCTTCTGTTCTGTGTTAATCTGTCGCTCACGGCAACAGAAAACATGAGTCCATTATTCTCTACAGCAGTCACTCACATGCACTCACCCGGGCCCTGGTCAAATGTAATATAATTGCAGTGTTTTGTGAAATGTTATATGTTTCATGGTCTTACAAATGTCAGGAATAATCAGTTAATAGATAATCATCAATGAATAAATCACTATGTAATCATATGAACCTAAAAATAATAATAAGAATATTATAAACAAAAATGCATTCATCATTTAAACTCTAAAATGACTCTGTGCCCCAGTCAGAATGTGGAGGGGCATTTTTCAAATACAGTGATGTTACTGCATAATTGCAGATTTCAATCTTTGAAATCTTCAAATAATTCTCCGTCAGCCAAAGGATGATTATGCAAGGTGCTATTTTTTTTTTATACATTTTTTAATCCACCTTAGTCCTAAAGTTGCCAGGAGCGCCACCATTGCCTTTTGGGTTGTGTTTTGCCTGGCTGATCTTGACAATGAATAAGTTTTATATGGACCACAGAGCCATTTTAAAGCCTCCAGAGAGTCGGCGCAGTGTTGACTTGTTGATCACATAAACATTGAACGTTTTAAACAAATCAGACTACTTTATATCAGATTTTTGAGCTGCAAAACTTTTTCCCAAATTCTCCATTGAAATGAATGGGTTTCCCGCTTAACCAGAATTATTACCACAAGGAAAGCACAGTTTAGTCACATTTATGGCAAAAGTGGGCAGGGCGGAATGAGGTTAATAATATAAATGGATAAACCATGTGCTGTAATATTATTGATCTTTGTATTTTTATAGAACATTATCCAAAAATCTGGTGAAAAGTGCCAAGCGGACGATCGGGCGGCAGTATGTGACCAGGAAGAAGTACACTGCTCCGACCTGGGAAAACCGCAGCAGCTTTCAATCCGAGCTCGATGAGGATGAGATCTCAGGTAACAGCGGAGCTGTGAGTGTGGTCACTACAGAAGAAGATTGTCTTGCAACAAATCATGTCATCAAATGGGGGCAATACGTTTTTCCCCAATATTATTACAAGGTCTGGTGCGAGAAACTACACTTACTTTGGAAAGAGCAAGCAACAGTAGTGTTACTTGATCAGATGACATAACAACAATCTATAGGCCAGTCATATTTAATACAGTACAATATTGTTACACTGTAGATTTTGGTTGTAATACAGTAGGTTCTTGTGTCTAGTCACTAATAGATGATCAGGTTCAATATTTGTGCATTTACCTTTTTGTATAGTTCATGGGCAAGTACAGTGTAATCAATACGGAAATCAGAGTATCCATCACAATCTAGAATTTTCTGTTTCTTTTAAGCTCAACTTGCGATGATAATAAAATCATTTTAAAAATGTATATAACAAACAAAATCCAAAGTCTTCTAAAAAGTCCAGACTATAACTTGTCTCTCTCTTTAGTGTCTGAGGAGGTGGAGCCGACTTCCCTGACGCTCTCATCGACCATCCGCTCCTCGGACAGACAGACCATGAGTAATGCGGTGGAGAGAGCATGCTGCAGAGACTACCAGAGGCTCGGACTGGGCACGCTCAGTAACAGCCTCACGCGCTCCAAAAACGAGCCCTTCAGGATCTCTACGGTCAACCGCATGTACACCGTCTGCAGGAGGTGAGGGGCTACAAGTCCACTGTTATGGGTGTTAGTCCAGTATTGAACATTTTGACTGTATTTGGTACTGATATTTTTCCTGCACTGCCCCAGTGTGTGGTCATGGGTCTTTTTGAACAGACTAATAAAAGAGAAATGGAAATCAAAGACCAAAAATATGACCGCAACAATCCTGTATTACTTCTATAATAGTGTTGTTTGTGTCCCCAGTTACCCTGGGCTGCTGATCGTGCCACAGACCATCCCAGACGGTACTCTCCAGAGGATCTGCAGATGTTATAGACAGAACCGCTTCCCTGTGGTTTGTTGGAGGAACACGCGCACTAAGGCCGTGTTACTGCGCTCTGCGGGGCTCCACGCCAAGGGAGTCGTAGGGTTTTTTAAGTCTCCCAACGCTCCGGCCGCAGGTAACAGCAGCTAAGAACATCAAAAGCACCGAAAGTCAGATACTAATCGATAATAAAACCAGTATCGAAAGTAGTATCAATGAATATGCAATATAAAGACAACCAAAATATCGAGAAAAAAAATCTATAAAAACATAGCAAAGCCTGCATTTTGGCAAAATATATTTTAACTAAACAAAGAAATGTTAACTTGGCCCACGATACCAGAGGTCAATAGCAGATTCACGGCTTAGGACCGAAAGGTCATATTTTCTTCAATTTGATAAAAATTAATTGGAGGATGAGTGAAGACACAATGTATCCTGGGACCGGGTCTCCATTCCTTAAGCAGTGATAGCTTTGTCTGGTTTACAGATTATTCGATTCAGTTTGTTTGTGTCAAAATTAACATGGCGTCTTACCAGCAAATAAAAGTCAATGTTCAGTGTTCTTATTTGAAAGAAGCCTTTTACATCTAATGTGAGCTACCAATAAACAGTTGTGATTGGATATGCAGAAATTAGCAAAAAAAAAAAATGAACAGGTAGAACAGGTATAAAGTTATAAACTCAACATGCTAGAAACATGTCTTGCCAATAAAACTGATACTTTGCAGCTGATGTCATCAACATTCTCTGGGGGTATGATGCTAACTGAGGCACTGCTCTGAAGCACTGTTACTCAAATTAGACTTTAATCTCACCTTTGTTTCAACACAATCTGACCAGCTAGAACTGACTTAGCTGGAACTACAACAAGTGAGATGATTTGTGCTGTTAAACAAGTCCTTCTCAAATAACATTACAGTCACAGGCTAGCTAGCATTAGCCAATAGTTTTTCAGTTAGTCACTCTCACCTTTTTTTTGAAAATCAAAGTCCTAAACAGGACCATGAACACTCATATTGGTCACAGGCTCCTGAGTCCTCAGACCATCTAAAACTACACACATGTAGAATCCACCCAGTGTGATGTCACTACAAAGTATTAATAGGATTTATATCATTTGAATTTTAGATTAATGGAGAGCTCATTAATGCACTCCATTGAGTTGTTGGTTTACATCCTCTTTGTCTCCTTAGTAAATGCGAAAATTCCACCGTCTCACATGTTGCTTTGTCTGCAGTCCCCTCTCAGGCTGACTCCATCAGTCTGGAGCAGGAGAAGTACCTCCAGGCCATTATCAGCTCTATGCCCTCATACAGCGAGAACAGTGGGAGGAATACACTCAGCGGATTCACCTCTGCACATATGAACAGTTCCGGTACAAGAAACCAATTGACCCTCTCTGCATCCTCTGACCCTATCCTCTGCACCTTTTGTGTTGAGTTATGTTTTCGCCATGTACCCCTATGTGAGGTTTGGTGGGTGTAACATGATGTTTAACACAGAGTGTCACTTTATGTGATAGTGGCTGTTCAGTATTTCATTTGTTCACTTGCATGCTAACAGACTGACAGTAAAAGTTGTTACTCTAAACCTATGTTTTTTCATGCATCAACACTCCGACCCGCTCCTCTGCATAATCTGGCTCTCCTTTCTGCATTCTCTGGCCCTCTCCTCTGCATCCTCTGTTCGATCTGACCCTTTCATCTCCATTCTCTGTTCCATCTGATCCTCTCCTCTGTATCTTCTGCTCCATCTGACCCTCTTCTCTGCATCCTCTGGTCCATCTGACCTATTTGAGATCTTCCTATAAACTCATATTTTTGTTGCAGATTTGTCAGACAGACTACGACCTGCAAAGCTCGGAGCGTTGTTCAAACAGGTGGCAGGAGGTAAAGAGGATGCCCCGGGAACATTCAGTCGAGGAGGTGAGGGTTTATTTGGTCATTTGTTTTTGTATTATTATGGTAATTTGCTATAGCATGATTGATGAGTGATGAGAGCATTGTGAAGTTCCAGTGTTTCCCAACCAGGGGTGTGCGAGCATTTGGAATGATTTCATCTCATATTGAAACTATATTTGTTCATTTATTTTCATTTGTAATTTTTATACTTTTAACTGAAATATATTTGTTGTGGTTTGGGCAGGAGATAAGACAATGAAAACATTTACACAGTTAAAGATGCACTATAACTTTTCTGGTGTCTGTCCACCACCTGTTTGTCATGGAGATGTTATTGCTTTGCCTGTAATGTTTCACATTTATTATTACAGGTGTTTTTATTTCTAAGAAAAATACCTTGAAAAACCTTTACTGGCCTCTCCACAGATCTGGCCTGACCTGCTTGTCTCCATGGAAATAAAGAGTTTAATGTAATACTCTGGAACTGTGAGACTTCCGGAGGTAAATTTTCCATTTTTTCCCATAGACTTTTCAACAAATACAAATATTAGGAGTTTAAAGACATCGCAAAGGCTAAACAGCTGCATTCTAACTAATATCCAGAACATGGTTGTTTTAAGTCCAAAAAGCAAAGTTAAAATACAAATTTTTTTTTTATGTTTTAATAATTTAGCAGTTTATACATTTTCAGAAACCGATTTTAATTAGTTCCTACGTAGCTGATTAGCTCTGAGTTTTGAAACTTTTAATATTTTTTTCTCTGAAGGTCTATGGGAAAAGTGAATGGGAAATGTACTTTTGGAACCACAGGGGGGCGGTCACGGTGGAGCTCCATAGAATCTCCTTGGAGAAAAGCAGGGGACAGATCCACCACTAGAAAAGTTACACAGTGCACCTTTACCTTAATACATACTTGAACGCAGACAAAAACTGTTCAAAATCCCTGGTGTATTTGCTGTTGCATAGCGCTGGGTTATTTAACAAACCAACTTCTATAGCCTCATTTGTCATTAGCTATATTTATATTTTCATTAAGGATGCACCGATCCAGCTTTTTCAATCCTGATACCAATTCCGATGCTATGCCTTTAAGTATCTGCCAATACTTTTTGTAAATCAGGGACTGCAGATGGAATTTAGATTTAATCTGGTGCAGGGCATCTGTTTTTATGAATTTAATGTCTCTGTATATTGTCCCTACAAATTTTCCAGGATTGGAGTGGATATCCAATACCAGTATCAGAACAGTGCATCACTAATTTTTATACTTATAATTATGGTTAGTCTTAATGATCTCACATATTGTACCTAAAATATGACCCAGCCCTAATAATGTACCTGTATCCCTCCTTCATCTTGTGCTGTGGTTAATGCCCTCTCTGTGTGACCTCAGCTCTGGGTCAAAGGGCGAAGGTCATCTCTCTGTCTCAGTCCAAAGTGTCAACCAAAGGCAAGAGCAGTCCGCGAGGTATAGTCTGACCCGCTCTCCACCTGTCTTTAACCAATCAGACATCTCTCTCCACAGTCAGCCCCGCCCCCTTCTTGTTTCTAACCAATCAGATGGCGTTCTGCAGCGGTGTGCGGACTAATGGCCTGTTCCTGCTTCCTGCATGGACTGTCCGTTCTGTTTTTGTCCGTGGTTAATTCTTGTCTGTTGTAGTGATAGCTGTTGTAATGTTAATGTTGAAGAGGGGATATTATGCAAAATCAACTTTTGGAAACTTTCTACCATGTTATAACGTTGTTTTGTCATCAAAAACATGCCTGAAGAGCATTTAGATGTCATTCAGCCATTGAATAGGCTAGCAATCGCTCCCATGCCCTATTCAAACCTTCCTTACATTTGGGAGTACAAGCCTATCCAAAGCTCAGACCATAAGCCTACATCACCCATGCTCCCACATGACAATTCTCCATAAATATACAAAACCATGATACAAAACTGTACTCTACAACTTCATACACCTGATGCAATGTGTGGTAATTTTATTAATGGGATACATGCATGGGGAGCTAAGGGAAGGGTGACTCGGAGCATCAAAAACGAAGTGAAACTTATAAAACACGTTAATATGGGTTTTTTTGGGCAAATATAGCATTTTCAAAACAAATGGTAACATGGTGATTTAAATATGATGTGTTGCCAGTTAATACCCCCTCTTTAATGTAATTGCCATAGCCTGTGTCTAGTGCATGGCTTTAGGTTTTAAATGTTGGCAATGTTTTCAAAAAGGCCGCTTCTTCTACATTGCTTCTGTTCTGTTACAACTGGAGTTTGTAACGCAACAACAACTTGTCTGGACTGTCAATCACAGTGTTCTAATTGGTGTTAGGACAATTAAGGCAGTGCTGTAAAATCATTGTTTACCATAGAACTAGACCAGAACTAAAGCAGCACTAAACCAAAGTTGTCTTTAGTGTGCAAATTCAGAAATTCACTTGAACATTGATTGAACACTGACACAATTATCAGCAGATCTGAGCTGACTGGTTAAAGTGCATATGAGAGGTTGTCGTGTTTTTTCAGGTTGTGATTGTTTTGTGAATAGTAGCTGTGCTAAATATTTATCATAGTTTTACATTAGTTCAGTGGCAGTTTGAGGAAGAAAGTTGAAAAGCACCAAAATACAGAAGGTGGCGCTGAGTTGTAAAACGGTCTCCCTCTGCCTATGTCATCAACACATAAAACTCCATCCAAATTCAGAGATAATATAGGCACAAGGAAGACGGTGACACTTGAAACCTTCATGTAATCAAACAAAGGTGTTATCAACTTGGCAATTTTTTTGAGTATAATCCAGACTGTATAAAGAAGTGGACTAAGGGAGTGTGGTGTCACCGATAGCGTTCATCTCCAGCCAAATGAAGCTCATTGAAGCTAGCAGTTATGGGTCGAACTTGGAGTGGAGTTCCATATTTGGCTCTGTGGTTGCTATGATACTGGCAGTCGGAATTCCAATCAGGAGCGAGGCTGTTGAAGATAACCCCCCTTCCTCCTCGTACCGCTGGTTTAGCAGGGAGTGGGCGCTTGGCAATGTTGTAAAAAAAAACAACCTGTTGTTAACACTAGCAGGAGCAACCTTGGAGAAAGAAGGTGCCTGATTTCTCTGTTATTTATGTTCATATCTTAATTTTTGGTCAAATTGGTGAAATAAAAACCCCAGGATCGTGTAGAGCAGGTTAATACACAAATTTCAAGGCCAAAATGATGAATCAGTAGTTACAGAGAGAGGCCACGTTTTTTCAATACAAAGAGAATTGAAACCAGAGCTTGAAGGAACACCTTAGCTCCCATGCTCACTTCGTATTAGGAACATGGATGCTGGCAGGTTAGCTATGTCCATTTATATATACAGTCTATGGTAAAATCTTATTATGTTATTAATTAAATATAATAATCTAACCTGTCATATGCACTTTAAACTGTTGGTGCAGCCTAGTCCTGTCTCTCTCGGCTCCTCACACTTCTCTCAGTTGTAGAAGCTTTAACCCTCCTTTCTGTGTGTTGCAGGTAAATGGGGCAGCATTCGGGGCAGTGGGCGACTCAGTGCGTATAACCCAGATGTGGGCACTCGTCTGGCAGGTAAAGAGTCTCCACAGCCCAACGGAGCTCTGACTGAAGCTCTGTTCCTTCGCCAGCAGAAGGCGTTCCTCTACATCATCGGGGACAAGGCACAGCTCAAGGTGTCTGTCTACTTTGTAACAATAATAATGATGATGATATCAGACAAAGATAAGATAGAAGATCAAAATTAAATGATTCAATACCACAAAAAATACCCTTTTTAACCAATTCAACATTGTCCAGTCCAACTTTGTTCTGTCCCACTCCTTCTATTGACCAATAGGAGGATACCAAGGTGATATTAAGCATAAGAATTGCAAACTTGGATGCATGAAAACTGTGATGTCACATTATTTTTGCCCAATAAAAGAGCAGCTTTTGCAGTTTCAATAGTAATATTTGCTAATCATCAATACCCATCATCATCATCAGTACTTTATTGCAGACTCTTAGTCCAGAGTTAAAAGTCACACAACAATAAAAAAACAACAAAAAAACAAACTACTCCTCCAACACAGTAATCACAGCAAAAAGCTGTTCAGTGTCTGTGTAGCTGTGTCTCCAAATCAGACTGGTACAGCATGGCACTGAGTTTAACATTAGTCAGGGTCATGTTCTCACAGTCATTAAGGTGACAAATGAATCTGTGCATTACTCAGCACACGTTTGCCTCAGAAGTTCTGATTGTACACTTTCCCATCTTGACCTTTTCAATAGAATCCTTAAGCAGTCAGTTTGGCATATGCTCTCTTTTGTAGTTTGACTACTATGTGCTGTATACAACACAGTACAGTATGCTTTAAAAAATGTCTTTTTTACTTCAACTGTACTGTTCAACTGTTGGCATGTTAACCAGTGCATACATCATATGACATTGTCTGTAGATGTCCTCATTGTTTGACAGATCGTCCGTAATAAAATGTCCCAAATATTTGTATTTGTTACATACAGTGAGATCGCTACCACAGAATACAAGCTGAAGCTACAGTGAAACTTCACACATTTCACAGTCTTAGTTCTACAGACCATAATTACGCTTTTACTAATGTTTACATTGTATCTCCGGTGTCCTCAGGGGGGTAAACAAGACTCATTCCAGCAGTGGGAAGTGGTGCCGATCGAGGTGTGTGACGTTCGACAGGTGAAGAACAGTTTTAAGAAGCTGATGAAAGCCTGTGTGCCAAGCTCTGCCTCCTCAGAACCAAATATGAGCTTCATGCGCTGCCTGGAGGACTCCGAGTGGATGAGCTTGGTAGTACACCTATACTTAGACACCATTATTTAGTTAGCATTTTGAATGCTAGCACTCATTAGGTGAGGCTTAAACCACATCCTTGTTTCTCTGCAGCTACACAGGGTTCTGCAGGTGTCTGTGTTGGTGGTGGAGCTCTTAGACGCAGGTTCTTCTGTGATGGTGAGCCTGGAGGATGGATGGGACGTGACCACACAGGTACAGAGACATACACTGAACACTCTGCTCTTTCCCTGGCCTCTGCTGCATTACCGAGTCTCTCCTGTAGGTGGTGTCGTTGGTGCAGCTGCTCTCTGACCCGTATTACCGCACACTGGAGGGCTTCAGGCTGCTGGTGGAGAAAGAGTGGCTGTCATTCGGGCATCGCTTCAGTCACAGAGGAGCTCAGACTCTGGCCTCTCAGAGCAGTGGATTCACGCCAGTTTTTCTACAGTTCCTTGACTGTGTGCACCAGGTCAGAACAACAAGGAAGTGATCAGAGTACTTCTAGTACTTTTTTATGGGCAATATTCAACTGAGCTGTCAAGTGAAAATTTATATTTAAAATTGTGTGGTGCCAGAACAACAATAAAATAACAATTTCTCACATGTGTTTTATCTAATTAATTTAATGGGATTTTGGCTTTTTGGAAAAAATAACTTGACTACAATTTTAGTTTGTGGGCATTGCCATAGATTTTTAAAGCTTGTTATGATTTCAGCATCGTAGGTGTGGCCCAGCCCTAAAATCAGCAATCGAAGCACTGAAATCTTAATGTCTCAGGTCAAATAAGTTATATATTTTGTTTTGAATTAAATGACAAGGACATAAGAGGAGATTTCTTTTTCAATTGAGAGTCAAGTGACACAAATTAGCCGCCGTGATTGGACAGGATTCAAACAGGATGTAGGAGGGACTAACTGGTCAGGCAGTTGTTGGAGAATTGACAATGACGATCCTCATTGAAAAGTCTGTGTTGTGTTTGAGACTTAGGTCGCACTCACACTAGGCCTTTTGAACCATGCTGTGCTCAAGCACCACTGCATAGGGTTTGATGGCCCACGGCCGGGTGACGTCATCACACGTCGCTGTTTGTTTACATTTTACACAGAAGTGTAACATGTAAAAAATATATCACTTTAATGGAGAAAATAAGACCAGCCGCACAAATATCTCTTAAATGACATGTGTCAAACTCAAGGGCCATGGGCCAAATGTGGCCCGCCATGTCATTTTATGTGGCCTGTGACAAAGTAAATTAAAAGGTATGACTGTCTTAAAATATCAGTTTATCAGGAGAACACAGTTACACAGACATTTTTTCATATCTATGCAAATTCATATGTAATACTTGAATAAGTAATAAATATAGAAACAGTTAATTAACAAGATTAAAAATTTGTTGCATTTATTTTACATTACATTTGGTTACATTTAGTTACATTTATCTTACATCTGGCCCTTTGAGGGCAACCATTTTGTTGATGTGGCCCTCTGGGAAAATGAGTTTGACACCCCTGTCTTAAATAGTGAGGCTTCAAATCTTCTTTCTCTGTCCATAATCCTAACTGAAGGATTCACTTTCCTCTTATCCTCAAACATGAGCAGCCCTGCCGTGCATTGCCTCACCTCTTCCAACCAGGCCAAAGTCCCAATCAAACTTGTACTCACACTGGACAAACGTACTGCGTTTTAGGGGCTTGGGCATGTTTTGGTTGGGCTAGTGACACACCTTTAAACCCTTCTTAAGTTCACTTCTCCCCTCTCCCTCCCCAGATTCATCTGCAGTTCCCCATGGAGTTTGAGTTCAGTCAGTATTACCTCAAGTTTCTGGCCTACCACTATGTCTCCAACCGCTTCAGGACCTTTCTGCTGGACTCTGACTATGAGCGCATCGAGCTGGGTAACACACCTGTTGATCTTACACCCGTTGATCTCAACTGTCAAACACACCTGTCAGTCTCACCTGTCAATCACACATCTGTCAGTCTCACCTGCCGAAACAAAGGGTTTAGTTCAGCAGGGAATTAAGATGGAATTATGGTCTTAAAGTGTGTACCATTATAAGGTTTTACTAAAAAATTTACACTTTTCTTCCCAGTTCCTGATTGTAAATTGTGACATTGTGCCACCTTTTACCTAGCAACCATGTCTTACATTGGGCCAAAACTTCTCAGTACACAGAAATTATTATAAGACAAATACAAATATAAGAAATAATGTAAAAAGAAAAAAAAAAATCGGTTTCTGTGGTGAACAGGTATTATCCCACCAAATGAACTCAAAATTAGGGCATATATAGCTGTATATAGTTAACTCAAATATATGTATTTATGTAGGAGTGTTGTACGAGGAGAAGGGTGATCGCAGGCCTCAAATCTGTAAATCTGTGTGGGATTACATCGACCGACTCCACAAGAAAGCACCGGTCTTCTACAACTACATGTTTGCTCCAGAGGATGACGAGGTACCCACTACTAACTATTTATAAAGTTTAAAGGAGTTTTGCAGTAATGCTAACAACAACTAGCTTGCTAATTGTGCACTTCCTAGTTCACAGATGATGGAAACACTTGATTAGATCATGTACACCCTTTTTAATATAGCACCTTTAAATTCTTTGCATCCCTTTAATTCCTTCATTACTGGCTTGTCTTGTAGGTTCTGCGTCCGTACACGTTCATCTCTAACCTGAAAGTGTGGGACTTCTACACGGAGGAGACTCTGTCCGAGGGCCCTCCATACGACTGGGAGCTGCGACCCCAAAGACCAGAGAAAGTCCAGGACGAGAACCCGGACAAGACCGAGTCTGGACCGAAATCCATGCGTCGCGTGGTCTGGCCTTGCTACGACAGCCTGAGCAAAGTGCTCCCCGACTCCATCAGCAAACTGCTCCAAGATCTGCAGAGTTTGGAGACTGAGCTGGGAATGAGCCCGGAAAAGTGGAAAGATACATGGGACAAACTGAAAGCTGTGCAAAGGCAGGAGGGAAGACTGGAGAGCAAGGTGAGGAAGGAGGGGGAGAGGAGGAGAGAAGAGTGGAAGGAGGAGGAGGAGAGAAGAGTGGAAAGAGGGGGAGGCAGAGAGATAGAGAAGAAAGAGGGGGAGAGGAAGGGAAGAGGAAAGTAAGCCTGGAAGGGGAGGGGAGAGGAGGATGAAAGAGGAGAGATGGAGAGTAGACAAAGGAGAGAGGGGTAAAGATAGGAAGAGGAGAAAAAAAAAACGGAAGGTCACGAGGGACAAAGTGTCAGACTTTAGAATAAAGAAGTGTAGTAACTGAGAGTCACCCATGACATACGGCTCCAGCCAAATGAAGCTCATCGAGGCTAGCTTTAATAGCAGCTAGGCTATAGCAGAGTTCCATATTTGGAATTCCGAGGAGTGAGGCTGTTAAAGGTAATGCCCCTGCTCACCCGCACTCCTGGTTTTGCGGGGAGCAGATGCTTATACTGTGCACGATTGATGGGGAGCAAATGAAATGAATTGATTGTAAAGCTTTGAGAACCTTCCTGCTTGTAAATCCTATTATATTTTAGACATCATTATTGATTTAACATGTGTTTGTATGTATCCATCTCTCTCCAGCCTTCGTTCTCCAGCTCCCTGCTCATATCCTCTAACCTTGGCCACCAGAGGCGCTGTCAGACGGTGTACCTGCAGGACAGCCCGTCCTCCCTCACTCTGGGATTAGACTGTGAAGCCTCTGCCACCTCCACCCCCACCCAAGGGCGACAGAGCACCAGTGCCCTCTACAGCCAGTTCCAGAGTAGCGAGAGCGAGAACAGGTCACTACTAACATTTATGACTAAAGAAACCAACTCTATTCTCCAATACAGAATCTCAAAATACTCACTGATTTAAAGTTTAGCTAAACAATCCTTTCTCAAAGTAATTTTTCCATTAAAAAAAATCTCATTCTGTGTAAATTCCCCAATTCTTTGACGAGCTACCTTTTATAGGTGGAGCTGTGCTGCCTGTCTGTCAGATTATCTCCACATTGTTCTGTAAAAGTTGATGATGATATGATTAACACTCAAAATGGGGCTAGAACTAAGTACAGTTGAGTTTTTAAAATTGTTTGCAGTAAGAGCAACATTTGATTTGAACATGTTTAGTTTGTGTCTGGGTATACACATTTTTTATGAAATATTAAAATCCTATTTTTTGGCAGGAGCTTTGAAGGAATCCTGTTTAAGAAAGGAGCTCTGCTGAAGCCGTGGAAACCGCGATGGTTTGTGCTGGACAAAACAAAACACCAGGTCAGACACTTATCCCATGGTGTCAGAGTAATGTCATTTAAATGAGTGAAGTAATAGAAGAGTAATGTAATGTAACTACTGTGATGTATGAGAGTTTATATAGTACTTAAACTGTGTGTGTTGCAGCTGCGATACTACGAGACGCGGCAGGATAAGGAGTGTAAAGGCGTGATTGATCTTGCGGAGGTAGAGACAGTTGTCTTGGCGACACCTACAATGGGAGCGCCCAAAAATGTGGAAGAGAAGGCCTTCTTCGACGTGAGTGTCTAAGGGATAATGTGATGTAATATACTTTAATCTAAGTTCGACACTTTGAAGAGCTCTAAGCTCTTCAAAGTGTCGCACTGTAGTCATTCACTCCACATTAAACTACTATTGTATTCACAGCTGATCTCGGGCAGCCTGACAGAAGTGAGGCTGTAATAGTGAAATACAGACATTTACTAATGCACGTTTTTAAAGCTGAACTGGCATTAAATCTGAATGTTTATGATTTTGTAGATAGTTTTGAATATCCAGGGTAGAAAAGCCAGTGATTTTCCATTACAAAAGATGGAAAAGGATATGATTTTCAAGACACAAAATTGTATTTGAACCTCAATAAAAGTATATTCTGTAGTAAAGTATGTAATATATCTGTAGAGTAAATGAAAAATTATTGTGGGATCGACATTTATGTAAGAATTAGTACATTAAAACCTGTTGTAATCTCTTAAGATACAGGAAAATACACTGTATTGTTCCTGTAGGGAAATGTGTCCTGTGCATTTTACCCATCCTTCTGTGTCTTGGGGTTAAGCCTGCATTTGACTATCCTCCAGTGTCTCTGGGTTAAACTTACATTTGACCCATCCTTCAGTGTTTCTGGGTTAAACCTGTCCGGAGCAGTGGGACCCCATCTCAAGATCTTGGTCTAGTCTTTTTTTTCTATTTTGTGATATTTTAATTTAAAATGAATTTTACAAATGTAACAAGAGGAAGGTGTGGCCCTTTAACCAAGATAACTCCTTTGTTTGCGCTAATCTCTCCTTTATTTTGTGTTTCCAGTTGAAGACGACGAGGCGTGTGTATAACTTCTGTGCACAGGACTCTTACCTCACGGCACAGTGGATCGAAAACATTCAGAACTGTCTCTCAGACGCTTAAATATAAAAGGACTTCACGAATGGAGCCTAGAAATGAGACCACCGAACTCTGAAAAACTTCAAACGAGTGGCGCCGCAACTGTCCAGTGTTTTCTAAAAAAGAGGAGGAAATGTCTACACAAAGTACAGTTTAATATGGACCATGCAGCGATTTTGTCCAGATCCTCCAACTAACACCATCTAACAGCTAAAGCAAGGGAGGAATGACGGATAGACGCTGAATTGATGGAACGGAGGAAGAAGAGGAGGAAGAGGAGAGATGTTGACGGACCAAACATGATGCCTCTGAGCTGCCTAAAAATTCCATTAGTCTTTTTAAAATAAAGAGAAATTAAATTAGGCCCAAGATTGACTGCTGTGATTGGTTTAAAAAAGGAGGAAATTATTTAGTTTGGAGGAGAGAGGAGCAAGGAGCAAAGGTCAAAGTGTGAATCAGACCAGGTCTGAATCAGATTTAAACCAGAACTAGATTACTTTCAGTGCATGTTTCTTTCAAAGAAGATACCAGACCTAACCTCAGACTAAACCATGTTCGAACCAGGATTATGACCAATCTATATTGTGTCTAAACCGACTCTAAACCAAGTCTAAAGAGGGTCTAAACGATATTACTGAAGATTACTTTCAGTGCATATGTGTCTTAAAGAAGATATCAGACCTAACCTTGGACTGAGCCAGATCTAAACCAGTTTGAGATTAGGTCTAAAACAGAACTAAAACGGGACTTAACCTGGTCTAACCCCGCACATTACAAGACAAGAATTTTATGGACCAAAAAATATCAAATATTTTATGTGACCGCTCCTGAGTGCTCCTCCAAACCTGTAGTTTCATATGGAGTTCAACAGCGCCCCCTGTGCTTAAATCTGAACCCAGTGACAAAATCCTCCATTCATTTTTCCCATAGACTTTCAAAAAAAACAACAAAAAAACTTAAAAATGTAGCAAAATGTACATTTCTAAAGTATATAACGTTTACATTGTATATTTTCAAAAAGTGTTCTGTTTCAATTACAATATTCAGGCAATATTATTGGTAATCGATCAAAACTGCTCTAAAACGTCCCTGTGAATGTTATGGTTGAGGTTTAAGTAAAAATGCAGAAATCACACTTTTAAACCTTATGTAAGATTTAACAGCATTTTTCAACTTTTATTCTTCAAGGTGAACTGCGTAACTTTTGTAGTGGAGGGTTTGGACCCGCTTGTCTCCATGGAGATGTTAATGCTTTGCTTGAAATGTTCCACAGTACAGCACTAAACCTATTTATCTCACATTAATTTAAGATCATGTGTTTGTATTGCTCACATACACCTTGAAAAACATGCATTCTTACTTTGAGCGCCTCTCCACAGATCTGAGCTTTAACATAGTTTGAGGACCTGTTTGTCATAACATCTCCGTGAAGACGTGCAGATAGCTGACCCTCAGCCACAGAGTGCACCTTGATTGTTTATTTCAAAGTCTATGAGGAAAATGAATGTGTTTTTTTACCACTGCTGAGCCCCACATAGTTTACATAGGTGCCATTCTAAACCAATGGTAGCGTTTGTCGTAGCGTCGTCCTCATTGACCTTTATGGGAGTGAGAGAGAGGCTCGTCGTGTATGAAGGATCTACACTGTGAACTGATCAAATGGGAGTTTACAAAGAGGATGTTTCATGACCACTAAGAACTCAAGGGAAAAGCAACAGCCAGATCAGAATCTTTACTTTTAAGGGTTTTTTAGAAGTACATTTGCATGTGGTAGTGTTGGAAATGTTCTAAATATTTACTTTGCACATTCACAATTCAAAATTTAAATTTTGGAACATTAAAAGTATTTTATAGAACCAATATTTGTCAAGATTTGAGGACAAAATAAGACAGAACCAGGACTAAACTAGGACTAGATTTTTTTCAATGCAGGTATGTGTTCATAGAATACACTAGAAACTAAACCAGTTGTTGATCCAACTAAGTTTTAAACCAAGTGTATAGCCTCCTTTATTACAAATGTCAACTCAATACGACTAAATCTGCTCTAAACCAGGACTAAAGAGATCTAAGCCACTTTCAAACTCCTGTTTTCATTGACTACACATATTGTATAGAAATAGTATAGCCCTTGATTCTGCCAAAATCAAAGTCTAAACCAGGACTGAACCAGGATTGAACGAGGACTGAACCACAACTAGGAGACCAAGTTAAGACCTGGTAGAGACAGGAGCAGAGGACTTAATGCTCTGCTCCTATCTCTAAATACCCAATAATTTATTTTACTACTCCTACTACTACTAACTACTACTACTACAACATACAAAATTACTTCTTAAACCCCACTTTCACTTTGAGAGAGAAGAGGAATGTGAACAGATGCATTTTGGGAGAGTTTTCAGTGTTTTAATGTATTTTTGCGACTAAAAACTGGACTTGAGCTGTTTTTTTTAAGCAGGGAAATATGTTACGAAGATTTACAACTGAATAGTTGAACTGACTCCAGAGGTTTTTGAATGTCACACAGGCCAGGCGTTCTCAAAACTTCAACTATTATTCTTTTTTTTTATTCAACTGAACTCATAGAACGCATATTTGAGTATATTAGCAGCTGGGGTACTTCAATTTGCAGTCAGATTAAAATTTTAAAGGTCCTGTATTACACAAAGTTGACTCTTGTGAGCTTTAAGCCACGTTGTAATGCTGTTACTTCCTCAAAAACATACCTGGAGTTGTGTTTTGTTTCATTCACAAGGTGCTCTGTTGCAGCATGTCACATAGTGGTAGTTTTCAGGTTAACAGCTACCTTTTACCTTTTGTTCAGTAGAGATGGGCAAATCCAGGGCTGAAATCATCCAAATGATTCTAGTGAAGGTGTATGGAGTTTAAAACCACAGTGGAGCACTTCCTGTATTACAACATCACATCACAAGGTGGAACAGGGTGTTTTCAGTTTGAGAGAAGAAATCAGCCTAAATATAAAGGGTTTGTGAATGAAATAAAACACAACTCTAGGTATGTTTTTAATGAGGAAACAACATTAGAACAGACATCAGAAAACGGAGTAATATGGACCCTTTAATTTTGCTATTTCTAGCTCTAAAAACATAAAAAACATAATTATAACTCCTTTTTACGTACAAATATTGTCCTTAGATTCTCAATATATTTTCAAAATAAAGATTCAGTTGCACTATGTAACCTCCATGGTGCTTGTCTCCATGGAGATGCCATTACTTTGTCTGAGATGTTCCACAGTAAGTCATTCAACGTACCTATCTTCTATTTATTAAATTCCTGGTGTTACTACTCAAAAAATGCATTGAAAATCATGCATTCTCACTGTGAGCAGACTTGCCTCTCCACAGATCTGACCTGTAACTTGGTCTGGACATGCAACTTGCTTATCACTTTGATATGCAAGTTTAAGGCCATACTATGGAACATTCCAGGTAATGTAATAACATCTCCATGGAGACAAGCAGATGGCTGACTTTTACACAGAGAAGTTACACAGTGCACCTTTAAACAAAGTGTGATCTTTGACTGCAAACGTTTAAATCCAGCTCTGATATATTTAATTTCTGACCCAACCACTGGTATCCACTGCTCCTGCGAAAGTTGTAAGATACTTTTAAGTTTTTTCTATTTTGTAATTTAGATGTTATTAACCTTTTTGTACATACCCCTGCAGATTTGTATTCTAGTAGTAATTTATTTAACGGTCTCCAAAACGTTTGGCTCAAGCACCACTTTTATTTTTGAAAATGTAGTCATCAAATGTGCCATTTCTGTTTTATTTCTGTATTAATGTGACTAATAATGTTTTAAACCTGTACATTTATGTAAACGCATTGGTCCTCACATTTTGTAGCAAACATTTCAGAAAAGTAGGTTGTTTTTTAATTCGTTTTTAATAGTTTTTGTTTTTGGGGTTTTTTTTTTGGGGGGGGGGGTTTGGCGTTCACTGCAGTCCCTAAATTTTCATTCACAATTCAAAACGGTGTTTACAGTTTTAGATTTTTATTTAATTTTTTTTCAATTTACACTATAATTTCAGCACGATATTTCAAGTTGGTTGTGTATGGTTGTAAGCTACATGGTGGAGTTTTCAAGATTTGAGAATTTTTGGTATTTTACATTACAACAGTGCGTCAAATTATTTAGTGATTTAAAAAATGTTATACAGTAGATTAAAAATATATAAACATTTGGTTGAATGACTATTGAAAATTTAAATTCTGTAACACTTAGATACATTTTTTAAATTCCCCCAGATAATGTAAAAAATATTTGAATAAAATTTCAGGATCAATAGAAATATGGAAACATTTTTATTTAAACAGTTATGTGTAAAATGTTGGAACATATTGGAGAATGTTAAAAATACATTTCAAGCAAATTATTACAGGATTGCTTATTAGAACAAATTAAAAGTGCTTAGTTAAATTTTAAGAAATTTTTCATGTTGGTAAAAATGTAAATAATTTTTGAAAATTATGATGGGGAACATTTTGGAGAATTTTAACATGCATTTATACATTTTTTAATCCAATTCAGGACTACTTATTAGAACATATTAAAAAGTGCTTAGTTCATTTTTTGAAAGAAATAGAAAATCATATTGCAACATTTTGCCTTTTTGTGAAATTTAAAATCTTACTTAATTTGAAAATTTTTGAAAATTAGGATGGGCAAAACTTTGGAAAAGTGTTAAAATTCTCCAAAATTTTCCAAACACTTTAAAGTTCTCTCCATGTAATTTGTAAACCCAGTTCAGGATCACTTTTTAGAACATATTAAAAAGGGCGTAGTTATTTTTGGACACGTTTTTTTGAAAGAAAGAAATAATCACATTGCAACATTTTTCATTTAGGTGAAAATTATGATGGATAAAATTTGGGAAAAGTTGGAGAATTTGAACAGTGTTTTTTCAAACTAATTACATGAATACAATTTTAAGCCCAATGCACCTATTATTGGAATGTATTGATGTTTATTTTATTTTTATTTTTTTTTACAGAAAATTATATAGCAAAACCTCACATAACTTAAAAAATGTAAAAACTGGTAAAATATTTTGTTTAAACTTAAACCAAAACTTAAAAAAAAAATCTCAAATGTCACCACCAAAGCCCTGTCCCTGTAAATCTCACTTTCTCTCGGGCTGCAGTGAGCCTCAGTTTTCAATGTTTTTGGTCATTTTGTTACACTTCCGTTACATTAACCACATCAGTCTGTTTATTTATTTGTTTTCTAGAAGACATTTTCTGAGCCGGGTTCCTGTCAATCATCTGTCAATCGTGTCCCGATAGTTTTTAGCCTCCAATAAAAAGGATGGGTTAAAACATTACTGTGTTATGGTTTTGTTTTAGCTTTATGTCACTACATACTTTCATACATACATACTACATTTCACACGTGTGAAATTTGTCAAAATATGTCATGTTTGGTTCTCATTGTTCAGACTTGGGCTGCCAAAATCAATACTAATCAATATTAAAACTAGTATCGAAACTAGATCCTCATTTTTCAGTTATCAATACTAAAAAAGTCCCATTCAGTAGTAGGTCAGGAGGAGAGGAGAGAGAGAATATAAACAGGTTTTCTCTGTGTTAACGTACTGCCCATCTCTGTGTATCTGATCCAAACTGCACTCATAACACTATACCTGCAGGGGGAGTTCATGCAAAAACTATATAGAAAGAAAGAATAAACTTCTGAATCATGAGTTAATCTGACTTTTTACAGATAAATACCAAAAATACCAAATCTTCAGCTCACTACTTCTCATTTCTGTTGTGGTCACTTAGAAATCCTCATCATTTAAATAACATAATTAGACTAAAACACATTTGGGTCAACTGAAACTGAAAACACTGACAAATTAATCAACTAAACACAATGTGGTCTACTCCATTCAGTGTAGTAAAGAGTGCAGTGAGCGTTACATTGGAGGAACTAAACAGCCACACCATAAGAGAATGTACCAACACCATCATGAGAGCTCCTCTGGATCCTAGTCCAGCCACTAACCGCTCCTTTGAAGATAGTCAGGTACAGATATTATTCAGAGAAAACAAATGGTCTGAGAGGGGCATTAAATAAGCAATTTTGTTAGGAAAGACAATCCTTCCTTGAACAGGAATGGGGGCTTTAGACATAATCTGTCCTCCATCTATAACTCCATCCTCAGACCCAAAGCAAACAAAGGAAACAAAGAAAAGCACCCATTAGGAGCTGATTGAATATGCTAAGTATGACTCAGGCACAGTGCACACTTAGTGTGGCTCAGTGGACCTAGCCGACACACAGAAACTGTCAACAATGGGTGTTTTCAGTTTCAGTGTAGTTAGCTCCTCCCTTCAGATAGATATAAGGAGGTGTCCACCAGTAATTTGACCAGAACTGAAGAAGCGGCTTGGATGAGCAGCGAAACGTCTTCACTCCCACAACTTTCTGTCCAGTTGAAAGATTTGACTTTGGCTTTTACTATGGATCAGTCCTGGACAACTGAGGGATTAACCAGATAGCAACTGCTTATTATCTTTCTCCAAATGAACAACTCCTTTGGTGTTTTCCAATCAGATTTTAGATCCAACCACAGCACTGAGACTTCTCTTATCAAGATGACAAATGACATCCACCTGAACACTGATGCAGGCAAAGTCTCAGTCTTGATCCTGATATATCTGAGTGCTGTCTTTGACACTGTCAATCATGAGATCGTCTTACAGAACAAAACAGGGAGTACTTTGTTGAAATTGGAAAATGTGTCTCAAATAAAATGGCCCTGACCTGTGCGGTCAACAGGGGTCAAACCTGGAACCCTCAGTCACCTCCAATCTCTTCAAATCAGGCTAGAAATCTAGAGGTAATAATAGACTCGGACTTGACCTTTAACAGCCACATCAAATCAATCACATCTGCAGTTTTTTTTTAACCAAAAATCAAAGGTATTCTGTCAAAATAAGAGTTGGAGAGACTTATCCATGCATTTGTCTCCAGTAGGTTAGACTACTGTGACGGCCTGTGAGCCCTCTCCAAATAGGCGTCAAAACAGCTTCAGTACATCCAGAACGCTGCTGCTCGGGTCCTGACTAGAACCAGGAAGTATGAGCACATAAGTCCTGTGCTCAGGTTTCTGCACTGGCTCCTGTGGCTCAGAGAATAGACTTTAAAGCAGCTCTGCAGTGTACAACATGTTAGTGCCATATCAACCATCTCGCACTCTGAGGACTTCAGGGACAGGCCTCCTGCTGGTGCCCAGAGTCTGGACTGAACATGGGGAATCAGCAGCAGCGTCTCCGTGAAGATGTGAGACAGGCCTCTACTTTGACAATGTTTAAATCCAGGCTCAAAATGGTTCCTTTTAGCTGTGCTATGACTGAAAGACTTCTGCACTCTTCTCTTTTCATTTTATGATAATTATTTGTTTATGACGATTATTTTATTATTTTTTTTATATTATATATGTTTTGATTTGTTGTATTGTGATTTTAATGTCTTTCTTATTCTGCACTTTGAATTACTTTCTGTACAAATTGTGCTATACAAATAAACTTGCCTTCCCTTGTCTGTCATGGATTTCATTTTGAGGACTTTTGGTAATTTAATATAGGGAATCTAGTTTTAAATAGTTAATTTAATGCAAGTGCTGCACTTTCATCTTTCTGAAACTGAGGATAGCAAAATATCAAATTCAGTAGTGTGAATGGTCACATCAAACTTCAGAGCTGTGGGCGGTGATAAGGGGTAGGTGAAAACAGAGATTTCAATTATTTACAAGATTATTCAAACAGGAATCAAAGTAGAGCTATGTGGAAGCTCATTTTCACTTGGGATTTAAACCTCATAAAAGTAAATTTTGCCTCTTTACTATGTACCATCCCTGTTTATACAAGAAAACAGTAGTACTTTCTTTTATCTTACCATGTGGCTTTATATCTGTGCAGTCCCTCAGTCGTCCAGGTAGTGGTCATAGAGGTCCATGGGTGTACACTAGTCTGTGTCTTATACTTGTTCTGATACAGCTCAAGGCCATTTTAAAGCTATTCAGGAAAGTTTCATTTCAGTCCTGTTAATGGAACGTTTTTAGTATCGATACCTGCTAAAATGAGTATCTAGCTTCAATACAAGTTTTAGTATCGATTAGTTTCAAATTTTCAATATTTTTGCCAACCCTTTGACATATTTGCTCATAGAAGTTCTGTTCCCAATATCAAGCTTGTAGCATGCACTGTAATTAATGTTTTAAGAATGTTTAAGAATTTCAGTCCCGTAACTCATTTCTATTTACTAGGCACCATTTTGAGGACTCTGACCAATTCAAGAGAGAATATTTTTGTTATTGTTATGGCAGCGACCCTGATTTTTCATCATTTTAAAACCCAAACCAAGATTATTTTGAGTTTAAATCTGAGATGTATATAAAGACAATACAATACTTTCCTCAAACATTTTAAGTTATTAAATAGTTATTTTCATGTATTTAATGTTTTGGGTTTTTTTTTTTTTTTATTACTTAGAGGTGTACTTAGATTGATTCCTGCATGTTTCTGAAATCATCTTTTGTCCTGCATGTTTACATGCTCAAAAAATGTTTCGTTTTTACCTGTTCCCTCCCACTGCTCTGTATAATCATAAATTCAAACTCTGGTATAACAAGCAGCAAAATGTTCTTCTTGTGGCCATTTTCAACACAAAACACATAAATGAAAATCAGCCACTTGTAAAATGCATCTGTGAAGAGGCTTGACTAATCAGCTCCAGTTTTAAACAGGAAGCCTATTATTATTTCTATTATTTTAGACCAATATTGTGATTTACAATGATTAAATTGTGAAATCACAATCCAGAGGTAAATACTTGGGGAAAAAAAGGCCTGTATCAGATTTTTCCCACGTATCTGGGCAAAATGTGTAGATATTTCCTTCCCTTATACTATGTAAGTCCACTCGGGACTGTCCACATCTAATTAGAAGGTGTTGTCTTGTCTGAGAATCAGGAAGTGCATATTAGCATGTTACTTGTTAGCTTTTTTGATGACAAAACTCGGCTCTAGTCTCAGAGTTGTGAAAAGTACTTAATAAACAAAGTGGTGAATAATTAGGATGAGAATACATAGGGTGGGGAATAACTCTGGACCACTGCAAACCATTTAAAATGAACACATTCAGTAAAAGATCAGGTACAGCACCTTTAAGTAATTCATGAAATAACCTCAGACATTTCCACACAAAAGACACTGAGACGCCAAAGTTCATTATTTGGTATTAATGTGGTCAACCAGACACTTTTTATTTTGCAATTTTTTTTAAAGAATGATCACAACCTGATCGCTGCCATTTTGATTCGTTAAGTACAAGAACTCTGTCGCTCAGGCAACCACTTCCTGTATAACCATTCAATTTCCTGCCGTGCACCTTTTCAAAATAAGAGTTTGCAAATAAAAGAGAAGGAAAAATAAAACGTCTGACTGTATACCACTGTTGCCCTGCGCTGAGTTAAGTGCTTGATGGAGAGAAGAGACAAGAGAAAAAAAACTAGAATAATGTATATATTGTTACATAGGTAGATAAGTTTGGTTTGGATTTTAAAAATTAAATTGGGAAATAGCCATAAAAGATACAATCAAGAGGTCTCAGCTCTCACTAGCTCTAGGTCTATACATGCAGTAAATAAAAAGTTGGTATTTTAAAATCAAATTTAAAGATGCATTGTGTAACTTTTTTGGGAGGACAGCACCAGCTTGTCTTTATGCATATTATTGTGCCTAGAATGTTCCACGATATGGCATTAACCATATATATTTCTGTGGCCAAGTTACAGGCCATGTCTGTCAGAGGAGAATCCACTTGCGGTAAGAATGTTCAATTTAAGAAATAAAAAAAAAAAACCCAAACATCTAAAACTGAGTAAAGACAAGTGGACAAGTTTAATGTCATACCCAAAGATCTTCTGAAGAAATGGACTTAGTGACTGACGTCACCCATAGTGTTGGGCTCCAGTATAATGAAGCTCATCCAGGCTAGCAGTTCTAGGGGCAAATCTGGAGCCAAGTTGCATATTTGGAAATCTGACTGCGAGTATCATAGCAACCAAAGAGCCAATGTAGAATGACGCTGTTGAAGGTAACTCCCCTTTCCGCCTGCACAGCTGTCAATTAAACCTGTTGCTAAAACTAGTCTGAGCGACCTCTGAGAAAGAAGGCAACTGATTTGTCTATTATTCATATTCATATCCTGATTTAAGGACAAAATAGTAAAATAAAAACTAAAATGACGAGCTTGGCAGCAGCTGTTATAGAACGCAGGGCCACATGTTTTTCAATAGAAAGTGAACCACAACCAGAGTCAATGGAACCGGAAGCGCGCCCATCCTCACTTCCCATTTGAAAGGCGGGAGCTACCAGGTTAGCCATGTCCATTTATATATACAGTCTATGGCCATACTGTGGAACATTACAAGCAAAGCAATTTCTATGGAGACAAGCAGCTGGTTAACCCTCTCCACTAAAGTTACATAGTACACCTTCAAACAAGTCTTGATTAGTTTGAGAAAAAAAAAAACGAAAACAAAATTTCATCTTTTAAATAAAATGGCTGATCATCATTATTGCACATTGAGCAGTTAATACTAGTTTTGCTTTTTCCTCGTGATAAAAATAAAACACCCCATCTTCCTCCCCAGAAAGCACTTGACGGAAATTTCAAAATAAAACAGCATGAATGAATTAATGAGGACTTTTCAAAATAAAACATGAATATGGTATTAAAACGGTAGACAGCCCAGCAGATATGAATTGTGCTAGAAATTTAAAGAGTGCATACATTGTTTTAACTACAGAGGTTTTTCAAAGCTAACCTGTGCTATTCCATCGATTTGTAAAACTGTTATTACATATTTTTTAATTTTTTTGGACGATAAAAAAATAGTAAATGTTGCCACCATCTTGGATTCTGTCGCATCGTTTTGCTACATCGAAAAACGCACCAAAAAGTTTTTAAAATGTGCAACGTCTTGAGAAAAGAAGAAGGCTGTGGAAAAAAACAGGTCCTCCATTTTGTCTTGTCGGTTTGAGAAGATGTCTGCCATTTTGTGATTTTTTTTTTTGTGATTCTCAGAATAAAAAGTCCCCACTCTCTGAGACACGGGGACAAAATTCAGCAGTGCCCGGTTGTGTTGATGACGATGCGGGAGAGAGACTTAATTTTTTTGAAGAAATTTGAGGTGATTTTCGATGATTTTTTTTTTTTGTGGAGGAATTGCTCTGTTGGATCCTGGAGGTCGAGGAGCAGCCGTAGTTTAAGTTTTTTTGGACGATTATATTTTGGATCAAACCGGACCATTGACGGAGACCTCCACTGGGACACCTGCAGGCTCCTCTCTGAAAGAACAAAAACAAAGAAGGAAAATAACACGTGCACTTACTTTAAGAGGGTATTTTATTTCTATGTGGTATTGAAGAGGGCATATTTTACTTTTATGGGGTATTAAAGAGGGGGTGTTTTACTTCTATAGGGTATTAATTGCTAACACATCAAGATCATCATGTTACCTTTTGTTCTGAAAATGCTATAAATGTATTAAACAAGTTTTATAAGTTTCACTTTTGTTTCTGAGGCTCTGAGTCCCCCTTTGCTCCCCATCACTCTCCCTTCAGAGCACAATCACAACACAATCGGTGCACATCCCACTAATCACCGCACCAGGTTTATCAAGTTGCTGTGTACAGTTTTGTATCATGTTTTTGTCTATTGATGGAGAATTGTCGTGTGGGAGCATGGGTGACATAGGCTTGCAGGTCGAACTTTGTACAGGCTCATACTGCTAACTGTAAGGAGGGTCTGAATAGGGCCCAGGAGGGCAAGATTACTTAGACATTCATGGATGAAATCTAAAACCTCTTCAGGTATGTTTTTAATGAGGCAACAACGTTGTAACACAATAAAAAGCATCAGAAGGTCGATTTTGAATAATAGCCCCTCTAATGAATTATCCAGGATTTTTGAATAGATTTAGGAGACCTCAGCTTTGAGTTTTCACCGTTTATTCATTGGTTTCAGTTTCCTGTTTATAGTTGCCATTTTGAGGACTTTTGTCCATTCAAAAGAGCCTTAAAAAAGTTTCAGAGGTAGTTTATATCAAAATCTTTGTCCAGATAGAGACATTTAGACATGTCATAATGGAAGCAATTTTCAATCTGGAGGAACTGCACGGGCAAGCTAGAATTTATCTAGCCCTGAATTCGATTAATATAAATTCCTGCTTCTCAGTCCAGTACATATAGATTGAAAATGGCGTCCAGATGGTTTGTGAGTAGCAAAGAAATTGCCACTAGATTAAGATTTACAGTTTGTAAACCACTTTCCTGTTTGAACATTTGCCACCATCATGAGATTTGATAGTAAAAACACAAGTACTAGTTACATAATTATCTTGCATATGATGTATTAGAATTTCACACTTTTGACAGCTTTTATTTTGAAAGGTTTGTTACTCACTTCCTGCTGGTCTGTGCGTCTGATTTGACCTGTGTCTCCTCAGATAAAGACAGTTTCTCCAGAGACTCAGAGATTTCCTCACTGCAAAGATATTGAGTTATTAATACATAAAAAAAAACACTTGTTAATGTGTGAGCTGCAAATTTGTATACTTTGTAAACTTGAGATTAATTCATATTATTCTGTACTGCATATATGCAAGTGGCTATTTAGATTTAATAAAATAGATAAATAGATTCATTAGCCGCAAGTCAAGTGTGTCCTAATCGTAGATTATATAAATAAAAGGATGTCACACTCACTAAGTGAATGTGACGTCCATCATCCACTGTGTTCAGCTCCAGTCAAATCAAGCTCAACTGCAAGTATGGCAACCATAAAGCCAATCCGGAGCGAGGCTACTGAAGGTAACGCCCCTTTCCGCCCACACTGCTGCTTTAGCAGGGAGTGAGAGCTTAGCAACGGCGTCAATAAAACCTGTTGCGAACGCTAGCAGAAACAACCTCAAGGAGGACGCCTAATTTGTCTGTTATTAATGTTGATACCTTGATTTACGGACACAATTGTGAAACAAAACCTCCAAGGCCATATACAGCAGGTTAATGCAAATGTTTTAAGACCAAAATGATGAACCTGACAGCAGAAGTTACAGAAAAGAGGGGCTAGACTTTTTCGATATAAAGTGAATTGGAGCCGATGGAGCCGGAAGCGCACCCACGCACGCTTCCTACTTGGAACGTGGTGGTTAGCCATGTCCATTTATATATACAGTCTATGGTCCTAATATGCGATTGTTCCCTCACCTGCTCTGTTGTGTGCCATCTTGTGGTGGGGTCTGAGTGTTGCTTTGGACAGGGGGGTTCTCCTCTGACTGCGACCCGCTCGAGGACCCCTGTTCTACGGCAGAGGCAGGCGCTGGAGTCCTCTGTTCCTCCAGAGCTACAGAGGGAGGCTGCTCCGGTTTGGCTTCAGTCTGAGCGTCGACTGGAGAACTGCACCGCGGCTCCCCATCAGCACTGGAGGAGGCAAGCAGAATTATGATTATCAAGTTTATTTACTCACTGTGGCGTAAATGATGGAATTCTCACCAATTGTAGATTCTCACCAAAGCCTTAAAACTATGAATGCACAAAGTGCTGAAATCATTCTAGAATACATTGCTTTTATGTGCAGTCCTCATTAAAAGTCTATTGATAATCCAGTGGTAGCTGAGCCTATGGCATTAAATATTTAAGTCTAATTTTATTCATTGATAGGCCAATGTCAAGCTGAATTGACAAAGCACACTATGATTCTGTGCTCATTCAATGTTTTAAAGTAAATGTCTAAATTTGGTTCATGATAATTACAAAAATAATGTGATTAATCAATTAATTTGGGTCTGTTCTTAATCCTGATCAATTTATTTGAGTTGAGATCAATTTCAATCAATTTTTTAATACAAAAATTATATAAAATAAATGTTCTAATGTTGTGCTTTTGAGACAAGCCTAAAAATTTGAACCATTAAAATAAATAACAGTTTGGACATAAAATGTAAAATAATACATTTTATGTCCAAACAGCAGCAGATCTTTATTTTGGTCCATGTTGGGAGTTTAAATTTTGTAACCCACATCATCACAAATGAAATGAATTAATATTTTATATTATTGTATATACTGAAATGTTTAAATGCAATTTTTTTTTTCCTCCATGTTCACTGTAGTCTATATCTACACTACTTGCACTATAACCTTGTCCAACCTACGGTCCGGGGACCAAATATGGCCCTCAGACCAACTTTTGTTGACCCTCAGCTAACTGCTAAATTACCCCTAATGGTCATAGGCACTACTTTTTACTGCACTACTTTTTACTGTGAATGTAATACTTTAAGTATTTGTACCCCTGTAATCTCAAAAACATAACAATGCTATTTAATACAGACCTTAAAGTGCATTTGATAATCTATTTCTCCAGTTATTACTTTAGCACAGGTACTATTCACCAAACAGTTTTACATCAGTTAAGCGGCAGTTTGTCAAGAAAAGTAGATCATAGAAAGTTGGAAAATAGAGGAGTGAGTTGTAAAACACAATCCCTTTATCATCAACTCCATCTAAAATGCAGAAAGAATGTACACAAAGGTGGTTTTTTTCTGACACTTTAAAACACTGATTTAACAAAATAAAAGGTGTTTATGGTCATTTTCACACTTGAGTCGACATAAAAGAGCATTCGCTCTGGGAGCGGTGCACTTGGGCCGGTGTGAATGTACAGTCGAATTCTGAACCACAGTAAACGGCCACGTGAAACAGGAGGTCTCGAAGTGGCTCCACTCGCAGCAGGGTGCGTGTAGAGTGAACATGGCTGACCCCGGGCTGCGTATGCAGTCCGCGATGCGAGTATAGACTATTTATGGCTGCGAGTTGAACTGCTTGGAATTGATTAAAAGGCACCCTGATCATGTATATCTGTACAAATGGGTTCTGCAGAGCTGCCGTTTGACACGTTCGCTTGACAAGGTGGTTTGTATGAACTTAATATCAGCAACACGTCAGCACATCTCCTGTCTGTCTGTGCTGGTGAGCCTGGGTCTGTCTGTGTGTCATTTTCTCTGTTGTCCTCACTATATATTTAGCCACATGTAAAGAAGAGACCACCGCGTATAGCACCAGGGAAATGAGCAAGCGCGCACGTATTCACAGGGCTCTGTCCACTTGAAGCACACTGTCACAGAAGTAAGTTCGGCAATCAGCCGTTGGCCTCTCACGTGGCTTGTGATGCGTGTTTGGGGTGAATAATGTGCAGTGTTTGTGAACAGCGCTGACCCAAAAGTAAAGGAAACAGAACTAAATATAATGGTATGTAACATACCTCTACGTATGTCACATCTGCTGTCCGAGTCTGTGGTTAACGATGTTAACCATGTTTTTTTGGGTAAATTTCCACACGTCACATACACTTCAAGTCTGGCTTCTTATTGCAGCTATATCAAATCTATGTTGCATGCACCAATACAAATGCCTGTATAAACCACTGATCTGTGGTTCCCTGTTTGGAATATGTTTCAACAAGTGGCCCTTGAGGAAAAAAGTTTCGACGCCCCTGTTTTAAGGAGTTAAACGTCTGTATGAAATTAAGTTTGAAGGCCATATTTATTTGTTTAGAAAAAAAAAAAATCAAATACATTGAATTAAGAGCAAGTTTATTAAGTGATCAATACCCAGAAAAAGGCTGGAACTCTGTGAAGTTGGCCCAGCCCGAGTCCTGGTTCTTGTCCCCAGAAGAGTCCCACTCTACTGGGCTCTGCTCTGTTGAGGGACCTCCGGAGTCTCCGAACGTGGCCGTCCAACCAGGACCTGGACAACAGACGGCAAACAGTCAGAAACTATGGTTATCCCATCTGCTCCTCTCAGTGAGGAGGTTGTGAGTTAGACTCCTGATCTCTGAGTGGGGTGTGCATGTCCTCCAGTATCGAAATTGAGTTCAAAATGTTAGTATCGTGTCAATACTAAAGACTTGACTCAATACTTAATACCGATTCCAATACCAAAAAGATGATTAAAAAGCACTCTTTATTTAGACACCAGAATGTGATTTTCCATATGAAATGGTAGTACTTTCTTTTATATTACCAGCTGGCCTTATAGCTGTGTAATACCCCAGTCGTCCAGGTAGGTTCCATTGTGGTCCATGGTGTATACTAGTCTATTTGGTCTTATACTTGATCTGATACAGCTCAAGATCATTCTAAAGCTATTCAGGAAAGGTGCCCAAATGCATCTCTGTGTTATTCTGGCAGAGTGGTTATCCTGGCTCCTCCTCACAGTAAAAGGTGAATGAATAAATGTAATACATCCACTATAATCTTGTTGTTTGTTTTGTTACTATGGAAGGCTTCTATAGTAATGCCACATGACGTCAGCAGAAGTCTGAGTTGGGACATGTTTTCAGAGCAGAATAATCTGTTCACAGACCAGACAAAAGAAATCAGAGTCATTAGAGACAGGTGGAGCGCACCTTTTTGTTTACAACATTCAACCGTTTAGATCTATCTTTCCCTGGGCGACGGATTTAGACAAGTTGCTGATAACATTTATAAAATTGTAAAATTATGTTAATGAGTTCATTCCCAAAATCAGTTGGAAATAAACCTCAAGTTATACTATTAAAGCTCCACCGTGTAACATTTCATCCAAAAAAATAGAGTAAATGTAAATTTATTTTCATTTTGGATGTTTTTATTGCCCTGTGAAAATGTAGAAAATCATCCATCCTTACTGTGAGTGAGCCTATATCTTCACAATCCTGACTCTTATTTGACCCGGAGAAAGGCCTCCTACTGCTCGTTCCATGGAAATTTTCCTGGCCATCATATTCCACAGTATGGCATAAAACATATCCATCTCCATGGAAAATGTTCTGAAGTATGGTTTTAATCTAGGTGATATGCTGCCAGCAGAAATAAAGCCTTGTGTAAATTTGAGTATCATGTTTTTCAGTTGTGTTTCAGACCTGTCTCTGTAGATTCGTTGTCCTCGTCCGACTCTGATCCTTCGGCGTCTCGTCCATTTTCCAAGCTGCTCCTAGAGCCGCCCTCGGACGACTGTGACACTCCGAACCTGAACCAGGGACACAAACATGGAACAAAATGTGAAGTGACAGAAACCACATTCAACCCACATATAGAAAAAGTACAGCTCCAAAATCCAACTAATATTCCATATTCGTCTTGCCATTGTGATCAATAACTGATATGAATTAATATCAATAGATCTAAACCAAGGTCTTCAAACTGAAGAAAATCAAACTCCTACACAGAACCAGGAACACAGAAAAATGTACTGTTTAAATCCATTTTGTATTCAGACAATATAATACAAGTATTGTATCACCATGGTAACTGCTGAACATTCCTCCATAGACATATATGCAGTACCCCCAGCAAGATATCACTGTATCAGGTGTCTTTCTCTATACAACACTGTACCTTGTCCTGGATTTTGCTTGTGTTGCATAGTTGATCTCTTTCTCCTCCCAGATGTCCTCATCTTCATCTGCGTCGTCAAATTGCCTGATACGCTCTTTACAGGCGGCTTCAAAGGCAGCTGCGTTGGCCTACAGGGAACAGGGGTCAAAGGTCAGTAACAATACTCAGGAATTATTCACAAAGCCACAACGCCACACAGCTCTGTCCTCTCTCACTCACACTGTTGTCGTCTGCATCGAGGTTAAAGTTGATTTCAGCAATTCGGTCAAAAGTGGCACTGAAAAAAACAAAAAACAAAAGGAAGCCTTCAGTGATTTCAGAGACAAAGATCAGGGATGTGGTCCTTTAGCTTTAGCTGTTTTCATACATGTTACTGCTCTATTTTAAGCACTCTCAAAGCTGCCATTTGCTGCAGTCCAAAATGTGACTGTTGGGTTCACACCATAGACTGTATATATAAATGGATATAGCTAACCTGTAGCTAACCTGCTAGTCACCATGTTGCCAGGAGCATTCACTTTCTATTGAAAAATGCTGCCCCTCTCTCTGAAACTGCTGCTGTCTGGCAGTTATTTAAACAGCATTCAACAGCCTTGCTCTGGCGCTTAGAATTCCAGCTACGAGTATGAACGCTGAACGCTATGGGTGATGTCACACTCTCTTAGTCCACTTCTTCATACATTCTATGGTCCAATCAGCTCTCTGATTGAATGCTGTTTTAAGTCACGTGCATTTGACAGATTAATATAGTTTTCCAATTGTGACTTGGGTTGGTGGGACAGTATCTGTGTGAAATATTTACCCTAGTTATACATCAGTTAAGTGGCAGTTTGTGAAAAACAGTAGAAAACAAAAATTTAGTTAAAGTTAATACAGGACATAGCAGTGAGTTCTAAAGCAGAATCTGTCTACCTATGTCATCAACTGTAATCAACCCCATCCAAAATTCAAAATGATGATTTAACAAAATAAAAGGTATTTGTCAAATCATAACTATTTTGTAATTTAGACACGTTTTTGCCAATGTTAACATTGTTTGTTAGATAACATACTTCTGCGTACATAAATGTCTGCTGAATGTGTCCAAGTAGGAAGTAAAATAACAGCCAGATACACAGAATAATACAAGAGCAGCAGTTGGATGACTCATTGTGTAACATTAAATAATATGTAAGACTACAATAAAAGCATGGCGACAAGCTGGTGGAGTGTCCTCTAAGAAATGTTCCGCAGTAGCTCTTTAATGTAATCAAAGTGTCATTACTTGATGTTTTCGTCGTGCTCACTGAACTCCTCGTCGTTGAATCCAAACTGATCCACAAAGTTGGCTGTCATCTGTTGGATCTGATAATCTGAAAAGGCCTAAACAAAAAACAAAACAGATTTACATATTTGAGGGATTGTTTGATTATAGAGGGGGGGTGGGGGCACAACTTTCTTGGGAGCCAGATACCAATTAAAATTTGAGCACAATCCATGTACATTTTGTATTTTACTATTGTCTCAAAAAGGTAACTAAAGTCATAGGACTCTTCTCGTGCGATTCTGATTTGTCATTTTTTCTTCCAAAAATTCTATTTTCAGTTAAATTTCCACTACTTTTCCCCATCTCTACTAAAACCATTCTGCAAACTACAGGAAAATGTCAAAACAAGAACAACATAAAAATATTTAAATGAAAGCTGTAGTGCAGTAAATATAAGCTCCTTTGGGTTAAAAAGTTAATTTTTGTTGTGGGTTGCAAATAGAAAAGGCTAAAACACAAAAGCTACCTTGGGCAAGTCCAAAGGCCATTAAAGAGTCTGTTTACATAGAAACACCTCTGACAAGATTTCATAAATAACAATGTCTCCTTAAAATAAACACTTTTGAATTAATTATTAAACTTCTGTATTACACTGAGAAGGGATCATAAGTTCTCCCAATGACCTATGGTCTTTCATCAATCAAATAAAACTCAGTAATCCTAGTAGTGTTCTGTCTGCATTAAACATGAGGGTGATGTGAGGCAAAAGACTTGATTCGCACTTTCATAACATTTAATTTGATGTTATTGATTTCAGAGCAGCTCTGCCCTATGCTGGACTCTGTGCTCTCTGGAAATATAAAGTCCTCAAACTGCAGTCACAATGCAAAATGGGGAAAATAAAACCAATTTTCTTCCAAATAGATTTCAACGCAGTACATTTTGCCCACCTCCAGACTCGTCTGAAAGTTCACACTTCACTGTGATTGGTTAAACCCACTCGTCACTCACTCAGAGCATTACAGAGGAATCCATTTAATGGGTTTAGTGGGTTTATGTTTTATGCAGACAGCAGCATGAAAAAGCCACACTGAATCACAATTATGGCAAAAAAACAGCAGATTATCATTTGATTTTCATCACTTTGTCACCTATCCATTTGACCCAAAAGTCTGAATACTGATGCACAGCTGATTTAAAGTCTGAGTCTAAGGGAAAGAGGTTTATCAGGCTTAAAAATATTTGCAATGTATGTGTTTATACCTGCTGCAGTGAGAGGTCATTGGGGAAGGGACTCTCGATATCGTCGTCTTCACTGGATGAGTGCATGTTGTGTGTGCTCACCTGGAACACAAATGTTTTCCTCCATTATTTCACAGACTTCGCATCATGAAGCTGTTTGTTATAGAACAAGAATGTAGATTTAAAAGGGCCCATATTATCTTGACTTGAATCATTTGGATGATTTCAGCTAAAGCCAAGACAAATAGCAGTACCAGAATCGCACCGACTCCACAGACATGAGAAGTGCCACAACAAATCATTTTGCCTTTTATTTGCTAGCCACTAAGCACAGTAGCTAGCAATCGCACGGCACAGCAAGAAGGTTTCAGGTTCGACTCCCCCGGAAGGGGTGGCCCCATCAACTCATAACATACACAATAGATCAAATTCTCCAGCTAAGGTATTCCTGACCAAGACTAGCTGAAGATCTGGAGAAGGGCACTGCAGCACCCACTGCTACCGACAGTGTCTGTACTGACAATGCAGAGGACAGACAAGTGTAACCTTAACTTAAAGGCGGTGTATGTGATTTTTACTGTCTTAAAAACATGAAAAGCAGAACTACTTCATTTTAAGGAGTCTGCAGGAGTGTAATTTCCTCACTAACCTTATGCATTCTGAGAATTCTAATTATTCGTTACAATGAGTTTATAAGCACTTTTCACAACTCTGAGTCCAGAGCAGTTTGCCGTGACAGTAAAGTTAACAATTAGCATGCTAAGAAGCACTTTCTGATTATTGGAACATAAAATGTTTTTAATTTGATTTTGACCTCAAAAGCTGCTTCTACAATATAGCTGTACTGGGGCGAGACAAATTTTGTTCAAATACATGGAAAAAAATTGGATACAGGAGCCTTAATATTATTTTGAAGTAATAATACTCTTACTGTTGGCTACTCTACCCACCTGCTCGATGGGCCTGTCCTGACCTCTTACACTTAAACTGGCTTTGTCTGAATAATGGATGCATGGAGGAGTTTTGCTGTAGTTTTTATTAAGGACTATAGAACCAGTCAATGTGAGGGGGTGCATCGGGGTTCTCCTATGCTGACCCTGTAGAGGTCTGTCTGAGAGGAGCACAAACACATAACTACACTTAAAGACTAAACTTAAACAGACTTAAAAATCTCAGCTGGACTCAATCTCACCAGCTCCACTGTGTTTCTTCGGTTCGTCTCTCTCAGGGTCTCGTCCACAAAACTCTCCCAACGCCCCCTACAGTCTTCAGGCAGCTCTGCAACACAAGTTTTAACAAAATATTAAAGGTAGTAATATATTGCATTGTTCAGGTTAGCTGCGTCACCAAAATTTTGCCATTTTACATTATATAGCTTTCGGTAAAAGTTTCTCTATAATGGTGTTTTACAAAGTGGGCTCTGGGAACCTCAGTAGCATTGCAGGGGAACCCCCAAAGGTTGGGGTTAAAACTTTACATAAGAGATGTATTTGTATGTGTATGCATATATATATACATGCATATATATGCATATATATGTGCATATATATCTATATATATACATACACATATATACACACACATACATACATATACATATATATATATATATATATATATATATACATATACACACATACACACATACACATATATATATACATATACAATATATACATATATACATATATATATATATATATACACACATATATATATACACACACACACATGTATATATACATATACATATATAAATTATATATACACATATACATATATATACATATACACACACGTACATATACACATATACATATACACACACATATACATATATATACACACACACACACACACACACACACACACACACAAAGTATTGAGCCCACAGGAATGCCTTATGCTGTGTTCACACCGCGGCGTCAAAAACGCGCTGGCCGCCTCTATTTGGACATGTGTGCATTTGAGGGCAGACGCTTTGGAAGCGCGTCCAAGAGCGCGTCTACCGCATGTTTTCCTGCTCCTTTTGTGCACAATGACAGACCATGTTGAGAGAACAGCTTTGGTGTATTTACTGCACAAAAGTCATCAACCACAAAAGTCATCAACAGAGGGGCAGCGTGTCTGGGTTCACAACATAATTCAGAGGCGTTCGGAGTTTGGCGAGTTTCATCACTTGCTCCAGCAGCTCCATCTGGATGATCAGCGCTTCCAGCGGTATTTTCGCGTGACCCAGACCCAGTTTGATGACCTGCTGTCCCACATTGGTGCGCGGATAACGTCCCTGTCCCCTGTCCCCATCACTGTTCGTGTTTGTGACTCCAGCGCTTCAGAATGATGTCGCTGTGTAACTGGAGCGTGGTCTCTGATTGGTTGATTCTGCGCATCGACCGCCTCAAAAGTTCAACTTGGTTGAACTTTTGAGGCGTTCGACGCTTGTATGCGTGGGCGTCTGGACGCGTAGACGCGTGGATGCTCAAGGCGCGCCGCGCTGACGCCAGATTCGCGCCGCCTTGACGCTTGAAGACACGCCGCAAAAACGCTGCGTCACCAAGACGCGCGTCCACCATAGATTTTGAATGTGAGCTTGACGCATCTGACGCACCGGTGTGAACGCACCCATTAGACGGGCTCTGTGTGATCTTCACATACATATGGCCGGGGGTTGCGGCACAGAAGACTTTGGGAATGACTGCTCTATAAATACTACAAGCAAGAGGCAGAAGGTGGTGCATTAAACAGTAAAGCTGTTTGAATACCTCTAAAAACAGTATTCCTAAAGGGGATGGATGAAAACACAGGAGCATGACCTGGTTTTTCATCCAGTGATGTCACAAGGTGAAATTAGAGCGTCTTGAGGTCTGAAGAGGGAGGATTACTTAAAAAGAGCATAAATGCATTTTATAAAAGTTCCTCAAATTCTTAAGGGAAAGTATCAAGCCCAATTATTCTGTCACAGTTAATAATTATGACAATCCTAACGCCAAATGTTTTTTATGAGGAAATAATAAAATCAGTTTTTCATAGACTCCCCAGACAGCTGTTACCTTTGATCAGGTCTGAGATCTGAGCCTGGACTGGTCCCCTCTCCACGTTTTGGACCACCATGTTGGCAATTCTGGTCAGGTGACCCATGTTCCCTCTGCGTGTGCCGCCTTCACTCCTGAGAGAGACCGAACATCCAACATTTCACCTTCATGTTTTAGGTCATAGAAATATGTAAAGGTGCACTATGTAGGTTTAAATGTTAAATGCTCCGATATCTTATTACATTACAGGTGGTTTTACTTAAAATAAATAAATAAAAATAACTGGAGAACAAGTATTTTAAGGGCTTTTTATAACTTTTGGAGAGCAGTTTTTTCTGTCACATTAATGATAACAACAACTAGCATGCTGGTGCAGCGCACCAGCATCATTTCCTGGTTTGCGGATGATAAAAATGCTTTATAACTAGATGTAGACAGTACACAGCGGTCTCATTTTGTCCTTAAGAGCTCCTTTTACAATATCTGTACAGTAGAAAGACAAGATTGACTTTACATGAAAAATAATCTGGTACAGTACCTTTAATAGAGATTCCATTTAAACCCAGTGTAACACATGTCTACATTAAAGGGGGTCTCACTGTATTCTGTCGTTCTCCTCCCAGGCGTCCAGGATCCTCTGAACCAGCCGACAATTCTGGAACAACTGCAGGAAGTGAAGAAAATACATGGATAAACTTTAAACCATAGACTTCTGGACTGACCAAGGTCTAAAAACTAAAAACATGACTAAACCAAGATAAAACAGCAGGCGGGACTTGGGGGGCGAACTTGGGGGGCGGAACTTGGGGGTGCACCTAAGCCAGGACCATTTACTCACGTGGGCTACTAGGGACTTGCGATCACAGGCCGGGGGTTCTTGAGTCGCACCCTCTTGCGGTGTCACCTCAATGGGCTCAGGACTCGGCACTGCTCCCTGATGGTTCAATCGCTCCTCGGGAGAAGAGGGCTGGTTCAAGATGGCCGCCACGCACAGCTCCACTTGGAAGTGCAAAAAGTTATTCCAGGTGTAAGTGAAGAACAGATCCTGAAACACAAACAAGGCATAGGCTTAAAGTATTATGCATTATAGTACTTATGGACACTCGGGGTTGTCAAAAGTATCGTAAATCAGATACTGAAGCTAGTATCGAAACTACATACACATTTGAGCAGGTGTCGATACTAAAAGGTCCCATTCACAGGACAGATATGAACCTTTCCTGAATAGCTTTAGAATGATCTTGACCTGTATCAGAACAAATATAAGATCACATAGACTAGTATACGCCCATGGGCCACTATGGAACCGACCTGGACGACTGAGAGATTACACAGATATAAGGCCACATGGTAATATAAAAGAAAGTACTACAATTTCATGTTGAAAATCATATTCTATTGTTTAAAGAAAGAGTGTTTTGTTTTTTTGTTTATTATCATCATGGTATTGGAATTGGTATTGAGTATTGAGGCCATTCTTCAGTATCGAAATTGAATTTGAAATTTTAGTATTCTAACACTCTTACACATTAAAGCATTTTGTACACCTAAGCTTTAGTTCATTTATACAACTTAGAAATCAGGGATTACTTACTTTTGAATATTTCTGAGCACACGTCACAGCTAAAGGACCTGTAGTCAGAGGATGCACTGAGGACGAGGGCTGCACAATAAATGTCAATGAAATCGAGGTTTGAAGGCTGTAATTATTAGGCCACTTTTAGACCTAGTTTAACCCTATATTAGACCTGGAATAGTCCTGGCACTAAGTTGAATGGATTTGAATGGACCCAAAGAAGCATTTATGGATACAGCACTGCCAATCAATGAATAGTGTCTTGGTGGGGAGTCCTGCATATTATTATTATTATTCCTTTCCGCCAAGTAAATTGCTCCTGAGAGAAAGAAAAAAATGCTCAAAAACTCTTGAAAAAGCTGCACAAAATTGACTCAAATTTAAGTTGCATAATGTCGCCAAGAAGCTACATTGCATGATGGCTCAGTGGCACCCTCTGTGAAATTAATTATAAAATAATGCTATATTTTTTTCATTGTGGCCACAGAAAACTTGATATGCAGCTCTCCCACTGTGGCATGCCCTTCTGTGGTCACAAGAGTTGCAAGGGCCCTTTATCACATCAGTTTTAATAGCATTTAGATTTCTTTTGAAAATCGTGCAGCTCTACCGAGGAGTGAAGCAAAAAAAAAAAAAAAAAAAATCATGTTCTCAGTCATCATAAATCACCATTTCAGTTTTTCTCTGGTTGAATACTGCCTGTTCTTCTTTAAGTGAATACAGTACTTTATGTCTGCTATGTGTAAAAGTCAAAGGAGTCAGAGAGTTTAAAGCTGACATGTTTCTGAACTTTGATCGACTCACCTTAAACCAAACATTACATCAGCCTCAACAAGTACAAGTTTGGAAAAGGACAAAAAACAGGGCTGACGACAGATGATGGTTTAAATCTATCAGTGTGAGAACATGTGATAAAAACAATCGGTAAATGTGTTTATTTTAGTTCAAATGAAAATGATGGTAAAGCCCAACATTAGACTTCACAATTGCAAATCTATGAAATTTTAACAAAACTGCTTCAGAACTCAGAAACCATCTGGGGATATGATAATAATGGTATCCAAAAGTGCAATTATGGTAATTACTGGAAATGGGCAATATATCGGTCCTAGTATTAGTATCGGCCAATATCGATATTCAATACTGATACTTTATGGGTGCTGCCCCATACTCTGTGTGTGCTCACGTGTCATTCACAGTTTGTCCTGAGTGCATCAGATTTGTCTTTTTGAACAGGCTAATTACTAAAAATTGAAATAGAAGTGTTATGTGCCAAATAATTTTATATTTTACACAAATATATTTTGGTCATTTTTACAAAAGTCAAAAGTTAATTTGTGAGCTTCACTTTAGCTGAAGATACATTTATGGACCTTGCTATGGATTTAAAAACAAAATATTGGTTAGCGGCCACAGCAGCAGGCCAAATATCAGATATCGCCTCAAAAAATCCTCATCAGCACATATCGTTGAAACTAGAACTTTGCATAGACTATATAAAAAGATACATATGCTTTTTCCCCCTCACTGTTTGACATGAAATCAGACTAAACTCTTCCCATTTTAGGTCAATTAGGATTACCACAATTATTTCCATTTGTTAAATGCCAGAATAGTTAGAGAAGTACTTATTAGATAATTTTTCATTACTTTCTTTAAAGCCAGAAGTTTACATACAGTAAGATTACTATGCATTTAAACTATTTGGGAAAACCCAGATGATGATGATGATGTGTCTTTGGAAGCTTCTTAGTTTTGACAACATTTAAGTTCATTCAAGACATACCTGTGAATGTATTTGACCTGAAACACTGTTTCTTTGTGTAACATCATTGGAAAGTCAAAACAAATCAGCCAAGATATTAGAAAGAGAACTGTGGACTTGCACAAGTCTGGTTCATCCTTGGATGCAATATTCAGATGCCTGAAGGTGCCACGTTCATCTGTTAAAACAATTATACTCAAGTATAAACAGCCTGGGAATGTCCAGCCATCATACCGCTCAGGAAGAAGATGGGTTCTGTGTCCCTGAGATGAATCGGTTAAAGCTTGGGCACAAATGGGTCTTCCAAATGGACAATGACCTGAAGCATACTGCCAAACTGGCTAGAAGGTAGCTTAAGGATAACAAAGCCAAAGTTTTGGAGTGGCCATCACAAAGCCCTGATCTCAATCCTTTTGAAAATGTATGGCCAGACCTGAAAAGACATGTGCAAGCAAGGTAGCCTACAAAACTTGGCTTACATCAGTTCTGTCAGAAGAAATGGGCCAAAATTCCTGCCAACTATTGCAAGAAGCTTGTGGAAGGATATTCAAAGTCATATAGTTTAAAATAATTGGTACCAAATACTAATAAAATGTATGTAAACTTCTGACTTTGAAGAAAGTAACGAACAACTGTCTAAAACATCCTTTTCTCATTATTCTGGCATTTAGCAAATAGAAATAACATTGGTAATCCTTATTGACATAAAACAGGAAAAGTTTAATCTGATTTCATGTCAAGACAGTGAGGAAAAAAAAGCCTACGTGTCTTTTTATTTAGTGTATGTAAACTTCTGGTTTCAACTGTGTAGTAATTACATGATTGTTGAATGGAAACAGACAGCTGTTCCTCCCTTTAATTCCATGGTAATATGAGAATGCAGAATAAAGAAGTAAAAGACCAGGAAACATTGGTTAGTATATTCTTGAAAATGACACTGCAAAGTATCAATTATTCCCAAGAGCCTGTGATTGCTACGAGCATGCATGATGGTCTGTTTAGGAATTTGATTTTAAAACAAAAAGGTGGACTTGTAACAGCTTAAGTTAGATCACATGTTGTAGTTCAGCCAAGTCAGTTCTTTCTGGTCAGATTGTGTTACAATAAAACTCAGATTAAAGCCTAACTTGAGCAACAGAGCTTCTAACAGACCAGTGCCTACAGTTGGCCATCACACCTCGAGGAATGTTCAATGTCTGGTTGTAAACAGTGTATGAAGTGAATGCATCTGTACCAGTAGTAGGTCGATGGTGTTGAGGCGGCACAGCTCCTTGCACACAGAGGGACAGTTGGTCTGAAGCAGAGAGGCCACGAGACGCGCCACATGGAGCCGAGCGTTTCCCAGGGGGCGTTCTAGGATCCCCACCGTCGTCAATATTGCACTTTTCTGCAGGAGAAGAGAAGGAATGGCTTTGTTCAAGTGGCATTAAACACAAACTCCATCCACAGCCACATTTCAAATAGAGCTGCTGAACTGGGTAGTACCTGGAGGTAAGGGGGAGGAGGGGCGGGGTCTGGGGGTACAAGGAACAGTGTGATTGGGCTAACAGGCATCCACATTTCAAAACTAAAGTTACGTATGTAACTACAGTTCTATGAATCCCGAATGACCGCCAGAAGCGGTGCTTCACGAGTGAAGATGATCACTCTTGTGCATGTGCATGCCGGGAATAACAACAAATTCACCTATGACCTTCCGGTGACCCACGTGAGGCTATATAGTCACGTGACTCCGGAAGCACAGTCCCTTAACCTTCTAGCAAGTGCACGAGGATTCCGAGAGACAGAGACCTCTGGCGGTCATCCGGGATTCATAGAACCGTAGTTACATACGTAACTTTCGTTCCATTTCAACCCTTCTGATCGCCAGAGGCGGTGCTTCAAGCACTGGATGACTTGTAACAACATAGTCACGAGGAATCCACAGACCACGTCAAGTAAACCTACCTCCTCATAACGAAGCCTGATTCTTGCGTAACACTCCATCCAGAGGATGGGTGATCGCGACATTCACCCGGTAAAATCTGGCAAACATGGAGGGTGAGGTCCAAGAGGCCACAGATCACATTTAGGGGAATCCTATGCATAGCAGCCCAGGAGGTAGAAAGGCCCCTGGTTGAATGGCATCTTACACCTTCAGGCATCAGCCACCCCTGTGAGGTATAAGCATGTTTAATGGTCTCTACAACCCACCGAGAGAGACGTTGTGTAGAGAGAGCCCGACCCTTACATGGACCGGCATAACACACAAACAGACTTTCCGATCGTCTTATACCTGCCGTAACCTGTATATAACCCTCCAATGAGCGAACAGGGCATAAATGTTCTGTGGTGGATTCCGTGGCAAACCTCGCCAACTGGAGCGGTTGGGAATTACCAGCAGAAGATAACACCTTAGGGAGGAAAGAGACATTAGGCCAGAGAGTTACGCCTGAGCAATCAGCATGCCATCTACAGCAGGACTCACTGACAGACAGGGCCTGCAGTTCACACACACGCTTATCGAAGCAATGGCGAGGAGAAATGCAGTCTTAAACGACAGCCACTTTATGTTTGCCTGGGCAATAGGCTCAAATGGATGAGCTCACAGAGTCTCCAGGACCAACAAAAGATCACATGATGGAGCCACTGGCCGTGTAGGTGGGTGAAGCCGTCGAGCACCTTTCAAGAAACGGGAAACGTTCTTGTCACAGCCCACAGTGCCACCATTCACGCCACTGTGCCAGCAAGATATTGCAGCCATATATACCTTTAATGTCAAAGGCGACAGACCACGATCCAAAAGTTCCTGCAAAAACTCCAATATGGGAGAGACTGAACAGCGCACCGCATCTTGTCCATGTCCCTTGCACCATTCCTAAAACAGTTTCCACCTGTTTGTGTACAGCCAACGTGTTGATGGTGCCCAGGCATTACAGATCATATGTCCTATTCCTCCAGCATACTCTGAGAATGCAACACCGGGCCTTGCAGAAGCCACACCCAGAGCTGGAGGCGGTTGGGATGGGGATGCAGTATCCATCCCCCCAGCTGAGACAAGAGGCCCGTCCTGGCGGGGAGGCGCATTGAAGAGCTGCAACAGAGTCTGCGGAGAAGTGGGAACCAGATCCTCACTGGCCAGAATGGGGCAACCAGCAGAAGCTTGTGTCCCTCCTACAGAACCCTCAGGAGTGTTTGATAAATCAGGGGAAAAGGAGGAAAGGCGTAGAAGAGAACGTGAGCCCAGTCGTGAGCCAGTGCATCCTGACCCAGCCGGCTGATGTTGTCCCTCAGAGAGAACCAGAGAGGGCAATGGGTCGCTTCTCGTGAAGCGAACAGATCCACTTCGGCCCTGCCGAAGACCCTCCAGATGGTGCAGACCACCTCTAGGTGAAGCTTCCATTCCCCCGGCAAGAGAGTCTGGCGAGAGAGGAAATCTGCCACCTGATTCAGCAGTAGGATCCAACGTCTGTCTCTCCACTGAGACAGAGAGTGCAGACACTGGGGAGACACTTGCAGCCTCTTGCATCCGTGTGCGGACCGAGTTGGATCCAGCTGCAGGCTGTTTAGCATCTGCATCGGCCGTAATGAAAGTAGCCCCAGCGGAACTATATTGGAGGCTGCTACCAACCTGCCCAGAAGCTGGAGATATTGCAGGAATGGCGGAGCCTCTCCCTCTTGGAATGCACCCAGCATCCCCATGATGTTGTCGACCCTTGTGGGCAAAGGGCAATGGTGGGGCCATGGTGAGTGTTTAAGGCCATACCTAAAAAGTCGTGGGTCGGGACCAGATTGCTCTAGTCCATATTCACACACAGACCCAAACGGCTCACATGCTCAAGTACAAGCCTTGTGTCGCGAATGGCCTGGTCGCGGCTGGGTGCACAAATTAACCAGTCATCGAGATAAGGTTGAATCTTCAAACCCCGCGCCTGCTGGGGAAATAAGGCCGCTGCCACCACTCAGGTGAACACCCTGGGTGATAGGGACAGCCCAAATGAGAGGACCCTGAACTGAAAATGTCTCCCCTGAAAAGCAAAGCAAAGGAACCTCTAATGATTGCGTGCGATCAGTACATGAAAATAAGCATCCTTCAAATTGATGTTCGTGAACCATTCACTTGGGGAAAGGTGCGTCGCATGTGAAAAGGCATGACTTTTAAAAACACATTGACCTCGCAGGTCTAAAACTGCACATAGGTTGGCGGTTTTCTTCGGGACAAGAAAGTATCTTGAGTAAAACCCCCCGGATCCTGCCGAGGGTCTACGTGTACAATTGCACCCTTTTCCAGCAAAGTTGCTATTTCTTGAGTGCCTCAGATTTTGCTGCGTCCGAGACGGCAGTCATTTGGACCTGGCCAAAAACAGGAGGCCAGCGTCGGAACTGTAGGTAGTATCCCTATGATAAGGATGTCAACACCCATATGTCTGGGGTGCTGCCAGTCCAGTACTGGAGCTGTTCCGGGGTGAAAAAACCGACCACCAGCCTGTGAGCTTCACATATGCCCCCCCGGCCTCTCAAAGGCCTGGAGGGCTGGTGACCAGACTGTAATGATCGAGGCATATGTGAAGCCCTGGGCTGATCACTCCGAGAGTGCCCAGACCTTATAACAGGCTGCCGAGGAGCCACAAATGGGCTTGGTGGCACAGCATGTGTCTGCTGGTGTGTAGTAGAAGACCCAGGAGCAATAGGAGGAGGGGCTCGTTGAAGGCCCGCCAGCTGATGTCTAGTCTGAGAGGCCTGGGCTGTCCATTGCAAAGCCTACAGCGTTGCCTCTCCAAAAAGTTAACCCGGAACCACAGGTAATCCTCTCAAGGTTCTCCTACACGTCTCTGTCAAGGGAGATTGTGCCAACCAAACCTGCCGACGCGCCGGGGTCAGGACGGATAGCGGACGGCCCAGCTCCCTTGACATAAAAGCAAATGCTTGTAGAGACGTGTCAACCAAGCCTTGCATAGTCACATCGACATTAGAAGTCTCTAGGGAAGTCGCTAAACCTAACAGTAAATGGGAGAGGGAATTGCCAATACGACCCAGAGTCGTAATCCTTACACAGCAATTCGTCAGTAACCTGGCACTGAGGTCACGGCACCTGGCATTGGGTCTCAGAGCCTCATCTGGAGCCACAATAAGAGAGGCCACAGCTGGTTCAATCGCCGGCATATGTCCCAGACCAAACCTAGGCGCATCCTGTATGGCAGCAAGCACCCTTCCATCAGACGTGGATTTAGAAGACGCTTTTGTATCCGACCAGAAGGCATGCAGTTCCTTAATATACTCCGTAGAGGGGGGAACCAAAAAGGAAGATGCAGAGCTTTGTCGTCTAAAAAAAAAAAAACAAAACGCACTAGAAACAATAGGCTGTGCTGCCGGTGTCTCCAAGAGAGCAGTTGGAGTTGTGTGAGCTCAACTCTGATATGTCAGAACACGCATCCAAACCGTCCCCAGTATGCGGGTCAGTGTCGTGGAAGTGCGTATCTGACGCCACCACAGACAAGGCAATCGTCTTCTCAAACAGAAAGCACATCCTGCTAGGCAGCTCGCTGGGCGCTATCCCGCGTCTGCATGGACTTAATGAGCGCTTTCATTCTAGTGAGCTCTGAAGTAAGGCTATCCCCACCTTCAAGGATAATCCCGCAGAGCGATCCCCTTTGCTGCGCTTACGTGGAGTAGGGGAAGCGTCAACAGCAGAGCGCTTTCTCATCACCTTCCCGCTCGCCGGCAACTGGGTGTCCTGTATATCAGAGGGCCAAGCTCCTCCAAAAGCGGCCAGGTGGTCAGCACGCAGGGATCTAGGCATAATGCTGCAACTCATGCAAGCATTCTCCATCAAGCCTTCCTCAAGGTGGTCCACACCCAAACATAAGGGACATAAATCATGTCCATCTTCAGATTGAAGCAGGGTCATGCAAGCTCTACAGCACATGAACTCCATCACAACCAACGGTAGATCAGGTCGAGCTGAAAACGCCACTCTTGATCCGCCAACTGGGATTAAAAATACCACGTCGAGCTGAAAACGCCACTGGTGGTAGACTCAAAAACTCAAAGCGAACAGTAAACACTGCAGCTAAAAATGACCTAAAGAACCGAGCACGGTTCCAAAATAGAGATATTTTAGCCGAATGCGGCAATAGTCAACACAAAAGTCAAGCTGAACCGAACATGGGAGCAAATACAAACCAGCTCCACTGAACCCGGTGTCGCTTCCAACAAAAAAATGCAGAAACTAGTCTCCATAGACGGTATTTGTGAAAATGTGCACCTCACCGATGTCAGGGAACCACCCACTCCAGGTGGGGCACTCCGCCACACGCAGCTTACGCAGCCCCTGGGGGGCGAGTCACACTCACTACCCCGACTGTGATATAGTGTACTCTAATCACAAGTCACGGGACTCTGAGCAGTAAGCTGTCACCAAGAAAGGGAGAAAACAATTGTGGTACCAAGCGGTATCCGCGAGTAGCCACAACACACTTGACCTAAGCACGAGAAGAAAAAAGGGACTGTGCTTCCGGAGTCACGTGACTATATAGCCTCACGTGGGTCACAGGAAGGTCATAGGTGAATTTGTTGTTATTAATTCTCGATCTGCGCATGCGCAAGAGTGATCATTCAGTGCTTGAAGCACCGCCTCTGGCAGTCAGAAGGGATGAAACAGAACTCCATCCCTGCAGCCCAGTGTTAATCAGAAAAACCTGGCTATAATCAGGGTCAAGGCAAGTGATGTTCCTAACTACTTAAAACTGAGGAGGCCAATGAAGGCAGCACACACTTAAGCGTAAACTGGGTATATTTGCAAATGTTGAGTCGCCAAAAAATGACTCAGAACAGTAGATGGTGCTTTAAAAAAACATATACAAGAAAAAAAATATTTTTAGTGTTTAGTTACACTTTAAGGTCAAGATTTTCTAATTTATATTGTAGTCACTATGTAGGCTCCAATATATTCGACATTTGTCGCCAAAATGAGCAAAGTTAAAAAAAAGTAAGAGAAGAAAAAAAAAAAAATGGCCAAAAGGCTGAGTACTAAGTTAACCTAAAATGTTTATTTTAAGATACACTACTATACTCCTGAATGTGACCCATCTGTCAATGCCGCTGGGGGTAATTACTATATCAACTTATCAATCAATATATTTTGGGGCTCAATATTTATGTGTATAGTTTATTTGCAAAAGTGGGGAGATTTTTGTTGCAGTATGAAAAAAATATGCTGTTGAGCTTTCAAAAAGTAACATCTATGCTTAATTAATGGTTTACTCTGTCGTTTACTCTGTCGTTTACTCTGTCGTTTACTCTGTCGTTTACTCTGTCGTTTACTCTGTCGTTTACTCTGTCGTTTACTCTGTCGTTTACTCTGTCGTTTACTCTGTCGTTTACTCTGTCGTTTTAATGATACTGTATATTAAAATATTTGTTTACTGGCATAATCCTGCATTACTGTTATTGTTTCAGTGGCATAAAGTAGTTTATATTATCATCAATATTATCATTAATCGCAGTACATCTCTGCGACAATATATCGCCATTCAAAATTTGTTATTGTGACAGGCCTAGCTGGATCATCTCCTTGAAAGACCCACCCAGACACAGGGAGAACATGCAAACTCCACAGAGAATGACCCAGGCAACTTGGGGATCAAGCCCAGAACCTTCTTGCTGTGAAGTGCAAGTATAAATGTTTGTGTCTAAATAATTTGCGGGTGAAATCTGACAATCACACAAAGAACAAAACTTGAAAATTTCGAGTTAATCAGATATTAAGGTAAAGTGTACTAAATATAGATTGCAAAAACACATATACATTGTGATTCAAGTAAAAGGTCCTCTAATTCTAAAAACAAAAAGCACACTACGCCGCCTTTAAAATGGTTAAACTATAACATAAGTAGATCACCGTTTTATATTTAGTTCATTATATCCCACAATGCTGTGGTCTATTGACTTCCTGTTCAGAACTGAGAGACCCTGCCTCTTCATACTGGCAATTCACTTCAACAAGCAGCGGACTTTCATCTATTGTTGAAAATGGATTTAAAAAATATTATCATTAATAATATTATCATTATAAGGTGTGCTATGTTTAGTGATGTGTGGTTTACCTGAGGGGGGTCGAGGAGAATCTGTTGGAAGTCCTTTAAATGGGGCTCGATGGCATTTAAAATACTGGAGCTGACAGTGTGAGACCGTTCATAACCCTGAGAATAAAGATCCATCAGCCCCTCCAACCTAAACACACAGGAGACAAGTGATTAGAGAGACCATAGATACAACAGAAAAGGAGCACTATGTAACTATGTTCCCGGAGATGGAGATTGCCATGGAGATTAGGGCTGTAGTCGACTAAAGACATGTGCTGGTTGATTGATTGGTCAAATAAAAAGGGGGTGAGGCAAAACCTCTCAAAACTATTCCATATCTGGTTAAACATGAGTTTAAGCTGCCCTTGTACTTAAAGATACAAATACCAAATCTTCAACTTCTCCTTTCTGCTGTTATTCCACAGAAATCCTTATCACCTAAATAAAATAATTAGTCGAATACACTGTATTTTGGTCGACTAAGACTTCATTGGCCGATTAATCAGCAACTAAACGACTAAAGGACTACAGCCCTAATGGAGATTAGGGATTGGACGATATACAATAATACTGTTAAAAAAAACGGTCCTCGATTAATCGTTCGTGGCAATTTTTCATAATAGTGATCATCGCGCACGATTATAATCGTCTTTACGGCACCAGACTGCCTCATGTTTCTGGTTTCAATACAACGTTTAGATGCTAGTTTTGGTGTTTGCTCACAAGGGGGGCCTCTGTCATAGCTATGACACTTGTCTGTGCCTGCTCTGGTGGCAGAGTCTGCCGAAAAAAAATTGCAGGTCCGAAGGCAAAACACGAGCATCTTGCACGCGCATTTACGAGACAAACATCCTGCATTGTTTGACAAACTTGAGCTGAAAATATTCATAAGTGACAAACTATTGAATGTAGATTGTGTTATGTGTAGCGTTAGCTAAACAGCATTTTAGAGACACACGCGATATATATTTACCTACAATCATGTCAATAGCAGAATAAACGACGCTTACCCAACAGCATCCAATCCATCCTAAAATAAGCTCCTCTACTCCTGAGTCCACAGTCATCTTCACTCTTTGACACAAACAGCTCCGGGTCAGAGACGCCTCTAGTTTAACTCGTACAAACATCCACAGTGTCCTCGATCGCGTACTGCCTTTGTTTTGTCAGTTTTGTCCGTTTCATCATGTTTAGAAGCAAAACAGCGCCTAGAATGCGCACGCATTAACACGCTTCGTTTACATACTCGGTAAGATCCGTCTGTTTATGGAAAAGCTCGCCATGTCACACACGTGCTCCACTGCTCATTGGCTGTAAGGAGAAAACGTCACTAAACGTGTGTGATGTGATTGGTTGATTCTACATGGGGGAGAGTGGGGCGTAAACTTTCAGTCACATGTAGCACTGATTCGCCGTTTGCGGCTCCAGTGACCCACAACCCCCACCTTATTGGACGTGTGTTTAGCACTGAGAAACAAAGGCCGTGTCCCAATTCGTCACATGCACCGTTCGATGTACTTTTTGAAGTGCAGGTCGAAGTACCCGCCCGACTTGGGGGCACTTTGGTGAATTTTTGGTGAATTGAGACACGGCCAAAGTCGGCGCTGTCTTAAGTTTATTATGCCTGAAATCGACCAAAGAAATGCCAAAAAGTGACGGACCAGATTTCACGTGGGGAATACTTTCCTGCAGCAGATTGGACATGGAGGATCTAACTTATTTTGTGGACATGATTTTTTCAGTGGGTTATATTCTCTGGACCTGTGCCGAACGAATTACACTAACTTTGTGGAATATGATGTTTGACAGAACCAGAGCCCTCAAAGGTGAGTGAAGTCCAAATCCGCATTTTTGTCTTTTCTGTAAAAACGGCTTTCCTCTCAGCGCTGTGGTGATTCTAGGTGAAAATCGTTTGCATATACGAAGAGACGAGCGCTGTAGCTTTCATTTGATGTGTAGATTGTTTGCATGGGTGACACAGAAGTACATGTACATTCCTGTAGAGTTGTAAAGTAGGCCCGGGCCGTCGGAACGTTTAGAAATTAATAATTTATGACAATAATATTGTGAATCGCGATTATTTTGGTCACGATAATCGTGAGTCTAAATTTTAATATCGTCCCATCCCTAATGGAGATGTTATTGCTTTCAGCATGGCACTAAACATATCTAACTCCATGGAGACAAGTAGGTACAAACCATCAGGTTACAGGTTAGATCAGTGGAGAAATGACCCTACTCACAGCAAGAATGCATGTTTAAATAATTTTGGAGCAATAAAAAAACCTGTAATTGATTAAATGCAAGATAGACAAGTTTAATACTGTGCAAAATTCCACGTAAAGTAATAATAATCACTGTAGAGACAAGAGTGTGGCAGACCATCCACCACAAGAGTTACATAGTCACCTTTAAACAGAATGCATTTGGTCACTCACCCTGACCTCCGGGTCTCCAGTAAAGTAAGTAGCACTTGAGTTCCATTCACGATGGAGGCCTCACTCTTCTCTCCCTCAAACATGTTTTTGAGCAGCTCAGCGACACTCTCCTGCCTAGAACAAACACACATCAGAGCTTCAATGGGACATTTTACTGAATTAAAGTTAAACATTATAAACATGGCTGGGATTTACCCAACCCCACAACATGATAGATACAAGACTTAAAAAGTGGTCTAAGTCCTATCAGATCAAAGCTGTGGGCTGCTGCTGCTGCTGCTGCTGAGTAGCTTTGTTTATGTTTTGTCATCTAAGAATGTGTTGCACTGATGACAGTGCGGTACAGGAAGGTGACTATGACAAAAGTGATATGCCGATAAGTGATTCAAGTTTTAGAATTAAGATTCTGTCACAGCATTAACATTTGAAAGATCAATTCTAACATAATGCAAAAAAAATCTATATTTAATTTAATCTGAAGACGTCTAGACTACAGGGTTATTTATACATGGAGATGGGTACATTTAATTACGCTCGGTATGGCAACGGTCCTAAATTTCTAGCATTCTGAATAAATCTAGTATCAGGGTTTTACTTACGACTCCAGTACTGCCAATAGTGGGTCCTCGGAGTTCTCCTGCATCTGATTGGCCTGGTCTCGACTAAGGCGGATTATGTCGCACAGAGTTTGGGACGCGTTTGATTGTCTCTGGAAGCAAAAAATATAAAGTCAAAACTGTATAAAATCAAGGTTATTCTTTATTTAACCCTCTCCTGCATCTTCTGCTCCATCTGACCCTCTCCTCTGTATCCTCTGGTCAGTCTGACCCCCTCCTCTGCATCCTCTGTTCCATCTGAGCCTCTGCTCTGCATCCTCTGTTCCAACTCCCTGCTTTCATTG
>JAIEZT010000054.1:18855710-18878210 GCA_019594935.1 Periophthalmus modestus
AAGCCTAGAAAAACTACAGCACCCAAAGGAGCAAAGGAGAACTACTGCACATGAGCACCCAAAGGAGACCACCAAAACTACAGCACCCAAAGAAGACCATCCAAACTACAGCACCCAAAGGAGACAATCCACATTACAGCACCCAGTCAACCCACCCAAATAAGCCTACAAAAACTACAGCATCGTAACAAGCAGAGGACAACTACTGAATGTGAGCACACAAAGGAAACCATCCACACTACAGCACCCAAAGGAAACCATCCAAACTACAGCACCCAAAGGAAACCATCCAAACTACAGCACCAAAACTATAGCACCCAGAGACCACACAAGTTACAGCATCCAAAGGGAATCATCTAAACTACAGTGCCATAAAAGAGAACACAAACATTAAACCACTCAGTCAACCCACACAAACAAGCCTACAAAAACTACAGCACCAAAGGAGCAAAGGAGAATTACTGCACATGAGCACCCAAAGGAGACCATCCAAACTACAGCACTGTAAAAGAAACCACAAACACTACAGAACACAGTCAACCCACACAAACTACAGCACCCAAAGGGGACCATCCAAATAACAGCACCCAAAGGAGACCATAAAAACTAGTGCACCCAATGGAGTAGAATATGAACTGTACAGGGCTCTATCCTGAAGAGGGTTTGAATAGTGGTCTTTCCATCGCACAGCAGCTCAAGCCCAGAAAGAATTCTCCCACAGAGTACAATGTATTTACGTGAAATAATACTGCTCGTGTTCAGTAGACAGGGAACTCAGCCCATCTCAAAAACAATTTTTGAAAGCATGATATATTGGTACAGAGATACACTGTGATAAACAATAATAAACTAATTACCTACTTTTTGCCACTGATACAAAAATAATGATGCAAGATAATCCCAGTAAACCATCTTTACATAGACAAAAATCATTAAAAGACATGACCCACAACAAAATAATGAAGGAAGGAACTATTACTGGTCAATAATTAGCCATAGAAGTGACTTATTCAACCTTTTACAGCGCAAATGTAAACTGGATTACAACAAAAATACCCAAAATCTCCCCAGTTTTACAAAGAAATTGTACACACAAAAAATATTGAGCACTAAAATATATTGTTCCAGCTTTCATATATTAAACGATCAGTCGATATAGTGATTATCGTGACAGGCTTACAGGGAGCCACAGCTTTTCAAATCCTCAAACCACCTGAATGTTAGTCTAGCTCCGCTGTAGCAGCATTGTTCTGATTGGCCATGATCAACTAATCACGTTTCTGTCATCACACAGGAGGCAGCACTGGGCAAGTATTGAGGAAGTAATGCAGAAGAAAAATACGTTGGTGGCATTATAGGCTGGGGCACTGAAAACAATGCAACATCTTTCATTCATGTTCCAGATCATTTACTTCCATATAGGCCTGTCACAAAAATTACTACATCAACTTCTTGTTCAGTAAATGAAAGCTGGAACAATATATTTTGGGCCTAAATATTTATTTATTTCTGCAATAATGGGCAAATTTGTGATTTTTGTTGTAATACAATAAGATTTGAGCTGTAGAGGGTTGAGTAAGTAACTTCTATGGCTAATTATTGTTTCATTCTTGCCATTTAGCTTGTTAATGATACTGTCTATTTAATACTGTATTAGTGGAATAAAGGAGTTTCAATATTATCATTATCAAATTATTCCTCTGCAGCGATATGTCATGCTTTAAACTGTTATCGTGACAGGCCTGCTTCCACACAATTGCACCTGCAGGAGCTAGGGGTCCCATAAGAGCTAGGGCTCTTTAAAAATAAAGGAGCTTTATTGTGACTGTTCTTTGACTTTCTATGACTTTGGACCACAAAGTCAGCACAAACATTGCAAAGTTAAAGTTACCCTGAACTGTTCTATAGAAACCGTTGTGATTGAAATCTATTGAAATCAGTTCAGCACTGCAGGATTTTCAACAAGCATGTCATCAAAATATTGTGATATTTATATGAATCACTATTAAATCAACACAGTGTAACTTTCTCACGTGCATGAATCAATGAAAAGTTAAAAACTAGGGATGAAACAATCATTCATTGATTAACCACAACTAATTGATTATTGGGATTACTGTCAACTAACTTTGTAATCGAATAATCGTTTCTGGGCTATACACAAACTCTAAAACATGATCTGTGCCCAGAGGACAGATTTTATGACTCAGACAAACTTGGAATTACAGTAGTTAAAAATTACACAGAAATCATTTAGATTTAGTGTTTTTGGTGAAAAAAAATATTGTGTCTGTCAGGATATATTCGAGCAGGACCCCTTTAGCGTCATCTGGGTCAAATTTTGTAAAAATCTCATTCACTGGCCTTTCGCAATCTAAACAACTAATTGAATAATCAAAAGCATAATCTCTAGACTAAACTAATCAATTGACAAAATAATCATTAGCTGCAGCCCTAGCTAAAACTACACTTTTCCATGCAGCAGTTTCATGCAAGTCATATTGTGGAAAAGTAGATGTTTGTGGAAATGCAAGCCTGCTCAAAGTGGGACACATGTTCTTGTAAGTCTACTAGTACACAAAAATATTTTATTTTAACCCATCTTCTTTGCTAAAATTTAGAGCAGCTTTAATCATTGCACATACAGTCTAATAATAGTACAAAGATAGCACTGGTTATACATCAACAGTATCAACTTGGATAGCTAAGTGTAGGGTATTTTATAGCCATAACTCGTCACATACATTATAATTTAACTGTTCATCGTTTTCAAACACAGATTTTTCACGAGTTACAGATGTCCATTTTAATAACCTTCACAATCTAATCTCTTGTAAACAGCCGAATCTTTGCCGAATATATTTTATTTTTCATTTTATGTATGCAGTTGTTCATGGTAATTGCATTGAATCATGTGCTGTAGCGGTATAACACGTTTTTCCATCGTATGATTAATCAGGTTATATCGTAATTATGCACTTTACCTCCTTAATTGGCGGTTGAAATGCATAACTTTGTACAGTTCCCCTTTCCTCCAGATTAGCTCGATGCTAATATCCCAGCAGTGAACGAGCAGCGACGTGGTTTATCGAACTTAACCAGCTCTCCCAACTTGTGTGCAACTTTCCCGATGGCTGTTCGCACTTTATTTAATTCAACCACGTTTTAAAACCCGCCCAGACACACAACCATTCAACTTACCTTTGTTTTGGAGCTCTCTCGTTATCCCTTTGGTCGTATTTATGAGTTGTTCACAGAGTTTTTCCGTCTGGCAGCAAGCTAATAAGTCACTAGCTCTGTTGCTAACTGCTAGCGAGCTAACATTAGCCCGAAGTGTTTTGTTTTGAATGTCTGCGACAGATACAGAAGCTCGCAAAGCAACCAAATAATGAGCCCACACACGCGCAACTGCCTGACAGAAACACTAGGCCGAGTACTTTAAACTGTACGGTGTGTGATTCGTACTCACGCGTAAACTAAGTGCAGCGGAAGGCTAAGTTAGCATGCAAAGAAGCAGCAAAACTCAGTCATATTTTTCAGATCAAAATGGCGACATGGTTGGAGCATATCTGTGCAGCCGGGAGCGCGCACTGCACAGTCCTGCGGGGGCGCGCATGGACTTCAGGTGTACTTCAGAGTTCAGTCTAAAGTAACGTGAGAATAGAAAACTGCAAAGGGGCGTTATGGTGGTGAATTACATTATTATTTAAAGGTCCTATATTACGCAAAATTGACTCATGTGAGCTTGAAGTCATGTTGGAATCTTCAAAAACATACCCGGATTTGTGTTTTGTTTCATTCACACATGTTTGAGTAATCCTGGATTATTAGGCTGTTTGTATACCCAAAACTCAAAATCCTCTGTTCCACGTTGTGATGTCACCAAGTGGTAGTTTTAAAGGTCCTATATCATACAAAATTGACTCCTGTAAGCTTTTAATCATGTTGGAATGTCGATACTTCATCAAAAACATACCTAGAGTTGTATTTTTGTTTCATTCACACATGTTTGAGTAAACCTGCATCATTACACTCTCTAAATCTACAAAGCTCAAATGCTCTGTTCCACCTTGTAATGTCACCAAGTGGTAGTTTTAGTTAACAGCTACATTTAGCCTCAATTGAACTGATTTACTCCATGAAGAAAAGTGAAGATGTTTCAGGGAGGCTAAAACAAAAGATGTAGATTCAAAGTTTGGCAATTCCAGGGATGTATGGAGTTTAAAAAAATACAGCTTCCTCTATCACTACTCAATGACTTAAAGAGAAGAACTCAGCCTAAATATGTAAGGTTTGTCTGTTAAATATGTGTTCATGAAACGAAGCATAACTCCAGGTATGTTTGTGATGGGTAAACAACATTATAATATAAATCAGAAAATATTATAAAATAAAACACGTATTAAAACAATATTGGCTCTTTAATAAAGCATATTTAGTTTTTATCACAATTCATATACTCTTATTTAACTTTTATTCCTCAAAGGGGCGCTTCATCTGACAGTGCACACCCTTGTGATTGGTTGAATCCACCTGTCACTCACTCACTCAGAGCATGATGAAGCATTCCCAATCAATGGGTTTCAGAAGGATAAGAACATATGACTGTTGCCAAAGCGATTAACAATTTAAAACAAAATATTGTATCTTTTGAATGGGGAAAAACTCCTCACAATGTTACATAAAACAGGAAGTTGAAAATGGAGGAGGAGTGGGAAAATCTAGTCTTAAAATCTCCATTCCCATACCAGACTCATAATCTTCCAACTTCTAATGGTTCTGGAGACTCATCTCATTATAAAAAGTGCTTAATAAATATCCCCAAATGAAACCATAGCCTACTGCAAAGCTCGGACTTGCCATAATAAAAGTCTCCTTTTGAAGACTTTTTATTATGGCTTTTTAAAACTCTCCCACTTAAACTATTCTTCAAGAAGAAAAAGTGGTGCTCAAGTTATCTAAACGTTAGTAGGCTTAATGTAAATAAATAAATAGTAGGCAAAATGTAGATTATTAAATATAACTTTACTAAACATTTAAATTCAAAAGTGTGCTTCCTCTGCTCATGCGCAGTTTCCTTTCCTGTGAGTCCCAGAATGCTGCGCGCGTACTCGACTCACGGCGGATCATGGATCAAAGCGGTAAGAAACACACAGGCCGCCTCCAAATAACGCTCTTTTGAACTCAGATTTCACTGCGATAATCTGAGCATGTATCAAAACTAACCATCGCGTATCACGCGCGTATCGGATCACATCGCTGAATATTTTTGTTTGTTTTCCAGAGTGATACGAAGCTAGTTAGCATGCGCCTGACTAGCATCACGCAGCGCTAGCCTCGAGCACTTTGAATTAAAAACATAACTTGTCGGTCTTTAGCGGTCATTTTTGCTCTAGGCAGTTTTACACCATAAATTGAGACATTTGTGCTCAATGTGGAATTTTTTTATTCGGCATACAAGTTTACCCAAGTAACCCGATCTAGTGTATGGAGCGCACCGCTTTAGCGAAGTCCGCAAGCTACTACTTTATCACATAATTTACAAGACATTACATTTTATAAAACTGGGATGATTGGTCAATTTTGATAGTAAAATATGCATAAGCATTCCTTCTTGGGTAGTTGTGGTGATCGTTTTTTTGTTTTGTTTTTTAGGTCCTAAGTTACGCATAATTGACTGTTGTGATCCATTTTATAACGTTGTTGCCTTCTCAAAAACATGTCTGGAATTATGTTTTGGCTCTTTCACACATGTTTGACTAATCCTTTATTATTACTCTGTCTACTTCTCCAAAGCTCAAAATGCTCTGTTCCACCTTGTGATGTCATGAAGCGGTAGTTTTCAAGTTAACAGCTCCTTTTACCTTTAGTTCAGAAGAGTTTGTAAATTCCAGGGCCAAAATTATCACAATTATTCTAGTGAACTTATATGGAGTTTAAAAATACACTGATTACCGCATGACATCACAAGGTGGAACAAAGTGTTTTTAGTGAGAGAAGAACTTGTCTGTTAAACAGGTGTAAATGAAACAAAACACAAGTCCAGGTATGTTTATGAGAACTAAACATTATAACATAGATCAGAACATGGAGTAATGTTAGCATGTACTTTCTACCTCTTACCAGTTGTTAATTTGTAAGAAATGCTATCCTGTGTCCTAATTTTTTCCTTTGAATTTGTCCCATATGCAGGTGAGTAGTGTAGCCAAATTCTAAGTGCGCTTACTTAAATTATTACACAGGTTGAAAAGGAATTACATTAATAAAAGTTACAAGTCCTACCGTGTAATCTTTAAGCCCAAAAAATTACCAAAATAAGAGAATGTTTTTTGTTTTGTTTTTTTGTTTTTAATTTTGGGTGCTGTATTGGCTTGAGAATGTTTCGAAATATGGTGTTAACTTTCCATCTCCCTAAAACCGTGCAACCTCCTGGAAGTTACACAGTCACTTTAAATAAAAGTATTTTGTTATGCTGTGATCTGACATTTAAGGATGTTAAGATTATTCAGTTAATAATTGTGGTTGTTCTGGTCCAAAAGTTAGCTTTGTCATTCATAACCTCATTGCTTTTATTTTCAGATCTATCTTATAATGTTGTTACTTCATCAAAAACATACCTGGAGTTGTGTCTTGTTTCATTCACACATCTTTTACACACAGAGCATGCATATTTAGGCTGCGTTCTTCTCTCACACTGAAAACACTCTGTTCCACCTTATGATGTCATGGGGTAAAACAGGAAGTGCTCCACTGTGTTTTTAAAACCCACACACCTTCACTAGAATCGTTTGGATAATTGCAGCCCAATCTCTACTGAACAAAAGGTAGCTGTTTATCTTCAAAATTACCACTTCATGACATCACAAGATGAACTTTGGAGATGTAAACAGACTAATAGTAAAGGATTACTCAAACATGTGTGATTGAAGCAAAACACCACTCCAGGTATGTTTTTTGATGAGGTAACAGCATTATAACAGGTTTATAACTTTTTAAAATTGCTTCATCTAACCTGGGGTGGCCAATAACTATTTATTTGATAAATCATGTGTTTCAGATAATGATCTCCAGGGCAGCGATGGCTCTGGGAGTTTGGGAGGGCCCGATGTTCGCAGACGGATCCCGATTAAACTTATCTCGAAACCACCACTGAGAACCAAACCTCCCCCCAGAGCTCCGAGGCCTGGAGGACGCGTGTGCAAGAGCGAAACAGGGGAGGAAGGTGAGAGTTGGGCTAAAAAGCTTCTAAAAGCTGTAATGTGAGACTAGATCATATTTTAATGACAAAACTGATAGGGCTGTTGTCGATTAATCGGTCAATGGAGTCTTAGTTGGCTAATGATTTTATTTATATAAGGGTTTCTATGGGACAACAACAGACAAGAGTTAGTGAGTTGAAGATTTGGTATTTTTTGGTATTTACCTGTAAAAAGTCACATTAAAGTCATGATTCACAAGATTAATCTGTCTTTATATAAATTCATTGTTTATTAATACTTTTTGAGCATAAATAGTAGTTTTTGATATGAACTCTCCCTGCAGGTGTAGTCTTGTGAGTGCAGGTTGGATCAGATGCAGAGATACAGAATAGTTTTGAGAGCTCTTGCTCAGCCCCTTTTTAGTCAACTAATCGATTGGCAGCGCCTATCTTTAGTCGACCAAGAAGTTCATTAGTTAAATACAGCTCTAAAAACATATTACTTAATTTTTTTATTCAACTTGACACTCAGCTTGGTACATCAAATCTGGCTGAGGTTAAACACTTGCAAGAAGTGCAAGTCTTTTTAGCAAATAGCTAAAAAGAATCTTTTGTGAATGAAATGGGTGCTCACTCTGAGCAAAAACTGAAAAAACATCACACAGCACTGAATTATGAGTCTATTCTCCCTGTACAGGTTAACATCTGACATTACATGAGTTAGGGTTGCCATCGACATTACACATTCTTAGTTGCTTAAAGACATGCTGCTGACCGATTTAGTAAAAAGGGGTCAAGGCAAAAGCTCTCAAAACTATCACGTATCTCTGTGTAAATGACCCAAACTGCACTCACAAGACTACACATGGGGGGAGTTCATGCAAAAACTATTTATGCAGAAAAGAAAGAAAAGTGAGTAATTTCTCACTTGTATTCTTCAGATAATTTTGGATTCAAACCAGAGGAGAGGTTCGACTGTGGGGCAAAAGACATCTATGGAAATCAGAGGCGATTTCCACAACAGCTGTTTTGGGACTTTAAGGTAATTTTGGTTTTAAAACTGATCAGCTTGAAATAGTGATACTAAAAACTCTATTTTGATGCTAAGGAATAGACACTATACTCAATACCAATTCCAATACTATGATGAAAATAAACACTTTCTTTAGACAATAGAATGTGATTTTCAATATTAAATGGTAGTACTTTTTTATATTACCATGTGGCCTTAAATCTGTGTAATCCCTCAGTCATCCAGGTAGGTCCAGTAGTGGCTCATGGGCTTAAATTGGTCTCTGTGGTCTTATACTTGTTCTGATACAGCTCAAGATCATTCTAAAACTATTCAGGAAAGGTTAAGTTCTGTCCTGCCAATGTGACTATTTTTCAACAACTGCTAAAATCTGTATTTAGTATGTAATTAAAAAAAGGGGAAATGAGCAGGGGAAATGGTATTTTTTTCAAGTTACAATATATGCTAGTCCAAAATGGAGTTTGGTTAAAAAAAAAAGTCATTAATTTTAACATGGTTAAAATCAATATGAATGTAATCCTGATTCAAGTATTTCTTACTTCATATAGTTTTTCCAGTTTCAAATTGTATGTTTTTGTTTTATTCTCGTAGTTGAACCTGGTCGGAGAAAGAGACAAGTTGCCTATCCACTTCTGTGACAAATGTGGGCTGCCCATTCAGCTCTATGGACGAATGGTGACTGTTTTTCTATTATTTTTGTATTAAATATTTTTTAATTTAAGATTCATATTTGGACCTGTCTTTCATAGATCCCCTGTAAGCATGTTTTCTGCTATGAGTGTGCCCTGCTCCATGAGAAGAAAGGAGACAAGATGTGCCCAGGGTAAGCATGAACCCTGTACTTGGTTAGGTTGGCTTCTGTATACATTTAGTAATTACTATGGAACACTTTACATCATAGGTGTATTGATGTAGATGAAGGTCATCCAAAAATCAATAACAAAACTAGTATAGTAAGAGTCATTGTGGCAAGTCGAGATATATTGAACTTTTTTAGAAATTGTTTGAACAAAAGGTTTCACAATAATGAAAAATGTGGACAGTTGTCCTTAATTAGTATTATTAAATTGCCAATTGCTATAAGTAATATTTGCATGATCAGAAGTCCTAAACTGCTCATCAATACTGATTTTGATACCACAATGATAAAACATTTTATACTGGTTGCGATAAGGTGGCATGGTGGCTGTGGCTAAGACAAAAAGCAAGAAGGTTCTGAGTGCAATACACCCTATGTGTGTTTATTTATTTTTTTTACACATAAAATCTGGGTATTGTTAATTTTGCCAACCCTACCTATAACAAAATACTGAAACCTATGAATAGCTGTATTGTTCCTTATAGGCCCTCCCAGATTTAATTGTAACTGGACTTCTCTCTTGCGCTCTCTCAGCCTGACTATGTTCAGCTGCTCAGATCCGGTGCAGCGGATTGAGCAGTGCCAGCGCGGCTCTCTGTGGATGTGCTCCGTGGTCCCTGGATGCAAACGTACGTACCTCTCCGAGCGTGACCTGCAAGCTCACGTAAACCACCGCCACCTCCGCGCCGCCAAATCCTCCTCCAACCGGGGCAACCAAGACCCTCTACATCTGCCTCCGCCCACCTCCGACCACCCTGACCGATACCGCGTCCCACCTCCACATCTTCAAAAGAATCACCACATGCCGAATCTCCAGCACGGGCCCCACGATCCTTATAGCCAACCTCCACCGAACGCACACGATCAGCCTCCTCCTAACTCCGGTCTGGGTCCCGAGACGTTCCGAATCGCGACCGTAACAACCAGGAAGCATAGCAATCTGATTACAGTGCCCATACAAGATGATTCAGGATCAGGGAGGGATGGTATGCCACCAGGTCCCTCCCAACCGCCCCACCACCACCCAGGAGACTACCCCACACAACCGCCCGTCGTGTCCCACCCACATCACCTAATGCCCCAGCAACACTTCGGCCCACCTCCACCACCTCCTCCGCCCATAAATCACCCAATGCAGCACCCACAAGGTACAGGCACTCCCCATATGGTGTACAACCAAGCACCACCACCTATGTCTAATGCGCCCCCGCCTATCACACCTCCACCTGGGCATATCCTGGGTCAAATGCCCCCCTACATGAACCATCCTCCACCCCAGCATACTGGACCACCTCCACCCGTAAATGCGCCACCGCCGCACCACTACAACCCAAATTCGATGCAGCAGTTTTCAGAGGACCAAGGGACCCTCAGCCCGCCCTTCACCCAGCCAGGAGGCCTCAGTCCTGGGATGTGGCCAGCTCCCAGAGGCCCCCCTCCACCTCCACGCATGCAGGGACCACCACCGCCCCAGGGGCAGATGCCAGGGCCGCATCACCCAGACCAGGGCAGATACAGACCCTATTATCAGTAGAAAGAGTTCAATGTTGTTCAGTTATAACAAGCAGGAGCAGAGTACATTTTGGTAAGGCTTTTCCAGTTGTTAAAATAGTCACAATTTGTATTTTATTTTGGTGAAATGGTCATGTCGTGGTTCAGAAATTATTAGCTTAAATTGCTATATCTGATTTTTACTGTCTGAAAAACAGAATGAGTTCATTTTAAACAGTTTGCAATGGTCCAAAATTATTCTTCACTTACCTTATGCATTCAGAACATCGTAATTATTCACTGTGATGAGTTTTCACAACATTCAAAGTCCTTATAAAGATCAGAATGAAGTTTGCCATCACGGTAACGCCAACAATTAGCCTGCTAATGGTGCACTTTCTGATTATCGGATAATAAAAGACTTTATAAGTAGATGCATACAGTACACAGTGGACTTATTTTCACCTCGAGCTGCTTATACAATATGTGTACTGGGACTAGATACATTTTGCTTAAATACATGGGGGAAAAAAATCAGTTATAGCCCCTGTTAAAATAGACACACCTGCTCACTCCCTCAATTGGTCAGCTGCTGTCTTGCGTCTGGTGAGTGGTAGTTGAACCACAAGTCACACTGAAGCAGCAGATTGCTTTTGTAATATTTTAAGACAACATAAAGTCCACATCATTCCCAGTCAAATCAAAATCGTGATCTGAGAAAAGTATAATATTTTTGGCAATTTTTGTCAGTTCTTTTCATATCGGTTAATGTGTCAGTTTTTGTCAATGTAATAGTTAAGCTGGTAACAACTGAAATAAGTAATTACTGAGGACTCAAAACTGTCTGAATTTCTGGGATTTAGGTAAAATAAATGGGAGATCAAAGCTAGATAGATAGGACTGAATGTATTCCTTTTCACAGACCCAGTAACCCACACCATGTACAAAATTAGACTGATGCTAACTCATTGCTTAGAACTTGCAGATGTTCTGATCCGATCCTATTTATAGATCCTAATATTTTATATTTTAAGTTTCTGTACACAAAACTGTACACAGCAACTTCACAAACCTGATGTGATGTGCAGAAGTTTCATTAGCACATAGCATAGTGACTTAGCGCAGAGAGCAAAGGGCAGGAAGGCTTAGCACGTCAAAAACAATAGTAAAACACATCAATGTCAACACGTTTGTCACGTTTGCACGGTGAATATAGCATTTTCAAAACAAAGGGTAACATGGAGATCTAAATGTTATGCGTTAGCAGTTAATACCCATAGAAGTAAAATGCCCTCCCTTTAGCGTTTCTAGCACGGGACATCACCTCTCAATCTGCATAAATATATTTCTTTCTGTGATAATGTCTTTCTTAATTAATTTCTAATTTCTTTTGAGTATTGTTGCTTTAAAATTTAAAAGCAATTAGAAATATCACTCTTTGTACAACCATGGTAAATCTGTTATTCATACTGTTCATTTGAGTTCTTATTTTCTAGCCTGTGCCATACCAAACTGTACCATAATGCTTGTTATGAATGGGCCTGTTCTGGACTCATCAGAAGTGAGTGGTGCACATTTAGTTCAGACTTAAGGTAGAAATGATGACTTTTAAATGTGTGGTATGTGTAAATACGACTGACGTCATGTATATTAAAAAACTGAAACATGTCAATACATTTTTAACTGACCTCATTGTCTTATTACAGCTTATAAAGAGAAATATAAAAGTGGAACTAACCCTAAAATCCACTGTTACTACTAAACTACGTTTATGGTGTTTTAATGGTATTTACCATTCCTAGTCTTATTTTATTTTTATTTTTTTGCAACTTCAAACTTTCCAACTTCCAACTACCTTTAGTGGCCTCTGTGATTGCAAGTAGTTGGTGACATTATGAGAAACTGCCCTGACTACAGTCCGGTGTTTCTAATTACAAGCACCTGGCTGTAGGGTGGAGTTTAAAGTGTGGATACGCGTCAGGCTAATCCTACTGTTCCTAACCACAGACAATTATCAAGTAAATTACCAAAATATATTATGCAAACTTTCACCAACTGAAATACATAAACCAAGAAAACAAATTTTTAATAGTACTTTTTCCGCTCAAAGAAAGTCAGAATTTCATTCTTCATTAATTCCTCAATCTAATAGTGTTGCCACAGGTGCCCTGGGACAGTAAAAAGGCTGTCAATCTGCTCACCCACACACCACATTCATACTCGGCAAGCAGGGTGAAGTGTCTTGCACAAGGGTTCAATATTGTTTAGTTATAACAAGCAAGAACTGCCAACCTCCTGGGGGCACGCTTTTAAAGTCTTGTGGCTTTCAACTGAAAAATATAGAAGAAAACATTTATGAGGACAATTGAAAACCAGCTTTAAAACATTACAAACCTTTTCCATTTTTGTTTGGTTTACTCTTACCATAGGTCTGTAGTTGGAGCTTTGGTTTGTCTCTGTCACCTGGACTATGGCATCATGGAGAGTCGGGTAAAACATGCATGTCTGAATTTCATCGTCGAAAAATGTAAAGTGGTGAAATCTCTCCATGACGTGCGCTAAAAACAGAATACTTTTATATTCTTGTATTTAATCTATAAGGTTAGTATGAGAGGAGTTGGGAGATTCTCACCATCGCAGGAGACGATGTAAACTTCCACATCAACGCGAAGGAACTCTTTAATTATCTGTGAAGAAACACAAGTACTTTTGCTAAATGGTTTTACTTACAACTACAGTATGTGACTTTCTATTGGTGGCACGTCACCTGCATGATTCCATGGGAACATAAAGTTAAAACCATACTATGGAACATTCTGCATGGAGATAGAGGTTTAATGCCATACTGTGGATCTTTCCAGATAAACCAATATCACCATGGAGACAAGCTGGTAACATACACTCCTCTAGAAAAGTTTCATAGTGCAGCTTTACAAACGTACAGCTTTGAGTCCTTTTAAGGCGGAGATGTCAAGAAAGGACACAGCAGAGAAGTCCAGCAGTAGACTATGCAGGTTTACTCTGGGCACCCCGAGGTCCGAAGCCATCTCCGAACGCCAGTCCACCTTTAATGGGAAATCCATTTTAACCATTTAGGGTTAGCGCCTTGCTAACTAGCTCACTGTGTCTCAAAGGTAACAGGAACTTTTATTAGAATGGTGAAACAAAATAAACAATCTATGAAAATTATAATTAATTAAAATAAAGGCTACCCAAGATTTTTTCTGTATACTTACAGTTTTATGGGGTTGTGTTATTTATTATGCCTCAAAATTAGTATAAGCGTTAGCAGTGAGACACAAACATCCCTCTTTCTAAACATAGAAGTGTCCTCCGGTGAAATATCCACTGCCTCATCTTTAAATTTGTATTAATGTTAGCATAACTTGGCAACTGATGCTAACAGTTAGGTTCCCGCGTGCTGTTCCACCTTAAATGGCAGGTCCTTCATGGGGCACGGGGAGTCGAGTTCCTCCAGGTTTGATTGGTCTTCATCAGGAGAGGAGCTGTGTCTCTGTGGAGGAGAGCAGGCATCACAACATTCTATTGATACTTTGCAGCTGATGTCATCAACAATCCCTGGGGGTGTGATGCTAACTGGAGGCACTACTCTGTCTGAAGCGCTTTTACTCAAGTTAGACTTAATCTGAGCTTTATTTTAATACACTTTGACCTGAAAGAGCTGACTTAGCGGAACTATAACAGATGAGCTCATTTGTGTGTTTAAACAAGTCTCACATAAAAATATAGTCACAACCTAGCTCGCATTAGCCACCAGTTTTTCAGTTAGTCAAAGACCATTGATCACAAAATGTGCAATTTAAATCCATTTTGTATTTTTTCTTGAGGTTTCAGACAATCTTAAAACGTTTTTGTCTGTATTTGTTTATGTGTGCACTGTGTCACCATGGTAAATGCTGAACATTCCATCAATAGACATACATGTAGAACACCCCCAGCATGATGTCACTGCAAAGTATCAATTACCTATACATGGGTGTTTCAGAATTATGAAAAATTATGGTCGGTGACATAGCATTTAACAATTTAAAACAAAATGATTATTATTGAATTGAAAAAAGGTCCTCAAAATGCTGCAGATTATAGACTGTATACAGTATATAAATGGACATAGCCAACCTGCTTGCCCAACCTGCTAGTCCAAAGCTCAAAGGATTTTTTCACAAAATCTTCAGAAAGGGGAGCCTTTATTCAACCCCAAAGACATGACTGTTCTCAGTAAAAGGATTATTATGGAGCTAATCCATAATAAATAATGACATCAAATCATATTTTGGATATTTCAATGGACTTTACCTCTGTGATGTGAAAATCATTTTGTTGTAACATTTTCTTGATCTTCCTTAGAGCCTTGTTCCTCTTCTTCAAAACTCTGAGAGGGTTAAATCCCACCTGCAACACAGCAGTCGCTCAAGTCAGTCTGTACCAGTGATGTGCAGTCAGGTGAGGCCTCACCTGTCATCACAGAGAAAAAATAAATGAAATGGTTATATTTATCCAATGATTTGTACTATAAAGTTATTTTCTACTTTTTTTAATTAATTTTTTTTTTTTACTTTTACCATGGAAATACTGAGAAGAGACGTGCAGAGAGCCGTTCGTTTAATGACTTCAATCCATTGAAAATTGAGGAACCAGAAAAAGGATAAAAAAAACAATACAAAACCAGCTTGCTTTTTATTTCATACTATTAGGGCTATTTCATACGGACTTCGGAACATTTATTTTGAAATTATTTTTTTATTCTGGCCCCAAATCACTGGGAGAGACATTAGCCCAGGGCCAAATTTACTTGCTGACACCTGGTTTATATGTTTGTAAATCTGATTGCGGCGACATCAGTGCCTCACCAGCCATGAACCTCACCACACGTCACTGGTCTGTACAACCTGTAAATGTTTTCGTTGAGGTTCACGTATCATTTAAATAAGCAACTGGGCTGCCAGTCTCTTAAAGGTCCCATATTACACAAAACTATGAGCTTTAAGCCATATTATAATGTTACTTCCTCAAAAACATACCGGTACCTGGAGTTGTTTTGTTTAATTTGCTCATGTTTGAGTGACCCTTTATTATTAATCTATCTACACAGCAAAAACTGGAGGGTTAAATTTCAGGCTAAAATATTGTTGTATATGAGTTGTTTTTAACACAAAAATTGTCATTTTAACTATTTAAAAGTTAAATGGGGTATGAAAAGTTACAGACACAACAGAAGCAGCCTTTGCAAGACAAGTTAAACAATTTGTGTTATTTATTCTAATTTGTTCTCTTTTTCACCTCCAGGTAAAATAACACATATGTTTCTCTTTTTAACAGTTAATAGGCTAGTCCTAAAAGAATACCAGACAACAGAAACGCTACCTTATACTACAAGAAGGAAGTTGGTTAACGTGCTGGTCTCTCACATGCTTGAACACCATGGATATGTTTCTGTTTTTTTAACAAAATTTCATAACTGATTCTTAATGTTTTTAATAAGTTTAATGCCTGTATCAGTATGCCCATGGGATTGTGATTCCCTTCTCTCAAAGATCCATATGTCAAGAAAGGCTATGTAATAATTATTTTGCTTTCAAAGTAATATAAATTGTATTAAGATTCAATATTAAGTTTTATGGTAAACGTTTTGTTCAGGAAGACTTCTATGATGCTACAAGTGGACCAGGGCACATCTTATGGCGGCTGAAGACGAAAAAGGCATATTTCACAATGTTTTAAACTAAATAAAAGTTTTAAATGTGGTACCTTATTAATCTATACTTTACAGCATGTAGTTACTACTCCTCAAAATGTTAAATTAATTCATATTAAGAGTAAAAATAAAACACATCTGTGTGTTGTTTAGCTAAACCAGAACGACTCTACAAAGTGTTATCTGATTCCTCTTAAAATGTTACTATAACTCTTGATTTCAGGGTTAAACAGGCACTCAGGTGTTACTTAATTAACATCTCAGAAAATGATAAATTAACTCTAAAGCAGATTGGACTCATATAAATCCTGAGAAAGTGCTGAAGCTGATTCTGTGAGAGTCAATTTAACACTCCAGTCCATCTTCAAAGCTCAAAATGCTCTGTTCCACCTTGTGATGTCATGAAGTGGTCATTTTCAAGTTAACAGCTCCTTTTACCTGTCATTCAGTAGAGATTGGCAGTTCTAGGGCTAAAATCCAGATGTTTCTAGTGAAGTTGTATGGAGTTTAAAAACACAGTGGAGCACTTCCTGTATTACTACATGACATCACCAGGTGGAACAGAGCGTCTTCTGTTTGAGAGAACACAAGAACTCAGCCTAAATATGCAGGGTTTGTGTGTTAAACATGTGTGAATGAAACAAAACACAACTCCAGGTCTGTTTTTGAAACAACATTAGAACGTAGATCAGAAAGTAGCCTAATATGGGACCTGTAGCCTGCAGATAGACGACACATACAGATTTTTCTCATTTTCAGTATATGGGCAGCAGCATTTGTAATTAAGAATAAATCTGCATTACAGTTGTTATCAGTAAAATCAATATTTGATGTATATTTGTGTATTGTATTATGTATGCAGACAAAACAGACCATTTAACACAAAATATATTGAATCTCTTAAGTCTGAACTCTTCTCCAATCTAAACAGACTTTCACTGATGAGGGTTGGGTGTATACCTCTGCATTAGTAAAGACCCAAGCTGATCAATGAAAATGATAAAAGATTTTAATTGAATAAAAATATTTTACATAAACATCATATCATTATTTGTCTAAAGCAGTAAAAAAGTACTTACTGCTTGTATGAGTTTGTTTCTAAAGAATTCCACATTGGCGAAGAAAATGGGAGATGGAATCCTGAAGATCTTCACTCCAGGAGGTTCATAAATCTGAGAGGCCATAAGAATGAATTATGAAGATTTTTAAATTAAAATAAAATGGCCTATAAACTCACATGTAGGTAGTCCTTTCTGTCTCTGTACAGGTCGGTCCCGTGAATGTTGCCCAGAACACTGCAGCGAGGGCTGGGGAAAAACAAGAAGATATAAACATAACTCTTACAGCACAAAATTAGCTTATTTGTATATATTCTTTATTTAGATGAATGGTCTAATGCAGCACATATGCAAGGCTCTGTGCCGGCTTCTGAAATATACTGAATGTCTCTTGCCACTCTTCTCTCTGATTTTATGTTGTATCCATAGGCTGTATATACAGTATAAACCTGCCAGTCGCTTCCAAATAGGAAGTGAGCATGGGCGTGCTTCTGGCTTCATCAGCTCTGGCTCTATTTCACTTTCTGTTGATAACTGTGTAATCCCTCAGTCGTCCAGGTCTGATCCATAGCAAAAGACGAAGTTTAAATCTGTCAGGACTGGACAAAGTTTCTGTTTAGTTCTGGTCAGATTGCTGGTGGCCACTGCCTTATATCTAACTGAAGAGAGGGGCTAACTTAGATAGCCCCTCCCTTCAGATAGATATAAGGCAGTTATAAGGCAGATTTGTCCAGCTGACAGATTTAAACTTCGTCTTTTGCTTTCTATTGATAAACCGTCGCCTCTCTCTCTGTAACTGCAGCTGTCAGGCTTGTTATTTTTGTCTTAAAATGTTCGTACTGACCTGCTCTACATGATTCTGGTATTTTTATTTCACTATTTTATCCGTAAATCAATGAATATTAATAACAAACAAAAAACAAATCAGTTGCCGTCTTTCCCCAAGGTTGCTTCCACTAGCATTAGCAACAGCCTTAAGGTAATCTCAACTTTTCTCCTTTTTTTGACTCACAACTGAACTCTGAAGACCACAGAGAGCAGCTCCACCCCCAGACCCGCAGCCAGACCCAGGTCCAGACCCAAGAAGATGGCTGCAGTGCAGGTCCCCACCCACACCACCTGCACACAACATGTAACATATTAAATATAATAATGCTAATAATAGGTTATGGTTCCGACAAATCTACTTCCTGTTAGAGCTGCACAACATATTACCAAATGATATTTTATAGAAGCCCTGAGTGGCAAAAAAAAAAAAAAAAAAAAAAAGCAAAATGAAGAATTAGTGTCTCATTTGGACTCTAAATTGTATTTATTTTTTTTCCTATTGGTCAGCTCAGTAATGCACTGATTGAGTGACAGATAACCAATTGTAATGTCTTAGCTTTTAGAAGAAGCAGGTGACCTCTTCAAGATAATACCGTAATATGATTTTTTTTGCCACATGGCCTACCCCTATAGTAAGGTGTAGTATTATTTAGAGTGAATAACAAAGGTTTGGTAATTTGTTTGTTTTTTCTTTTTTTAAACAAACTTCATAAATTAACACATTTATATTTTAATTTAATATTTTTTTTGTGTCAAAAGAAAATATATCTATATTATTATGACAATATTAAACAGTGTAATTGAGTATTTTGTCTTCTGTCGTGCCACCCTTCCCTCCTGTGGCTGCACTCACACACTCAATCCTGTCCCGTCTCCATAGATACGGCACTTCTCTAAACTGCATTAGCATCCCTTTAAGGTTCACGATCACCAGGGCTCCGAGCACCGACTGCACACAGGGAGATAAATAGTAAGGTATTACTCCGTATAAAACAGCACTACATAACATTGACTTACAGTAGACCTAATTTAAATATGGCCATTTTCAGTCATTGTGTTTATAGGTTAAGTTCACGACACAACAAGCTGCAGCACATATGCAAGGCTCTGAACGTCTGTCTCCACTCTGCATCCTGATTTTATGTATCCTAAAAAAACACATGCCTAAACCGAAACCAAGCCTAAGCCTTAAAGGTGCACTATGCAACTTCTAAAGTGGAGGGTCCGCTGCTTGCTGGTCTCCATGGAGATGTTATTTCTTTGCATAGAATGTTCAACAGTATTGCATTAAACATATTGGCCTTATAGTTATTCAATTGCCCGAGTTTTATAGCTCAAAAATACCTTGAATAACATGAATATGTGCAGGCTTGCTTCTCCATAGATCTGACCATTACCTTGTCTCTTTATAGGTTAAGTTCACATGACGTCACTAAATTTTAAAGAGCCCAGATTAAAACAGAGCTGGAGACAGGTGAGAATTCTCAGGTGGAGTTTGCTGTGTAACTGTCAGATTACAAATGTGTTGACCTGGGCTATGGTTAATATCTCTAATTACTGGGACTATCCACATAAAACAAAAACTGACACAAAGTTTAGCATCTTCTATCAGTTTAAATAAACAAAAGTCAAATAATTTTTTCACAATAGCTTCAGAAAGTGGTAGCATTGTATTGTTCTTACCCGAGGCAGTGGTTCAAGGAGGAAACCCAGAGCTACAGTAACGATCATGGCCATCAGAGCAGAAATCAGACCTGCAATCTGGATTTAAACAGTTTAAAGCCACAATATGTAACTTTTAGCTAAAAAAAAACAAACAAAAAACAAAAAAACACCAAAAACCTAAAAATCACTAGTTGGTATTTTTATGTCAATAATAGAAAGAGGACTAGGATCAAACAAAAATCATGCACCACAAACAGTTAATTTGGCTTGAAAATGAATATACTGAGACTAGAAAATAAAATATCTTAAAACAAGAAAAAAAATTAAATAATACAAATAAAAATAAAAATACTTGTCCAAACTGCAGTTAAGATTCAAGTCATTTTAATTATAGTTATTGTAATGTATTGCTCTTCAGTGAATAAGGGACACATTTAAAGTGTGACCTGGGTTCGGCCCCCGGAGCTCTCCTGCACAGCTGTACGGGACAGAGCTGTACTCGCTGCAAATGCCCTGAAGGTGGCACCAAACATATTACTGACTCCAAACGCGATCAGCTCCTGGAGAAAGCAGGACATGTGGTTTAAACAGTGCAGCAGGACAGGGGGCGGAGAGCAGAAGAGGCATGCACACTGGTATTTACAACATGATTTTATTAAATAGCCCCTAATCTGCTTAACTGACTGGAGTTTTGAACCATACTTTTAATTTTGAAGATGCACTGTGTGTAGAATGTAAGACACTGACAAAAACTATTGAAAATATCAATGAAAAACAGTTCGACAGTATGGCATTACTAATCTGTTTCCATGGAGAAAAGCAGGCGATACCTCAGGGCCAAGTTAGATTTGTGGAGAGGCTACCTAACTTTGAGGAATAAAAACCCCCATAATGAAATAATTGGACACAAATAGAAGACAGACCTCCTACCAGAAAACTCCCAGAGTGCATCTTTAAGTTCTCAATTTTGTGTGAAAAGAAATGTGTGTTACCTGGTTTCCGTCTATCGTGTAGTCATGTTTAATGGAATACACTTTGGCCACAGAAAAGGCCACCGTGAATCCCACTATCGCTATGGGAAACGCCTCCACTCCCCCCTCCCTCATAATGTCCATGTTTGGAGCGACTGGAGCCTCGTATCTGAAAACACACACAGAAATGGCACTTAAATGTTTAAATATTTATATCTTTCTTTTTCATATGGCACTTACCCACTGACCATCTCTCCAACCACTTCTACTTTAAATCTCTCTGTAAAGTTGAAGCCGTACGAGATTCCACAGGCAATTATTGTCTGTGAAAAAGTGAAAAATTATTTTTTTTTAATTATATTTTTTTGAGACTAAAAACTTAAGCTCCTCCCACATCCACGTGTCACATAGAGCTGCTAAACTGGGCAGTATCTGGAAGACTAAAGGGGAGAGTGAGGGGGGAAGAGGGCCGGGGTCTGGAGGACAGTGTGTTTGATCTAACAGGTATTCACACTTCAGACTCCACCCCTTTGTGATCATGTCTGTAATCAGGAGAGTTTTGTGTGATATAATGTGACACTTGAAACTGCAGTTGTGGAACTAATCATTATTATTATTATTAACTAATTATGCTTGATTAATAAAACTTTTGACTAAAACAAAACTGAACTCCAGGTATGTTATTATATTATGTTATAGATTTCAACTAAAGCAGAACTAAACCAGGACTAAACCAGGACTAAACCAGGACTAAACCAGGACTAAACCAGGACAAAATCAGGACTCACCATGATGACCTCTATAGGGATGGGCACAGGGAGCTTGGCTCTGTATCGGTCATTCAGCTCCTTCACTATAAACACCACCACCATGATGACTACAGACATCACCAGATCACAGACATTTGTAGAGTGAATCTGGACAAACAGCTTCTCTAGAGTCTGAGAAAGAAAGAGACAAAGACAAATCATGGCGTATGGCCATTGTATGAATTACAAAGCTCTAGTTATTAAAGGTGCTGCTTTAGGCCTATACTTGCAGTGATCCAAAGTTATTCCTTGTGCATTCAAAGTATCAAAATTAATCACTGCAATGAGTTTATAAGTGTTTTTCACAACTTTTACGGTCACGGAAAAGCTAGAAGCAACTAGTATGCTAAGTGTACTTCCTGATTATCAGACAATAAAATGCTTATTATGCATTATGATTATTATAATTAGATGCAGACAAAACACGGCATACTTATTTGACCTCAAGCTGCTTATACAGAGGATGGTTTTATTGAAGTTATTGCTCACATATATGATAGCCAGTGGTCCATTGATGCCCGGGACTGTTAAACCCAACACAAACTTGAGCTGAGAGACCAGGATGTGAATGGCAGCTGCTGTAGTGAAGCCAGAGACGAGAGTGTCAGACAGGTACATGACCACGAAGCCCACCTGGAAGATCCCCATCGCCAACTGTGAAAAAACACAGAGAAAACAGGTCTGCACCAGGATCTATGCAGGACTAAACCAGGTCTGAACCAAGTCTAAACCAGGACTAAATCAGAGCCAGAGTATCAGACAGGTACATGAACATGAAGCCCATCAGGGTTACTTTGCATAGGGAGATGAATGCTTTGAATATTTGTGAGTTCACAAACTCCCAAGAATCCATCTTGGCAGACTTCTGCCCA
>JAIEZT010000054.1:18880710-19104187 GCA_019594935.1 Periophthalmus modestus
TTGTACAGAACTCGGGAGCATTTTAACAGTGTTTATTTACAAAGAGTGCAAAAATGTTCAACAGTAACGGTAGTCAGGCGGGGACGAGGAGTGAGCGGGAGCAGGAGGCTGAGAGCAGGACGGGATCCGGAGACACGGGAGTGGAGAGCGGAGCCAGGGATGAGAAGCAGGTAAGATCCAGGAAGCGGGAGCCGGAGCAGAGTGCAGGTAAGAGCCAGGGTGACAAGGAGACAAAAACAGGACTATACCGGGATGACGAGGCAGGGATGGGAGTGGAGCCAGAGGCGCGGGAGCTGGGACGGTCCAGAGAGCAGGAATCTGGAGAGGAAGCAAAATCCAATGAGTCTCGGGAAAAAGGTAAGTACAACATTCAAAAAGCAGAACTGGAGTAGTCACATAGACACGTGGACGATCTGGAACTGAGTGACTGGTCCTGGCCCCTCTTATCCACGGCAGGTGGTGATGATTAGCGCTGATGGACTGCAGGTGCGCGCGGGAGGAGCCAGGACTCCGCCCAGCTCCGGAGTCAAGCAGGTGAGGGAGGGGGAGAGGAGAACACAGGAGGCACAACAAGGACAGGAACACGTGGATCATGACAGGTTTCTTGATATCAGCCACTTCAGTTACGTTCCGGTCTTACATCCTATGCAGGGACTTGTCCTCCCATGATGGTTGCTCCAGCACCGCTTCCGCTGTACTCCACTGTCTGAGATATTCGCTGAGCACGTCATCTGTTGGGGCCTTGTCCTTGATGTACTTGTGGATCTTGGATGTTTCATCCTGGGCTGTGGTTCTCACACTCACCAGTCCTCGGCCTCCTTCCTTACGGCTCGCGTACAGTCTCAGGGTGCTGGATTTGGGATGGAACCCACCATGCATTGTCAAGAGCTTTCGGGTCTTACCATCTATGGACTGTATCTCTCCCTTGGCCAGCTTATGATTCCTTCTGGGTATCTGATTACTGGCAGGGCGTAGCTGTTTGTTGCCTGGGTCTTGTTCTTGCCATTGAGCTGACTCCTTAGGACTTGCCTTACTCATTGGACATATTTGACCATGGCTTCTTTTCTTGTTTCCTCTTCAAGGTTACCATTTGCTTGTGGGATACCAAGGTATTTGTATGTCCATAATATCTGCTATTGTTCCTTCTGAGAGTGAGACCCCTTTTGTGTGGACTACCTTCCCTCTCTTTGTCACCATCTGGGTACTCTTCTCAAGCCTGAATGATATTTCAATGTCTGTGCTGTAGATCCTGGTGGTGTGGATCAGTTAGTTGATATCTCGCTCATTGACAACCTGATGTCATCCATGTAGAGGAGGTGACTGATGGTGGCCCCATTCTTGAGTCTGTATCCATAGCTGGTTTTGTTGATGATTTGGCTTTGGAGTTCAGACCTATGCAGAACAGCAGTAAGGACAGTGCGTCTCCTTGGTATATGCCATATTTGATGGTCACTTGTGCAAGTGTTGTGGTGGACCGGACATTGTGGTGGTGGATAATCAACAGAGCAAAACCATTGTGGTGGACATTGCCATACCAAGTGATGGGAACATCAGGAAAAAGGAACATGAAACTAGAGAAATAACAGGGGCTCAAAGAACAGCTGGAGAAGGCCTGGAAGGTGAAGGCAGCAGCGGTGCCCGTGGTCATCGGAGCACTCGGGGCCTCTGAACCCAGGCCTCTGGTAGAAGACCCGAGTGTGGAAAAAGGGACGAGACCACCCCCAGAAGGTGAAGATGATATTTTTTTTAAAATTTGATATATATGTATTTAAAATGGTCTATAATATATTATAATTGGTAACCTTTTGTTTTTAATTCACCAATAAACATTTTATTATACTTGTGGGAAGTTATTACGTTTGCAGGATGGCATGTTTGCACCACAAATGTAATAAACTCCCACAAATGTAACAGGTATCATGTCCAATAGGTTTATGGGAAATTTGGTTATTACGTTTGTGGTGGAGAATTGTTATTATGTTTATACGAAACACGTACATTAAATTTACGTTTGTGGGTTTATTACAGTGAATTTTATAACATTTGTGGGTCTGGGAAATGCTTAAAAATGTCTGCTTCTGAATAACTGCACTTTCCCATATGGCATTTTTCTTTTAATAGCAAAATGAAAATACCAAGATCATGTAGAGTGGGTTAATATGAATATTTTATGATGAGGCTCACTGCAGCAGTTACAGAGAGAGGGGTGACAGTTTTTCATTATAAACTGAATTGGAGCCATTGGAGTTGATAGAGCCGGAAGCGCCCATGATCACTTCCTATTTGGAACGTGGTGGCTAGCGCGTTAGCTACGTCCATTTATCTATGCTATGGTCAAACCTAATGTGTAATTCTGTATTCATGCATCTTATCATCTTTCAAAAGCCACACATTTTGCACTGTTTTTTTTAGAGCCTTATACATTTATATGGTGGTTACCACATGCCCCTTGAGGGTTTTTTGTAACTATCCTTCACATTATATTGTATAAAGTATCTTATTCTGTATTTTTTACCAAATAAAAATATATAAAGCTAAACTAAACTAAGGTGTGATGTACCGACAGAGATGTGGCGTGAGGTGCCCAGGAGGAAGTAGGTGAGGACGGGGAAGAAGGCTGTGTACAGCCCGTAACTCGCAGGAAGAGAAGCCAGAAGAGAGAACGCCAGACCTGAGACACAAAAACATACAAAAGTTTAGAAGAATGACCTCAAATTCAATATCTACATTTATTTATTATTTTATTTATTTATTTACAAAAGGGACAGTGCATATTAAGGAACATAAGATACATATGCAAATATGCCAGATTTTAGCCACAGGCTAGTTTCCATCTGTTGTCCCTGGACAGGTTGATGGTCACACTTAAAATAAAATACCAGATGAACAAAATACAGCCAAATACATATAGGGCAGGACAGAAGCCAAGTCAAAAACATAAACTCAGGAGGGTTACTTCCTGAGTTTATGTGCTGTGTGTATTGCTGTGTATTGCACAAGTTCTAAAGTGCTGTGTGTATTGCACAAGTTCTAAAGTGCTGTGTGTATTACGTAAGTTCTAAAGTGCAGTGTGTATTGCATGAGTTCTAAAGTGTTGTGTGTATTGCACAAGTTTTAAAGTGCAGTGTGTATTGCATGAGTTCTACAGTGCTGTGTGTATTGCACAAGTTTTAAAGTGCTGTGTGTATTACGTAAGTTCTAAAGTGCAGTGTGTATTGCATGAGTTCTACAGTGCTGTGTGTACTGCACATTACCTAAAGTGCAAAGTGTATTGTACAAGTCCTATAGGTCAAGTATTTTATGTAATGCTAAAACTGAGTACTTATGAATTGTGTTCACATGTTTGTGTTGATCTGAGCCACTCCTTTAAATACCTTTTAAATGTAGTAAAAGTGGGTGCCTCTCTTACAAAAGTGGGAAGACTGTTCCACTGTACACAACCTTTGAATGACAGAACATTTTGACCAAAAGTAATTTTTCTCACAGGAACCTCACAGTCACCCCTGCTTGTGGCTCTGGTTGTTCGTGATGCAGTTTTGTATTTAATGTGTTCTTTTAGAGGCGGTGGTGCCAGCCCATGTAAGCTCTTGTATATTAGACAGGCATTTTTTAATTTAATAAAGCTTTCAAAGTTCAACAAGTTATACTTTGAGAGGATGGTAGATGAAAGTTTTTTTTGTCTAGGATTTTTAAAGCTTTTTAATATAAGGCTTCTATTGGTTTTAGGATTGTCACACCTGTAAGAGACCAGCTTGTTATGCAATAGCTTACATGGGAAAAGATCATACAGTGCAAAAACATCATTGCAGCTTCATCAGTCAGAGCTCTTCTTATTTGATTAAAATTAGAGATGTTAAAATTAATTCTTTGAGATATCATTTTTACATGTTTTTTGAAGGGCAGTGTGGAATCCAACAGCACACCCAGATATTTCAATTCTGTTACTAGTTGAAGTTCATGATCTCCAAAAAAAAACATTAGAACAACTAATGTTCATAACTTTTTTGGAAAAGATCATACATACTGTTTTCTGCGTATTTAGGTGAAGGCAGGATCTGGTAAGCCAACTCTGAATATGTCTTAGTGCTGATGAGAGAGTTTGAGCTGCTTCTTCTGGTGATTTTGCACTTGTATAGATCACCGCATCATCGGCATATAACTGTATGTCCACATATTTGCAAACATCCAGCAAATCATTAATGAAAAGAGAAAATAAAATGGGCCCCAGAATCGATCCCTGGGGGACCCCTAGTGGACAGTCTACAAAAGATGATTTCACTCCATTGACCACAGTGCACTGTTTCCTGTTAGATAAGTATGAAGCCATCCATTTTATGGCAGAGTCAGAAAAATTTAAATAGTACAACTTTGACAGAAGTACAGTATGATTCACAACATCAAAAGCTTTTCTCAAGTCTAAAAATACTGCTCTTACGTAATTATTTTTATCCAATTTACTTTTGACTTTTTCCTGAAACATTATTATTGCAGACTCAGTAGAATGATGTTGACGAAAGCCGAATTGCATGGGATGCAAAGGAGTTGAGCCACTGTTGAGATGTTCAATTAACTGCTTTGCAACCCATTTTTCAAGTACCTTGGAAAACACTGGCAATATACTGATTGGCCTATAGTTATTTATATTATTTTTATCACCAGCTTTAAAAATCGGTGTTACAGTGGCCATCTTCCAGGTCTGTGGTACAGTGGAGTGTTTCACAGATAAATTAATTAGATGTGTGATTGGACTTGCTAGAGCCATTTTGTGTGATTTCAAGAATCCAGCATCAAAACCCAGGTGATCCTTTGCTTTGGAGTTTTTCATAGTGCTAATAATATTTATAACTTCAGTCTCTGATATTTGTTTTAATTGAAATATTTCTTGATTTGTTGTAATGACACATGATAAATCAGGTGTAGAAAAACATGCTGCTACTTCTTCCACAGACCGTATAAAGAAAGAGTTAAGCTCTTCTGCTAATAGAGCAGGATCTTTAACAAGCTCATCCCCGATCTTTAGTTCTAAATCACAATTTTTCCCTTTCTGCTTCACTAGAAGTTTATTAATATTCTGCCAGATTAGTGTTCCATTACCATTAGCGTTTTCCATAATTGCAATAAAAAATGTTGCTTTTGCCCTTCTCATTTCTATTATTACCCTATTTCTCATTGTTGTATGGCTAAATCTGTCTGTGGTCAATTTAGATTGAATACATTTTTGAACAATTGGTCTCTGCTTTTCATAAGCTTAAGGCAATTTGAATTTAACCAAGGGACAGGTTGAGATTTTTTCCCTCTATGTTTTTATACATGAGGTAAAATTACTTAGATTTAGAACATGATTTGCTGTCAATGATCATACTCTCATCTACCTTGGTCAGGGCTACCTTAGCTGTAGGATTGTACCTATTGTGCCCGGTTTGTGTTGATGGAGAAAATTGGAGGAAACCCACCCAGACACAGAGAGAACATGCAAACTCCACACAGTAAGATCTGAGAGTCAAACACACAACCTTACTGACTAATACTGAAAGGACAAGAAATAAGCGTCCTTAGAGTAGAGCTGCTGCTCCGCCACATCTAAAGGAGAAACTGTGACTCGGACGGCACAGGACTAGGACTATTGCCATGTTTTGAGGCATGAAAAATCTCCTGTTGAACACTGCAGTTGTTCTTGTTGTCTCTGTGTAAGAACCTTTCCTATGCTGTGAATGTAATGTGAAAGCATAAGACTGTATATATAAATGGACATAGCTAACCAAGCCGCAAGCTGCTGCATTCCAGATAGGAAGTGAGCATGGGCGTGCTTCTGGCTCCATTGACTCTGGCTCCAATTCACTTTGTATTGATAAACTGTCGCCCCTCTCTCTGAAACTGCTGTGAGAGTTGCCATTTTGGTCTTAAAATGTTCGCATTAACCCTCTCTACATAATCCTGGTATTTATGTTTTGCTATCGTGTCCCTAAATCAAAATATGAACATAAAATAATAGACAAACCAGGCCCCTTTTTCCCAAGGCCATTCCTGCCAGCGTTGGCAACAGGCTTGACTGACAGCGTTACTAAGCATCCGCTCCTTGCTAAACCAGTGGTGAGGGCAGGAAGGGCATTACCTTCAACGGGTTGGTTGCTATGACATTCACGGTTGGAATTCTAAACATGGAACTATTCTAAACATTGACTCCTATAACTGCTAGCCTCGATGAGCTTCATTTGACTGGAGCCGAATGCCATGGGTGACGGCACACTCACATAGTCCACTTTATGCAGTCTATGTGTGAGAGTGAGTGATTGGTTAACTGCTTTAGTAACAGCTGTTCTACAGTAGATCGATGACCTTTCTTCCCCACCAGAGACTGCGGGGAGAGGGAGTACAATTCTCTGCAAAGCACTTCAGGTATTATCTCTACAGTTGCCTGGCAAATCTAGAATGATATCTCTCTGTATTTATTTATACAGCGGTCAGGTGCAGTCTGGTCACCACTCCCTATGTCATGTCTTGAATCAGAACCAAGCGTGATTATGCAATCAGATTTGCATATGAAACAAAGAAGCTCATTGGTCACCCACAATTTTGAACAAAATCCACCATGTTTTTCAGTCCCCTGTGATATTGTTCCCTTTCTTTTTTCCACATAGTAGTCATATTTGTTTTGATATGGATGGACCATGCATGTCCCTGACTGGTCTGATGAGTCAATCATGCCCATATGAACTTGGGGAGATTCACCGGTGGCCAGCCTCTCATCTTTGTAAAGTATTACAAAAGTGTGTATTCTGGATCCCAGGCAATATTAATGGAATGATTCAATTGTTGTACGTTTTAGTACTTTTCCACTGACCCAGAATTGACAGATCAGATAAAGTTCATCACAATAAATTTCATAACCCACAAAAACAAAAGTTGTTGTTAAAATGGCAGTTCAAAGTTCAGTGGGAGACAATGAAACAGAACATTATACTGTGTGAGGTTTACAACATGATATGAGCCATAAGAACTGTCTTTCCTTTTATTGTTCATTCTAATTGTTCATTGTTCACATTTGTTCATTGTTTTACATCACTGTGATTTACTGTTTTTGTCAAACTGTAACAGAAACAAATGCATGTTTTTACTTTAATTTTTTTTTTTTTTTTTTGGTTTGGTTGGTTTAAATTTCAGAAATTAGAGCAGTGGCAGTGTTTTGGTCAGCCCTAATTTCAGTCACCATAAGTCACCATTTTATCCCCATGTAGATTGCTTTGCCTGGAATGTTCACTAGTGTAGCATTAAACAAAATCTATCACCATGGAGACACATAGCAGGTGATGCAGCCAGACCAAGTTACAGGTCAGTTTGGAGAGATGGACAGGTGATGCCCTCTCACAAGAAATCATGTTTTTCAAATATTCTTTAGCAATAAAAACATGAAATTTAATATATGTAAGATATATAGGTCTAATGCCATACTGTGGAATATTCTAGGCAAAGCAATAACATCTCCATGATCTCCAGGTGGTGGACCCCTAACCAGAAAAGTTACAATGTGTAATTTTGAGTAAGTTTTATATAAATATGAGAATGGACCTTGCATAATAGCCACGAGTCCAGTGCTGACTCCAGAAACTACATCTCCGATGAGCCACTGCTTCAGCTGATAGCTCCTCATCCATTCAATCACAGGCAGTAACGACAGGGCAGCTTTCTTCAGTCGCTTGGAGTCACTATAAGAAAGATCATATTACATTTTTTTTTTTATTTACTATTTTAAATTTAAGGAAATAAGGTGAATTGTGTATGAGCAAATATGACTTCAGTAACTATATATTGTATATTGTATTCTGTTACAGTTACTCAGGCCTCAGGCTAAACATTTTAAATATGTAAATATAATATTTTTATAAATCTGATCCTCACCCTCCGCGGGTGGTCTCATCCTCTTTTTTCATGCTCAGGTCCTCTACCAGAGGCCTGGGAGCTTGAGGGTTCTGCGCAGTGTCTTTGTTGTTCCTAGTACTGCGCTTCTCTGGACTGAGATGTCTGGGATCTGCTGTAGCCACTCCTCCAGTTTGGGGGTCACTGCCCCGAGTGCTCCAATGACCACAGGTATCACTGATGCCTTCACCTTCCAGGCCTTCTCCATCTCTTCTTTGAGCCCCTGGTATTTCCAGCCACGACTCCATCAAACTGATCAAGTTTGCGGATGACACCACCCTCATCGGCTCGACGGTGATGAGTCTGTCTACAGGAGGAAGGTGGATCGGCTGGTGTCCTGGTGCAGCAGCAACAACCTGGAGCTCAACGCCCAGAAGACAGTGGAGATGATTGTGGACTTCAGGAAAGTCACAGCCCGCCTGCTCCCCCTCGCCTTGACCGATTCCCCCATCACCACCGTGGACTCCCTCCGCTTCCTGGGCACCTGCATCACCCAGGACCTTAAGTGGGAGCCGACCATCAGCTCCCTCATCAAGAAAGCCCAGCAGAGGATGTACTTCCTGCGGCAGCTGAGAAAAGCCAAGCTGCCGGTCCAGATGATGGTGCAGTTCTACACGGCCATCATCGAGTCCATCCTCACCTCCTCCATCACTGTGTGGTTTGCTGGGGCCACTGCCAGGGACAGACAGAGACTGCAGCGCATTGTGTGCTCTGCTGAGAAGGTGACTGGCTGCAGCCTTCCATCTCTCCAGGACCTGTACGCCTCCAGGACTCGGGGGCGTGCAGGTCGTATAGCAGCTGACACTTCTCACCCTGGACATGGACTATTTCAGCCACTTCCCTCTGGCAGGAGGCTACGGTCCATCAGGACCAGAACCTCTCGTCACAAGAACAGTTTCTTCCCCTCTGCTGTTTCCCTCATGAACACATCATAATACCTGCACTAAACTGGACACTTCATAACACTGGTCACCTTAATAACCCATGTTGCACTGTTGTTGTTGTTGTTTTGATGCCACTATTGTATATATTTCTACCTCCTGCATGCCCTTATTTGTATTTAATTTAGTGTGTTTTTTTGTGTGTGTGTGTGTGTTGTTGTATGTCGCACTTTATCACCGAAGTAAGTTCCTAGTCTGTGAGCTCTGCTCACGGACAATGGCAATAACACTTCTTCTGATTCTGAAAACTTCTTCTGATTCTCTAGTTTCTCGTGTTCCTTTTTTCCCTGATGTTCCCATTGCTTGGCACTGCGATGTCCACCACAACAGCTTTGCTCTGTTGTTTATCCACCACCACAATGTCCAGTTGGTTCTCCATAACCATTCTGTCAGTCTGTATCTGGAAGTCCCACAGGAGCTTGCCTCGATCATTCTCCACTACCTTTGGAGATGTTTCTTACTTTGACCTTGGGGTCTCCAGTTCATGCTCTGTACAGATGTTTCTGTTCACTATGCCCGCCACTTGGTTATGCCGCTCCATGTATGCTTTCCCTGCCAGCATCTTACACCCTGCAGTTATGTGCTGGATTGTCTCAGGGGCCTCTTTGCACAGCCTCTATTGCTCTTGTGCTCAAGGCCTGCTTCTGTGCAGCCAGGATGAGTGCCTCTGCGCTGTCCTTCAGACCAGCTTTCTCAAGCCATTGATAGGGTTTCTTCATATCAGCCACTTCAGTTGTGTTCCAGTGGTACAGCCCATGCAGGGGCTTGTCCTCCTTCAGCACCTCTTCCTCTGCACTCCACTGCCTGAGACATTCTCTGAGGACGTTATCTGTTGGGCCCTTGTCCTTGATGTCCTAATGTCTGTGGTATGTATCTCCTTCTTTGGCCAGCTTATGATTCCTTCTGGGCATCTGATTACTGACAGGGTGTAGATGTTTATTGCCAAGGTCTTGTTCTTGCCATTGAGTTGACTCCTTATGACTTGCCTTATTTTCGTCGGAGGTGGCTGCTTTCCTTGTTTCCTCTTCAAGGTTGCCATTTGCTTGTGGGCTACCAATGTACTTGTAACTGTCTTCAGTGTCTGCTATTGTTCCTTCTGGGTGAAAGACCCCTTCTGTGTGGACTATTTTCCTTCTCTTTGTCACCATCCGGCTACACTTCTCAAGCCCGAATGACATTCCAATGTCTGTGCTGTAGATCCTGGTGGTGTGGATCAGTGAGTCGATGTCTCGCTCATTCTTAGAGTACAGCTTGATATCATCCATGCAGAGGAGGTGATTGATGGTGGCCCCATTCCTGAGTCAGTGTCCATAGTCAGTGTTGTTGATGATTTGGCTGAGGGGGTCCAGATCTATGAAGAACAGCAGCGGGGACAGTGCATCTCCTTGGTATATGCCACATTTGATGGTCACTTGTGCAAGTGACTTGCTATTCGCCTCAAGGGTGGTTTTCCGCAATCTCATTGAGTTTGTGATGAAGGCGCTTAAAGTTGTGTTGATGTACAGCTCCGGGGATTCAGTGATCCATGCGTGTGTAGCATTGAGTCTTAGACTTTCTTGTAATCATTCCAGGCAGTGCACAGGTTGGTCTGACGGGTTCTACAGTCTCGGGCGACTGTTCGGTCTACCAGGAGCTGGTGTTTGGCTCCCCTGGTATCTTTGCCGATGCTCTTCTGTGCCGTGCTCATGTATTCATCCATGTGCCCATTTATCTTAGCTGCGATGATGCCTGACATGAGCTTCGATGTGTGTGGAGAGACAGGTTATTGGCCGATAGTTGATATATATATATATATATATATATATATATATATATATATATACACATACACACATATACATATATATATATATATATATTTATATATCAAATCTTTAGTATTTTAGTCACATTTTATCAAATCTTTAGTATTTTAGTGATATTTTACAATTTTACCATCAAGCCATGTTAGAAGCCTCTTCAGCCTGCTGCCATCAGGGAGGAGACTGCGGAGCCTTCAGGCCAGAACCAGCAGACTCAGGGACAGTTTCTTCCACCAGGCTGTCAGGAGACTCAACTCTCTCCCTGCCCTACCCTCACTTTTCCCCTCTGCCCCCCTCAGCCCCCTGTCACTCACTGAGAAAACTGGACTATGAAGCACTAACTCACTTTTATATGGACAATCAATAATTTTACTTTAATATTTTGCACACATATCTTGTATTTATTTTTACATGGACAATCAATAACTGTTTACTCCACATATATACTTAGCACTACCTCACTTTTTATCCGCAATCTCTCTCTCTGTTTACATTTGAATGTCTCTCTTGAATGTTTTCTGTTTTGTTTGTCTTAATGTTACTTGAAGGGTTGCACATTTCTTTTTGTGGTTTGCACATTTCTCTTTTGTGGTTTGCACATTTCTTCTTTTTCTTGTTTGAAAATTTTTAATTTATTCTTTTTATTTAATTTTTTTTTTTTGGCACATTTAATATGTTTGCACTGAGGTGGGAGAGGAAAGCAATTTCATCTGCGCTATTCATCTTGTATGTATATGCACATTTGACATTAAAAAGAAATTGAATTGATTGAATAGAATGTTGTTTCTTCATCAAAAACATACATGGAGTTGTGTTTTGTTTGATTCACACATGCTTGAGTAATTTGCTATATTAGTCTGTCTACATGTCCAATAGTCAAATTTCTCTGTTCCACCTTGTGATGTCATGAATCGATAGTTTTTCAAGTTAACAGTTACCTTTAGTTCAGCAGGGATTGGCAATTCCAGGTCTGAAATCATCCAAATGATTCTAGTGAAGGTGTTTAAAAACACAGTGGGGCACTTCTTGTATTATCACATGACATCAGGAGGTAGAACAGAATGTTTTCAGTTTGAGAGAAGAACTTAGCCTAAATATGCAGGGTTTGTGTGAATGACATGTATGAATGAAACAAACACAACTCCAGGTGTGTTTGTGATGAGGAAACACATAGACCAGCAGTCTATGTCTCTTACTTTAAGGGTGCACTTAACTTTTCAGCATGTTTTCATGAAGATGTTATTACTTTGTCTGAAATATTCCACAATACAGCATTGTACTTATCTATCTTTATTAAGACAAGCAGGTGATGCTACCAGGCCAAGTTACAGGTCAGATCTATGAAGAGGTGAACCTGCTCACTGTAAGAATACATGTTTTTCAAAGTTTTTATGAGCAATAAAAACTCCTGCAATTGGATAAATGCTAGATACCATTACTGTCTTATTGTGGAATATTCCTGCCAAAGCAATAGCATCTCCATGGAGACAAGCAGGTTTCAGACCCATTCACCCAAAAAAGTTACATTCTAAATATGTAAATAAATGTAAAACACTGAAGCTGCTCTTGAACACTCACCTGAAATACTGCTTGATGTGATCCTTTGTTGTTTTGTGAATTCTGTTAATTTTTTCATAATTTGCTGCAAAACTGTCCTCAGAAAACACTGGTCTAGAAACCACGTACTGTTTTCGTAATGTTGCCATGGTAAATTTGAGTCTTTGACAGAGTTCAGCTGAGAAAAAACATAGCACTACAAAGCATTTGCTCAGTGTGTTAAGTCATCCTGCTTTATCTAATCTACCATCTGAAAAATCCATCTTTTGACTCGGGTTAAATATTAATTCAGACATTTTTACGATTTCGGCAAATAAAAAAAAGTCATTTGAACTGAGAAGGAAACGTGTGATGTATGTGTAACTGTTCTGGCTGAATCCACATATTGACCTATTTGATTCCATAAAGATTTTATTGCTTTAGCTAGAATGTTCTAAAATATAGCATTAAACTTATCTATCTCCAGGGAGACAAGAAGGTGGCATAACCCAGAATAGTTAAGTTTGTCACATGTAGACTTACAGTGGGAAGAGGAACCATAACTTTTACTCAAGTAAGAGTACTGTTACACTGTACAATATATTATTCAAATAAGAGTACTGTTACATTGTACTATATATTACTCAAGTAAGAGTACTGTTGCACTATACAATATATTACTCAAGTAAGTTACACTATTAAATATTTATTACCGAGAAATTTCCATCTCTTATTTCTCATGTGCTAGTTTGATGTTCAGAATACACAACTGTATATAAAGTAAAAGTACAATGTTTGAAAACTACCATCTTGAGAAGTACAAATGTATAAAAAAAAAACACAGATATATTTTATAAGCAGGTTTTGAGGTCAAAATAAGTCAGTGGTGGACCCTCCACTCTAATTACAGAGCACTTTATTGTTCGAGAGTCATGCTAGGTGTTGTTAGCATTACCGTGATAGCAAAACTCTGCTCTGATCTCTGAAAGTTGTGAAAAGCACTTATGAACTGATCGTTGTGAATCATTAAGAGGTTCTGCATGCATACAGAACCTCAGTGAGAAATAACTTTGGACCACTGCAAACCATTTAAAATGAACTAGTTCTGTTTTTCATGTTTAAGACAGTAAAAATCAGGTAGAGCACCTTTTAATGTATTTATGTCAGCACCACAAATCGTACATCTGTATCTACAGGGAAAACATTATTGTGAACAGTTTAAAGATGACATTTTGAGGACTTTTGACCACTCAGTCTACCTCAGGGCTTCTTTCTTGAGTGAATGAATAATGCACAGTAAAGCGTCTTTGAGTGTCCAAAAAAGTGGTATATTCACCACCAGTCAAAAGTTTGAACACACCCTCTCATAATTTTTTATTATTATTATTTTTTTTACATTTTATATACATACAGAATACATGAAATATATAAAGTAAGATATATGGAATTAAGTAGTAAAGGAAAAAAAAAACATAACTCAATTAAATATTTTTCAACAAAGCAAAGGCAAAAAAAAAAAAAAAAATGTTTTTAAAGTTTTTTTCTTTACTACATAATTCCATATATTTTGCTTCGTACATCTGATATCTTCCGTGTGTATATAAAAAGTAGATACTAGTAAAAATAAAGAAAAAAGGCAGAGGGATTGTCCAAACTTTTGATTGGTCATGTAAATCAATCAAATTTATTATTATAGTTATCATTCAAAAGATATAATATTCTGTTTTAAATTCTTAATCACAATGGCAACGGGAAAAAATTTTCATCATTCAGAAACTAATGGATAGGCACCATACTGTTTTAGCTGTACATATCTTCTCATGCACAAACCCATTTAACAGTAAAGAGAAGCATTCAACATGTCAAAAGTTTATTTATTACCAGTATGATAAAATGTACGCAATTTAAATATACTGCATGATCGGTCTACAAAATCTACTATATAAAAACATAAAAAATTATAAATTACATTCCGTTGATAAACTCTATGGGCGTTATAGCGATTTCATAATGATAATAATAAAAAATATATGTACAGTTTTATAAAAGTTTGAAGGAGGCTGATCAGAAGCGAGTTTCAGGTTCCATTCCCTGTAGAGAAAAAGAATTTTACTGTGCTGTTTGTTGATGAAATATTAAACATGTCATAGTGATTGTAGCCATAGCCATCCCAGGACAAACAGTTGGAAGTGTGGCTGTAAATTAATTAATTTATTTTGTGTAGCAGGCGCAGAGGAAAACTGTTTAAAATTTAAAGCCACAAGTGGCACTGAAGGCTTTGCACTTGGCTGACTTTCTGTCTTATTGTGGCTTTGGGCTGGCACATGGCTGACGTGCTTCATCACCATGGCAGCACAATGCAAATACGTCATGGGTCCCATTGACTTTTTTGACGGGATAACCTGAGGACTCACTGTGTTAATTTTCATTTGTTGTATTTTTCCTTAAGGATAGCATGGGCGCTTTTACGTATTGCCATGGAGTGCAAAATACAACATGGGTACTATTGACTACTTAGATTGATATTCATGAGAGTCACTGAAAGCACATTTCACATTATTCTATAATACTAATTAATGTCATTAATGGGTAATCAAGGGACCACTTCTTTTAGAATAACATTGGCACTTTTATGCATCACCATGGCAGTGAGGTGAAAGATTTGACATGGTTTCCATTGATATTTTTGATTGGAATAACCAAAGGGAATTTTGTGTAAAATTTTGTAACATTTGGAAAAACTAACTTTTCGGCAAAATGCAGTTTCAGTCTTAAATACTCACATTTCTGTCCCTGCTCCGGATGCTGTTGTTTGGATGGTGGGCAGTGGCTGTGGTTATAACCTGCACAAAACATGATTATTTTAAACATTTCCACTCTCTCTAAACTGCATTCGATGTGATTTGCTAGCATGTACCTTGTCAAAGTGTGGCTTCCTCTGAATGGCCTCCGGATGGCGCTCTAGGATATTCAGCATGGCATCGTGAAGCGTGAGGAAGAAAATAGAAGGTGTGACTTCATCGTCGAAGAATCCGCAGCTGTGGAGTTTGTCTAAGATGTAAGCTAAAAACAACAGCAGTATATAGTAGGTTTAATACAGGGAGGTAATACAATGTCCTCCGTAGTTTAGAGCTAGTTTAGTCTGAGTTTAGACCTGGTTAATCCTGGTTTAGTCCTCCATAGTTAGGTCCTGATTTAGTCCACATTTATCCCGGTCTTGATTTATCCCTGCTTTAGATTTTGGTTGGTTTATCCCTGGTTTATCCCTAGTTCAACCTCAATTTAGACCTGGTTTAGTTCTAGTTTAGTCCTAATGTAGTCCTGGGTTAGTTAGTTCTGATTAGTCCTGGTTTAGTCCTTTTTTAGTCCTGGTTTAGGCCTGGTTTATCCCTGCTTTAATCCTGATTTAGTCCTGATTTAGTCTTGATTTAGTCCTGGGTTAATTAGTCCTGATTTAGTCCTTGATTAATCCTGGTTTAACCCAGGTTTAGTCCTGGTTTAGTCCTCGTCTAGTCTACTTACGATCACATGCCACAATGTAAACCTCCACCTCAATCCGGATAAGTTCTTTCAGTGTCTGCAAAAGAAAAAGAATAACTTTTTTTTTCTTACAGAGAATTGAGATTATATACCAGTATATCTATGTCAGGGGTATGAAACACATTTTCAACGAGGGCCACGTCCGCAAAATGGTTGCTCCCAAAGTGCCAAATGTAATGTAAAATAAATGTAACCACTGTTAATTAACAGTTTCTGTATTTATTACTTATTGAAGTTACAAATGTTGCATATGCATTTGCATAGAAATAAAAACATTATGGCTGTGTATCTCCTGATAAACTGACATTTTAAGACAGTCACACCTTTTAATTAACTTGTCCTGTCATAGGCCAAAAAAAATAATGTGGACCATGGGCCTTGAGTTTGGCACATGTGATCTTTATAATTTTATCTGTAGATTATTGGTGGAGTTGGATAAGCATGCATAACCACAATTTAATAAATAATAATAAAAAAATGCTGAATAATAGTTTTTTGCCACTTGCTGCCATACTAGCTCTAGTTGCTAAACTCCAATGGAAATGTGAATTAGCTGCCCAAATATCAGTATTAAACCAGTTTTTTGGAATATTTCATCTTTCCATTGTCAATGAATTATTAATAACCCTCTCTTCTGGTTAAAGTCTATGAAAAGCCCAAGCCTAATAAAAACTGTTTTATAAAACCAATATGGTGCTGGCTGCCCAAATATTCATGTGTAATCTGCACTGACTGCCGATTGTTAGCCCTGACTTCATTTCTTTCTATGTTCAATCAGACCTATAGTGCTTAAGTCTTATTTTATGATACCTGTGGATCATTATGTTATAGTCTGCACATTTTAAATCACAATATTGATCTGAAACGACTTAATAAAATAAAAAACTGTCGTGCCCACTGACATCGGTGTAAAGTTCATCACAACACAGTGCCACATGCTGTCAGGCCTTCTTATGGATAGCTGCATCTCACACTAGCAAACAGCAGATTTTAAGAATTTTTACCAAAATGACGGCACGACACTGCCAAATCTTAAACCTGTCACCGGAAAAGTAAGAACAAGAGCAAAGTAAGCAGAGAGCACTGAGTATGTACAGGTTGTGGGGAAAACAGAGTTTTCAGATTAATAGTATAAAGATTCCTCAAACATGTACAAATCACTCAAATACTCAAATACGGTAGATACTGCTTCAAGAGCAACCCGAGGTACAACGAGAGGACAGTGTAAAATCCCCAAATGTAGAACTGCCTTCGCCCAATCTTCCTTCTCATATAGGGCTGTTAGACAATGGAATAAGCTCCCATCCGAGATACTGAGCTTAAACTGCCTCACAACCTTCACCAGAAAGGTGAAAGCGTGGTTTTTAGTAAACCAAACATGTGTGCACACCTAGTTGCTACATGCACAGTTGCAATTTTATTGTGTGTGTGTGTGTATGTGTGTATATTTTATATGTTTATGTAAATATTAATGTTGACCCCTCCCCTCCCCCCGAGGACTACAGACGGAAATTAGCTGTAAAGCTAGAATCTGGTACAAGCATCTCTGCCATTGAGCCTAATGTTATTGTACATTGTCCTACCAAATAAATAAATGAAAATGAAATGAAATACCACTTTGAGAGGATAAATGAGAAGGGGAAACAACATGGTAAAAAAGTAGACTTTGCAGAATAGGTCAGATTTAATAAGCAGATATCCATCTATCCATTTTCTTCCACTTATCCGGGTCCGGATCCCGTGGGCAGCAGGCTAAGCAGGGACTCTCAGACTTCCCTCACCCCAGAGACATCCTCCAGCTCCTCCGTTGGGACCCCGAGGCCAGCCGAGACACATAGTCCCTCCAGTGTGTCCTGGGTCTTGCCCGGGGCCTCTTTTCAGTGGAACATGCCTGGAACACCTCCCTGGGGAGGTATCCAGGAGGCATCCTGAATAGATGCCCGAGCCACCTCCACTGACTCCTCTCGACTTAATAACCAGGTAAAAGTGAAGTAATATTGAATTTGACCACAAACCGTTTTGAGTCCCTTTAGAGCAGAGATGTCGAGGAAGGACACAGCTGCAAAGTCAAGTACGAGGCTGTGCAGATCGACACGAGGCACGTTCATGTTCACTGGCAGCTCTGTGCTCCAGTCCACTCGAATGGGTATCTCCCTCAGGTCAGTGGGCCAATCCAGCTCCTCACCACTGTCCTCGCCCTCCAACTCTTTGTACGGCTCACACGACATGTTCATGTAACCTTTCTGTAGACACAAGACAGGTGGGAAATTGTATTTAATAGCTATATGGACCAATCCTTCAATGCGTTATAGATGGAACAATATTTTGGGAGGTCAATTGATACTTTGCAGTGACATCATACGGGGGGTTTTCCATATGTATCTCTATGATGGAGCCTTCACCAGTTACCATGGTGACACATTGCACACATTAGCAAACACTGTCAAAATGTTTTGTAGATTGTCTGAACTCAAGAAATGGATTAAAACAACACATCTTCAGCCATACCTGTCCATGGTCCCGTTTAGGAGTTTGATTTTCATCACAAAGGCGAGAGTGACTAACTGAAAAATCTTTTGACTAATGCTAGCTAGCTTGTTATTGCAATGTTATGTGAGAGGGACTTGTTTAACAATAAAAATCAGCTCATCGGTTGTAGTTCCAAGTAAGTCAGTTCTTTCTGGTCTGCTTTGTTTTAACACAATCTAAGTCTAACAAGCCTCAGACAGAGCAGTGCCCACAATTAGCATCACGCCTACAGGGAATGTTGATGACATCAGCTGCAAAGTATCAATATTTATCATGTGTACTTTTTCTTTGGACAAGGGGGAATTTACTGTATAGTGCAGTATTCTGCAGTTCTGCAGTGCAATGTTAAGCAACAACAAACAATTGACTCTTTACAGGCCCATATTATGCTGTTCTTTGATCTGGTATCAGGTTGTTTCCTTATTATAAACACACCTGGAGTTGTGTTTTGTATCATTCTCACATGTTTAACACACAAACCCTGCATATTTAGGCTGAGTTCTTCTCTCAAACAGAAAACACTCAACTCCACTTTGTGATGTCATGTGGTAATATAGGAAGTGCTCCACTGTGTTTTTAAACTCTATACACCTTCACTAGAATCATTTGGATCATTTCAGCCCTGGAATTGCCACTCTCTAAACTGAAGGCAAAAAGAGCTGTTAACTTGAAAATCACAATGTGGAACAGAGCATTTGAGCTTTGGAGATGTAGACAGACTAATAATAAAAGATTACTCAAACATATGTGAATTGAAACAAAACACAACTCCAGGCATGTTTTTGAGGAGACAACAGCATTATAACATGTTTCCATAGATCTTAAATCATCTTAAAAACTTAAAAACTAACTGTTTAGTCTCTTAAACCTTTTTCTTGCTATTCACCTTATTCCAGAAGTTGGAGTGGGCACTGCCATTGTCATTCGGGTTGTATTATTTTGTATGTGGCCAATCTTGACAATAAATATATTCTACAAAGGGACTACAAAGCTGTTTAAAAGCCTCCAGAGGATTGGTACAGTGTTGATTTGTTTCTCACATTTAACTATCACAACTATTAACTATTTAATTATCACACTTAACATTTTACACAAATCAACCTACTTTATATCATATTTAAGCAGCAAAACTTTTCCCAGATTCGCCATTGAAATTAATGGGATTCCCGCTTAACTGGAAGTACTACCACAAAGAAATTGCTGTTAAGTCGCATTTACAGCAAAAGTGGGTGAGGCCGAATAAGGTCAATAATTTACTCAAGACCATGGTTCCTGCTCGAAACATGCCTTTGACTGTTGATTTTATTATCCAGTATGCCATGTTCTTCACAGCTGACATGAGTTATACTTGACTTGGTGAGCAGAGAAAAAAATTTGAAACCAAGAGCTTCAACAGTCCTTGACATTTCTATGGATGCAGTGGTGTAGTGAAGACACACTCTGAATCCCAGCATTTTGAAATTGTCACTATGTGCTGTCACTTGCAATGGATTCAGTTAGAGATATTTGAGAGGGACTTGTTTAACAACACAAATCAGCTCACCTTTAAAGTATTTTTTATGGTCAGATAGTGTTAAAACAAAACTTTATTACGGGCCATTATGTTCGTCAATGTGGTATTTTGTGACTTCCTTATGCAGTAAAGGCACATTACACAGCCCTTTCTGTGTTGTTGTGATTCACTGGGTCAGTGGATTGAGTCATAAAAGTGCTTGCCAGGTTCTACAGGTTCATGCCGCCATTGTGCTCTGCAATGCTGCTTTTTTATTTTTATTTTATTTTATTTATTTATTTGAATTAGGACAATGCACATTAATCAATGTTTCAGCAACTGCTACAACATAAATATGCCGGAATTAGCACAGGACATAAATATGCCGGAATTAGCATTGCTGATTGTGGTAAGGTGTCTGACTATTTATAATTGGAATGTATCAATCCAGATTTTTCAGGTCTGATACATTTCTGATACTACAGTTTTAAGCATCTACCAGAGCCTGAAAATAGCATTTATTTCATAAAAACAAAAATAAAATAAGACAAAAGTGATCCAAATGTGGGATGTTGCAGTTAATAACCCCCCAAGTAATGACAAAACAACTTGACAACATTGACACAGTAAATCAACCAGTAAATAATCTTATTACATCAATATGTCCAACCAGTCTGTCTTTGTGTATTTAGCAGCTAAAGTAGCATAACTGTGGTGTCATGGCCTCGCCACTTGCAGTAAAAGCCAAATGAGGTAAGCATAGGTGTGAGAGGACTCTAAACTGTTTAAGCAGTTGAAGCCAGTCATGCACTGCAGTTTTAGTTTGGGTATACTTTTCATTTTGTTTACTTAATACAATTTCAGTTTGTTTTATTTTGTTTTATAGATTAGATTAAATCTATAGATTATTTGAGGTCAGTAGTTTTGTGTGCATTAGTTTCAGTCAGGATTTGTTGTGTATGCTATTATGTAATTAAATTAAAAACAAAATTGTAAAACGTTATATACAGTATTTTGGCATAAATTCACATAACATTTACATTCTCTCAGCCTCTTGGTCACTCCACATCCACATGTACCTGTGCCTATTCAATTGTGCTATTTAGTTGTTAATTAGGACTCTCTCCGCTTTGTCGTACATGTACTGCAAAATGATTTTATTAAAAGGTGCAGACTCACAGGTGTACACTTCAGCTGTCCTCTCTTCAGCATCCTCCTGATCACCCTCAAAGCTTTGTTCCTCTTCCTCAGCACTCGCAGAGGGTTAAACCCAAGCTGAAAACATTAAACATGTAGTTCAAATCTAACATATACTATAATGTTAGCATTAACATTAGCAGCATGTTATAGACACTTACAGTTTCCACAAGTTTGTTTCTGAAGAACTCGATGTTAGCGAAAAATAATGGTGCTGGAATCCTGAAGATCTTCACTCCCTCAGGCTCAAAAGTCTAAAAATATGAAGCAACAACACATTCAGTATGGCTATTTCCTGTGTGGATTTGAATTTGCATGATTCTAGCAGTTCTGTGAACAGACAGGAAGGTATTCGGACATTCTTTTTTGTCACTGTCTTTGATGAAGTTATGTGCAGCGCTTTGGCTAAATATCTGAGTTTTTAAAGTGCTTTATGAATTTAATTTGTATTGTATGGTATGCTATTCTTATGTAATACTGAGTACATTATTAACTCTGTAAGATAAGTTAAAGATACACAATGTAACTTTACGGTGGAGGGTCCGCCATGGAGATGTAATTACTCTGCCTGGAATGTTTCACAGTACGGCATTAAAATGATCCATCTTGCATGTATTCAATTGCAGGAATTTTCATTGGTAAAAAATCTGTCCCTGTGCCATTCTTTATGGAGATAAATTATAGCCTTAGTGCAGAACATTCCAGTCATAGCAATAACATCTCCATGGAGACCAGCAAATGGCTCATCAGAAAAGTTACATAGTGCACTTTTGGTGCGAGAAATAAGTTAAGTCACATGCTAATCAGTTTATAACAAAGACTCTTTGGTGATCATGACGAGACTGTACCTGGATTAAACCCAGACCAAATCTAGCTCATTTAAACCCAGACCAATCCAGGCTCATTTAAACCCAGACCAATCCAGGCTCATTTAAACCCAGACCAATCCAGGCTCATTTAAACCCAGACCAATCCAGGCTCATTTAAACCCAGACCAATCCAGGCTCATTTAAACCCAGACCAAACCAGGCTCATTTAAACCCAGACCAAACCAGGTTCATTTAAACCCAAACCAAACCAGGCTCAATTAAACCCAGACCAATCCAGGCCCATTTAAACCCAGACCAAACCAGCCTCATTTAAACCCAGACCAAACTAGGCTCATTTAAACCCAGACCAAATCAGGCTCATTTAAACCCAGACCAAACTAGGCTCATTTAAACCCAAACCAAATCAGGTTAATTTAAACCCAGACCAATCCAGGCTCATTTAAACCCAGACCAAACCAGGCTCATTTAAACCCAGACCAAACCAGGTTCATTTAAACCCAGACCAAACCAGGTTCATTTAAACACAGACCAATCCAGGCTCATTTAAACCCAAACCAAACCAGGCTCATTTAAACCCAAACCAAATCAGGCTCATTTAAACCCAGACCAAACCAGGCTCATTTAAACCCAGACCAAACTAGGCTCATTTAAACCCAAACCAAATCAGGTTCATTTAAACCCAGACCAATCCAGGCTCATTTAAACCCAGACCAAACCAGGTTCATTTAAACCCAGACCAAACCAGGTTCATTTAAACACAGACCAATCCAGGCTCATTTAAACCCAAACCAAACCAGGCTCATTTAAACCCAAACCAAATCAGGCTCATTTAAACCCAAACCAAACCAGGCTTATTTAAAGCCCTCCACTCACATCGAGGTAATCCTTCTTGTCTTTGTAGATGTCGGTGCCTTTAATGTTGGCGAGCACAGAGCAGCGCGGGCTGGGGACAGAGGCAGGATGACACAAGCACATGTTAAAAGCAGCTTCATGAAGATATGATTTAAAATAACATGATAATAATAGAGATACTGACAACTGCGTTCGGAGGACCACACTGAGGAGCTCTATACCCAGACCAACCGCTAAACCCAAGTCCAGACCGAGCACGATAGACGCCACACATGTCCCAATCCACACCACCTGGACACATACAAAAACATATCCCAATAATTAAAACAAATCTGACTGTTATCAACACATTTCTCTTGATCTAATTCTGCCAAGTCACTTTTGCCTCTAAATGCTCCTAAACTGTGTTTTCTATGTGGTGGCACTTCCAGTCAAGTAAGAATCAATTTCATTTCAATGGAGTATTTGAGAAAAAAAAAATACTGCTAAAATCTGATATAAAGTAGGCTGACTTGTGTAAATATTCAATGTTCATGTCACCAACATGTCAACATTGCACCAATTCTCTGGGGGGAAAAAATCTGCTGCTCCTTAGTGTGATGTGCAGCTATCCATAGGAGGGGTTACCAGCATGCAGAGCTTAGTTTGTGATGACATTTACGGTGATGTAAGCTCCCATTGGGCACCGTAGTTTTCTAACGCGGAAGTTAGTGGAATTGTTTCTTTTATTAAGCTATTTTAGATGACTTTTGCAGACATAATGATCCATGGGTGTCACAGACACCATCTAGGGGGCATGCTGAGGCAGCATGCACTCAGTTTTTGACCAGAAAGCTGCAAATGTATGTAGTTTGCACTAAAATTGGCAAAAAATTACTAGGAACAGTAGACAATACTTTTAAAGCTCCATGTAAACATTTCAGTTCATTCCATGTTTAGTTCCACTTTAAACATATTTATACACTGAAAGTTATTATTAAAGGAGCTATATAGTGTATTTTCTTACACAGTCTGGTTTGTCTCGTCTCCATAAGTACGGCACTTCTCTGACCTGCATCAACATCCCTTTAAGGTTCACGATCACCACGGCACCCAACACCGACTGCACAGAAAGAGGTAACATTTATATTATAACAATGTTTAGAATATCTTCATTTTACAGTATTGCAAATGTTATGGCTTTGCTTTTGAGCTGTTTTTAAAGGTCCTGTATTATGTAAGAAATAAACTAAAGGCCACTCGGTCCTGATTTTTCTTTTATTTCCCCCCTTTTCTTTTTTAAAATTGTGATATTACAGACAATACAAACAACAAAAGACATAAGACAGTTTGACTTGAGGGAATCATCCAGGTTTGAAGGGGGTTGACGAGACAATAAGAATAGCATCTGTTCTTGAGTGAGTGAAAGTGAGTTTCCAATTTTTTCTTTTTAGTTCCTTTTTTAATATACTCCATTTTCTCCTTCTTTCCCTCTACATCCATTTTCCCTTTGTTTCTGTTATTGATTGTTTTTTTTCTTTTTTTTTTTTTTTTTTTTTTTTTACAGCAGATAGAGTCCTTCTTCCTGTACAGCCCTAGGGGGATGTGCAGCAGGCCTCGTCAGTGAGACAACCCTCTGACCTGATAGAGAGTAGGTCCAGTAGCTGTAGCTGATGACTCTACAGTTATTGAGACAACCCTCTAACCCAGAGGTGCCCAAACTTTTTTTTTTAATCGAGGGCCACATCTCAAAACATATTCGAAGCAGAGGGCCACAGACCCGTAATCAGTGCAGTATGGTACTTTATACACAGCTTTGACAGAGCCGCTGTATAAGACTTGAAACACATTCATTTTAGGTGTAGATCACAAGGCAATGTGATGTTTGAGGATATAGTGGTAGAAATAGTTTAATTTGCTGTTAAAGGTACTGCTTATGACCGGGCATAGTTTGGACACCCCTGCTCTAACCCATTAGGGAGTTGGTCTATCTCATCTGTTGAGTAGGTCTGGCAGAATAGCAATAAACAATAATAAAATAAAATTTAAAAAAACACACACACATACATTTTTATTGATTTTTGATTTTTACATACCAAAATGGCCAGTAGATGGCAAAAGAATCTCTACTGCTGGTGCACTGGTGAGTGAAGCTAATTAAACAATGTTTCAAATAAATCTGTATTGTAATTTGTTTCATAAAGTGAAGGCAACCAGTATGGCAGTGTAGAGCTGCCACATGTATACTTAAAAATCAGCAGTATTACTTGCATATTTTAACATGATAGTATCTAGAAATTACACACAGCTATCTCAAAATGATGTGATAGTATCAAGTTAAAACAGTTTAGTATCAATAGCATCAAGTTAGTACAAAATGATCATGCCTCTAGGAGTAGAACTTTCTCATGTGCAAATGGTGAGACTTTGCATCACCAATGATAAGACCAGCTCAAGCGGGACAAACAGTGGTGAAGGAAGTGCTCAATTATAATATTTAAGTAAAAGTACAGATACCAGAGCAAACAAATACTCAAGTAAAAGTAAAGTAAAAAGTAAAAGTATTATGTGAAAAAATCTACTTAAGTAAAAGTAATAAAGCGTCCATTTAAAAATGTACTTAAAGAGTAAAACGTAGAAGTATTTCACACAGATTTTGAAATCTAATAAAGCTTCAAATGTAGTGATTTTAATAAAGATTATATTTTTGTCTGTCTTTTTGTTTGTCAAACTATGAACATGTTACCTTTTTCAGAAAGTCTCAGACAACAATAAAAATGCCTTTACTTCTCAATCCTGTTCAAAAATGTAGTGGAGTAGAATGTAAAGATACCTGCTCTCAAATGTAGTGAAGTAAAAGTAAAAAGTATCCACTTAAAAATGTACTTAAGTAAAGTAAAGATGCCTCAGAGTTGTACTTAAGTACAGTACTTTAGCACTAGCACAGTACCTTTACTTTGTTATGTTTCACCACTGTGGATACATGACCATAGTGTCAGTGCTGTAGACTATCTGGTCCTTTAAATTAAAGTCTGTGGCTGACTTAACTTAACTTTGAGCTATTACAAACATAAGAAAGGTCTATACAACTTTGTGTATAGAGTTCTGACATTAAAATCAAATTGGAATTCTGAAAAAAAAAAGAAAGAAATATCAGAAATGTCTTTTTCTGTTTTCTTTAGATATGCTTCTTTTTCTTTTCATTGGCCCTAATGACACAGAGGATGGCCTCTGTATATATAAAAATAAGAGTAAAGATAAACAAAGCACAACATATACATCTGCATGTGTCTCTCCCCAGTTCTGTAAATGAAATGCCGCATTACCTTTGGCAGAGGCTCCAGTAGAAATCCTATGGACACAGTTACCACCATCACAATGATGGCCGACAGTAAACCAGCAATCTGCGTCTTCCCCCCTGTGCTCTCCTGCACTGCACTCCTGGACAGTGCTGTACTCGCTGCAAAGGACTTAAACGATGATGCGAAGATGTTGCTAACTCCGAACGCGATCAGCTCCTAGGGACAAACACAACAAATGCCATTTAAAGGGTTGGTCATGTAAGTTTGTAGACTCTTTTTTTGTTTTGTTTTGATTTTTTCTCAATAATTTGATTTGAAAGCAGCACCTCTATTTCATTCAGAAGAGGGTGTTATGTAAAATGTACTTTACAGAGCTTTCTACCGTGAAATAACTTTGTTCCCTCATTGAAAACAGGTTTCATGTGTGATCCATGCATGTTTGAGTAATCTAGCAATCTCTCCTGGGCACAATTCGAACCCTACTTATGGTTAGCCGTACGACCCTGTACAAGGTTCAGCGACAAGCCTATGTCACCATGCTCACACATGGCCATTTTTCATAAATATACAAAAGCATGTTACAAAACAATACACTATAACTTCACAAACCTGATAAGAAGTGCAGTAGTTGTGATAGCGATAACTTATTAAACAGTTTAATATGCTGCTGTACCTGGTTTCCATCTATGGTGTAGTCGTGTTTGACAGAGTAGACTTTGGCCACAGAAAAGGCCACAGCGAATCCCACTATTGCCATAGGAAATGCCTCCATAGCTGTCTCCTGGAAGATCTCCAGGTTTGGAGCGACCGGAGCCTCGTATCTGAAAACAAGAGTTAAATCTTGGTAACACTGTAACATGCATTGGTTTTTACAGCATTTATGAACACATTTAAAGATGACATTTTAATATTTAGCGATAATCCAATAAACATAGATCACTGTTTGATATTTTGTTCATAAACCACAACAATGATAAAAATTCTAAAACGATCCCAGAAAAAGTCCACTGACTTCTATCTCCACGGAAACTAGTAGGGCCACTAGGCTAAATTATTGCTCAGATCTGTGGAGAGGAGAATCCACTGACATGTAGAAACACCCACAACTAAATGGGTTAAGGTTAATGCCAGGATCTTTCCAATTCCAGGAAAATCTCCGTAGAAACAAGCGGGTAGAAGGTTTAAATCAGTGGTCCCCAAACTAAGGCCCACGGGCGGGATACGGCCCGCCTCCACATTTGGTCTGGCCCCCTGAACAATACCAGAGAGCATTTAGATTTTTTTTCATATAAGTGTATCTGTATCTGATAATAAAGTTGGACTTTTGCAATAAAATGTTCCTTAGTTATGAACTATTTTCATTATTAACTATTAGTTAGTAACTATTTCATAGACGCATATAACGTGACATTCTGTTCCACCCTTCTGCAGTCTGTGCCCCTATCTGGCAACCCCCAGAAAAAAAAAGGAAAAAAAATCCTAAACCCACCCTCTCAAAGAGAACGGAGTCGTGGCGAAAAGGTTAGGTAAGAGAAAAATTGATTCAAAATACAGGGCATTTAACCTGAAGTGGACAAACGATAATTTTTTTGTTCAATGCAAAGAAAAGGCCGTCTCATCTGTCAAGAGGCTTTGGCGGTATTCAAAGAATACAATCTGCAGAGACACTATGAATCCCGTCACAAAAGACAAGTATGATAGCTTGCAAGGCCAAATGCGAGCAGACAAACTCTCAAAGCTAAAAGTGGACTGTTAGCTCAGCAAAATACATTTGTATGCCAATAATTTTTACGTTTAGGCACTCCTGCAATCGTCACACTTTTTCTGTTACAAACTGACCCCGGCCCCCCATCAGAGAAGTGAAAAGTGAAGCGAAACACAGTGGGCGGGGGTTGAAGGTAGGTGAAAACCAAAATTTTCTGAGCACTCAAACTTCAAAAATAGGACAGTAAGATTACTCATTGCAATCTAAATGCAACTTTTAAGTATGTTTATGGTGAAGGAACACGTTTATTGCATGGTTAAAAGCTAAGTAAACTTGGTTTTACATAATATGTCCTCTTTAATAACATGGAGAGACTACACTTACATTTAAATTCCACCAGACACATGTAGTGGGGTAGTCTCTGTTCCCCTGCTGCTCTTGAAAGCACCCCTGTGGGCTCCACTCTTGATCCTGCCCTACTAATTAGAGACTATTTAAGTCACCTGCTCCCAATATTGCAGCCTGTTTGCTGCTGCTGCACTGTCTGCTGCTGTGCCTTTACTTTTTTGGGTTAATTACAAGGTAGGAAAAAGGCTCTTTACAAATGGTAAAATTTTAACAGTTAATTTAAATGGCACATTTCCATTTGGTTGCCCAAAAAATGTCACAAATAAAGGAGAGCCTTTTATTTTTTGATTCTGTTCTTGCAGGCTAAACCTGCTGCTCTTTTGCCATTTTTAATTTTGCTGCTTTGTTTTGCTTTCCATTACATTATTTTTGGTTTAAATATAATATGTAAGCAGATTTTAACCAACTCGGTCATGCAATTAACCTTTTAATCATTTTGTTTCAGCGACGCTGGGTGCCTCCTGGTGGTTGGGCCTGGCATATTGGTGAGGTTTCTCCACCTTTGCATGTGAGGTGAGCATGTGGTAGCACCCCGGGGCACACCCTCAATTGTCTGCTCACCACAGTTGGGCCCAGCTAGCTTATCTTGTTATTTGGTCATTTCTAAAACTGCTTTTTTATTTTTATTTTTTTAAGGCCTAAAAATTGCCCTCTAATGCCACACACACGTGTATAGAAAATATTTATCTGACTGTCAGGAATGGACTTTTATGGCCAGTGAAACATTTCACGTCACACTTGTTATCTCTGTGTAGATAAGAAAGATAAATGCACATAAAAATGGCGGACAATGGAACAAATGGCAGTTCATTCTCACACTCACTCACCCTTTGGGAATGACACCAACAACGTCAATGCCATATTTGGTCTTAAAGTCAAATCCATAGGAAACTCCACAGGCTATCACCGTCTAAAAGAAAAAACAGTCGGTCAGCTATCTCCAACCTAGGGTGTCCTGGTGCTACGTGCACTGATGGACACCCTTGTGGTCGACCACGGGGTTATTAACAAACTGACTAGCACAGAAGTCCAATAAAACACCCATCGGGTTTAGATCAGGGAGGCCATTCTTCCTGATCACTGTCGTTGCCCACGTGGGCATTGAAGTCCCCCAGTAGAACAGAGTCCCTGGTTGGTGCACTGTCTAGTACCCTTCCCAGGGGGCTCCAAGAAGGCTGGGTACTCTGCACTACTGTTCAGCCCATAGGTCGGCACAAAAGTGAGACCTGTCCCCGACCTGAAGGCGCAGGGATGCGACCCTCTCAACAACCAACATGTGGCGGCTGAGCTATGGGGCAATAAGTAAGCCCACACTAGCTTGCTGCCATTCCCTGCAGGCAACGCGAGAGAAATGGAGGGTCCAGCTCCTCTCAAAGAGTTGGGTTCCAGAGCCCACGCTGTCCAAAGAGGTGAGGCCAACCATCTAGTTGGTAACGCTCAACCTCTCGCACAAGTTCAGGCTCCTCCCCCCCCAGTGAGATAACATGTCCACAAAGGACTAAACCAGGTCCAAACCAGTGACTATAGGTGAGAGAAGAACGTAGATCTAAACCAGGACTATGTCTAGACTAAACCAGAACTTAAGTAGGGCTATATCTGGACTCAACTAGGTCTAAATCAGCTCTGAACCTGAACTAAACCAGGACTCAACATGATGACTTCTATGGGGATGGGCACATGCAGCTTGGCTCTGTAACTAAACCAGGACTAAATCAGGACTCACCATGATGACCTCTATGGGAATGGGCACACGTAGCGTGGCTTTGTATCGGTCATTGAGCTCTTTCACTATGAACACCACCACCATGATGACCAGAGAGATCACTACATCACACACGTTTGTGGAGGTGATTTTGTTGAATATGATCTCCAGAGTCTGCAACACAAAACAGCAATCTATCTGAAGACATAAACACATATAGTACATAAAATAATCAGGAAGTTGGCATACCAGCATTACTGTGCAAAACTCTGCTCTGGTCTCTGAGAGTTGTAAAAAGTGGTTATAAACTCATCTTGGTGAATAATTAGGATGCTCTGAATGCATAGGAATAACCTTGAACCACTGCAAACTGTCTAAAATGAACTGGTTCTGTTTTTCACATTTTTAAGAAAGTAAAAATCCGGTACAACACCTCCAAGTAATTCTCAAAGTGAAAATTAAATTCATTGTATTTTAAAATCTGTATTTCTTACTTAAATATTTTTATTAGCAAAAAATATCAAATGTATAAAAAAGGAAATAAAGACTTTGTGTTTGTGTTGTGTTTCGTCTCACTTCTTTATCTGACTAACCTATATAGTCATATAGGTCAGGACAGTACAGTATGTGTACTGTCCTGACCTATATGACTATATGGACATAAACAGTGATAAAACAGCAGGTTATCTCACATATATGAGAGCCAGAGGTCCACTGATGCCTGGGACTGTTAAACCCAACACGAACTTGAGCTGAGAGACCAGGATGTGAACGGCAGCTGCTGTAGTGAAGCCAGAAACCAGAGTGTCAGACAGGTACATGACCACAAAGCCCACCTGGAAGATCCCCATCGCCAACTGTGAAAAACACAGAGAAAACCGGTCTCTGAACCAGGTCTGCACCAGGCCAATCCAGGATTAAAACTAGCTACCGGGAAACCAGGACTCTACCCCCTCTCTCCCCATTTCAAACTAAATCTGTGCATTACATTTCCTTCCAGTTTATTCAGTTACAGGCTGTGGAGACAGCAGTCTGATCCAGACTTCCAGACTTCTCTTTCCACACACACTTTCCAGCTCTTCTGTGGGGATCCCAAAGCGTTCCCAGGACTGCCGAAGTAACCATAGGTCAGGGTTGGACCAGAATGGGAAACGGAGAGCCCAAGCTACATCTGTCTGATAAAGCCAGTGAAAACCAGGGCTAAACCAAGTGTAAACCAAGTGTAAACCAGGACTGAGCCAGGAGCAGAGATATTGTGTTACCTGCATGATCCCAACCAGGAAGCTGACTGAGGAGGCAACCAGGACCCTCTGGTCATCCTGCGTCAGACCCTCAAACCCAGTGATGTTCATGGGAGGACCCTCATCTGGGACTATCCTGGTCACCACAGACCCGATCATCAGACACAAGACTGGGAACGGACCTGGACAAAACAGGATCTATTTCAATATAGGTTTAGTCCTGGTTTAGTCCTTCTTTAGTCTTGGTGTAGTCCTGGTTTAGTCTTGGTTTAGTCCTGGTTAAGCCCAGATTTAGTATTGGTTTAGTTTTGGCTTAGTTCTGGTTTTGTATTTGTTTAGACCTGGGTTAGTCCTGGTTTACTATTGATTTAGACCAGATATCCTTTTTAGTCCAGGTTTAGTTCTGATTTAAACATGAATCAGTCCTGGTTTAGTATTGGTTTAACCCTGGTTTAGTCTTTGTTTAGTCTTTGGTTGGTTCTGTTCTAACAGTGACGGGCCATCAGGGCCAGCAAGGCCCTCTCTGCTGACCTAAACATGCTCAGAAAAGTGAATTTATTTTATCCAATTATATTTCAGCCATCTTGTGTTGGCAGGCAGATTTCATTTTCCTGGGGTCTTCAGAATAAACAGAGCAGGCCCCATCAATTGTAAGTCAGTTTCAACAGCCAATCAGATCTGTAAGTAGACTCAGACACAGTCAATTTCAATAGCCAATCAGATCTCGATTCTGCACACCTGGGATAGCTAGAAGGTCTTGCGGTGAACTGGACTGTGCGTGTCCTGTGACTGGATGAGCGGCAGTGGCTGAAAGGCGGCAGTTTCTATTGCTGTATTTTTAACCCATAGTGGCGGAGGAGAAAAGATTGATCTGATTTACAAGCTACGGTGCGTTTAAAAACGATTGGAGACATTCAAGTGGATTCAAGTGGAGTTTATAATGTTTATAATAATGTGGCACACTGAAGTCACCTCAGTTAAAACTGCACTAAAGTTTGTTCAATCTCAGCTGCACCACATTTTCAGTTATTTACTGTTGTATAGCCTATTCTCAAAAATGCAAATGATCCGTTGACTTTTTTTCAAGGAATAGTTTGTTTTGTTATTGTCTGGTTGGTGTCTTATATGAAACATCGACATTGCGCAGTTTATTAGACAGACTTGTTTTTAAGCTCACATAGCGTAATTTTTGATGGCATTTTTGTTTAGCATCTTTATATCACATTTTTATTTTAAATTTTGACAGTATCTGTGAACTTATTTTCCTACTCTTAATTGTGAATGCAATGCATGCTTATTGGTTTTAAATGGTCCCAAAATTAAGTGCTCCTTGACAGGCCTATATTGAGGTGATGTTGTAATGTGTAAGTGGGAAGTCACTGAAGGCCCAAGGGTGAAATGCACAGCCCGCCACTGGGTGTTCTAAACTTTGGATCATACCAACAGAGATGTGGCGAGAGGTGCCCAAGAAGAAATAAATGACGACGGGGAAGAATGCTGAGAACAGTCCGTACCAAGGTGGCAGTGAGGCCAGCAGACAGTACGCCAGCCCTGGGATCAAATCAAAAAACAGGGTCAAACTACAGTAACAAAATTCAAACCTAACTCAAAATATTTTAAATTCACCACCGTTTTATCAGAATTGTGTATCAATCTGCTTAAAAAGTGACTGTTAGATTTGGTTGTTTACACTTTGCAAATGCATGAGCTTTTTCAGTCTACCATTTTTAAGGTTACATCATATCATGCATGGAGTATCTTTATGGTTTAAAGGTGATCTATGCAACTTTTCTGCTGGTGGGTCCAACACCTGTTTGTCTCCATGGAGATAATGGTGTTTTCCCTGGACTTATCCAGTTTATGGCATTAAATTCACGTGATGCCACCAGCTCAATTTAGAGGTCAAGTTACAGGTTTTCTGTGGAAAAATCTGTATTTCACATTATATTAGCTCACCTGTAGTCAACCCAAATACACCAGGCAACAATCTCACATCATGTACTGAGAGTGTCTGTATTTACAGTTATCAAGTCTCTGTTTGGTCTTTTACAAGAATCCTCTCTGATCTCTGACAACTTACACAAAATGATGTAGTATTCATGAAAGTACAGTAGTAGTTAGTAGTAGTTTTTGTAGTACTGGTACCTTGTAATACAGCCACAAGGCCGGTGCTGACTCCGGACACGATGTCACTGAGCAGCCACTCCTTGACTCTGTAGATCTTAATCCACGAGATTACAGGGAGGAGAGAGAGCGCGGCCGAGCGGAGACGCCTCCTGTCGCACCTGCACAGGTAAAGACACACCCACTATAAGACCTACACAGGTAATGACACACCCAATCTAGGACCTACACAGGTAAACGCACACCCACTTTAACACCTAAACAGGTAAAGACACGCTCACTTTAAGACCTACACAGGTAAAGACACGGCCATTATCACACCTGCATGAAAATAAGCTGTAACACCTGCACATTTAGCCTAAATATAGTCCTGCTTAAGTGGTATCTGCTTAGCCGGGCTCAGTAAAGTCTAGGCTCTTCATATCTTTTACTCTGATGTGGTGTGATATTTATTAATAGTTTAGACTTATCTAATGTTATTAAAGGCTGATTGCTCACAATAAAGATTACGGTGTTACACAGCGTGATATCATGGTGTAACGTAAGTCATAAAAGAGGTTTGTTGCTTTTGAATAGAACAATGTTGTAAATTTAACATGAAAATCAACATTTGCGCTCTTCCAGTCTGTAGGGGGTGCTGGTGGCTGTTCAAATCCAGGATTCAAATGGTTCTGTTTAGTTGTGCATATGACTGACAGTATTTTATTTGCACGCTGCTGTTTTAAATACACGCTGCTGTTTTAAAAAAACAAAATATTTATGTTTTTTATGTGTTTTTGTATTTTTTTTGCATCTTTCTTGTTGTCTAAGGTCTTTTGTGTACAAATTGTGCTCTACAAAAAAACTTGCCATGCCTTACACTGCTTTGAATTTCTACACATTATGGTTTATTGATAAAATGTTATTGAAAATATGTTTGACTGTTGTGTCTTTTAAAACTTTTTTTTTTAAGTTTTGTTGTTTTTGTTACATTTAAGAGGTTTATGTAATCCCTCAGTCATCTTCACTTCTTCTCTTCTTCTCTTCTTCATCTTCACAAACCTTTTGCCCAGTTGACGCAATTACAATTTTCTTTTGCTATAGTCAAGAGGTAATTAAATAATTTTACAATGAAAACATGGACAAGCACCTACCTGAAGTAGTCGATGATGTGGCTGATGAGGGTTTTGCGCTGTCTGTAGATTTTCTCATGTTCTTCATTGAATTTCTCCTCAGAGTAGATGTTTCTGGTCACAACGTACTCTGCCATTTTCCTCTCTGTCTTCTCTTCCTCCTCCTTCTCCTATCTGCTCCTCTGGTTCTGCTCCTCTCGCTCTGCTCCTCTGCTCCTCTGGCTTTGCTCCTCTGTCTCTGCTTCTGTGGCTTTACTCCTCTAGCTCTGCCTTTCTGGCTCTGCTCCTCTGGCTTTGCTCTTCTGGCTCTTCTCCTCTGGCTCCTCTGGCTCCTCTGGCTCCTCTACCTCTTCTCCTGGAACCAGTGCTCTCTATGGACCCTGCGACTGGATAAATCTCATTATTACACTTTGAACAGACCCTATCAAAGAACAGTACAAACAAACAGATCGCCGTAAGAAGCTAATGACATGAAACAGGGACGCACCAGGGCTGGACACTCAATCAAAACAATATCAAAAACAAAGATATGACAAACGCCTATGACCTCAATAGAGATTAGACAGGAGTGATTCACTCATGAACAACAATATAAAACTGCTTTAGTGCATCCATACATGCACATTATAACACACAGTCCATGGGTTTCAGAATGATGAAAAATCAGGACCTTTGCCATAGAGATTAACAGTTTAAAAGCAAAATTCTATATCTTTGAATGGAAACAAGTCCTCTCCAGGTTGGGTTCATGTTTTCAGTGTTAAAATAGTCAATGGAAGGCCAATGTATCAAGAAATTCACAAATTGTGCCCCTTACTCTTTAGAAATGGATCACAAACTCACTATATTAAAGGTGCAAGTACTTAGATTACAATGTTCCACGACTGACAGTGTACATTTATTCAATTCACTTCGCTCTGAAATTACTGTGATATTAAAGGTGGACTCCACCTTTGCCTGAAATATTCCACAATATGGTATTAAACACCTCTATCTGCATGGGAACTAGCAATTTACAGGTTCCCTCTCTCTCAAAAAAAAAAAAAAAAAAAAAAAAAAAAGAGAAGAGAATTGAATAAATGCAATTTGTTTAATACGATGGAACATTACAGGCAACCCATATAGCGATATAATTTGACTTTTTATGTTAGCATATTCAAGAACTTCTATCAGCTTAGACTACTAATTCCTCTAAAACATACTTTACGTCATTAGTTAAAAGATTTTGCTATTTAAAAAAAATGCCTAATTGCCCTTTTTCTTTTTTTTTTTTTTCTTTTGGTGAAGATTAGGCTATCATTTTACTTCCTAATTGGACATAAGCAGCAGATGTAACATACGTAGAGATATGTTACCATGATGTTAACAAAGGCCACAACATGTCTAAATTACATAATAGTTATGATTTGACAAATACAAATAAATGACAACACCTTTTTTTGGTAAATCAATATTTAAGCTGTTAGAAAAATGTATTCCTTCTGCGTAAATCATCTCTGGATTTTGAATGGAATTGATGACAGAGACAGAAGGATTCTGTTTTAGAACTCAGCACTACTTCCCGTATTTTCGAACATTTTGTTTTCTACTGTCTTCACAAACTGCCTCTTAACTGGTGTAAAACTATGGTAAATATTTAGCACAGGTACTGTCCCACCAAACCAAGTCACAATTAGAAAATATATGAATCCAATGCACTTTAAACGAATAATAAAACTTGTACAAGCCCTGTAATAGTCCCATACCTGCTGTAGTGTGTTGGTACGATTCCCGGCCCTGCGTTGATTTATCAGTTTCCCGATGCGGACTGTCTGAACATGAACACAGTACAGGGATAAAGAGCTGCGTTATCTGACTGTAATAATTAACAGTGATGGAGAAGAACCCTCTCCTTGACCATTGATCAAACTGATAATAACTTGTACATGGATGGTACACTGTATGCAGAAATGAAATAGTAGCAGTAGTAGTGGTAGTAGTGGTAGAAGTAGTGGCAGTAGTGGTAGTAGTAGTAGTGAGTAACAAGTAGTAAGGTTTGAACTGTACAAAATTAAATTTGATTGAATATGGTACTTGTAGTTTTTGTAGTAGTAGGAGTACTCGTGGTAGTAGTGATATTGGGTGAAATGAATGGTACTAGAGTCGCACTTCATTGTAGTAGTAGTAGTAGTAACTGGAGCAACAGGCATAATGCTCCTCAAAGTACAATTACCTTCAAAAAGAATTACAGTAACTTGAGTATTTGTAATTACTTTCCACCCTGGTAGTAGTAGTAGTAATGATAGTGGTATTACTGGCAGTAGTAGTAGTAGTAGTGTTTGAACTGTACAAAAATAAATAATTACAGTAACCTGAGTATTCGTGATTATTTTCCACTCATAGTAGTAATAGTAGTATTAGCAGTAGCGGGAGCCGCAGTACCAGTAGTAGTAGTAGTAATAATAATAGTAGTAGTAGTAGTAGTAGTAGTAGTAGTGTTTTAACTGTACAATAATAAATTCAATTGAATTGTACTAGAAGTTTTTGTTGTAAATTACAGTAATTATGTTAACTTGAGTATTCATAATTACTGTGAATGACTTCCTGACTGATCGGTGTGAGGATATGCTGCTGGAGAAAAACGTCTCGGACACTGGGACAGGAAACTCCACAGGCCTGTGTACTGTCCCCCTTACTTTTCTCCCTGTACACCAAGTTCTGCACCTCCAGACAGCACTCCGTAAAGCTGCTCAAGTCTGAGAAGATAGTGGACAGTGGAGATGACCAGGAAGCAGTGTAGGTGATGGTGAATGTCAGGAAAGTCATAGCCCCCCTGACCCACCTCGCCCCTGACTGACAATCACCCAACTATGGATTCTTTCCACTTCCTCAGCACCACCATCACCCAGGATATTTATTTGTTAATTTAGTGTTCTTTCATTAAAAAAACAAGAAGCACCTGCAGAACATTGTGTGGTCATGTAGGAAGATTGCAGCGGTCACTTTTACTGACCTCCAGGGCACCTAGGACACAGATCCTTATAAGAGCCCAGCGCATCTCCTCAGACTCCAGGCATCCTTTATGGGCTGAGTTCAAACTGCTCCCATCCGGTCATAGATACAGTGCCCCAACCGACACAAGAACTCTTTTATTCCTGCTGAAATTGGCATTTTAGGCTAGTCACTCAAATCTGTCTTTTGCGTATTTATTTATTACTACTACTTCTTGTATTGTTGTGTTTATGGTCTGTATGTGTTTTTGTATGTGTTTGATGTAAACCAAATTGCCCCTCGGGTATAATAAAAACTCCTTGAACCAGGACCTCAAATGGGAGCCCACATCAGTTCACAAACATGTAACAAATGATTTCCAATTATTTTCCATTTTGTTATTATTTTTACAAAAGTGAAAAGTTCATTTGGGATCTTTACTTCAACGTAAGATAAACTTTTGGGCCTCACAATGGATTTTCAAAGCTAAATATCAGTATCAGCAAATATCAATCGTCAGCCACAGCATCAGGTTAAATATTGGATATCGGTATCGGCTAAAAAAAAAATCTATATCTTCCCGTCCCATCTGAGACACAAGATCAGCTTCTTCCCCTCTGGACTCTCTTTAAAACACCTGTAACTTTTCAAACACCTGACCTTTAAATGACTCACGGCAACAATCATCTATTTGCAATACTAATTACTAGTTTCACACTGTTATTCTTTTCATAATTTATATATTTTTTATATTTTGTCAAAGTTAAGGGAGCAGGCCGACATTAGCTCAGGTAGTAGAGTGTTTATCCACTTATCTAAAGGTTGGCAGTTCAAATCCCACTCTCAACATAAATATCATTGGTAGAGCAGTCAGATCCACTGACCCACAGGTTGGCAGTGTGATTCCAGCTCCCACAGATGAATGCTGTTGTTGTGTTCTTGTGCAAGACACTTAACCCACCTCACAGTGTCTGCATACACTGGTGTATGAATGTGTGAGTGGTTTAGTCTATATTTATTATCATTATTCATTGTTTCATGTTGCACCATATCACCAAAGCAACTTCTGATTTCTGATTCTGAGTAGTAGTAGTAGTAGTAGTAGTAGTAGTATTAGTAGAACTAGTTGTAGTAGTCAATCAAATTCAAGTATTACTTACCCCCATTTACGACGTGTCTGGTTGAGTTTGACGGACTTTCATGTTGAACTGTCCACTATGTAAAAAAAACAGAACATTTCACAAAAACTAAATATATTTTTCAAAGTGGTCGTGGCCACAAACCGAGAATATCTGAAACATTTCAAACTTTCATTTTTTGACGTTTGCAAAAATTCTCTCTTTGAATTCTGTATTTTGTAGCATATTTCTGTGGGTCACACAGTTTTTAGTTATGCTTGGAATGCAGACAAAGGTGTGGGCAAAAATCTATCATTTTATATTATCTGATAATAACAAGTGTGAGTGATAACAGGACGACAGGATGGTAACAGTTAATATTTAATCAGCAAACAAACACATTCACACATAGTCACGATATCTACTTCATTACTTCAGTGCTGTAATGAAGTTTGTAATATATGAAAATGGCTGTTAAAGGTGCTGTATTGTTTTTACTTAATATGGTGATGATCCTGAAGTGCTCCTCTTCACATTAAAGCTGCACTATGTAACATTCCTCATAGGGGCCACCTTTTTGTCTCTGTGGAGATGTTATTGCTTTCCCTGGAATGTTCCACAGTATGACAAAAGATGAAGTTCAAATCTGTCAACTGGACAAATCGTTGTAGGAGTAAAGACATTTCGCTGCTTATCCAAGCCGCTTCTTCTTCTTGGTTCCACAGTATGGCTTTGCATTTTTTTTTTTTTTTTTTTTTTTTCCATGTTTACAGTTATAGTGGGTTTTATTGCCAAACTCTTGAAAAACATGCACTCTTACTGTGTGTGGACTTGCCTCCATGGATCTGACATGTAACTTGGCTTAGAGGTGCCATCATTTTGCCTCTATGGAAATGTTCTTTTTCAAAGTGGCACAAAAAGTTTTATAGTGGCTCTTTAAAGCACAGTGTCTTTAAAGGCCCATATTACACTAGTCAAAACTATGGACACTTTCATTCAGTGTTGTTTTTCTTTCTAGATATATGGAATTATGTATTATTAAAGCAATCAACATTTTTTTTAATATATATTTTTATATTTAAATACTCAGAGTATCCTCCCTTTGCTTTGTGGACAGCTGCAAACCCTTGACCTCTCAATGAGCTTCATGATGAAGTCTCCTGAAATGCATTTCACTTAACAGCTGTGCTATGTCAAGGACAATAAATGCTAAAACTGCAAAACAGGGTTCAAAGCAAAGGGTAAAGAATATTTTTACATCATATTTAAAAAATCTAAAACAAGTTTTGAATTATTTTGAGTGTGTTTTTTCTTTACTGAATGGAAAGGTGTGCCCAAACCTTTGACTGGTTGTGCATGTTGTGTTGACTACGATGTTTCCACATCAAGCACATGCCTGCAGTGTTTTTTCTCCTCTGTTCCACCTGTGCAGACCTCCTTCTCCACACACCTTTATTCACCTCACCATAGCTAGCACCATAGCTCTTAGAAAGTTGCAATGTCTCATGAACCCAACTTATGTGATGAAACACTGCTCTGTAATAGATAAGGTTACTTATTAAGACCATAAGAATGAAACCAAACATTACCTGTTTTATTATTTGTAAAACATTAAACACAAAAGGTACAATTATTATATTTATTAATGCGTAAAGGTTTGTTGCCAAAACGTCTGCAACATTTGGTGTGAAGAAATGTTTATGAAAAAAATACCCTTTAATGTTTGTGCAGTGTCCTGGTCTCACAGAGGCTCCTGGGAACACAGTAGGCTTATTATACAGTATGGTACATTTGTCACTCTTATCACGCTTCATCTCTCACCTCATGTGTGCTTTAGATACTTTTGCAGGACTGCCTGGACCCATGACTACAACAAAAAGTAAAGCCCCACTTTGTAACATTTCCTGGTTGAGCATGGGCATCAGTGTGACATATGTAATTCCATACCTGTAAACATGGGCCAAAAACTAGCAAAAAATATGCAAGTTACAACAACATGATAACATCTTTTTTTTTTTTTTTTTTTTTCATTGAATGATTTAGGCCTGATCTTAAAACATGAAAAACAGAACTAGCTCATTTTAAACAGTCTGATCCAGTCATACAGAGATATTAACCATAAACAGGATCTGCATGTTCACCGTTATGAGGCAATTCTACCAGAGAATTCTGACCTGTTCTCCAGCTCAATTTTATTGGCTCTTTAAAAATGTGCGGTGTCATGTGAAACCCCCTTTTGTGATTAGCAATTGTGTGGTGATAAATAAATTAAAACAAGCATAATGAAAGCACGCATTACAATAGTGATAAAGGGGGAGTGACCTGACTTCTGTTTTGTTCCACTCATAAACATAATATTAATGACTCATATCTGACGCTGCTTTACACAATGTCCATTCATGACCAGTGGAAGTGACTAAGAATGATGATGCAGAAAAGGACCTGTCAGTTTTGTGTGAAACTTGTGGAAGAGGCAGTGAATGTGGCCTTTAGTTTAAAGCTACAGTATGTAACTTTCTAGAGGTAGCACGTCACCTGCATAATTCCATGGAAATAGAAAGTTAAAACCATACTTCTGAACATTCTCCGTGGACATAGATATGTTTGATGTCATACTGTGGAAAATTATTGACTTTTTTCTGCCCTGTCCACTTTTGCTGTAAATGCGACTAAACCGCATTTGCAGTGGAGAAATTTGAGAAAAGTTTTGGAGCTAAAATATGACATAAACAGTTATTATTACCTGTCATGAAACAAAGGGCATGAAACAAAGGGCTGAGTGAAAGAGTGTATCTTAAGATGTCAAAACAGAGGCTGCAGTCTGCATGTATATTATATTGCCATAATCTAGTACAGAAACAAAGGTTGCTTGAACAATTTAGTTTCTGAAATTCAATGGGATACAAGATTTGTTTCTGTAATAGAGCGATCATTTTGATTTTAAACTTAAACTTACATAATTCAGAGATATGTATTTTAAAAGACACGTTTTCATCAAGCCAAAGCCCAAGATATTTATATTTAGGTGGTGACTCAATCAATGTACCATTTAGTGCATACAGATTTGAAGCCTCCACATTACCCAAATGTTTTTTAAGAATTCACTGATTTCAATTTAAGATTTATGAAGGAATTTTGGATTTTATTAAAATCATGCTGCAGTTTTAAAAGCTCCTGATCAGCAGAGGGAGGACTTGCATACAACACAGCATCATCTGCATTTAAATGTATGAGGCTTTCTCTTAAATAGCAACAAATGGAATTAATACATATATTAAAAAGTAGCAGGCCCAAAATTGAGCCTTGGGGCACTCCTTTGCTTTAAGTTAAAACATTTGATTTAAACCCATAGACTACTACTGCCTGATTTCTGTTTGAAAGATCATTTTAGAACCAGTTACATGTAGCATTGTCAAAGCCAGTATGCTTCAGACACTTCAAGAGGATGTTATGATCTACTGAAACGAAAGTTTTAGTTAATTCAATAAACAGAGCTTATTTGTCAGCAAGGACTGAGAAAATGTAATTTAAAACTTATGTGTCTGCAGTGACAGTACTATTCCCTTTTCTGAAACCTGACTGAGACTAAGACTTCAAAATGGATCATTTACTTAGTTAAATTGTAACTTGTTAACTAACTTTTCTAAAACTTTTGCAAGACAAGATCATTTAAATACTGGACAGAAATTTACATTTCACGTTTATGTAAAGACAAAACATGCCGTTTTTCATAATTCTGGTGTAACTGACATTTGAATTGATAAAACTATTGCATTTGAATTGATTATGGGGCAACTAGTAATAGAAGTTTTGGATCAAGGTCATCAGCTCTTCTTCGGGTCTTTGGGAGACGAGAGCATTTAAGACCTAGACATAAAATACTACATTTTTGCATTTCTCAGTGTTTATAGAAATCTATTTCTTTTTTTCTCTTATGAACTTTAAGTCATGTTGTCTGTGTAAAGTTGTCCCAGTCTGATCCATAGTAAAAGCCAAAAGTAAAATCTGTCAACTGAACAAAAAAGTTGTAGGAGTGAAGACGTTTCGCTGCTCAAGACCACTATAAAATACTTTAAATACTGACTACTGCAAACCCAATCACAAGTGGTGAAACACAAACCTAAGTGCTTTGCGACAATAATAAAAACAAATATACAGATAACGCCATACACAGGAAAAGAGCAATAAAACACCGAGCTATCCTGTCTAGCTAGTATTAAATGCCAGGGAGAATCTCACTCAAAATCTTTCCCCATGTTTTTTACTTTGTTACATAAACTAAGTAAAACCTAAGAGTTTGTGACAAAAATGTATATTGATTTTTTATTACCTGTCATTATTCCGGTATTTCCTGCCCTGTGTGTCTTGCTCTTTCCCTCCCTCACCTGCCTGAGCCGGAGCTGGGTGGAGTTCCTGGCTCCTCCCACGCGCACCTGGAACTCATCAGCACAATCAGCGCCGCCTGCCATGGATAAGAGGAGCCAGGACCAGACACTCGGGCCAGATCGTCCGTGTGTCAAAGTGACTATCTTGCTAGACCTTGCTTTTGTATTTTGCTCGTTGTTACCTTGCTCATTGGATTTTTGCTACTCTTCAGATTTTGCTCCCTGGACCGTCCCAGCTCTCTTGCTCCTGGCTCTTCTCCCAACCCTGCTCCCAACCCTGCTTCCCGGCTCTGGTACAGTCTGTTCTGTCTTCGTCTCTGCACTCCACGTCCCCGGACCCTGGCTCGCACTCTGTTCTCCGCTCCGGTATCGCCTGCATCGTCTTCCCCTCTGCACTCCACGTGATGCTCCTGGATCCTGGCCTGCACCTCGCTCCCGCTCCTCGCCAGACCTACCTTCATTGTTTGTGCAATTTATCACTAACTGTAAATGAACACTGTAAACCTTTCCCTGTGTTCTGCATCTCTTGGTCCCAGTCGCCTGCATTATGACATTAGCCCGATATTTTGCAAACCATCAAAAAATGTGCTAAATGGTGCCGTTAAGGGTCTTGGTTAAGATAATATCACTCAAAATATGTGAAAATGTTCAAATGATTCACAAAGAGCTGTAGCATGGCCTTGTGTCTCTGTGTGAAACATTACTCTGTGCTTTTCTGTAGTTTTTAATCAGCTGATTTAGCAGCATTTTTTATAGATTTTTCATTATAGAAAAATGCTTTGACATTCAAATTTGACATCGTGTCATGATCTGTCATCCCTGCCTGTTCCTGTGTTCTCCTCCCCCCTCCTGCACCTGCTGACCCCGGAACTGGGCGGAGCCTCCAGCCACTCCCACGCGCACCTGCCTCTCATCAGGCTGATTGCCATCACCTGCCGTGGGGGATAAAGAGAGCTGGAGAGTGCTACCCGGTGCCAGAACGTCCGTGTACCAAACACTCCGGCCTCCGGTTTCGCCTGTCAGCCTGTCTTCTCCTCATCCCGACCCTGCTCCTCACCTGGTATCGTACTGTGCTTCACTTGTCTGTCTACGTGCACTGGATCCTGTTCTACTCACCACTCCCTGCTCGTCATCTCGTTTCCCCGACCCAAGAGAGAGAGACTCTGCCTCCCTGCACTGTATATATATACTCACCACAGAGAAAGAGACTCTTTGCACTGCACCTTGTAAATATACTTGCCACTTTGTGAATAAACTCTGTTAAACTGCCTCCTGAGTCGTGCGTGTTGGCCCGCCACACCAGACATTATCACACATCGATCCAAAACAACAACTGTGTGTATATATAATCCATTCTGCCATGTTTCCTGGAAAGATGGGGCCGGATAAAAATTCCAGGAAGTATAAAGTCTAGAGATACTGGTCTGAATGGACTGTCACAAAGCACAAAGATAATACTGAGGATTCATAAATACTTTTGATCCTAGTTTACATGCCATAATTCCATTACAAAATACTACTCAACTTGATAATCACCATAACACTCTTTTGGGTGTATTTGGATTAAAAATAAATGGTTCAGTAGCAAAAACATATCTCATATCTCTTCACTTGTATCTCAACATTCTAGGATTTGATGTAGTCATGGTTTCAGATGGAGGGAAGGGGCCTGTATAACTCACTATGAACCCCAGTGAGTTTGAGTAACCGAATGAATGTTCAGTGTTTTTTTTTTTTTTCAAACAAAGCCAGACATATTTCCATATTGCAGAGTTTTGTGAGATCAGACCTCACTATTTTTACAGTGTTGCTTTTTAGTCAGACCAGAAAACGTTACTTTTCAAAGATCTGAATTTGAGACAAAACAAAAGATGAAAGAACCCTGATGAAGGTTGAAAATATTCACAAAAATTGAAAAAAACAAAACAAAATTAAGCAAATAAAAACATGGGAACATCATATTTTTGCTTGTAAAGACTAAACCAGGATTAGTGTACATCACAACTAAACTGGACTCAAAACCAGAAGGTCCCCAAGTGGGACCTTTTGGTGGAGTTTGGTAAACAAGATTGAGATCTCAAGTCATCTAACCCGCTCAAATACATGTTAATAATACAGTGGCATTATTTTGGTGTCTGCCTGAGCTCTTTGTCTTTAAATATTTGCTTTTGAGATTTGTCCTCCATGTTTTATTTTTGTTAAGCCATCTGTTAATTTTGTATGGTTAAATTATAAAATAAAAAAGGCATCTTGATTCTCAGACAACAAAAATTACTTCATAATTAGATGCAGACAACACAGGGCCTTTAATAAACAAGTCTACATCAGCACTAAGCTGGACTCAAAAGACGAGCAAACCAGGGCCAAACAAGTGTGATGGCATTTTATAGTTTAGTTCTTACTTAGTCCCTAATATAGTCTGGATTTGGTTATACTTTGATTTGGTTTAGGACTGTTTTTGGTCATTGTTTCATCACATTTGGTACTCCTGGTTAAAAGTGCTGTAACTGATTTTTGACTGTAACTAACAAATGTGATAAACTACACTAGTTTATTATTAACAAATAATTAACAGTTTGCAGTGGTCCAAAGTTATCCCTCACTTACCTTAAGCATTCTGAACATCCTTATAATTCATCGTGATCAGAAGCCAGAGGAGTCACAACTAGTATGCTAATCGCACACTTCCTGATTCTCAACTGTAAAACAATGATGCAGACAGTATACAGCTGACTTATTCTGACCTCAAGAGCTGCTTATGCAATATATCTGTACTGGGGCATTACACATTTTGCTCACTACAGCTTAAGATAAATGAATATTATGTTTTGTTTTTTATGTTTTCATAAGCAAATTTTTGTTACAGCAGTAACAGCCAAAAATATTCACAATATACACATATATATATATATATATATATGTATGTATATGTATATATATATATATATGTGTGTGTGTGTGTGTTCGTGTATATATACTGTATATACACACACGCACACACACACGCACACACACACACGCACGCACACACACGCACACACACACACACACACACACACACACACACACACACACACACACACACACACACATATATACATATATATAATATATATATATATATATATATATATATATATATATATATATATATATATATATATATATATATACATACATAACATATACATACATAGTACATACATACATACATACATATACATACATGCATACACATTTTTTTAAATTATAAAAATAAAATGACTATAAGAGTAAACTACACAATATTTCTGAAACCAATAAAGATGACTAGCAGCACATTTATTTAGTTAAATGAAGGTTTAAACATCAGAAAAAAAGGCTTCCTTGTCTAAGTTGTCCTTGTCTTTTGGGTTAATAGTTTTGATCCCAGCTGAATCCCGCTTTAGGAGCTGGTTTAAGTCTTGTTTGTGATGCTAATAGTCCCATAACCTCTAATCCTCAGTATATTGTTTCACCTTTGTTCTTGAGCCAGATTTCCACAATAAAACTCTGACATACTAAATTGTATTTACTGCACTTTACCCTGTGCTCTGTAATTATTAAATCTAACTATTACCCTGTAATAACACCAGATACAGAGAGTCTATTCAAATATACTCATTTGCTATGGCAGATTAAAGGTGCACTGTATAACCTTTCTGGTGAGAGGTCCACCACCTGCCTGCTTCCATGGAGATGTTATAGTTTTTTGCATGGTAAGTGACAAATAATAATATTTTGTTTAATGTTTGAATGTATTTATTTTAAATTCTTTATTGTCATTTGAACAATTTAATCAACACAGAGATGATACACAAACAGTTGGAAGTTGTTGTCTGCTCCACTCATAGACTGCATATATCTCTTGACATAGCTGACCTGCTGTGAGCATGGATGCACTTCTGACTCCTTCGACTCTGTCTCACTGCCGCTGTCAGGCTCGTTTCGGTCTTAAAATGTTCTTATTAACCCACTCTACATGATTCTGGTATTTTTATTTCACTATTGTGTTTGTGCGTCGAGATTGGCTCTTTGGTTGCTATGATACTCGCGGTCGGAGTGCCAGTGGTCCCAGTGTTCTTGTGAGGTGGAGTACCTCAAAGCTCTTGTTCTTCCCAGCCCGAGTGGGACCTTTCTGTAAAGTCTGGTAAAGATAATAGATAACAAGGTAATAAAATCTAGTTCACAAACCTAACTGTGTTAAAAAATGTTCAATAATGATTTGATTATAAAAAAGGTAAATGCAGTGGCATAGTTCTGGTAAATAGTCACATTTTTACATAGCGCTTTTTCACCCTCAAGGCTCAAAGTGCTTTACATTAAGAAACCACTCACCCATTCACACACACATTCATACACCAGTGTCCACAGACAGGAGGTGGCGAGGTGGGTTAAGTGTCTTGCCCAAAAACACAATGACAGCATTCACTTGTGGGACCTGGAATTGCACCACCAACCTGTGGGTCAGTGGATCTGACTGCTCAACCAATGAAGTTCATGTTGAGAGTGGGATTCGAATCACCAATCTTCAGATCAGTCAACAAATACTCTCAGCAAAGCTGCTGTTGCCCCCAGTGTGTGCGCTCCTTCTGTTTAAATTATTTTTGTCTTCACTATTTTATTTTTATTTTGTTTCATGTTATTTTTGTTTGGTTAAATCATTCAAATTAAAGTTATAATGTGCAACTTTCTGGAGATGGAAAGTCAGTTGTATGAGTCCATGAAAAGCTATACTTTGGACCATTCTCCATGGAGATGAGTAAGTTTTATGGCATATTTTTGGTCAAAAAGTCACATACTATGGCTTTACGTATCCAGGCTCGGGTGCAGACTAGCTGATTTACAGATGACAGTTATGTGAAAGTTCAGCTTATGCAAATATACTCAGATCTGGGACTGCTCCTGACCGCCTTAACCCGTTAGAGACTGAAAAATGGGTCAAATACAGAGGTCATGAACATCTGGGTACAATGAAATTATAATGTCCAGTTTGGTTGTAATGTGATGGCTAAAGCTGCAGACTCTGTTGGTGTTGGGCTGTTTGGACACTTGCACTCTCTGCTCTGTTATCTCTTTATGAGCTGCTCCATGCCTTCAGATAAACAGTCTATAAACTTGGGATTAACTGATGCTTTGATTTGATTAACCCAGTCCATTAAAATTTAACTAATCTATATATCTTTTACATAAGGGGACATTTGGTATTTTATAATTCTGTTTTCGCATGAAGATGTTTTTGTTTAAATATGTAGCCTGTGCTCATATTGTTTTTAAAATGTACTACAGTCACAACCGAACAGTGCTGGAAGAAGTGCTCAATTCTGTCACTTAAGTAAAAGTACAAAAAAAAAAAAAAATCTGAAGTAAAAGTATCACATGAAAAAATCTACTTAAGTACCTGTTTAACATGCACTTAAAGAGTGAACAATAAAAGTATTTTTTCAACAAACAATTCAATATTGTTTTTTTTTCTGTTATCAAGTTATGAACTTGATTTAAAAAAAAAACCCTCAGCCTTTTCAACAGGTCTCAAAAAATGCCTTTGCTTTTCAGTCTGGTTAAAAAATGTAGTGGAGTACAAAGTACAGATACCTGCTCTCAGATGTAGTGAAGTAAAAGTAAAGTATCCACTTAAAAATGTACTTAAGCAAAGTACAGATACCTAAAATTTGTACTTAAGTGCAGTACTTTACTGCTTTTACTTAAGTTCCACCACTGCAACTGAACCTGGGTTGCCAATGTGCTGTACCTGATCTTTACTGTCTTAAAATGTGAAAAACATAACTAGTTCATTTCAAAATACTTTCTAATTAGATGCAGACAGTACACAGTGGACTTATTTGCCCTCAAAGAGCTTATACAGTGTATCTGCAAGGTATTTTTTTTTTTTTTTTTTTTTTTACCAGTAGATGTCAGATGTGAAAGCAGTTTCCTCCTCCCCTCACCTGTGATCTCTGGTCGTCTTCTGTCAGGACAATGCTGCAGCAAGTAGGCAACACCATTATGATATGTGAGAATACAACATGGGCAGGTCAGTCTAATTACAGATTATAACTTTAAAGATTTAAAGATCATACCCCTCTTTAGTCCTGTACATTTAGTATCCGTCTGCAGAGCTCAAATAGCACCATTTTACATCTGTCTTTTATACAAGGTCAAGCAGAGACAGTCCTGGGATTAAAGTGCAGTGTGACTACTACACTACAAACGCATACACATTTAAATCAAATGACTCATGACAATTGCATGGCTAGAATGAAAGTGTTAACATGCTTATGTTTAAGATTTTAATACAAATCTGGCCTAGTTTTTCCAGTTTTTATTATTTGTGAAGTTTATGATTTTACTTTGTAGTTGAACACAAACAGCAGATATGACACAGAGGTAACGCCATAACTGTTACTTAGCAACTATAATGTAAACAAGGGCCAAAACTTGTCTAAACAGGTTCTGTGCACAGCAGCATCCCAGCCTGCTCATGAGCTTTTTTTAAAATTAGAAAACACAACATAAAATAAACAGCATATTAGAATGCAGAATACTTGAGTTTGTATTGTTGTTTTGTTTTAATATTTATTATGCCTCAAAATTATCATTAGCATTGAGACAGAAACATCTCTCTTTCTAAACACAGGTGAAGTATTCATTTTATTTGTGTAGTGTTTAACATGTCAGTGACAGCCACCTGCAGCTCCCTGCCCACTGCCTGAACTTTAAATATTTATTAATTTTAGCGTGACTCGGCAAACGCCCCAGAGAGATAAAACTAGACAGGAAGTAGTGACGCTAACAGTGAGGTTGTTGGGAGCTGTTGTGCACACCACCTATTACACAACAGCTATGATTTACATGGAATTTTCCTTGTTGGTGACATAAAGGTACTCTGGTTTTCAACTCACAGCTACTTCCTGTATTTTTGTACTTTTCATGTCACTTTTTTTTCCACAAACTGACACTTAACTGGTGTAAAACTATGATAAATGATAGATTTAGCACATATATTATCCACCAACACCAACCAAGTGACAATTAGAATAACATGAAAAGCTGTTATATGCACTTCAAGCTTAACTGTCAGACCTTGTTAATCCTGTTGTACCTGATTCTAGCCGAGCAAACAAGTTATTTTAATAGATCCAAGGAGCAAACCGAGTCATGAGGCCTGAAAAGTTTGACAGAATCACTGGTCTACATAATTTATGGAGGAAGTTACAGTCTAGTCCCCTGCTGTCCTCTACAGGCTTTAAGGTGCAGGTGCAAAGTGCCATGATTTCTGATGGTACCACTTACTACCGGTTACTATCAGAGGTGGTAGATAGTGCTCAGTTTACATTTACTTGAGTAACTGGAGTAACAAAAATATATAATAAAATTGTTCTTCTTTAGTAATTTTCAGACCCCCGTATTTTTATCCTTACTTGAGTAATATATTGTACAGTGTAACAGTACTCTTACTTGAGTAATATATTGTACAGTGTAACAGTATTCTTACTTGAGTAATATATTGTACAGTGTAACAGTACTCTTACTTGAGTAATATATTGTGCAGTCTAACAGTATTTTTACTTGAGTAATATATGTAGTGTAACAATACTTTTACTTGAATAAAAGTTGTGGTTCCTCTTCCTACTGTGAGTAAGTATATAAGCGACAAAAGCTTTACCTTGACAATATTAAATTATGTGAACATTTGTGTTTCTTCCCCCCTCCTTCAGATATTAGTTTTTCTCATTTTGTGTCTGAAAATACCTTTCTGTGCTTTATTATAACTTGAGCAGTTTCCTGTACCTTTACCTTCTAGTCTACTTCAAGTTGAGTAACTGTACTTCAAGTACTTTGCCTTGAAATATCCAAACAGTAAATTCACAAATGTCGAACCTGATTTCTCATTTCTGAGTGACTAGATCCAACAACTCACGTCTCTTGTTAAGGTGTTTTGGACAGAATTATTTCTTCATAACTGGAAAAATGATCCTTGATGAGATTCAGCATTTAGCCTCTGTGTGGCATATTTATTTAATACAACTTCTGTATAGCGCAACAGCGTCCATACAGTGTGAGCGCCATCGGGGAGAGAAGGAGAGCGCGCGTAACAAACATCACATCCTGTCTACAAAATAAAACACCTCTTTTACACAGAGAGTAAGAGTGCTGCTTTTATGAACAATACTTAACACCCCCACTCGCTGTTAACTCACTGGGTAAAACAAAATTACAATATCTTAACATTTTTATAACATTTTCACATAATTGATACCATTTTATTTCATTAAGTACCAAATATTTTCTCTGCAAAACCTTTTAGCTTCTGTTTTGTGGCTGGTTTTGTTAAGATATCTGCAATCATTAGATCTGTAGGACAATATTCCAATAATACTCTTCCAGTTGTAACAATATTTCTTATGAAGTGGTATTTCACATCAATATGTTTGCACATTTGTCTGTTAACAGGATTTTTTGTAAGTGCAATTGTGTCTTGATTGTCTTCATACACTTTTGTTTTCTCATATTGGTAGTTGTCAAGTCCTTTTAGTAACTGTTCTATGTAAAGACATTCCTGTATAGCTGAGGCTAAAGATATGTACTCCGCTTCACAGGTAGAAAGAGCTACTGTTTGTTGTTTTCCATGAAATCAATGAACTTCCTTCACATAAACTAGCACACAATACCTGAAGTGCTACGTCTGTCTCTCTCATTTGATGCCCACTTGCATCAAAGTAAACTGTCAGGCCAAGTTTTTCGGTTACATTTTTCTTGAAGTATAGTCCTTGTTCTGTTGTACCTTTTAAATATCTGAATACATGTTTCACTGCATTCCAGTGTTCCACAGTTGGTTCACTAAAGTGTTGAGAAAGTTTACTGACAACAAAGTTAATGTCAGGTCTAGTACATGTGGATAAGTAAATTAAACTTCCCACTGCCTCTCTGTACTGCCGTGGTTGTTTCAATTTTTCAGCAACTTTCTGTATAATCCAGTTTTGGTTCACAAGGAGTTTCTCTCGGTTTACAATTTTGCATGTCAAACCTTCGCAAAACCTTCCTCACATATCTCTCTTGTGACATTTTGACTAGTCCGGTTGTTTGTTCAAAGTCTACTCCTAAGAAATGTTTTAGAGTTCCCAAATTTTTCATCCTGAATTTTAGAGTTAACATTCTTTTCACATCATTCATTGCATTTTCACTAGTAGCAGCAATAATGAGGTCATCTACCCAGATAATGAGTATTAACTATTGACCATATTTTTCCTTTGTATACACACAATGATCTGCAGCATTCTGTACAAAATCATTTTCACATAGATAGGTGTCTAATACAGCATTCTAGTTTCTGCCTGATTGCTTGAGTCCATACAAGGATTTTTTCAGTCTACATACCAGTTTTTCACCTGTTTTTGAGTGTTTCTCATACTGGTTGTTCTAAATTTCACAGTCAATAGGCGCATGCAAATATGCTGTTTTTACATCCATTTGGTGCAAGATCAAGTCCTCCTGCGCTGCTTTCTGCATAAGAACTCTGACACTTGTCATATCTGCTGTGGGTGAGAAAGTCTCCTCATAATCAGTTCCTGCTTGCTGGTTGTATCCTTTAGCAACAAATCTTGCTTTGTATTTGTTAGATCCATCCGTGTCATCCGTGTTTTCAATGCATAGACCCATCTCCCTCCTAAAACCTGTTTACCTGGTGGTAAGGGGGTCAGCTGAAAAGTCTAATTTTCCTCCAGTGATAGCATGTCCTCATCCATGGCATTTTTCCACAGAACTGACTTGGATGACGTCACTGCTTCCTCATACGTTTTTGGAATATCACAAACTGCTCGATAACAAAAATTAACACATGTTTGTAACTTGTCCATTGAATCACCTTCAGTCTCAAAATCTTGCAGGTATGCTGGTTTCTGTTTAACTCTGGGTGGATTTCTTCTGATCCCTGTTGCAGCATTTGTTTCTAGCTCCTCAGCATTTTCATGTTCACTTGAATCCTCAGAACTACTTTGAGGTTGAGTTATCTCCTCATCTTTCTGGTCTGTGTCATAGAGTACACTGTCTCTGTTTCCAATATCATACCCGTTTACCGTTTGTGTCTCTTTTTCTATTTTTGCTTTGGCTGTAAATTTCACCAACCTGTGCTTTTGGACCTTGTTCACTTCAGGGTAAAATATTAGATAGGCTGGACTATTTTTATCATAGCCTATAAAAATGCCCTGCTCACACTTGGAATCTAGCTTGCCCTTCTTGGAATCTAGCTTGTAGCTAAAACATGTAGATCCAAACTTTTGCATTTGCGACACGTTTGGTAACTTTCCTGTTAATAACTCATATGCAGTTTTCTTTGTCTATTATAACACCTGTTCCTAACGTGGGTGGCTGTCTGGATCGCATAGTGCCATAAATAGTCTGGTAGCTTAGTTTCTATCAATAAACATCTAGCCATATCAAATAGTGTCCGCCAGCTTCTCTCTTCATGAACTCAGTGCCATTGACTGAATGTATGCACTTGACCTCTCCATAGGGTGCTACATCAGCTAAGAACTTTTCTGTTGCTGTGATAGCATCACTATTAGACTTAAGGAAATATACTAATACAGCACCTGAATAGTCATCAGTAAAACACTGTGCATATTTGTGTCCGTCTAAACTTGCCGTTTTCATTGGGCCTGCTAGGTCTGTATGGATTAGCTCCAGGGGTTTCTTTGCTTTGCTGTCTGGCTCCCTATTTCTTGTTTGGGTAAATTTGCCTTTTGTACAGATCTCACACATCTTAATCTCCATACCTTTGACTACACGTTGGAGTTTGATTACATCCTCAAAGTTACAATGCCCTAAAATCTCATGCCACATTTGGACATCATGACACACTTTACACTGATCTGTATTAGCATCAACAGTAGGCAAATAATACAGTTTTTCATACTCGTGAATTTTAAATGTATTACCATCTTTTGTGATCATGTGACTTTCTCCCTTCTTAAAAGTCACAGTTGCTCCTCCATTGGCTGCTCTGGCCACTGAAAAGATGTTGTGGTTGATAGGAGGGCACGTACAAAGCATCTTGTAGTTGTGCCCTGTGTTCTCGTCCACTGCTGTCTAGTAAGTGTATCGTTGCAGTTCCTCTGCATCTTGTCCCATCAGCGAGTTCCACTGAATGAGTCTCTGGTTGAAATGCGTCATCAAAACTTGAAAATCTTTTAATGTCATTCACAATGTGAGATGTTGCTCCTGCATCTACCACAATGCCTTTCATTTTTACTTTGGGGATTGACTCTTCACCTTTTCTTTGTGCAGCTTTAAAGAGGTAATCACTGATTTGTTCATCAGCAACTTTTCTGGCATTGTCTTCTTTGCTTTTCTTTTTACATATGGACTCTTGGTGTGTGTTGCTTTTGCAAAAATTGCACCATACTTTCCGGGTACATTTTCTTGCTCTATGTCCTTTTAGTCCACATTTGTAACGTGTCATGTTTGTATCGTCAGTTTTACCTTGAGTGCTGCTGGTGTACTTCTTTTGGATATATTCATCCTACTTTGTGAATGTTTTCATCACGTTGTCTGTTCCCTCAGCAGTGTTCATTTTCTCTTACTCTTCATATATGCGTAGTCTCCTTTTGAAATCTTTAAATGTCACATTATCCTCATTTTGTGTTATGTGTACTGCTAAAGGCTTGTATGAGTCTGGTAGACCTCCAAGAATCATTGCAACGATCAAACCGTCACTTAGAGTCTCACCGTCATCACGTAGAGCTGTGATGAGGTTCTCCGCTCTGATAATGTAGTCCGGTGTTGATTCGCTGTCTGCTTTCCGTAACTTTGTGAAGGACGTGTACAGGTTGATAATGCGTGGCTTACTTTTCCCTGAGTAATGTTCCCTTATCATTTTCAGTGCTTTCCTGCCGTCGCATCGTGCCTGATTAGCAAAAGGCTCTTATCATCAATGGCAAGGCAAGGCAAGTTTATTTGTATAGCACAATTCGTACACAAGGTAATTCAAAGTGCTTTACAGAATAAGAAAGACATTAAAATCACACAAATCAAACATGAATAATCACAAATAATCATCATAAAATTGACATTAAAACATTAAAACAAAAGAGTGCAGAATAAAAATAAAACCCGGCAATAGGCACAGATAACCAGAACCGTTTTGAGCCTGGATTTAAACATTGTCAAAGTAGAGGCCTGTCTCACATCTTCAGGAAGACTGTTCCAGGTTTTAGCTGCATAAAACTGAAACGCTGATTCCCCATGTTTAGTCCTGACTCTGGGCACCAGCAGGAGTCCTCAGAGTGCGAGATGGTTCATATGGCACTAACATGTCAGAGATGTACTTTGGACCTAAGCCATGAATAGACTTGTACACAAGCAGAGCTGTTTTTAAAGTCTATTCTTTGAGCTACAGGAAGCCAGTGCAGAAACCTGAGCACAGGACTTATGTGCTCGTACTTCCTGGTTCTGGTCAGGACCCGAGCAGCAGCGTTCTGGATGTACTGCAGCTGTCTTAAGGCCCGTTTGGAGAGGCCAGTGAGCAGGCCGTTACAGTAGTCTAACCTACTTGAGACAAATGCATGGATAAGTCTCTCCAAGTCTAGTTTGATTTGATGTGGCTGTTAAAGTTCAAGTCTGAGTCCATTATTATCCCTAAATTTCTAGCCCGATTTGAAGGTTTTAGAGACAGAGACTGGAGGTGACTGCTGACACTCTCTCTATGTTTCTGTGGGCCGAAGACTATGACTTCAGTCTTGTCTGAGTTTAGCTGAAGAAAGTTGTTTTGCATCCACATACTGATCTGTTGGATGGAGTGTGGCAGAATGAATCCACTGGTCCATATTCACCTGCTGCCAATGAGACATAGATCTGAGTGTCATCTGCATAGTTGTGATAGGACACATTGTTGCTGCGTATTAACTGACCTAGCGGCAGCATGTACAGATTGAATAGCAGGGGTCCCAAAATTGACCCCTGGGGCACCCCACAGCTCAGGGACATTTTATCTGAGACACATTTTCCAATTTCAACAAAGAACTCCCTGTTTTCTAGATAGGACTTGAACCAGTTTAGTGCTGTACCAGAGATGCCCACCCAGTCCTCTAGTCTCTGTAAGAGGATTCCATGATCCACAAAGTCAAAAGCAGCACTCAGATCTAACAGGATCAAGACTGAGACTTTGCCTGCATCAGTTCAGGCGGATGTCATTTGTCACCTTGATAAAAGCAGTCTTAGTGCTGTGGTGGGTCTAAAAAACCCGACTGGAAAGTATCGAAAGAGTTGTAATTTGGAGGAAGTTAATAAGCTGTTGGTAAACAACTTTTTTAAGGACTTTGCATAAAAAACGGCAGATTTGAGATTGGTCGGTAATTGTTCAATATTGTGGCATCAAGACTGCTCTTCTTTAGGAGAGGCTTGATAACTGCAGTTTTCAAAGCTCTTGGGAATGTTCCAGATTGAAGTGACATATTAACTATGCAAGCGACTGGTGACAGCAAACTGTTGAGCACAGACTTTAGAAATTTAGTGGGTAACACATCGAGGCAGCATGTAGATGAACTCAGACTGGTGACGATCTCTTGAACAGTTTTGTCAGTTACAGGTGCAAAGTGAGTCAGCTCTAAGTGTCTAGGTGGCTGCAGGGATGTTATTTGCTTTGTGGGATTGATGGCATTTTTAATGGCCTGAACCTTGTCATTAAAGAATACTGCAAACTCATTGCACTTGGATATGGAAATTAGTTCTAATGGCAGTGAGGCTGGAGGGTTTGTTAATCTGTTTACTGCTGCAAACAGGACACGAGAGTTGTTACTGCAACTTCCAATAATGTCAGAAAAATACCTCTGCCTTGTTCTACATAAAGTGTGGTTGTACATGTGCATCTTTTCTCTGTAAATCTCATAATTAACCTGGAGCTTCCCGCTCGGCCCTCCCTTTTCTGTGCCCTGACTGAGTCATCATTCCTCCATGGCGCTTTCTGCTTATCTTTAACCATTTTAACCTTCATCGGGGCAATGGTATCCAGAACATTCAAAACACTCGACGTCACAGAGTTCAGCAAATCATCAACATTAGAACATAAGGCATTTTCAAAGTGAATCATTTCCATGAACAGTGCACCTGTTCCATCATTTATGTGTCTCCTTCGAACAACTGCAGGACCAGCCGCTGGTTTGGGAATAACAGACAGGTCAAAAAAGACACAGAAATGATCAGACAGAGCAACATCCACAACGTTGACATTTGATATATTTACTCCTTTTGTGATGAGCAGGTCCAGAGTGTGTCCTCTGTTGTGGGTGGGCTCGCTGACATGCTGAGTCAGACCAAAGGTTTCAAGGACAGAGCAGAGCTCTTTAGCATTTCTATCAAACATATTATCCACATGTACATTCAAATCACCTGTAATGACTAAACCATCAAAGTCTGTGCATATGACTGAAATATGACTGACATATGAGTCTTATTAGCTCTGCATAGCAATCCGGATTCTTTGTTCTGTCCGCTGACATTTGCTCATCTCCAACTGGCTCATTTAAAATAGTATCTTTCAAGTTTAGAATGTGTAAATGTCCCAAAAATCTTGTTTCCCAAAAGGTCGTATTTGTCTTCGGATCCATCGAAATAAAGTTGCGGGGACAATGCTCCTGTAGCACGAGCCGCCATGTTGCTCTCGGTCTCGCACCTTGTTATTTAAACTTGCACTTTGCTATGCTAATTATTTCGTTAGCTCGCTTAAAAATATACCGCGGGTACTTCTTCTTCGAGAACACACGCTTATGTCGTCATTTGACTCGCCATACACGCTTTGTTTATGAATTAAACTCTCAAGTAGTGCTCCGTGTAATACTTCACGTTTACAGGTCGAGTTGTTCTTCTGTCCAGATCTGTAGGAGCCTACATGCACACCTTCTCGGCTTCTCTGTCGGTGCGTCGACACCACGTTGCCTTGTGACTGGGCTGACTGGGGTGCCTGGGCCCATAACCTGTTAAGGTGTTTTGGACAGAAGTATTTCTTCATAACTGGAAAAATGATCCTTAACAAGATTCAGCATTTATCCTCTGCGTGGCATATTTATTTAATACAACTTCTGTATAGCGCAACAGCGGCCATACCCTCCTGACTACCAGGAGAAAAAATGTTGTCCAATCACATTTATTTTAAAATTCTCTCATCTTTGTAGGGTAATTAGAATACTGAAAAACATTTTTTTTCAAAAACAAGTTTTTATTTTCCACATATCATGTATCCAGTGGACATCAGAACACCATACATGTGAAACTGAACCTTTATGGCAATCAGTTAGTACCAAAAAATCCAGTCACAAGGACTTCACGCTGATTTGTGCACAGGGCCCTTCCTTCAAACACATGCTCATCAATGTACTGCTTAAAGTAATCAATTGGGGTCCAGTTTTGGCGTGTAATGGCATCATTACTCTGAATAATGGGAGGCTCATCAAGTTGAAATTTGAATCTTAAAAGTAATAAAGAGAGAAAAACACAATTAAAATAAGTCTCAACTCAAGATGTACACTCACCTAAAGGATTATTAGGAACACCTGTTCAATTTCTCCTTAAAGCAATTATCTAATCAACCAATCACATGGCAGTTGCTTCAATGCATTTAGGGGTGTGGTCCTGGTCAAGACAATCTCCTGAACTCCAAACTGAATGTCAGAATGGGAAATAAAGGTGATTTAAGAGAGGACAAATTTGAACTACTGGTAGTCAGGAGGATATAGTGTGAGCGCCATCAGGGAGAGAAGGAGAGCGCGCGTAACAAACATCACATCCTGTCTACAAAATAAAACACCTCTTTTACACAGAGAGTAAGAGCGCTGCTTTTATGAACAATACTTAACTCTGTACAAAAATCTGAATTTAATTTTAATTTTAAGTGCCTCCATCTGTATTAAATAATACTATCGTAGACAGTAGTTAAACCCTTTCTGTCCGAGGAAAACAGAGATGTGCTTCACGTGGACCCCCATCCCAAACTCAAGCCTCGTGACGCAACACGTCATCATCCGCCCAGTGCGTACACAGATCATCACAAAGATATCTCACTCAATGGATAGTCTCATGCACCTTAAAATCTCCGTTGGGTTAACATTAGCATTAGGATAAGCCAAAATATTAATAAATAAATAAAATTACAATCAATGGGTAGTAATTACAGTAAATTTAAACAAAACAAACTAGATAAACTGCTGCGTGTTTATACACTACTATACGCTGTTCGGTGCTACGTAGTGACTCGTCTTACTTAGACCGGATCTTTGCCCGTGTCTTTTACAGCTCCTCTCTCCCTCCTCTCTCAAATCCTCACTCTCTCTATCTCTGCTTCTCCTGTGCTCTGATCCAGCTCCTTCCCTCGTCCTGGTGAAACTTTAACCTCGATCACCGGGACTTCATTTACTGCCCCCGGATCCACAGCATCCTCACAGCCGCCGACAGAAGCAGGTAAACCGGGTAAATTTGCTAGCATCCCCGCGCGTTAGCCTCAGTCTGATCTATAAGCTCGTACCTTCTGTCAATTTTCCTTCCATTTTTTATTAAAACTTTACCAAAATACATAGTTTATTATTACACTGTTACACCTTATTGCATCATTGTACATGATTTGTAAGTAGCTTTGTCATTAGTTTGTCATAAGATCTTCATAAATTAGCGCTCTCTTTTCTAGCTAGCAAGACGTTATTAAAGATAAAGGACACGTGACAAGGACGAATAAATAAACAACCAAATGAAATGTGTTGGAAATGTGTGTTAATTTATGTATTTTATTTTAAAACTATTACTGCTATTACTACACTTCTTATGAGTGCTGATTTCGTGGACTAAAATATTTTTTTCAGTGTCGTATTTGTTGAATATTTGATAAACTTTAACAAGAATTGACACTAAAATTTCAAACTCGATTTTGATACAAAGAAATAGACTCGATAATCAATACTTATTCCGGTACCACGGTGACCACTCTAACAATTGAGCCAGTGGTTCTCACCATATTGCCTAGATTGAAAGTGGTGTGTGCGTGAATGATTGGTGGTGGTCGGATGGCGCAGATTTGCAGCCTCGCTTCCGTAGCTACAGGAGGTTACCATCACGAGTGTGGAAGTGAATGAATAATGGCTATAGTGTAGCGCTTTGAGAGGATTTGACAAGCATGTAAAGTGCATTACAAGTGTAAGGCATTATTATTATAATGTTTAAAAAAAACACTGTTTTATTTCAAGATCATGCTAAAACTATTCAGGAGAGGTTAATTTCTGTTCTGTTAATGTGACTTTTTCAGTATCAGTACTTGCTCAAATGAGTATTTCGTTTCAGTACTAGTTTATGTATCAATTAGTAACTGATTTTCGATGCATTTGACAACCCTACACTTGACTGTGATGTTTGGATACTCTACTCTGCTGCTACTACTACGGCTATTACTTCTTCGATTGCTGCTATTACCTCTTAATCTTGAATCTTGTATTAAGGAATGCTGTTGGAGTTGTTTTGCTACCAATGTTACTAATGACAAGTCGGTTCCAGTTTTAAACTGTCTTCTCTGACAATTTTTTGAAGTTGGAAGATATTTTAAATAAGTAGTTGGATATTTGGCTTTCTGAGTACCACCAGACCTAAACCTGGTTGTAAACAGGACTATTTTAGGTCTAGACTACACCATTATGATACCATTAGTAATCCAGGACTAAGCAAAACTATGGATCTATTTCATTCTAAATTAAGCAACACAGAATCCGTGCACCACCTGAAGGTGCTTGTGTACTGCAGCTTGAGAAACACTGATCTATAGTTAATAAATGTTTTATTAAAAAAAAAAAGGTTTAATCATAAAGTTCATTTACCTTTTGTTACCTTGTTATGTCAAAGTCGGACAAGACATTTACAGGCACATTTTAGCGCATTTCTGACGAATTGGCTATTGTTTGAATCTTGTCATCCGAATACAAAAGACAAGGAAATATATAATTATGATGGTGACAGCTTTAGAAGGATCTTGAGTTGTATCAGAGCCTCGACTTGTATATGCTTATGCATCACTATAGAAGCTACTTGGATGACTGAGGGATTACACAGATATAAGGCCATATTGTAATATCAAATACTAAGTAATACAAAGTACTACCACATTGTATTGTCTAAAGAAATTTTGTTTTTTATTATCATTGTGGTACAGAATTGATATTGAGTCTATTTCTTAGAATTCTTCTTAGAAATTGAGTAGTACAAAGTTGTGGCATTTTTAGTATCTCTAGAGTATAATGAAAATACCCTTATAATATAGTGACTGTAATATGTCCAGACATCCTTGTGTTGTCCCACATTTCCACAGACCTCTGTAGAACAACATTTGAGTAACAGTGAGGAAGATTGACGTCAGAGGAGTTCCAAACTCTTTGCTTTTTGCGTCGACTAATGACCAATATTTGATCAACGAATCCCAGCCTGAAAACTGCACTAAAGCTTCAGGCTCTTATCTGTCAGAAAATGTAAACAAACTCCCGCCGCCCGTGTGTTTGTTTTAAACTCAGTGACTGTTTTGGTTTAACCAGTGATTCTCAGACTGTGGTACTGGTCTCTGGGGCTAAAACAAAAATAAATTAAAATGGAAAAAATATGCTGAATAAAAAACAAACAAACAATTTACTCTATTATTATTATTATTATTATTAATAAAAAAACAGTAGGTTGAAAATTTGTAATTTGCTATTTTTTTTTATATGAAACAGCAAAAACAGCTCTTGAGGTCAAAATGAGACCAGAGTTCTGTCTGCATTATAATGCTGTAATTATACAGCATTTTTAACCAATCAGGAAGTAACGCTGCTGGTTGGTATCAGCATTACTGTGTCAGCATTACTGTGATGGCAAAATGCAGCTCTGGTCTCTGAAAGTTGTAAACAGTGCTGATAAACTCACTGTGAAACTGCAAACAGTTTGAAATGAAGTAGTTCTGTTTTCATGTTTTAAGATGGTAAAAAATCAAGTGCAGCACCTTTTAAATAAGGCAAATTACAATTCTCATTTTAACAGAGTTTGATAAATGTGGTTTGCTCTTGTCTCTTGCAGTTCTTTGATAACGCTGGAACAAGGATTTACCCGGATGCAGCAATGACTTGATGTTGACGTCAAAGATTTGATCAGGTTTAAAGGACTCTCTCCACAGTGAGATGGAGGACCAGCCCCTCTCAGCCCCCTCTGCCCCCTCTGCCCCCTCTGCCCCCTCTGCCCCCTCAGACTCTCTTGCCCTGGTGTACAGTGTGAATAGACCTGTGTATGATGAGGAAAAACTTGAGTCACAGCTCCACAAAAAGGACAAGCCCTTGGTCACCTGCAGACAGAGAATCACTCAGCAGTGTCAGTAAGTTAAAGGCCCTTTATTCAAAATGTACGATTTTGTTCATTTGCATTGTAATTAGTGCTGTTTAGGGATGGGACAATAAACAATAATATAATTTAGTGTGATTAAAAAGGGTCGACAATAATCATTTGTGTGGTATTTTATATAATCGTGATAATCACCAACAAAGATAGTCAGCATTATATCACCAGAAGGTGCACAAAAAAACTACTTCTCCCTGATGATCTCTTCTAGATCACTGTTGCTTTTGCACTTAGAACAAAGTACAGTGCTATAACAGTTGTTTAAATATGGAGTCTATTGATAACATTAAAATTATAATAATTCATATCCATATTCGATACTAGTTTTAATATTGATTAGTAATTACTAGTGTTTTGAAAATACCATGACAATACATGTACTCTGCAGCTTCATATTAACCATATTAACATGTGTCCCTGTTCTCTTGTCAGGTGCTCTGTGCAGAGAGCCAGGGCGGTCCTCTTCAGCCTGCTCCCGGTGCTGTCATGGCTCCCGTCATACCCCTTTAAAGAGTACATTTTCTCGGATGTGGTGTCAGGACTCAGCACTGGAGTGGTGCAGCTGCCTCAGGGTCAGTCAAACATCAAAATTATCATTATATCTTAAATGTGTCTTTCCCCAAAAATATAGAGATATATTGAGAGATATATTGAGCTCTTGAGGTCAGAATAAGTCCACTCTGTGCTTTCTGCATCTAATTATTGTGTTTTATTGTCTGAGAACCAGGAAATGCTTATGAGCATGCTAGTTGGTGAACATTATCATGATGGGAAAACTTCACTCTGGTCACTGTAATGGTGCGTTCACACCGGTGCGTCAGATGCGTCAAGGTCACATTCAAAGTCTATGGTGGACGCGCGTCTTGGTGACGCAGCGTTTTTGCGGCGCATCTTCAAGCGTCAAGGCGGCGCGAATCTGGCGTCAGCGCGGCGCGTCTTGAGCTTCCACGCGTCTACGCGTTCAGACGCCCAAGCGTCCTAGCGTCGAACGCCTCGAAAGTTCAACTTGGTTGAACTTTTGAGGCGGTCGACGAGCGTGTCAACCAATCAGAGACCACGCTCCAGTGACACAGCGACGTCATTCTGAAGCGCTGGAGTCACAAACACAAACAGTGACTGGGACAGGGGACAGGGACGTTATCCGCGCACCAATGCGGGACAGCAGGTCATCGAACTGGGCCTGGGTCACATGGAAATACCGCTGGAAGCGCTGATCATCCCGACGGAGCTCCTGGAGCAAGTGATGAAACTCGCCAAACTCCGAACGCCTCTGAATTATGTCGTGAACCCAGACACGCCGCCGCAGAGCCGATCCCCTCCGTTGATGACTTTTGTGCAGTAAATAAACCAAAGCTATTCTCTCTACATGGTCTGTCATTGTGCACAAAAGGAGCAAGAAAACACTCAACGCGCTCTCTGGACTCGCGGCTTGGACGCGCTTCCAAATCGTCTGCCCTCAAATGCACACGCGTCCAAATAGAGGCGGCCAGTGCGTTTTTGACGCTGCGGTGTGAACGCACCATAAGTTGTGAAAAGAGCTTATAAATTCATTGAGGTGAATAATTAGTATGCTCAGCTTGCATAAGGTAAGGGAGGAATAACTTTGGACCACTGTAAACTGTTTAAAATGAACTACTTTGTTTTTCACGTTTTAAGACAGTAAAAATCATAGACGGTATACTTGATACATTTTGCCTCCAAAACATCAGCTGGAATATTATCAGTTTATTGACTTTGCAAACACAGAAATGCACCTGGGTTGCCACCCACTGACCTCATAGGCGGGACAAAGCAGGACTAAACAAGGACTGATTCAAGTCTAAACCAGGTCTAAACCAGGTCTGAACCGGGTCTAAACCGGGTCTAAACCGGGTCTAAACCAGGACGAAACCGGGACTGATTCAGGTGTAAACCAGAACTTAACCAGGACTAAAGCAGATCTAAACCAGGTGTAAACTAGGACTGATTCAGGTCTAAACAAGGACTAAACGAAGATTAAATGAGGACTAAGCCAGGACTAAGCCAGGACTAAGCCAGGACTAAGCCAGGACTAAGCCAGGACTAAGCCAGGACTAAACCAGGACTAAACCAGGACTAAATTAGGTCCAAACCAGGACTAGACCAGGACTAAACCTGGGTCCCTCAGTGCAGTTACAGTGGTTTAAAACTCTCTTGTACATCTGGATAAACAGACTGTCCACAGGCAGCTGAAGACACTGCTGTGAAGTTCTGATAATATTATTGCAGGGTCAAGTAGCCACAACCTTAAACCTAAACATACACTACCAGTTAAAGTTTGGACACACCCTCTCATTCAATGCATGTTTTTTCTTTACATTTACTACTTCATACATTTTAGATATACGCAGAAGACATCAAATATATGAAGCAGAATATATGGGATTATGTAGCAAAAAAAAAAAAAAAAGTGAATTAACTCTACAAAATATATTTTATATTTTACAAATCAAATCCTCACAGTTGCCACTCTTTGTTTGTTGGCAGCACTACAAACCCTTTTTTAAAAACTAGCATTAGTCTAGTTCATTTGCACTGTTCTGTATTCACTGTAAAAACATAATGATTTTTAATATCTGTTTGGACTGTAGGAAACATCATGTATTGGACATGGTGACATTTAATTGTAATTTACTGCTAATGATGGTAATGATGAACTGTTAGTATTATAATGTCATTGTAATGAAATTAATATTTAATATTTTATTTAGTATGTGTTTACCTCCCCAGGGACTGCATATGTAAAGCATCAGTAGCTAAATCTGACATAAGTCACCTTTTCTTTTGTAAAATTTGTCAATTTGTACATGGTCTGTGACAAATAAAGAAGAAGAGAAAGAAAATAATGAGTAAATATGTATTAAAAATGTGCTAAAACCTTTCTCTACAGCTGGTATGTTTTTACTACACTCTGTGATTCAGATAATGAGGATTAACAGTTGGCATTAAAATGGCGCAACCATAAGTAATATTTATTTTTAATGAAGAAGCAGAAGACAACTTTACCTTTATATCCCATATTTCCTTCTGTTTACATATTGTCCTCTTGTTTGTGTGGCAGGTCTGGCGTATGCTCTGCTGGCTGCTGTGTACCTCCGGTCTATGGCCTCTACTCCTCCTTCTACCCCGTCCTGCTCTACACTTTCTTTGGCACATCCCGGCACGTCTCAGTGGGTAAGAATCACAACAAACTTTCACACTCTACTATCAAAACGGACAAGCATCAAAAATCCCAAAATATTGCATCGCCCTTGACTCCAAATAGAAATAGAAAGTTAAAACCATACTTAATACATATCTATCCCCATGGAGAATGTTCTGAAGTTTTAGTTTGTGGAGATGCAAGCCCATGCACAGTAAGGATACATGTCTTTCCAAGTTTATCAGTGCAATAAAAACTTCCCAATAGAAAAAAAATTAAAAAAGATCCAAACTTTTATTCTTGTCTGTCTTTTGGCAAAAAAACCTTCAAAAACAAAACACTTTGTCTTTGTCACTCCACCACACCACACAACACCACTAAAGTATTCGCTGCACTGTCCCATTAACTGTATGCTTTTACTATATTTAACTTTAGTTCTATAATAGAGTTTTGTATTTGTTTATTGTTGTAAGATGACCTTGAGTGTCCAGCGACTAATAAATAAGCTATTTACTGTATTATTTATTATTATTATATTATTATTATCATCATTACTGAATGAGTTAACAAATAAATTACTTCATGGATTTATAAATGAATTAAAGGGGGGATTATATGAAAAAGGTGTGGAGCCAGTGTTCAGTTCTGTCCAAGTGACTCAGCATGACTTGGTATTTTGGAACAACACAATAACCTGTCACATTATTTCTAATTATAACTTTGTGAATGTCCCCACACTGTAAAAATGTCCTCACACTTAAAAAAAAAAAGTCCCAACCCCAAAAAATAATGTAAATTCAGAATATTTAGACTTAAATGCTGTTTTAAAATTTCATGTTTTCAGTTAATTTTTAGCTGTCTATCTTTGCTCCTTTACTTCGCTCTAGTTCTGATCTTTGGTTGGTTATTTAAATGTGGTGTAATTATGGATTAATTGTTGAGTACCAGCCTTAGGCTTTTCTACATTACATAAATACATTATATAAATAAGCTGTTTTTCTATCAGGAACCCAAATAGTGACAGATATTGTATATTACAACTGACGTGCTAAAGTTTAGGCCCATAATATGATCCCGTTTCAGTAGGTTTGCTCTTTATTTTTTGTTAGAGCGGCAGAACTTCTAAAAATAATTTAATTGTGATTGTTTTTTAAAACAGTTATAGTTGTATAGTTATTTTTGTTAATTTTAAATTTGAACAAATTTGCAAACACTGTTCTGCTCCTTCCCATTTAAATAAAATTTAATAAATACATCATACATCAAATCAGAAATTTGCATCCCCAGTTTTGTTGACAAATGTGGGTGAAACCTGGCTGAGCCCCCCCGTCCCCGAGTCTTGAATAGGCAGATTTGTGCTTTATCTGCAAATGGATGCATGTCAGTGTTGGACACATCTGTTGCCTTCCCGTCCTGGTTTAGTCCTCGTTGGCCCTGGTTTAGTCCTAGTTTAGTCGTGATTTAATCCATGGAAGTGGATTTCACTTCACTGTGGTTCTCCTCGAGGATATTCTTTTTCCCACTGGGTTTTTTTTGTGAGTTGTTCCTGCAGAAGGAGGGTCTAAGGACAGAGGGCGGTCTGGGACCGTTCTTCAATTGCTTGTTTTCTTTGAATGCTGACTAATCTGTCTGTCTGTTATTGACCAATGTCTGTTTTTCACTGTTGGATTTTCTAACCCTCTGTTGGTTAAATCCATGATCTTGTTCAGCCCTAAGAGGCTACTGCTGCTGTGGCTTTGGCCTTCTCAAAAATAAATTGAATTGGATTGAAATGCAGTGGACAAACCTCCTTATCTTTACCTCAGGTGGTTTTGTTCTGAATTTGAAATAGTTTTGAAAACTATGATTTGACCATGTAGCTTAGCACTTAAGCTGTAGCTTAACCACTTAGGACTCTGAGCCTCTTCCCATTACATTATATTCTCAGTTTTTATGGGCTTTGATTCTGTTTCATTGTCTGATGTGTTTTTGGAGGCTGGATTCTTTCTCCCAGCCGCCTGTAGTCCTGGAGCTATGCCTGACACTGGTGTCTCTGAGTCTTCAGACTGTACCAAATAGAAACTACATTTTTGCTGTTTTTTGCTTTCTTTCTCTGTCTAAATCTGGCCTGTTTTAGTACCCTCATATTAACAAACACAAACACTAAAGAATTATGCAAAATTATGAAGTATCCTTATGTGTAATATTTGATCATATTTTCAGCACGCAGCCTAGATAAATTCATTTGGTCCAACAAATAGAAATCCGTATTTACCACTGCATTTGAATAGTGTCAAGCTTTCTTAAATGCTGCCTTCAGACCATCCATCTTCTTCTGCTTATCCGGGACTGGGTTGCAGGGAAGCAGTCTGATCAGGAACTTTCAGACTTCCCTCACCTCGGACAATTCCTCCAGCTCCTCCGGGGGATCCCAAGGTGTTCCCAGGCCAGCCGAAAGACTGAAGCACTTTTGACACCACGGTCTAATGCCTTTGCATTTGAGCCATTTTTCATTGGACCCCTAACTCAAGACACAACACATCAAACACTTGAAATGCACTGTGGAAATGTCTAGCGTAGACATGCGTCCCCCATACAAAAAGCCAAAGTTAAAACTGGACATCTGCTGCTCATCACCACTTGAGACCTGGATGACTGAGGGATTACACAGGCGTCCCCAATAGACTCCTGACGCCGTGACCTGAACCGCAAAAGATTATGAATGCATACAATTGTAGCTTACATTATCAATGTTTCTCTATGTTGAGATTTATAATCCCTCATTTATCTAGGAGTGATTCAGTGTAGAGATGGCTTCAATGGTCCAGATGACCACAGCTGAAACCGTCTGTACAGTTCCCTCCATATCATCTGGGGACCCCCTGAAATAATTTCATGACTCCCATGGGGTTCCCATGGGATTCCCCTGCTCTATGACTCTGCTTGCACGTTGACAAATCTACCAGTGCAATTTTACACTTCTCCTACACACATATTCAGAACCCTGTCTCTTTAAGTGTCAGTGCTGAGGTTACCTGGGGTCATGTCCCTGAATACCTCAGGCACAGGACTCCACATGTTGGCATGACGAGCTAATTTAGCATAACATGTTACAGATTAAAGTGTATATGACAGATTAGATACTAATGTCCCCAAAACGTTGTTGATGTAATTATACTTAAGGTTTTACTAAAAATCTTGAATAGTTTTTTGTTTGGTAATGTTTATGGGCGACATGTGGATATGACACACACAAAGGTAATTCCATAACTGTTACTTAGCAACCATAATGTAAACAAGGGCCAAATTACGCAATAGATATGATTAGACTAATACAAATACATGGCAGCATCTGTAGTTGGTTAAATAAAGGTTTAAAGTGTCAGACTTCCTTGCACATTTTGGATGGAGTTTTTTTGTGCAGATGACATAGGCAGGATTCTGTTTTTATAACTCAGCGCTACTTCCTGTGTTTTTTGTGCTTTTTCTTGTCAATGTTTTCCACAAGGTCCCACTTGATTGTTGTAAAACTATGATAAACAATAATAGAATAGTAGTAATAGAAAAACATGAAAACCTGTCGTATGTACTTTAACATACCAAAGCATGTGATCTCTGAGTGTGTCGACTTGAGAAATGCGATTGCAAAACAGCCATATCTGCCCACCCTCCCTCCTGCCCTCCGTCCTGTCCTCCCCCGTGTCCTCCCCTGGCCTTCCTCCCCTCTTCCCTACCCCTGTGTGTGGAAACTGGCACCTTTTCCCCGAACTGTTCAAGAGTTCTCAAGTGTCACTTACAACCTTTAAGTCTTACTCTCCAATTACAAAGTTACATTAGAGCTGCAATAACTTCTCAGATTCGCTGTGCAATTATTGAAATTAATTAATTAATTAAATAATTCAAACTTTTTATATTTTTAATAAAAAAGAGAAAGCATTAAAGGGTCTGTATCCAATTATTTTCCATGTATTTGAGCTTGTCCAGTATAGATATTTGCTTTACCATGCTGGGTTAAGATAAAAAAAAAAAAAAAAAAAATTGAGCTAATTTCCATGTCCCTTTCCATGTGTTCAGAGTGTCCCAAGTGGGAATGAGTATCGTTAAGGATTTATTGATACTATTACTCTTATTGTTCTGGTATTTTAATGGTGCTCTTATTGGTACTTTTACAAATAAAATAAAATGAAATAAATATATCATACATCAAATCAGAAATTTGTAACCCCAGTTTTGTTGACCAGTGTGAGTGGAACCTGACTGAATGATCCCCTACCCTGTCCTGGATGAGTTCCCCTCTGTCCCTGAGTCTTGAGTGGCCCTACAGATTTGAACTTTATCTGCAAATGGATGCATGTCAGTCCTGGACACATCTGTAGCCTGTCTGTCCTGGTTTGGTCCTGGTTTGGTCCTGGTTTGGTCCTGGTTTGGTCCTGGTTTGGTCCTGGTTTGGTCCTGGTCTAGGCCATGACAGTGGATCTCTCACTTCACAGTGGTTCTCCTCAACGTTATTCTTTTTCCCACTTGGTTTTTGTGAATTGTTTCTCCAGAAGGAGGGTCTGAGGACAGGGGGCACTCTGAGACAGTAAATGCAATTGTCTGTCTGTCTGTTATTGACCAATGTCTGTTGGATTTTCTAACTCTCTGTTAGTTAAATCCATCATCTTGTTCAGCCTTAAGAGGTCACTGCTGCTGTGACTTTAGGTTTCACAAAAGAAATTGAAATGCAGTGGACAAACCTCATTATCTTTACCTCAGCCAGCTTTGTTCTGAATTTGAAATAGTTTTTAAAACTGACTTGGCTGGGTTAGACTCTGAGCCTCTTCCCTTTCCATTATTATTCTTAGTTTTTATGGGGCTCTGATTCTGTTTCACTGCCTTTGCGAAGAGTTCTCAAGTGTCAGCCATAACCTTTAAGTCCTACACTCCAATTGACTCTGTGCACAATGGTATCTGGCTAGTTCCAATCAGGACAGTCAAGGCGACCGTTTCCAGTTTAATGTAATGTGTATGATGTTTTTGCAGAGTCAAACCAAAATCACTAAATCCTGACGGATCAGGCAGTGGACTGCGAGCTGGGGGTGGATCAGGGGTTAGGGCAGAGGTGTCAAACTAAAATTGACAGAGGGCCAAATGAATCAATTACCTACAAGCCGAGGGCCGGACTGATCGAATGTTCATTGAAAAAATTTATAATGACCGCACATAGTCTAGTGAACCTAATTGAACCTACTGAAAACCTAACAAATATATATATATTACTATATGATCGGATAAATAAAGCAATATTTTCTTATGGCTTTGTCAGTAATTTTTTATTTTCAACAGGCACAAAAGACAAACTTCCTTGATATAAAAATCCTCATAACATGCACATTAAATGAATGAAGTGGGATTATTCAAGGCACCATCAGTATATTTTCTCAGGGAAATGGCAAAAGTAGGCTAAATTTACTTCAAAGAAATAAATAATATCAACAATTTTCTATCAGTCACTCAACTGAAATATTTTAAAAACATAATTGGTTTGAAATACAATAAAATAAAGTGCAAAAATCTATGGATGAGAGAAAAACAACACTTTCTGTGAATCCCACAGAGTCAGTTTGGTTTTAAACACCTTCACTGTCCTGTACATATCAGAGATGACACGACCCCGACCTGCAGGTTCATTACATTCAGAAAACACATTTCACACACAAACGTTTGGTCTCAGAGTTGTGTTGTGTCTTTCCCTTTGGTTTCCAAGAACAGACACATCTCCTCACGCAGCTCAAACATCTTTGCAGCACTTTTCCCTGGTTTATCCATCGCACCTCGGTGTGACAGGACAAATCACCAGCTCCATTTGTAACTCGCTCAGAAATGTTTTGAACTCGCGATAATTTAAACCTATGGCTCTGATAAAGTTAACTGCAGCGTGGTGGTCTCAGGACATATTCCATTTTCAAGGCTTTACCACACAACTGCAGTGTGCCAATTCGCCAAATGCACCGTTCGATGTACTGTTCCAGGTGCGGGTCAACGAACAGCGCATTTTAGGGCAAATTGGGACACGGCCATCGACTCCTGGTGTATGACACAATGAGAAGCTGTCAGCTCACCTGTGACGTTTTCCTTCTGATTTTCTCCCGTATCCTCGTCACCAGTCCACTCCCGTGTCCACACATCCTAGGTGCTCCGTGTGTTGTCAAACCCACAAGTTTTTCCCAAGGCAGCTAGTTGTGCCACGCATAGGACGTAACGCCAAAAACTCCTCTGTCACGCTCAGGCAGATTTAAGACCTCGTTTTAATTCTTCTATCTTCTGCAGCCTTTGTTCCATGTCCATATTCTTGTTTTTGTCCGCATGTTTCGTTTCATGATACAGTCTCAGATTATACTGTTTTTTACCGGCAAACTTTCTCCACACAGAGACACACAGCTTTTCCAGCCTCCTCCGTGAACATGTTTAATCCGACTCCCACCTTGTTTGAAACCCCCGGTTCTTAGTGTCTACCTTTCGTTTTGCCATTTTTGATGGGTATCTGAAAGTTGACTTTTGCTGTTATGCTAATGACGCTGATGAATAATGAAATGAAGCCGCCTCCCGCTCGGTGCACCACCATTGCATTGTGGGAAATGTAGTATTGGTGTGTGTAAAACACCTCCGGGCTGCTGGCCTGCTGCGGCCTGCGGGCCGGTTCTAATAATAAATCAATATCATCCCGGGCCATAGAAAACCCTCTCGCGGGCTGGATGTGGTCCGCGGGATTTGTGTCTGACACATGTGGGTTAGGGGGTTAGGGGTCAGACAGTGGACAGAGAGATGTGGGTGGATGTCACTGACAACATTTTAGTTAACAAATGTGAGGAAAACTTCACTAGAGGACACTTTTGTGTTTACAAAGGTATGTCTTTGTGTGTCAGTGCTAATGCTATTGCTAATGCCAACTTCTATTAAAATGTTAAATATAACTTAACAACACAATTAAATTTGTTATGAGGATGACCCAATAATTTTTAGGCGTAGATTATTTCAGTCAGTAGTATTACTTAAATATTTATTACGTTCCAAAATTACCATTACCATTAGCATTAGCGTGAATGCATAAATGAAGTGAGGAATACATTTGGACCACCCCAAACTGTTTAAAACGAGCTAGTTCTACTTTTCAGTTTGTTTGTTTTTTAAATCTGGTACTAGAAGAGTATACTGTACATATTTATGGCCTTGAGTTTCCTTGTTTAAGGCTGTGAAAGCTGAATGCAGGAGCAAACAGGGCCAGGGAGGGGCAAATAGGAGCAGACCTGGGGGCTGTTCTTCAAAAGTGTCCGAGTTAAAGTCATGACCCCGGATCATGTGAGAGCACTGGACGAAGCTAATTATAAACAGACAGACCTTTCACTCCTGTAAAACCAGTGAGGAAAGGGCCGTGTGAACGACACATTCAAGTCTTTGTTCATTCCATTTTAAGATTATTAATTCGAGTGGGTTTAGTCCTGTTTTGGTTCTAGTTCAGCCCCAAATTTACTCAAGTCCTAATTTAGTCCTACCCCCCATCTCCTCCCTCCTCTTTTTGGAGTTACATGACTGTTCCCTGTTATGGGTGGCATTTTTAGGACTTTTGACCATCAGAGCTGCAATATTTAGCTTTGAATAGCATGAATAATTGTACAGTTGTGATATTTCTTGTTACAATAATTTGAACACTACAATTTGATATCATGACATCCCTAGCTCATCTATTTTTACTTCACAAGCATCCAAGGCTGCAATGATTATCAGAATAATCCTGAGTAGCTGGCTCTTAAAAATCATTGTTGACTATTTTAATAATGGTTCCTCAGAGGAATGTGGCCCTTACTAAATAATGTAAAAATACACACTGACTGATATAATATATTAATGTCCTTTATTACATGAGTCCAGCACATTTCGACCAGCTGGATGGTCTTGGTCAGGGCATGAGAATAAAACAGGTGTCCCTAAGCACATACAGGACAGGTCATGTGACTAGTCACGTGAACAAAGGAAAACATCAAAGCAATGTGTATGTGATAGACCCACAGAGAATCAACAAGATTCTGCTACCATGTGGACAATAGGCGTGGTCATCACATATGCACCAATAACAAATGTCCAAGCAGCAACCACTGCACCACAGATCAGAAATATACATTTTCACAATAGGATTTCACAGTAAGTGCAGTGTTATAGAGCTGGTACTGCATTAAATTATGAGTTCAAAGAAACATAGAATAGTCTAATACTTTAATATAATCGATGTGCCTCGCGTTTGTACCTTGCCCATTTTTACATGCCACATTCTGCTGAGATTTATACCCAGTCCTCAAAGAGCACCTGTACAGCAGTTTTAAAGACTGGTTTATCAGTGAAGCTCTCAACCCCTCTTCTTATTTTAATAACCACTGGTATATAGATTACACAGGCTTTAAAATTATATGTAGTCAGCATACATTATTAAAGAGGGGGTATTATGCTTAATTGACTTTTTACTACGCTTTCTACTACAGGGGTCTCAGACTCGCGGCCCGCGGGCCAATTGCGGCCCTCGGGCCAGTAGTTTGCGGCCCCCGCCTTAATATGAAAGTTTAATGTTAATGCGGCCCGCGAGTGTGTGCGGAGCTGAACGAACCTACCAATCGGCCCCCTCCTCACCCAGACTCTGCCTCCAGCGGCCCCCAGCTAATTTGAGTTTGAGACCCCTGTTCTACTATGTTATAACATTGTTCCCTCATCAAAAACATGTCTGAAGAGGTTTTAGATGTCATCCATGCATGGTTAATTTAGCAATCTCTCCTTGACTTAAGAACCATTTTGTTTTAACAGCAGTATTTCTTTGTTAAACAACTTCCTGCACAAAGTCAATATGAAATACATTCTTTTTCATGATCAAAACAGTGAATATGTCAAATGTTAGCAAAAACAGTTTCCTTTCTATAGAATAGCAACAAAATAATAATAGATGCAGAGGCACACAATAACAATACTATATCACCAAATTTAGTATCCCAAATTTAGTATTGCAGCCTTACTATGATTTTTAAGCTCCATTGTCTCTCTTGTATTTCACAGGCACATTTGCAGTGATCAGTCTGATGATCGGAGGCGTGGTGGTAAGAGAAGCTCCAGACTCCATGTTTTTATGTCCAGGTCAACGGGTCAAACATGTCTGCCGTTCTGGACACGGAGGCCAGAGATGCACAGAGGGTCCAGGTGGCCATGGTCTTCACCACAATCACTGGAATCATACAGGTCAGCAATGACCACAATAACAATGTTAGAGGCCATATGACAGGTTTTCATGTTTTTGTAATTCTAACCCATCCATCCTAATCCATTGGTTTAGTGGAATAGTACCTGTGCTAATTATTTGCATAGCTTTACTCCAAGTGGCAGTTTGAGGAAAAAAGTTGAGGAGAAAAGTCCAAAAAAAACAGAAGGTAGCGATGAGTTCTAAAATGGGTAGTAGCAGTGGCTCAGTTGGTCGAGTGCTCATCCTCTGATCTGAGGGTTGTCAGTTCCAGTCCTGCTCTTGACAAAATCATAATTGGTAGTGCAGTTAGATCCACTGACTCACAGTCAGTGAGTCAGTGTCCAGCTGCCACAGATGTATACAACTGTTGTGTCCTTGGGCTAGTGTCTGCGTACCCTGGTGTAAGAATGTGTTTGTGAATGGGTGAGTGGTTCCTTGATTTAAAGCGAGTGCCTTGAAGGTAGAAAAGTGTTATATAAATGTGACCATTTCGTGATTCGTGCATGTTTGAGCAATTTTGATTTGCTTATTTTCAAGACGCCATATTGCCAATCAATCCTTATTTTCACAGTCCCCTGGTACACACCTGTGACGTACTTCATTCTTCAGTTTTATTTTGTTAATGAAAAAAAAAAAAGATGTGTAGCTGTGTGATGTGTAGTGTGTGTCAGTGGAACTGTTTCTTTTATTAAGCTGTTTTAGATCAATATTGTGATTTAAACATTGCAAATTATAACATAATAATCCACGGGTGTCATAGATAACTATATATACACAAGCACAATATGTCTTATTTAAGGTAGGCCTAAGCCATTTCTAAGCCAGATCCGGAGCATAACTAGACCAGAGGTAAATCGGGAAAAAGCTTGGACTAAACCAGGACTAAGACTGAGCTAAGTCACAACTAATCTACGACTCAACAATAGCTGATCCAGAACTAAACCACCTACCCTCCTTCTCACTCTCAGTGTTTCCCATTAATAGAGGAGACTAAGGTGGCTCCCCACAATCAAATTTTTGCCCCCATAGTTTAAATAAAACTGAGCTATAAATTGATATTAAAAATAACACTTTTAGGTTGTTGTATTATCATAAATATATACAAGTAACTTTATTTATTTTTTTAATAAGGTCAATATTGATTAATAGGGACAAGATGTGACATTTACTCCAAAATTGGTATAAAATAATAATAAATAAGTATTTCCTGAGCCACCACTCTGTTGTTTGACTCTGTTTCTCTTTCTTTACGTCCTCTGTTTCTGTTTTTGTGTTTGTTCCAGATTGTCTTGGGGCTGCTGAGGTTTGGTTTTGTGGCAATCTACCTTTCTGAGCCTCTAGTCCGGGGCTTCACCACAGCAGCCGCGGTTCATGTGGTCGTTTCTCAGCTCAAATATCTGCTCGGAGTGAAGACACGCAGATACAGTGGTGCCCTGTCTGTTGTCTATGTGAGAATGTGACTCTCTATTGTCAATGAGATTTAAAAGTCTATTTCTCCTGTATTTAACATTAGCTGAACTATTGATACTTTGCAGTGACATCACACTGGGAGGGTCTGTATGCATGTCTATGGTAGAATGTTCAGCAGTTACCCAGGCCCAGGTCTACAGATGTGCAAAAGGGTGCATTGCAACCTCAGTTAAAAGTGTTTGCACCCTCATTTCAAGCACATAAAAAAATGACACTTAAACATGTACTGTATTTGCACCCTTAGTCAGTTTAGTAGTGTTTATTTGACTTTTGTGTCTGTAACTCAAGACATGAATATTAATAACAGACAAATCAGGCATCTTCTTTCCCTGAGGTCACTCTCGTGCGAGTGTTAGTAAGAGGCTGGATTGACTCTTTCATTGCTACAATGCTCGTGGTTGGAATTCTAAATATGGAACTCAGCTCCAGATTCGCCCCTATAACTGCTCTAGCCTCGATGAGCTTCATTTGACTAGAGCCAAATGCTATGGGTGACATAACACTCCCTTAGTCCACTTCTTTATACAGTCTATAGTCTGCACCCGGGTCAGCAGTTAGCATGGTGACACATGGCACACATTAGCAATCACTGTAAAAAAAATTTGGGGCTTTGGGGACAGTGAGCAATGTTCCCTCTAATTTTTTATGTATCTGAGCAAACACACAAACTCCCTGAGCGCTCTCTTGACCACTGTGAGCACCATCAGACGTGCACACTGTGAACACACGAGCATTACATCCAAACAACTTACAAGATCTATTAAAAGAATCAAATTACAACAGTAATTACTGTCAAATTACTTTTAATACGAGATTTTGTATAATTACAATGAAATAGACAACGAGAATCCTACTGTTCTTCTGGGAGAATCCTACTGTGGTCTAAATGAGAGAAATCCTGCTGCTGTGGTCTGAAAGAGTCCTGCTCCTGTAACTTTGTAAAATATACAATTTGCCAGTTTTTATTAGCATTTGTACTGCTCAAACAAGAAACAATATTTATGACCAGTATTTAATTGCTCTGGAGGAATTGAGACATGCACATCTTTAAAAGAAAGTTTTGTTCACATTATATAATCTTCACATTCTGCACAATGGCATGTGCTGTAGCACACGTGATACACTGAAAATTACATAAACTTTGTAAAATATATGATTATAGTTTTAATTAGCATTTCTTCTACTCAAAGTAAAAGCATTTAATGGTTATTATCCTTAATAAATTAAAATTAATAATAGCTCAACACTAGAATAATCACAAACTGAGAATTTAAATGTCACCTTATTTTTCCCTTCTGTCCTTCTCACTTCTGCAGTAGTTGTTCGCCTTATCCAAGTTGATGAACCGCATTTCTTTTTTATCCTGGCTTGGTCAGTGCCACTGCCCGTTCGCTTCGACATTATTCTGAAAGGAGCAGCGCCTTGACTCATTCGTGCTGTGTATTCGTCCTGTCGTCGCCGATAGACTCGCGGTTGTGGACTTTCTATTATCGTAACTCCGCAACCAACTGTGCCATCGTGTAAATTCAAACGGTGTCTTAAAGCAGAGACATGGGCTCTTAAGATATTTTACTGTCATAATGATAATCTGCCTCTGTCCCTCGAAGATGACGAATAAGAGCGAAGGAGCCGCGGGGATTTTCCCACTCTCTTATTCAATGCGTCAAACAAAAATACGGATGGATATGTAAAATAGAGGCAGTTGTGTGAAAATATGCAGTATATTCTGATACTTTAACATGATTTTTATGGATAAAAAATAATAAAAGTCCAGGTGAGTTGTACTGGTCTATAGTGAGCTCAGTCCTTCACCTGAGTCATTTTGCAACATAAACACAGGTGGCCAACAGTATCAATGACGTTAGTGAGCTACGTGAACACGTGAGTACGTACGTGAATCATCATTGTCTGACCACCAGTAACCCGTCACTATCTGTCAATGTGGAAAATGGTACAAAATAAATGATGCGTTTATTTTATTAAGGATTGGTTTTATTTTGTGTGCGCAGCGCAGATTTTCTGTGCGCGGAGACAGTGGAAGCAGTGCGCAATTGCGCACGCGCGCAGCTTAGAGGGAACAGTGACAGTGAGTGTCTGAAAACTCAAGAAAAAAATACAAAATAGATTTAATGATCAATCTGAGCATTCATGGTCCTGTTGAGGAGTTTGATTTTCAACAAAAATTGAGAATGACTAACTGTAAAACTGTTGGCTAGGTTGTAACTGTAATGTTATTTGAGAGTGACTTACGTTTAACAGCACAAATCAGCTCACCTGTTGTGCTTCCAACTAAACAAACTCTTTCTGACCAGATTGTGTTAAATTAAATCTCTGATTAAATTCTAATAAAGCCTCAGACAGAGCAATGCCTACAGTTAGCATCACACCCCCCAGGGAATGTTAACAATCAACTGCAAAGTATCACTTTGAGCCATTATTCAATTCAATTTAATTTCTCTTTATTGTCAAATGTGCATATACATACAAGATGAATAGCGCAGATGAAATTGCTGTCCTCTCCCACCTCAGTGCAAACATATTAAATGTGCCAAAAAATAAAATAAAAAAATAAATTAAAAATTTGCAAACAAGAAAAAGAAGAAATGTGCAAACCACAAAAAAGAATGTGCAAACCTTCAAGTAACATTAAGACATAAACAAAACAGAAAACATTTCAAGAGAAACATTCAAGTGTAAACAGCCAGAATTGCGGATAAAAAGTGAGGTAGTGCTAAATATATATGTGGAGTAAACAGTTATTGATTGTCCATGTAAAAATAAATACAAGATATGGTGTGCAAAAAATATTAAAGTAACAATTATTGATTGTCCATATAAAAGTGAGGTAGTGCTTCATAGTCCAGTTTTCTCAGTGAGTGACAGGGGGCTGAGGGGGGCAGAGGGGAAAAAGTGAGGGTAGGGCAGGGAGAGAGTTGAGTCTCCTGACAGCCTGGTGGAAGAAACTGTCCCTGAGTCTGCTGGTTCTGGCCTGAATTATCACACTAGATGGATAATTAAATGTTTTGCATGTTTCCCCTTTGTGGCCAGGAACCTAATAATGAGATTCTGAATCTGAATGGGATTATTCTGGTTATTAAAAAAAATAAATAAATAAATAATGAAGTTTTCTGTTTATTATATGGCCATATTATTAATAACTATAAGACTATACAATGCAAAATCCTATCTGTTATTTTTGCCATTAACTGTGTAGTCACTCTCCCCTTAAAATCCAGCTTTTTCAGTTCCATTACAGATTTTGATCTGCCGATACCCAAATGTGTTGTGTAGCTGTTATTTATGTCTCAAGTAACTACAGAACAACCTTGCATAAGTAAAATGCCCCCTCACATCTGTCCTTTTAATTTGTTGACCAGAATATCTATGACTTTCACAAATCAGTCCTTCCCATCCCCTCTATCTATTGTTGCAGAGTTTTAAGTCATTTCCTTGGCTCCCATCCCCTCTATCTATTGTTGCAGAGTTTGAAGGCTCAGTAAAATCAGTGAGACAACATCCCAACTCTGTTGCTGGGCCTGTCCTGCCTGGTGTTCCTGTACATTGGTGAAAGACATGAATGAGCGCTTTAAGAAGAGGCTGCCCATCCCCATCCCCGGAGAGATCATCGTGGTCATAGTGTCCACGGGTGTCACATATGGCATGTCTCTGTCTCAGCTGCACCAGGTCGACATCGTGGGGACACATACCAACTGGGTCAGTTCTACTTTTTATAATAATAATAATAATAATAATAATAATAATAATAATAATAATAATAATGATAATAATAATAATAATAATAATAATAATAATAATAATAATAATAACAATAATAATAATAAATAAATAAAATAAATATATATATATACATATACACACACACACACACACACACACACACACACATATATATATATATATATATATATATATATATATATACATCACGCACATACATACACACATACACAGACATTTTGACTTGAGGCAATAGGGAGTGCACACACACCAGGTTTGAAGGACGTGACAAGACAGTAAGAATGGTATCTGTTCTTCATACATGGGAGTGTAGGTCTATGTGTGTGCGTGTGCGTGCATGCAGGTGTGTGTGCATGTGTGTTTGTAAGTAAGTAATAAAGCAATAAGAGGGACAGTTCTATTGTCATGATACTTAAAGGGACTGTGCCTGATTTTTAAAAATGTAATTAATTATAAATGTATATTATGTAAACTTTTTAATAAGTCCACTGTATACTGCTGCATCTAATTAGAAAACATTTAACTGAACAGTACTTATAAACTCATCATGGTGAATAATTAGGATGCTTGGAATACATAAGGTAAGTGAGTAATAACTTTGGACTGCAGACAGTTCTGTTTTTCACATTTTTAAGATAGTAAAAATTGTTATATGCTTTTCACAACTTTCAGAGGCCTCTAACAACAACTACCATACTAATTATAGGACAACAAAATGCTTTATACTTAAATGTAGGCACCACACAGCGGATATATTTTCACCTCAAGAACTGCGTTAGCATACAAAATTTTGTTAGCTTTTATCGTGATGCCAAAACTCTGCTCTGGTCTCTGAAAGTTGTGAAAAGGAAACTCGTGGTGGTGGTGAACAATTAGGATGCTCAGAATGCATAAGGTGAGTGAGGAATAACTTTGGACCACTCAATCGAGTTGAAAGTTAACAATTTTTCATGTTTTTCATGTTCTCTTAAGAATACTGATTTTGAATGGCTTCAAACCGTTTTGGAGACAGACTTTTACCTTTTAATGTAATGACGTGACCCAGGAATGTGACTTTTTCTTGACCAAATTGTAATTTTAAAAGACTAGCTTTGTGGCCCTCTGCAGCAATGTGTTGCAGGAGTTTGACTGTGTCCCTTTCACATTGGTGTTTAGTTGGACTGCAAATCATTATGTCATGTACATACTGAAGTAGGGCTGTCCGTGGAGTAAGGTCTAGGGGTTCACACATCATTGTAAATGGTCATACTTTCACAATACCCGTAACACAAGCGAGTAAATGTGTAAGCTCAGCCATTGAAGTTAAATGCAAACCAATATTGACTGTCAGGGTGGATTGGTACACTAAAGAAGGCATTTGACAGGTCTACAATAGAAAAGTAATTTGCAGGAGGAACTTGGGACTTGGGTGTACGCGTTAGGAACGTTTGAAGAGTTTACTGCTTATAAGTCTTGGATAAAACGCCATTCGGTAGGCTGTTCTTTTTCGCTAATCTTTTAAATTGGGAATAGAGGTGTTCGCACAGGGGAGTCATCTCATGGAACAATTTCTCCTGATGCTTTTAGAGATTCAGAAACAGGTGCTATTCCCTCAATTGCTTTGCGCTTAAGGGGTATTGTGGCTTACATGGTCTGAAGTCAGAGTTTGGGGTGATCACAACAGGTTCACAATTTTTGATGAGGCCAACATCATATTTGCTGACAGCCCACAGAGTTGTAGGAACTTCTTGTAGGGCTGGAACTGCAGCTTGTTCTTCCATTAGGAAACAGCTTGATTCATAAGCGCTTTCAGGTACCAGCTGGACTGTTCTCATTGCATGCAAAATAGCTTGTAATTTTTTACAAAAACATTGCAATGATGGAGAAAGAAAAACAAAATTAAACGGATCAGACGACGTTTGTCCAATCATTTGCTTGTTAACAACTTTCAACAAAAGGGCCCAAATCATACCAATTATCAGAGGTGCGTTTAGACATAGGAATATGTGGTACAGAGCTAGTAATAGAAAAGAAAGTGAGTTGGGTTGGTGTGTGAGAGATACAGACACGGCACATTTGTTTTGGTTCCAGTACACATGATCAAGTGAACGTGTGTCAGTTGTTTCTCTCCACCAATCTTTATCATATTGCTCATCAGGTCCAGCTGACACAGGGGAGATACATTGCAGGTTCTCCGTGTTTTGATATTCTGTTACCACTGGGCAAATTATGTTTTGAATATCCTTAAGAATTGTGGGAAAAAAACCCAGTAAATTTTGCATTTGCCAATAGTAAGTATAGTTAACGTTTTCAGTGGCACATTGTACAAAAGAGTTGGAGAATTTGGAAACCCAAATCAGACATAAATGAGTGTGTGAATTTTGAATTTAGCCCATCCTCACATTGTAGTGGAATGGTGGCGTTTTCTTTAATGGTTTGACCTGATGAGCCAATCAAATACACATGTTTTCCACTTAATGGAGGTTTAGGATTAAATTGCATGGCTTTTATGACAGAATGCGTTGCTCCTGAATCTACTAAAAATTATACAGTGTGATCTGTGATTGTTAAACAGTATTGTGGGAACTTTTTCAGTTTTCAGATGTATATTGAACATACATTGACCATATGTTGTAAGGGTACTATTTTGTACTGTGGGAGTATGTGGTGCACTACCTTTCTCTGAAGTTGTAGGTTGATCAGGCTCATCAGCTGGGGTCCGTCTCTTTCCGGGTCCCATCCGACTCTTGTCAATCTGATGTGTTGGTTAAAGCCAATAGTCTTGTATTTGAAGAAGCTTCTGAAGAAAGTGGACAGTCGTGTCCCCAATGTCCCATTTGTCCACAATGATAGCATACATCATGAGGAAGGGCTGATCTTCTCTTGGGTTCACGCCTTGTGTGTCCCCCACGATGAAAATGTGTGTTGTGATGGCGGCTTCCATAGTCATGTCTTGTGTTTGCCTTGTACATGGTTATTGCTGCCATTTGAAGTTCTTTCTGCATTTTGTCTTATCTTGTTGTTTTCTTGTGGAGTATTTGTTCTTGTGCATGTGTGGCATGTCTTTTTAGCTCAGTTAGACGGGCAGCATTCCACCCAATACATGACTGCTTGACAGCTGAAGCAATTTCTGACATTTAAAAAATAGGTACATAAGAATGTTTCCCACACATCACGAGTGTCCCCTAATGTAACAGGTCTTGTAAATCCACTATGAGTGTTGTTCAGTTCTGTTAACCATGTGAGAAAATCTTCAGGTTCTTCATCTTCTTTTTGTTTGCAGGCATTAATTTTATCAGTGTCAATAGTAACAGGGAAGGCTTTTGAAATGGCAATGTAGATCTTGTTTATAACATCTCTGTATAAAGCATTAGAGTCATGTTCCCCATTCCACATGATTGCATCGCAGTTCAGTATTTTGGAGATGATTTGCAATTTTGTGCCAGTCAGTTGGTTTCATCCTCATGAGTAGTACTCTTTTGAGTTCACTCATAGTGGGTTTAAAATCTTGACAAAATGTAAGAAGTTCTTTAGCAAAATTTTCACCAGAGTGGGTGGGGTTTGGCAAATGTTGTGAAGCAGCAGCAATTTCTGATGTGATCCAAGGGTGAAAAACTAGCGTTAGGCCTTCTGGTCCTGAGACCTCAACCCATGGGCATGTTAAATGTTGTCTCTTCCTGTCGTTGGCGTAGTCTGTGAGCAATGGGAGGTGATTCTTGCAGCGCAGCAGCAAGGGGTGCATTTGGTGAAATTGTTCGTTGTGAGTGCGCTTCACTTTGCTGAGGAAGATCACTTCTGTTCGGCTGGGATTGTAATTGTCCATTTGGCTGTGGTGTTGTATAAGGTGGAGGTTCGGTGTGACAAGTCAGATGGGTTCCGTCCAGATCAGGATCCAGCTTCAGTGCTGTCAACTGTTGAGACTAAGAATCTTTTGCGAGTGGAATTTGATTGTTGTCTTTTGAGAAAGGTAGTTGATTTTGCATAGTTTTTCTGTTTCTATTCTCAGCTTCAGTTTTCCCACATTTGTAAACATTCTTTGTAACTTTAAATTTTTTCAAAATTTTTCAGACATTTTTCTCATGTCACGTAATTTGCTTTCAAATGCTTGCAGATTCTTTAACTTCCCTATGGGAAAACCATATTCTTCAGCACATTCATGCAAATATTTAACTCTTTTATCCCCATACTTTGCTTTCATGATATCTACAATTGGACTTCTGGAGGTGCCCTCTCTCTTGACTTTGTGCTTCCCATTTTATAGATGTAGTTCACAGGACGTCTGTGGCTGCCTTAATTCATTCAGCTCCTGTTTTCTTGACTGAGGACTTTCACCTGGATACTGTTAGCCCCCCCTTTTTTTGTCTTTTTCTAATGCTAGACAGTAGTATTGCTGATCGCTGGCTTATATGGGACTCAAACCCACAATGTCCCTTTCTTTATTTTTTTGTCTCTTTTTTACTCTATTATGAGAAGCAAAAAGTCATGTAAGCCCAATTGCTAGATATTTACAGATTGCTTTTTTTTCTTTTTCTTTTACAATTTGCATTTTTTTTGTTTGTTTTTTTACCCTAAAATAAGTGTGTCAATGTTTCAGACTCACCAGGCCTTTGTCCAATTACACAATTTGAGTTTGTTGTTTCAGCAACGATGATCTGGGACATTGGGTGCAGTCCTCCCGTCTCGAAGTGTGAGGTTAGAGGATAGGGAAAAAAAAGGTAAAATTCATCCTAGGATGGCCAATCCCTGTACCACTTTGTCCCAGATGATCGATTGAGGAAAGACCCTTCTGAAACCAAAATTGTCGTGGAAATAAGACTCCTTTTGCAGGCTCTGATGAATGTTGAAGCAAAGACAAAGAGTTTATTTCTTGCAAGAAATAGGTCCGACAGCATCTCCCCCTTATGTCAGACCCCGAATCCTGGAAACCACCCAGTTTATGATAGTTTGAGATGACCAGAGGACATACATTTCAAAGTAAGCATGTGACACTCCCACTGGGGTGTGGTCGGACCAGCTCCTGGAGACATTCATGGGCTGGATCCTCTCGGGGGTAAACATTTGGGGTAGAAACAATACAAGGTGTGAAGTAGCATGTGGGGGAGAAATGATACGAGATGTGAAACACTTCAATGGAGGGATTGAAAGCCGACTGTATGGTCTGGTTGCATCTATCTTCACTTGTATTACAGCACATCTTGACAAGTCTAGCAACCAAAAGGGAACAAAAGGGTTGACATGAAAGGTTTTCTAACACTAGTAGTAGTCTTTGACTACCAAATCAAATGAGATTTAGTTACAAGACCATGTGATTTCTAAAAGGTAAAATAATCATACAATATTTTAATTTCCATTACAAATACATTTTACCAAATATGTCTCCTGACTTGTTTTTTTTATTGTTCCAGGCTGCAGGCTCCGTCTCTCCCAGACTTCTCCCTTGCCTCAAACTTGATCACAGACGCCTTCGCTGTGGCTATTGTGGGATACTCTATGGGCATCTCTCTGGCCAAGATCTTCGCTCTGAAACACGGGTACACAGTGGACGGCAATCAGGTCAGGCCCAGACACTGAAACGTGGATTAGGTAAGATATAAAGTACAGTTTTATCATTTTAATTAAGGATGAGTTATCAGTTATCAGTGATATTTGGAACAGATAATTTCGCAAATATTTGGGATCAATATTTTTACCTGCCCCAGTTCCTGTGTGTCCATGTGTCATTCCCAGTTTTTCCCCAACATTTGCATTTTGAACAGTCTCATGAATGAAAATATGAATTTATATCACATTTTGTTATTATTTTCACAAAAGCAAAAAGTTCATTTGTGGACTTTACTATAACTTAAAGATCCCATGTTACACTATTTTCTGATCTCTGTTATAATGTTGTTTTCTCATCATTACCTGGAGTGTGTTTTTGTTTTATTGACACATCTTTAAAATACAAACCCTGCATATTTAGGCTGAGATGTTCTCTCAAACATGTGGTGTCTTGTGGCGATACAGGAAGTGCTTCACTGTGTTTTTAAACTCCATACACCTTCACTAGAATCTTTTGGACAATTTCAGCCTTGGATGTTCCAATTTCTTCTGACCTAAAGGTAAAAGGAGCTGTTAACTTGAAAATTATTGCTTTATGACGTCACAGATGGAACACAGCATTTTGAGCTTTGGAGATGCAGACAGACTAATAAAGCAGGATTACTCAAACATGTGTGAATATTACACAAAATACACTTCCAGGTATGTTTTTGACAAGGTAACATTCTAACATGGCTTAAAGCTCACAAGAGTCAGTTTTGTGTAATATAGGACCTTTTAACATAAATTGGTCAATTTAGTAAATTTGGTCCTTGCAATAGATTTTAAAAGCTTAAAAGCTTTACACACTTTAATTGCATAAATCAGTTGACCCGACATGTCCCAACAACATCACACGACCATTCTGAGGAAGACTGAGTGAAAAATAGATGTTGGTCTAGCAAAGGAATCTGTCTGAATGAATACATTAGATCAAAGATCAAATGAACCTCATAGGTGCCCCAAATCATTCTGACCTGTCCCCCATCTCAGTTTTAATTAATAGAATCTGGTGATGTCTTGTAAGCCCATTCTATTCTAAAAACTTTGTGATATTAATGTATTGTTGCTCTCAGGAGATGCTGGCGTACGGCCTGTGCAACTTCATCAGCTCGTTCTTCCAAACCTTCGTCGTGACCTGCTCCATGTCCAGAAGCCTGGTTCAGGAGAGTACTGGTGGAAAAGACTCAGGTGAAAACAGATGAATGTTGTCACAAGGCTAAAATTTAGAACTTTTGATACTAAGGAATAGACTCGATACTCAATATTGAATCTAATAACACAATGATAATAAAAAAAACAACAAAACAAAACACTCCTTATTTAGACAAGAGAATGTGATTTTCAGCATTAAATCAAAATATTTTCTGGCCTTATATCTGTGTAATACCTCAGTGGTCCAGGTAGGTTCCATAGTGATCCTTATAGGAGCTTATACTAGTCTATCTGGTCTTAAACTTGTTCTGATACAGCTCAAGATCATTCTAAAGCTATTCAGGAAAGGCTCATTTCTGTCCTGTTAAAGAGCCCTTGTTAGTATTAATACCTGCTCAAATCTAGTATCTAGTTTCGATCTAGTACTAGTTTCAGTGTTTATTGGTATCTGATTTTTGATTTAAAACTGTAAAACTTTATGTGCTATACCTTTATATGGCTGACGATTTGGGAAAATATCTGATTATAATTTTTCTGAGGAGATTTGCGGTTTGCATTTCAAGCAAGGCAAGTTTATTTGTATAGCACAATTCTTTTGCTATAGGACAATTCGTACACAAAGTAATTGTGCTTTACAGAATAAGAAAGAAATGAGTGAGTAAAAGAGTGCAGAATCAGTTATATGCACAGCTAAACAGAACCGTTTGGAACCTGGATTTAAACATTGTCAAAGTAGAGGCTTGTCTCACATCTTCATGAAGACTGTTCCAGATTTTAGATACATAAATCTGAAACGCTCACCATGTTTAGTCCAGACTCTAGGCATCATCAAGATGTCTTGCACTAACAAGTTTTAATAATAGGATTCTATTAAAAGTTTAATTTTAAAACTCCCAGAAGAATTGGCAAGACTGAAACTGACTATGAACTGACAAACTAATGCGAGAATCACAGTTCAGAACATGTTTGTACATATCAAACTTAAGGGTTTTTATGCAGAATAACTTCAGTTTTTCATCAATCATTCATTTATCCATCCACAGTTTGAAGTTGATTAATAAATAATAAATAATAAAAATAAACAAAAATGCACATATTCCAAGACTATAAAGTAGACTTAAGTTGAAGTAATTGGGGCGACAGTGGCTCAGTGGTTAGAGCATTGGTCCCCCAACCCAAAGGTCTGTTCTGTTGTTGTGTCCTTAGGCAAGACACTTCACCCACATTAGTATGCTTACTATCACCTAGTATGAAAGTGGTGTGTGAATGATTGGTGGTGGTCGGAGGGGGGCCGATGGCGCAAACTGGCAGCCTCGCTTCTGTCAGTTTGCCCCAGGGCAGCTGTGGCTGCAATAGTAGCTTACCATCACCAAGTGTGAAGTGAATGAATAATGACTATAGTGTAGCACTTTGACAAGCCTGTAAAGCTCATTACAAGTGTAGGGCATTTCATGTATAATTATTTCCTTTGTTCAGATTGCAGGGCTGCTGGCTTCTTGGTCGTACTTCTCGTGGTGGTAGCCATTGGGGTTTGTGTTTGAGCCTCTACCTCAGGTGAGCAAAGAAATGAGCTAAGTAGGTAGGAGTTACTTCAATTATAAATACTTGTCAAAAGTAAACATAGCAAAAGACGAAGTTCAAATCTGTCAACTGGACAAATCGTTGTGGGAGTCACTCCTACAACGATTTGTCCAGTTGACAGATTTGAACTTCGTCTTTTGCTATGGATCAGACCTGGATGACTAAGTGTTTACACAGATAAAAGTAAACATAGTCTATTTTATTTCCTGTTCTCGTTGACCCAAAACGAGCTTAGGAGTGACGCAGACCGCAGCAGAGTCCTGTGTCCTGTGAGAGCTGTTTGTGGAGTAAATATACCATAATTTCCAGACTATAAGCCACTACTTTTTTTCTACACTTTAAAAACTGTAGCTTATGGTACAGTGTAGCTTATTCATTTTTTTTTTCGTAAGATATACAGTGGTCCCTCATTTATTACGTTCCAAACAGTTTTTTTTTACGATTATTCTATATGTTTTGCGGCTGCAGGTGTATTTCTCAGTTCCTCTGTCCCCGCCTCTTTGTCCTGGCGCCGCTGTAATGTCTCGTAATGTTCTTTTTCTTGCAGTCACTGATCCACAAACTAAAGCAGACTCCATCCGCATGGTTACAGCCCTTTTTGCTCCTTGTTAAAACTTATTCTGCTGTCATCCTCATGTTATTTTCCTCCTTCTTTATGTTGTTTCACATGTAAAGTCCCCGTGGACGCGCGTCTTGGCCGCGCTGCGTTTCTGTGGCGCATTTTCAAGCGTCAGAGACGCCGCAGAGCCGATCACCTCTGTTGATGGATTTTATGTAATAAATGCACTAAAGTCACTCTCTCAATCTGGTCTGCAGTGTTCACAAAGACACACAAAGACACAGGGAAAACTAAACATCCAAAGGCACTCGCAGACCGCAACAGATGCTCTGGACACGCGTCCAGAGCGTCCACAATGTTTGTTGGAAACGTTTGTCCTCAAATACAAAGGTGTCCAACGCGTTCTTGGCGCCCCGGTGTTTCAGAGTCATGCTGCAGCATCGAACATTTTGGTAAATTTGGCTGAATGTATTCTGTACGCCGTGTCCTTTAGCCAATCAGGACGCAGAACACGTGCCTCCATACACTGTAAAAAAAACATGCACAAAATTGCACTAAAAAAAATCTGCGAAATGTGAACCGCGCTACAGCGAGGGACCACTGTAATGAACATTTTTGCGCTAATTTTTCATATTACTACGCGGGATACCTGCGGCTTAAAATCCGGTGCGGCTTGTACAAGTACAAAATTGATTTTCTTTCTAAAATTAAAGCATATGGCTTTTAATCAGGTGCGCTCTGTAGTCTGGAATTTACGGTAGTTTAAATGTAGTCCAACTCACTGATAACACAGATCTCTGCACACGTAACTTCATCCTTTCACCTGGAACTACTGCAGCACTATTGCCTTATTCGAAACAACCTTTTTTCATTCTGTCCATCTGTTTTATATTTCACAAAACTTAGGCCTCAGGTCTGATCCAGTCTTAACCTGGTGTAAACGTGGTGTAAACCAGGTGTAAACCTGGTTTACACCCGGTCTAAACCCGGTCTAAACCCGGTCTAAACCCGGTCTAAACCCGGTCTAAACCTGCTCTAAACATGGTCTAAACACGGTCATAACTCTGTCTAACCCCGGTCTAACCCCGGTCTAACCCCGGTCTAACCCCGGTCTAACCCCGGTCTAACCCCGGTCTAACCCCGGTCTAACCCCGGTCTAACCCCGGTCTAACCCCGGTCTAACCCCGGTCTAACCCCGGTCTAACCCCGGTCTAACCCCGGTCTAACCCTCTTGTCTCCTGTCAGACTGCATTGGCGGCCATCATCATTGTGAACTTGCTGGGAATGTTCAAACAATTCAGAGACATTCGTCACCTGTGGAGGACGTCCAAGATCGAACTGGTGACTTTATACTTTTATTTTAACTCTTTAACAGTTCTGTTAAAGTTTTTGGTCATGTCATAATGGTTTCCCCTCATCATTATCATCATCATTATCGGGGCGACAGTGACTCAGTTAGTGTTTGTCCACTAATCTGAAGGTTGGTAGTTCACATCCCACTCTTGACATAAATATAATTGGTTGAGCGGTCAGCTCCACGGACCAATTCCAGCTCCCATAAATGAACACTGTCATCCTTGGGCAAAACACTTAACCCACCTTGGCCCCAGTGTCTGTGTACACTGCTGTATGAATGTGTGTGAATGGGTGAGTAGTTCCTTGATATAAAGCTCCTTGAGTGCCTTTCAAGTGGAATTGAGCTACATAGAAATGACTATATTTACCATTTACCATTATTAACTAAACTTACTCAGAGTTATATTTTGATGGATACATGCATGTTTGAGTAATCCTGTATTGATTTGCATTTGACAAAAAAAAAAATCTGTTCACCTACCCCCTGTCCCTGCCCAGAGCCTATTATTTACTTGTGAGTCTATAAAAATGTAGACTCACAATTAGATCAATATTTTTAGAAAAAATAATAAATAATTTTGTACGTTTGTAAACGCTTATCACTAAAACTAAAGAAAGTTTTTTAAACCAAATGCTTACCTGGAGTTTTATTGAGGTCTGAATTATCCTGTCTCCTTTCAGAGCATTTGGGTGATAGCCTTCGTCTCCTCAGTGCTGCTTGGGTTGGACCTGGGTCTCCTGGTGTCCATCGGATTTGGGATCTTCACCGTCATTTACAGAACGCAGAAGTGAGAGTCCATTCAAAAAATTTTAATTTTTAGTCTTTTTCTATGTTGACAGGTGGTTAAAGGTATCTTTATTTTTATTTTTTACATTTATTTGTTATTAACGATATTCAATATATATATATATATATATATATATATATATATATATATATATATATATATATATATTTGTTATTAACGATATTCAATATATATATATATATATATATATATTCAAATATATATATATATATATATATATATATATATATATATATATATATATATATATATATATATATATATATATATATATATATATATACATATATATATATTTGAATATCGTAAATAACAAATAAATGTAAAAAATAAAAATAAAGATAGACTAAGACCTATATATAATATATATATATATATATATATAGGTATGTGTGTGTGTGTGTGTGTGTGTGTGTGTATGTGCTGTCTTTGCTCCTGTATTAAACCTTGTGTCTTTTCTTCAGTCCTCACACTTCAGTTCTGGGTCATGTTCCTGACACAGCCCTGTACCTCTCTGTGGACCAGTATGAGGAAGTGAGTCTATCACACACCTTTATTTAATATGATTATGAAGGCGTAAACAAGGTGGAACCTAGGTCTGAAACAGGACTAAACCTAGGACTGAACACAGACTAACCCAGACTAACCTAGGACTAAATCAGGACTAAACAAGGACCGAACCAGGTCTAAACCACTGAAACAAGATTATTAACCAAGAAGAAACAAGGACTAAACCAGGTCTGAATCAGGGGCTAAATCGGGTCTAAACCACTAATTATGACTTAACTATTTTAGTATGACTTAACCCTCCTGAACCAGCACTCACTTAAGTCTGTACCAGGTATGAACAGAGTCTCAACCAGGTTCTAAATCACATCTATACCAAGATATATGTCTCTTGATAAATAATAATCAATTTGTGAAGCCTGGTCTCCTCCATCTCCCCCCCAAAGCATCTGAGCTTTTAGTATTTATAACAGAATGACAAAACATCAAACATTACCAAAGGAGAGTCACATCTGTTCAGTCATGTGTTAATTCAGCTTTTACACTTCGACAGGTGAAACAACATAAGGCTTTCCTGGAGGATGATGCAGAGCCTTCACACATGTTAATGTCTGGTCTGGGTCTGACAGAATGACACAGATCAAATGCATTTACACAAAGACATATAATAAGAATCTTTTCTTCACAACATGAATACACATACACTCCTTCTGTAGTACAGTGTCAACACCGAAAACTGCCTGTTGCCCCCATCTGGGAGTATGTCATCATCACATTCTACAATCTGAAAACCACCAATAATTGGATTATCCTGCTGTATTGTTACTGTGTCAGTGGCATTCGGTTGCGTCAATATTAACGTTTATCTAGGTGATATTTTCTGTTGCAAATTGTATATATTGTGCTTCAGGTGTAGTTATTGTGGCAGACCTAATTTAAACAAATTGTGGACCAATCACAGAGCAGCATTGAGGAACTGGATTTAACAAAAGCTTGACTTTTTGGCGTGTCAACCAATCAGCTGTCCCGATATGTCACTTTCAGCAAGAGTCATCCCACATCGATATGTTGATAGTACTCAATTCATAGTACTACACAAACTAAACTAAAACTGGACCAAACCAAGTATGTCTACGTCAGAACTAAACTGCGTTCAAATCAAGACCAAACCAGGACAAATGTGAAAGCACTCCAGAAGTGTCTCAGTTTATGTGCAAGTTTGAGAATATCTTTCCCAAGAATTTATTTCCTAATCTGATACCTGTTTTGATCTGTTAAGCCCTGGTTTAATCCTCTGGCTCTTGTTTTATTCCCAGGCATCTGAGGAGCAGGGAGTAAAGATTTTCCAGTTCAACTCATCCATCTACTTTGCCAACAGTGACCGCTATGTGTCCAGCCTCAAGGAGCAGGTGATGTTTGGCTTTGGGATAATCTGGTTCTGGTTTGATCACATTTGCTGCTAAGCCTGCACTTTAGACCTCTACAAACATGTTCTGAAATGTGCCTGTGTGTCAGATGCCCTCCCTGTGTCTCCATGGGGTCTTAGTCTGTATAAAAGCTGCTAACCCTGTAGTTTTGACCTCTACAAACATGTTCTGAAATGCATGGGATTCTTGGATTAGTTTAGCAATTCAGACTTCAGTCTTGTCTCAAATGTTAATCTCCTGGATGTTTTGAAATAAGCACTGTGAACTGAGGAATTTAAAACCATCTCAACTCTAGTCACTATTTTGCATTTTTCTCATTCTTCTCATTTCTTCATTTGTACTAATTAAACTAAACTAAAACTATCTAAAAGTCTACATAAGATATACGATTCTTTATGTACTCTGTGTGTAAAAAATATGCTATCAAAAGTATTTAATCTTCCAGATCTTAATCTAAACCAAAAAAGTCATATTTTAAAGGACGTATACGCTCTTAAATCTTTTGAACATCTTTTGGTCGCTTTGGGATAAGTAACTAACTTAAAATTATGCCTGCATTTGCAAAAGACTTTATAAACTAAACCTTTGTTTCCAATGAAGCATGTAGGTGTTAGAGCCCCCCCTGTTGTCAGCAATGGGAATGAACAGCTAGAAAGTTGTTAATACATTGTGTTAGATGGATATAACATTTTCAAAACATTAATGTAGTAACATGGTGATCTAAATATGTTATGTGTTAACAGTTAATACTCCATAGAAGTAAAATATCCCCACTTTGATGAAACAGGTGTGAAAGCAAAATACAACTGCAGATATGTTTTTGATGAAGGCACAACCGTATAGCATGTTTAACAATAAATAACAAGAATCTCCCCAAAAATTTGAAAGTAGTTTTAGAAACACATCACCAAATTTGACAAAATTTGACCTTTAGTCGTGTCCCACATTTGAATATTATGACTTTATGATTTGGTTCTCTTGAAAATGGTTGAGCAATATGGACAAATGCCTGGTTCTGGTTTATAAAATCCTCACATTTTGCCATTATTTTACCTCTCTCCAGACTGGTGTGAGCCCGGAGCAAATCCAGTCTTTAAGGAAAGCGCAAAAGAAGAAAACCAAAGAGTCCCAAGAAAACCACACTCTGGTGGCTTGTGCAGATGCAGTGGTAAGTGATCGGGATACATGCACATCTATTTACACTGGTCTTATTATGAATAATATATGACTGTAATACTCATATAGTCGTAATTAATGTTTGATTAATGAGAGGTTGTAAAATGTGATATGTTGTTGACCAGTTTTCCAGTTTTAGTTTATATTGCCAGGATATGAACATCTTTGCTTATTTTAGTGTAAATAGCATTATTAAAAAGAGCTGCAAGTTTATATAGTAATTATTTCCGTCTTTAGTATAATTGGCCATCCTGAGTGAGCTCTCTTAGCACTCTCGATTTAGGGCAGATTTCATCAGTTTCCCTTATTTCCTAGAATAATGAATTACTATAATCTCTGTTGCGGTTCATAGAGTGTAGGCCTGTCACGATAACAAATTTTGAAGGGCGATATGTTTCAGAAGTAAATATAGACAATAAATGATAATAATGAAACTAATTTATGCCACTGACACAATAACCCAAGAGCAGTTTTAAAGCACAAATACTATTCTAAATCTACAATATTGTAAAAAAATCATGAGCTGCAGTAAATAAACAGGAGAATAAAATACTTAAGTACTTAGTTTTTATCTGTAATAAATTATTAATTCAACCTTTTACAGCTCAGATCTTATCCTATAGAAATAAATAACCAAAAATGTCCCAGTATTGCAAAGAAATTATACACATGATAAATATTAACCTAAAAAAATATTGTTCCAGCTTTCATATATTGAACAGTAAGTTGATATAGTAATTCTTGTGACAGGGTTAATACAGTGTACTGGTTAAGAACAAAAAAAAGCATTGTTTTTGTAATGGAGCCCAACTGTGACCGCCCACTCTCCTGATTCTGAAAGTACACTTCATATTCTTTTTTCCCACAGACTTTCTGAAGAAAAATTATATATTCAAAGTTTGAAAGCTCAGGGATAATCAACTATTGACCACAAGACCTATAATTTTATTTAAAATCTGTTTCTGGAACTTTATAAACCCCTAAGTTATTAAAACATTTTTAATGTTAATCACATAGCTGGTTAGCCTCCACAGTGCTTTTAAACTTTAAACTCTATAGGAAAAAATAATGCCAAAGTTACTTCCAGAACAGAGCAGACTGCGAATTGGGTGGGACTGTTGAGACTAACAGAAAAACAGCATTGCAGTAAAAGCTATATTTGATTTGGGCATGTTTAATTTGTATCTAGGGACACGTTTTTGACTTAATAAACAGTTCCCTTAAATGCCCCCAAATCTAAAATCTCCAGGAGGGTTATTGCCAAGTCCTCACAGCTGATATTATTTTCAGTGTTTTTTTTGTCAGTATTGCCTTGTTTTCAATCTATCTTTAATTGTGTAATTGTTTTTTGCAGAGAGGAGTGAGCCACAAGTTTTTGCCGAATTCCCAAAGCCCTAACAAAGAGGAGAAGAGGCCGGGGAACGGACAAGTGAACCAACAAGTGAACGAACAAGTGAACCAACAAGTGAACGAACAAGTGAACGGACAGGTGAAGGGCGAGTTGACAGGTGCAGACACAGACTCAGAGGAGGCGGTTTTCATTCATACTTACTCCTCTTCGATCCACTCCATTGTCCTGGACTGGAACTGTGTGGGCTTCATCGACTCTGTGGGAGCTAAAGCCATCAAACAGGTATCGATATTAAAGCTACACTGTGTAACTTTTCTAATGAGGGTACACTTATTTTAGTCAATTTTTTTAGTTAAAAAGTTACGCAAAGTGGCTTTAGCAATTATTATCAAGAATCCCTCAAATTATTATGCATAAGCACTTTTCACCATTCTCAGAGACCAGAGTGGAGATTTGCTGCCATGAGCAACAACAACCAGCATGCTAACACGCACTTCCTAATAATACTACTGACAATAAAGCGCTTCATAATTAGATGCAGACAGTACACATCAGACTTATTTTGACCTCAAGAGCTGCTTAGACAATATATCTGTACTGGGCAGGACACATTTTTATCAAATACATGGGAAAAAATTAGGTACAGCGCCTTAATAGCTAGAAAGGATAAATGAGCCACTCTAAACATCTATAGGATGTGATCTATGTTCTGGTCTTGTATTTGATTAGTGTTGTTTTGCCAACATAAACTACAGCAATAATCAAATTTTCTATCTCTGTAGGTCATAAAGGAATATGCAGCAGTGGATATCAGTGTCGTTATAGCCAGATGCAACGGTAAGTAATTTGTTTAAGGAAATGGTAGAGCTCGAACACCTGTACCATCAGAGTTATAGAGTGGATCTAATAAAAGCTCTACTGTCCTCGCTGAGATGTTAGCAGTTCCAGCTTGACAGCGAGCTAAACTCTGATTCAGTGATGAGACAGTTGTAGTTTTCAGTTTTAATGCTCATCTTATGAATGCAGAGTAGAAAAAGAGAGAAAAATATAAAGGTACAATCAACGATCTTTGGTTCAATAACTTGTAATAAAGCATTTACAACAGATAAATAAATAAGCCAATAAAATGTGGCTTTATTTGAACATGAAAACAATAAATAATTTATCACAGGCCATTCTCATCATTAGCATATAATATGAGGTTGTGTGACACCAAGAAATTTAGCGTTAGCGTAAATAACTTGACTGACTACTATAATAATAACAACATATTTTTTAGCTTTACAAGTTTGTTTTTATGTAATGTATAATCCAATGAAATTATCCAAATTAAATGTACAAATGTATACATGCATACACTTCTGTAGGAGTTGTAAGTTTAATATTTTAGGTGTTTGAATCCATTTTATTATTTCTTTTCTACCTTCTGTTCTCACTCCTCTCGCTTACTTTTTCACACTTCCAGTTCCACAGACTGATGGGGAGCACCTAAATAAAAGCACAGATTTCAAAATAAAAGTCTCTGTACTGGAAAACACCTGAAAAGCAGAACAAAAGTATTATATAAACATGCAGAGGAGGAGACAGGATAACCACTCTGCCACAGTCACATGGGGCAGATATGCGCACTCCACTCAGAGACACCAGGAGTCTAACCCACAACCTCCTGGTGAGCGGGAGGAGAGGACGATACCAGACCAAATCATCTAATATTCCCAATACCAATTTTGAACTGTTATATATCTCCCATCCTTAGTAAACTGTAGAAAATGTAATACAATTTTATACTGGAATACGGTATAATAGACATTATGTTTATAAATAGTAGAACCTGCCTGTTAAATGAACTTTCTGTTGTAAAAAGTACTACAATCCCATCTGAGTCTGTGTGTCCAGGGCCTCAACCTGCAGATAGAGGACACATACAAATTGTGTAGTCTCAGTACATGGACAGGCGTCATGTGAAAGCTCAGAACTTCCAGAATTCACTCACTGAACTGCAGAGGCTGCATTAGCACTGATTCATGATATGCTGCAGGTGCTGGGGTTTAAGTAGTGACCATTCAAATCAGACAGTGTCCTTTTAGGTTTAAACCAACTAGAAACACAAATGAGAGTCATGTGAGGCGATTCTGCTTTCTGATTGGATTATTATTATTTAATAACAAACAAACAATGTCCATCATGTCCAATGTTTTTGCAATTAAAAATAAATCCACATTAGAATGGTCCTCAGGAAAGCTTTATTTGATTTAAACATTATCTCATAGCTGGGACATAGATAGGTCATGTGTATGTAATTTAAAATCAAAATCTGACATACAGCTCCTTTAAGAGTAATCTCCTGTCTTCTGCCCCCTACAGGAGGCGTTCTGGATGAGTTGGAGAGGCTGCAGTTCTTCAAAGAAATGAAAAGAAGTATATTTTTCCCAACGATCCATGATGCCATTTTACACTGTCGGGATTTCAACTCAAGTCTAAGTACAGGTCCAGAAACCTGCGTCTAATATCCACACTGCCAACACTGGAGATTTGCTGCACTGTGCAACATTTGTCACCTGCTTGTCTCCATGGAGTTGTTATTGCTTTACCTGTAGTGATCCAACTTATCAATTTGTATGAAGGCCAAGTTATAGGTCAGATGTGCGGAGAGGTGATCCCACTCCCAATGAGAGTAGCTGTTTTTAGGGCGATTAAAAAAAAAAAACAGCATTAGAATAAGGAAAAGTAAGCTTAATGCTATACTGTGGAACACTCCAGGCAAAGCAATGACATCTCCATGGAGACAGGCTGGTGTCAGACAATTCAGCAGAAAAAGTTACACATTACCTCTTAATACTGATGTTATGACATAGAGAGGTGTGGTGTTTTTTGCCGTTTCTGACACTCCAAACTCAGAGTTAAGGTTATATTTTGTACAATCCAAACGGGACATTCCTAAAGCCTTAAACTTGATACTTTTGTGTATGTCTTTCTTATTGTATTCTATTCTGAATATGGCAGGTAGCTAGTGAGAAAAATATAAAACACAGCTCTTGTGGTGAGTGCAGGTGTATTCTATTGCTGGGTTGCAGATGGTATCACACTACTCAAGTAAGAGTACTGTTACACTGTACGATGTATTTCTCAAGTAAGAGTACTGTTACACTGTACGATATATTTCTCAAGTAAGAGTACTGTTACACTGTGCGATATATTTTTCAAGTAAGAGTACTGTTACACTGTACGATATATTTCTCAAGTAAGAGTACTGTTACACTGTACGATATTTTTTTTCAAGTAAGAGTACTGTTACACTGTATGATATATTTTCAAGTAAGAGTACTGTTACACTGTACGATATATTTTTCAAGTAAGAGTACTGTTACACTGCACAGTATATTACTGAAGTAGGAATAAAAGTATGGGTCCGAAAAATTTGAGTAAATGTAACTGAGTACTGCCCACCATTATTGTAGCTATAGAAGTATGAAGTTTGAGTATTTTTCCTCCATAGAATACTATGAGAAAGACCGACCAGGCTGTGCATCCAAATATGTAATTTTTAGAACAGCACTTTATAATCATTAGAGAACAGAGCAAACAGTTTTTATTTATGTAGAAATGTTGGTAATATAACGGGTGTGTGGAGTTTTTTTGTGAACTTTGGCTGTATTTGAAAGTGGAATATATTTTTTTATTTCTATAAAAGCAAAACAGGACCAACACTACAAGATTTCACCTGTTTTTAATGTTTTTTAACCCCCCCCCCCCCCCCCCCCCCCCCCACACACACACACAAAAAATGCTTTTTAATTTAGCACTATGACTGACATACCTGTCTCATCATCCACTACTGTCGGACAAGGGCTGAAACCAAACCAGGACTAAACCAGGTCTATACCAAGAGTCTGCAAGTACTAGGACTAAACTAGGACTAAATGAGGACTAGGTCTAAACCATGTGCAGGACTAAACCAGGTATAAACCAGAACGAGGACTAAACCAATTCAAGTAGAACATACCTAAACCAGAAACATCCCTGGTTTGAATCTAAGGGCGCATTCACTTGACCTGGTTTGGTCCTCGTTTAGTCCTTGTTTAGTTCAGGTATTGTTCCAGTTTTGCTGTTGGACTACACTAAACAGGGTGTAGGTGTACTCTAACTTAACCACATCCAAACCAGGATCATCCTAGGTCTAAAACACAACTGAACCAAGATTAACCCAAACTGAACCTGGAGTAAACCCAGTCTAAACCAGGTCCAAACCAAGTCTAAACCAGGTCTAAACCAGGTTCAAGGAAGACTTGAACCATGTCAAAGCATTGGAGTACTTGCCTAATGCACTGTTACATTTAAACTCCCTTTTAAAAACATATCTTCAACTTGGTACTCATAATCATTGCTTTTGGTTAAACTACAACTACGGCAGCCTCAGAGGGTCAAGAATCATTAACTTTTAAATACAGCGATTATTCTAAACCCTAAACTTACTTTTTATTTTGAATGTGAACCTATGTCTAGAATGATGCTAATCTTTACGTTATAGATGTTTTAGTCCTGTTCTATTTTTGTATGAATTTATGTAAAACCAGCATTGCCTCGTCTAGTTTTAGTATCATGTCTAAATGCTGAGAATTAAAGTCAGCTATCTCCTTGTTTCCATGGAGACGTTATTGATCTTCCTAGAATGTCCCACAGTATCACATTAAATATGCAGTTACAGGTCATATCTGTGGAGAGGTGAGCCTGCTCACAGTGAACATGCATGTTTTTCAAGGTATTTAAAAAAAACTGAAAAACAAAAAACTTTGGTACATTTAATGCCATGAGACAAAAAGGGTGACAGATTCAGGTCGTTTTCACACTTAAGTGCGCTCTGTGGACCGACCCCTGTGCGATATAGTTCTGTTTACTTTTGGGTTGGTTTTGTTCACATACACCGCGCATCATTCACCCAAAACACTCACCATGAACCACGTGACAGACCATCAGCTGATCGCTGAACTAATGTCTTTGACAACGCTTCAAGCGAACAGAGCCCTGTTAATACGCGTGCACATGCTTGCTTCTCCTATAGGCGGTGTTTTTTTCTTTAACCTATGGATAAATCCATCCACATCCACACTGTAAACGCTGGTAGCGAAGGAGAGAAAAAACGTTTTGAACACAAAGACAGACCCAGGCTCACCTGCGCAGACAGAGACACTCCCATTCATTCAAATAGCCCAGGGGTGGGCAAACTTTTTGACACACGGGCCACAGCGGGTTCTAAAATGTGCCTGGGGGGCCGGGCCAGGATATATATATGTATATATATTACATTAGAGATTTGGCCTGTAAGATGTATTAAAGCATGAATATGCAAGGCTCATTGCAAATTGTTTTCCAAATGCATTAATTATTAATGTATTAAATTTCAATTAAAAAACACACAGAAAAAAAAAACTTTGAAGGTTTACCCTTACCTATTTTAATATAATTTGGTCATGTTCGGCAGGTCAGATTAATAAGCCCAAAGGCCCATGTCTGAAATAGCCTATATGTGATCCAAGCGCTTTTTTTTTTGCCAATTCCAAGCATTTTCACTGTCCAAGTGCTCTCCCGCTTACTGCGGTCCAGAGTGTGACTGCTGGGTTTCACACCGGCCCAAGCTCACCGCTCTCGTAGCTAATGCTCTTTTACGTCGACCTAACTCGTGGCAGTGTGAAAACAGCCTAAATATGCAGGGTTTGTATGTTAGGTTGAGTTCTCATCTGAAAAGGAAAACACCACCTTGTGATGTCATGTGGGAATACGGGAAGAGCTCCGCTGTGTGTTTTTTAAACCCCAAAAACACCTTCCCTAGAATCATTTGGATGTTTTCAGCCCTGGAATTGCCCATCTCTACTGAAAAAGGGAGCTGTTAGCTTCAAAAATTACCACTTCATGACATCACAAGGTGGAACAGAGCATTTTGAGCTTTGGAGATGTAAACAGACTAATAATATATTGTTTTTGAGGAAGTGACACTATAACATGGCTTAAAGCTCACAAGAGTCAATTGTGTGTAATATAGGACCTTTTAGGGAAGTGTCATCTATGCTTCTTTAATTCTCAGCTCTCAAACTTGCTGACAAAATAGTTATTGTGGTGAAAAAAGCTATTACCAAGATGCCTTCTTCACTATAAAAAAATTACTCAAAAATGTTGAATAAACTTTATTTTTAAGCAACAACAAAATCCAGACTGTGTTTTCTGCTTTAGAGACAGTACAAAGTTTTAGATGGGTTTAATTATAAGTCATATATCTCGGGGTCGCACTGAACTTGGCGTAAGATTTGATGACTTTGTTCACGGCTTCCAAGAAATCCTTTTCAGTGGCGATTTTCCTTCTGGCTCGAATCGCAAACATGCCAGCTTCTGTGCACACACTACGGATCTCAGCACCTGTGAGGACATTTATGGAAAAGTTAAGAGAGGAGGAGAACCAAGCCAGAAGAGGAGCAGAGCAAACAAACCTGTGCTGTTGGGGCAGAGTCGGGCGAGCAGCTCAAAGCGGATATCCCTCTCCACACTCATGGAGCGAGCGTGGATCTTAAAGATGTGAGTGCGCCCCTGGAAAAAAATAAATAAATCGGGCATAATTATAGCAAGAGAAAACTTTGTTCTCAACTAATTCAGAAGTGAAGGAGCTACTTTTATGGCAAAATGCATCTCCCTCTTCAAAATGTTACATATTTTCATAATAAACACACACCTAATTTAACTAGGTATATTATAATTAAGTTGTAATTCAGAATAACAATTTACAGTGATATTTAGATATTTAGTGATATCTATATTTAGACAGACATTATAACTCAATATAAACTATAAATGTAATATTCTTTTCATTTAGCCTTGTATATTTGTCATGCCATTCATATCCCTCAAAGTGCCCACACCTCTAGGTCGGGGAGGCTGAATTCAATCTTTCGGTCCAGACGCCCGGGCCTCATCAGAGCCGGGTCCAGTGTGTCTGGGCGGTTTGTGGCCATCAGGACCTTTATGTTTCCTCTGGGGTCAAAGCCGTCCAGCTGATTAATGAGCTCCAACATCGTCCTCTGCACCTCGTTATCTCCGCCTGCACCGTCATCAAAACGAGCACCTGCACAACAAGAGGCAACACAAGAGGCACGGTTCAGTGATGGTCCGGTGATGGTCCGGCCCTGGTCCGGTCCCAGTCCAGGTCCAGGTCCTGGTTTAATCCATTTCAGTTCTACATGATCCTGGTTTTAATTTTGCCATTTTGTCCGTAAATCAAAATATTAACGTTATAATACAGACCAATCAATCAGCAGTGTGGGCAAGAAGGGGTGTGACCTGCAACAGCCTTGTTTGGAAATCCAAGCAAAAGTATCATAGGAACCAAAGAGCCCGATATGGCTGCTGATTAGCTGCTATAACTTTTAGTCTCGCCAAATGCTATGGATGACATCACTTAGTCCATTTCTATTATATAGTCTGTGAGTTCTAAACTGCAGAATTTCGGTCAATAGGCCCTGGTTCCAGCCCCAGTCTTACCTCCAATGGCATCGATTTCATCAAAGAAGATGAGGCAGGCCTTCTTTGTACGTGCCATTTCAAACAGCTCTCGGACCATCCTCGCCCCCTGCAGACAGAAAGTGGTCAGTGTTTTTGTTTAAAAAATTTTGTAATGCTTATCAAAAGTGTACCAACATATGGACAAAATATAATCTTCCATATACTTGCTAATTTCTAAGCTCTGTGAAAGCCCCAACGCATACCAGTTCAGAGTTTTTGGACTGGGTTGTAAATTTCTTTGTAAAGTCATCCTTTTATAGAATGACAAGCATAACAAGGAGAGTCACATACAATACCCTTTATAAATGAGACCCTAGCGCTCTTTCCAAATTGCTTGCTGATTGGCTTTTCCATATAGAGTGTTTGTTAAAGTCACACAGAGCCAAACACAAAAGTCCCAGTCCTCACCTCTCCCACATACTTCTGAACCAGCTCAGAACCAATGACTCTGATGAAGCAGGCGTCTGTGCGGTTGGCCACAGCTCGAGCACACAGAGTTTTACCGGTTCCTGGAGGTCCAAACAGCAGCACGCCTTTGGGAGGCTCAATGCCCAGGTTTACAAAGCGCTCAGGCTACAAACACAAGAGAGGTCAAGTTTAATATGAGGATCACATTTTAGCTTCAGTTTGAACTTTACAACAGAATCATGGATAAGTTGTGCATGTTAGGACACCCTGCAGTTTAGATGGAATTTTGTGTACTAATGACTGAGGTACACATCTATAGACTGTCTAAAGAAGTGAGTGTGACGTCACCCATAGCGTTCGACTCCAGTCAAGTGAAGCTCATCGAGGCCAACAATTATAGGGGCTAATTTGGAACCAAGTTCCATATTTATCATTGTTTTGGAAATTATTTGGAAGACAATTTGGAGTTCCCATCCACACCGCTGGTTTAGCAGGGAGCAAACACTTAGCAACGCGTTTGTTTGACAGCGTTGCTAACGCTAGCAGGAGCGACCTCAGGGAAAGAAGGCAGCTGATTTGTCTGTTATTAATGTTCATATCTTGATTTACAGACGAGATAGCGAAATAAAATACACCAGGATCATGTAGAGCGGGTTAATACGAACATTTTAAGACCAAAATGACAAGCCTGACAGCAACAGTTAAAGAGAGAGGAAAAAAATGTGACGTTAACTGGAGCCAGAAGCGCACTCATGATCACTTCCTATTGGGAATGTGGTGGCTAGTATGTAAAGTATGTCCATTTAAATATACAGTCAATAGTACTATCCCACCAAACCAAGTCAGAATCTAAAAAACCCTGTCACATGCCCTTTAAGAACTGAATAACAAACTCACATGGAGCAGCGGAGTCTCGACCACTTCTCTGAGCTTCTCAATCTGTTCTTTACATCCTCCGACGTCGCTGTAGGTCACGTCAGGCTTCTCCTCCACCTGCACCCAACAGCCAATCATAACCACGACTTTAGAGTTATATTACAATTTCAATTTTAGCACAATTCATGTCAACTCAGTAGCTTAATATCACCTTCAAATAGGTAAAATATAATTTTCTGAAAGTTGACACAAGTTCACAAATGGCATATCACAGGAATCAGATCACGCTTAGATTTATACTTCCTTATCACCTCAATTAAATTTTTTTTTGTTTTGTTATTTTACTTTGGAAGTTAAACAACTAACTAACTAAACTAACTAAAATTGAAATGACTAGAGTATGACCCTGCTCCTCAAAGTGTACCTGCATCATGGTGACTGTGGGGTCAATCTTTGGAGGCAGAGGGATGTGGATCTGGTACTTGTTTCTGTCGACTCTGAAAAAGACAAAAACAAATCAATTTTATGAGACGTTATTACTGGATTAACCGCACCATTATTATTTTGTTATTATTATTATTTTAAGAGGAAATATTCAACAAAGTGTAATTCTCTTGCTTGTAATGTTTTTTTTTTTTTAAGTAGTTCTAGGACTAGACATTTATCAAATGTGTTGTAGTTCAGTTAAGTAATGTCACTGCTGCAATATGGGACTGTTGTTGTAGTTGGATTATTATTGCACTGTATTATGTATTTACAGAACACTAGTAATTAGTTAATGCTTTAATTTACATTTAAACTGAACCACTAAGATGAGTGGAAACGAGTAGAGAATTACAAATCCCAGTTCTTAAAATAAATGTTAAAACTGCATAGTCACTCACCCGACCCTCATGCCCTCCTCGATGTCTGTGGGAGCCACCTGGTCGCTCAGGTCCACCACAAACTTTGCAAACTGTTTCACGTTGATGATGTATTTGGGGTCTTCAGAGTCGGCATTGATGATTTTTGTGCATCTGGGGAAAAACAGACAGACTTTTTGAGTGGGAGCTGTCTGTAGACCTACATCCACACATTTCTAAAAGTAAACAACCAGCAGCCACGCCAGAAAACCGCCAAACTCCACCGTTTTCAATGAAACGTCATAAAAGTGAATAATTTTACACGATTCACTTTGAGCCCAAACCCTTTTCCTAACCTTAACCAGACGCAGGACCTACCTACGGCAACACATTCACTGATAAACTATATCGAATATGCCTACCCTATTTATGTCCTTGTATATGCAGGCCTAGTCTGACAATTAAATATCTGTTTTGTTTGTGATGTGTTTTAAAAAAGCTATTTTATGTTCATATTTATCCCCTGTCAAGACCTCTGGGAAGATTTAAGACCTCGCAGCCACCTAACTTAATTTGTTACATCTAAGAGATTTCTTCTTTTGTGTCAAATACATTATTATTGTTTGTAGATTTTTATCTGCCAAGAGCCAGATTAAAGCACAGTTTCCCAATAATAGAGAAGCCCATGGCGGCCCCTCCAAAGTATAATTCTCTCCCATGTCATCTCTGTGTTAACCCAAGTAATGCTGGATGTACCTTGCCACCTGCAGCGGCTGCTCACTTTGCAGAGTCTGTTTGTCTGCGGCCAGATCCCACAGAGCCGGAGGAGCCAGGCCCGTGTCCGACTCCTTGATGCCTGAAAAAAAAAAAAAAAGTCTGCATTTAAATTTGTACACAAGGGTTGCTATATCTATATATATCTATATATATAAATAAATAAAAATTACTATTCATGGTCTTCAGTTTCTAGTTTACCAATGTCATTTTGAGGACTTTTGACCAATCAAAATATTATTTTGTTTTGAATTGGTAATTACTATGGCAACAGTCCTAATGTTTGTTCAGTTTGAAATCCATAGATAGCCTGATAAGGGCAGAGTTGAACTGAGTAGAGCGGAGTACAGGATTCATGAAAATACAACAATAGAGCTGGTCACACCTCATAGAATTTTCAGTGGGTCTAATGTTAAACCAATGGAGATTTTAAGATGCTAAACATTAGCCTCAATGTCCATTTTCTGACAGACCCATCAGTTTATTGGGTTGTTCAATCACACTTTTGTTTAGGCTTATGCATCTCTATGAGAGTTTTGCACTACAGCCACAAACATGGCAGATTTCCATCGTAACAGACAATTTTTGACATACCTTCCAGAGCTCTATGGTGTGATAAATACACCAGCAGCAACCCACAGGCTTTGTTTACTCTCTATGGACGTTTGGCACATCTACCAGTTAGAGAGTTTTGCCATTTGCTCCTGGTCCCAATTGGTAGTTTTTATATTCTAGAATGTGATGATATAATACTCCCAAATGACAGAATTCCCTATTGATTAGATTGCACTTTGCCATAAAATAAATTAATTGTGTTAATTCACACTTATTGAACCTGATTATTTCTAACAGTGACTAGGCTCAAGAACTCACTGTATTACAACAAAAAACTTTATTTGAACAATATTCCTTTTAGCTGACCTCATTTGTATTAAGTCTTATTGGCCTACAGAATATTGTGATGTCACCTGAAACCCAGCGAACAAATCATAGCACTTAAAATATATAAAAACAGAACAATAAATTATAATATATTTATTATATCCTGAGCCAGTGTGAACGTTTGAATGTTTGATTATGTGTCTGTATTGTCTTAATGTGTATTGATGCTAAACTTAAAAACTGCTGCAACATAAATGCTTACAAGTACAAATAACCTCATCCAAGCCTGAACCCGGGCCTGTTTATGCTTTCTCACCTGTGAGTTCATTGATTTTCTTGAGCAGCTGCTGAATATCATCTTCTACTTGTTTGATTTGCCTCGAGTAAGTGCTCTGACCCTATACATGGAAAAGATGCAAGTTTATTAGCTCATATCACTAGAAAAAACAAAAGACAACACAGTATATACAGACACATCCAGATGACCACACATTTATAAATCCAGCAGAAGAGGTTATGGTTAAGTTTGTCTAATTTGGAAATACCAGGCTGTGTGAACCATTTTATGTTTTGTCTGTCACATCACATTAGCTCCAAGTCAGAAGAGAGATCCAACACAGTAACTTGGTTTTTTTTAAATCTGAACAGATTTGAAGAATGTTTAATGACCACTGACAGCCCATCCAAATAAGAAAATAGGTTAAGTAGCGTCTAAATTTGACCTTTAACTTCAATTCATTAGTAATTAACAAAATTCAGAGATAAAAGGACCTGTTTGGTACTTACATAGGTTTTCAGCAGGGCAATATCTCCTTCATCCAAAGCTGAAAGACAGAAACAAAACACAACATTAGAGGATGAGTCTGCAGTCTGAGGGCCTCAGGAGATTCAAATGTTCACAAAAAATCGTTTAAAATATGAAAATAGCATTGAACCGCATTTCTCAATTTCATGTTACGCGAAAAAGCAAGTAGTATGTACAATTCAGAGCAATTTAAAGGCATAATCTTGCGTTGACTAGCCTTGACATGACTTAGCTCGGATGCTGCTGCTGCTAAAACCAATAATATAAAAGTTTTAAGTTAAAATTGTTTAATTGCCTCTGATGGGGCCGTCATCTTTCTCTTCTTCCTTAATCTTCCTCTGATCGTCTCCTAAATAATCCGGCATCTTTAAAATTTGTAAAGTTTATCCAAAAAAGACAAAAAACAAGCTGCGGATGCTAATTCCACTGGAGCATTACACAGCAGCTTTGCACTTCCGCCCACAGGCACCAAAAACCGGAAATGCACGTCGGACATTTTATCACAGAGCACAGTTTGGCGAAATATGTGCATAAATATTATTTTAATCACTGTAAAAGTAATAAAACAAGTTTGGAATTTGTTTTGTCAAAATAATAAAGGCGTAGAAGTGAAGTTATGTTTGACACTATATAATAATAAAATTAAAAATAATGAATGGATATGAGTCAGCTCATATTTGTTAGTATTCAAATATTTGTTGATCATTATTCATTATAAAAATAAATACTACATGTAAACATCATTGCAGTATTTGACACGTAGGCCTACTACATTAGAAGTTATTTTGGGCAATGCTTAAGTTATCACTAAAATAGTAACTGTTAGTATAAATAATATTTCTTCATACACTTAGTAATAATGATAGTATTTAATAAACATGCATATAAATAAAAATAAAATAATATATGACGGAAAGCGGAACCTTTGTTGGGCGCCTAACAGGCACTTTCCCTCTCCGCTGTATCAGGCCCATGTGGTTTGTAAAGAAGAAGCGGGCCGCACACTTTAGCACTTTACAAAGTCTTCTCTGGATCGTTTCTACGCCTGAATGTTCGTGAGAAAGAGCGAATTAAAATGTTGTTAGAAGCGCAGGACGGGGAGCAAACGGAGGTATTCGCATCGGCGGCAGGTGAGATTTTAACGGGCTAAAGTCACAGAGCTAGTCAGGCTATTTGTAATGGGACAGCACCCGGCATTCCTGGTAAAATGACACAGGGGTTATGAATGATATTTAGAGGTCGTACGGGGTAATTGAATAATGATTTAGGGGTAAATTGTGTTTGATCACATCTGCTTTGCATAATATTGTGGAGCAGGTGGCAGCAGGGGCAGATGACCCTCATGTTCAAATGACTGTGTCCAAAATTACTTCACAGCATTTCACACTGTACTTCATGTATTGGAGCAAAACATGAATGCTTATGATTATGATCCTACGATTGGATTAAGTAAAACAGTCATGTGCACTCTGTATGTCATCGTTAAACCAGTTTAGCTTTAATTGTTTAGTTGTTTAATGCTAATGTCTCACAATATCTGTAGTCTAAAAATAATTAATTATCAGTAATATTTATACCTAAATGTCTTAGACAATGATTAATCCAAGAATAAATCAAATAAATTGTCTAACCAATCAATTTTAATAGTATATGAAACAATCTTGATGATAAAAACAATAATTGCTGTTTTTTATGATCCTTTTTTTAGATTGTAGAGGTTCACTGCATAATTTTTCTGGTTGAGTGTCTGCTAGCTGCTTGTCTCCACAATGTTATAGTTTTACCTAGAATCTTCCACCACAGGAATTTTAACTATAACGATGTATTTGTGTTTGTGTATTTGTGGAGTCATTCCAAAAAGCTGCTAACCTTGTAGTTTAAACCTCTACAAACAGTTAACATTGTACTCTCCTTTCAGAAGTTACCCAAAAAGACTAGTCTAATACGTGTGTAGCCATGAAACTAAAATTTCAAACTAAATTTCGGTAATGGGAATAGACTCAATACTCCATACCAATTACAATACCATGATGACAATAAAAATACAATTTATTTAAACAGTATATATGATTTTCAGCATTAAATGGTTTCTTTTATATTACCATGTGGTCTGGTAATCCCTCTGTTGTCCAGGTAGGTTCCATAGTGGTCCTTTGGTGTATTCTTGTCTATGCGGTGTTATACTTGTTCTGATATAACTCAAGATCATCCTAAAGCTATTCAGGAAAGGTTCATTTCTGTCCTGTGAATGGGACTTTTGTAGTATCGATATCAGCATTTACCCTGTTTTTTGTGTCCAGCTTCTGTCCAGGTGCAGGTAGAGCCGGTAGGTCGCTGGTTCGAAGCATTCGTCAAACGCAGGAATAGAAATGTCTCAGCGTCGTTTCAAGAGCTTGAGGAAGAGGAGGAGTCTTCAGAAGAATCAGACGATGAAGAGTTTACGCTGCAGGAGTGTCCCATCCTCAGAACACTAGACCCCAAAGAGTGGAAGGTACAAACTAGACCTATCGACACATACACAGAAGTGATTAGACTGATTAGAGTGAGTGCTCTTCATAACACAGACTGTATACAGAAGTGGACTAAGTGAGTGTGATGTCACCCATAGCATTTGGCTCCAGGCAAATGAAGCTCATCAAGACTAGCTGTTATCAGGGCAAATTTGGAATTTTGGTTGCAGCAACCAAAGAGCCAATCCGGAGCGAGGCTGTTGAAAGTAATGGCCCTTCCCGCCTGTACCTCAGGTTTAGTTGGTTCTTAGCAATGCTGTCAATCAAACCTGTTGTTAACACTACCAGGAGCAACCTTGCGGAAAGAAGGTGCCTGATTTGTCTCTTCTTAATGTTGATATCTTAAGTTGCGGACACAATGGCAAAATAAAAATATAAGGATCATGTAGAGCACGTTAATACAAACATTTTAAGATCAAAATAATGAGCCTGACAGCAGCAGTTACAGAGAGAGGAGTGACAATTTTTCAATGTAGAGTGAATTGGCGTCGATAGAATAGGCACACTTCCAGCTCTATCTTCCTATTTGGAATGCAGTGGCTAGCAAGTTAACTATGTCCATTTATGTATACAATCTATGCTCCATAACAACAATCAGATGTAATAACTGTTACCTCACTACCACACTGTAAACAAGGGCTAAACCTAAACTAATAATAATAATAATTAAAAAAAAACCAAAATGTTAGTACCTTTGTTTTTCTTAAATGCACATTTAAACTTTCAGAAAATTATGTTCCTTTGTGCGTAAATTGTCCCTGCACTTTTTGCTGACATTTTTTGTATTGATGAGTTTTTAGAAGTACGTGGCGCTACTTTCAGTAATTTTCAACTTCTCTTTAAAATAATTTGCCTATTTGAAAAAATGATTGCTGACTACTTCACTACTAAAACAATCCTGAGTTGCAGCTTGCCCAGTTGCTCAGGGGCTTGGTTTTGTTTTAGAGTAAACATCCCAAGCTAACTCACGAACCTGCAGTCCTCAGTTTTGAAAAGGGATTTATTTATTAAACAATGGCAGATCTTTTGAACATAACATACTAAACTTTGGTATTTGAGAGTTACTCATTTAACTTGTCAGATTAATTAATTGCTTAATGGCACTCATGTTGCTGATTAATTTGAGTTTGAAGTTATTATGTTCTGTTTCTTTTCTTCAGAATCAGGATCACTACGCTGTCCTGGGCCTCCCTCACCTCAGATACAAAGCCACTCAGAAACAAATCAAAGCTGCACGTAAGTCTCTTCTGCTGCTGTGGGTTTCCTTATACTGTTGTCACTATACTAATATTTCAAACTCGATATCTAAACTAAGGAAAAGAGGCTTTATACTTAATACTAGGGATGGGACAAGCTCGCATGGCACAAGATCTTATGAGACAAAATTCCCACAAGACAGTGCAGACATGAGGAAATTATATTACGTTTGAACTGGACAAAAAAGGGTCATGCGTAAGTGAGTTACATTTTTTATATTTCCAAAAAGCAGTACTAGAACAGCATTTAAAATATAAAATTAAATAAACAAAAAATTGTGAGGCCATAATTGACAATCGCATAATTTATATATTAGGATCTTTACTTACTTTTTGCTTTTACTATGGATCAGACCTGGACTGACTGAGGGATTACACAGACATATTAGGACTTATGTTAAAATCTTGGCTTGTCTTGTTCTCATGGGCCCAATCTTGTATCTCGTCTCGTCTTGTGGAAATCATGTCCTGTCTCACCTTCTTAACACAGATTTAGATTCTTTAATGACGGGTAAACGCACTCCTTTTTAAAAAATACTTGTCATTTTATACACAGAATAATATACAATTATTTAATATTGCAATGTGTTCTGTTTTAGATGGTGCTTACTCCATAACGTGGTCCACTTTATGTTATTGTCTCTTGTGTCTTTGCACAGATAAGGCCATAGTTCTGAAACATCATCCAGACAAAAGGAAAGCAGCAGGAGAACAGATCGTAGAAGGAGACAATGACTACTTCACCTGTATCACTAAAGGTAAAAAAAAAAAAAACTCCTAAAACTCATTAAAACGACTGTTGGACAAAACAGCATGATTATTTTGGACGAAGACCAAGGGCTGCAACAGCCTACTAGTGTTGTCACAAAACAAAAATATAAAACTGGATTTCGATACTGAAGAATAGACTTGATACTCGATACTGATTCTGATACCACAATGATAATAAAAACACTTTCTTTAGACAATAGAACGTGATTTTCAACATTAAATGGTAGTACTTTCTTTTATATTACCATGTGGCCTTATATCTGTGTAATCCCTCAGTACAGGTAGGTTCTGTGAACAATATACAAATATAATACATTTCTTACAAAACATTCTGTTTCCCATATAACAGTTGTCATTTCTCATAATCACAGAAAACTCAGAAATAACTGTTACATTTGGTCAAGGCCACATTTAGCCTGCTTCATACAGCAGTGCATGACACACCCAGTCTGACAGGATTTTAAAACACTGGTATAATCTCAATTTGTCAGACTCTTCATTAGAGTCTGCATTTGATTCTGCTTTGAATTTTGCTGTACCTACCTTTAACCCGACTGTACAATAAAGAGACAGAACGATTCCCGTACCTCTGCGCCTGTTCTTCATACAACAGAACAGAAACTGACAGTTCCATAGTGGTCCATTGGCATGTGGTCTTATATTTGTTCTGATACAGCTCAAGATCATTCTAAAGCTATTCAGGATTGGTTTATTTCTGTCCTTTTTAGCATTGATACCTGCTCAAATGAGTGTCTATGTTTTGATACTAGTTTTAATATCAATTAGTGTAAGGTTTTCAGTACTTTTGAAAGCCCTAACAAAGCATGATTATAACGCATTCAAAACCACACGTTTGAAGTGTTGGTGTGCGCGGATTTTGGGTCGGGTCCATTTGAAGTCTTTTCTTCAGGTTGGGTGGGTTGTGTTGGATTTTAATTTGGGCCGGGCGAGGCGGGTCTGAAAAAAAGTAATCCGCACATCTATACTGCATATGTAAACAAAGCCACTGATACCACTACTGACACTAATATATTGCCCATCCTTACTAACTGTAACACATTGATTCTGCAGCTATCGAGATCCTCTCTGACCCTGTGAAGCGGAGAGCGTTTGACAGCGTGGACCCAACATTTGACAATGCGGTGCCTTCAAAGAGCGAAGGAAAAGAGAACTTCTTCGAGGTTTTCGGGCCTGTTTTTGAGAGAAATGCCCGATGGTCTTCCAAAAAACACATCCCCAAACTCGGAATGCTGGAGTCCACGTTTGAAGAAGTGGATAATTTCTACTCTTTTTGGTAAAATGCTGAGCAGTCACTGAACCTTTGAATCCAGTACTAGACTTTCATCTCACAATGAAAAAAAACAAAAAACAAAAAAAATCTCTAGGGCGATATTAACAAACATAAATCTCGATAATTTTTTGCATAATCTCAAACAGTATTCCACAATATGTTAAGAATGTGTTTACATGTCCCTGTAATTGTCTTGGTTGAGGTTCAAGTATCGCATAAAACGTGAATGGTCCATAAAACACACATACAAAAGTGCAGAAATCTCACATTATACCTGTGTTTGGAAGATTACACTAGCTGTTTGTCTTTTTTTTTTAATTTTTTTTTATATAGTTTTAATTATAACAACAATTGTGATATTATCAGTGTTTCTACCCCTAGTTTACACACTTAAGTGCAGTGAGAATAAAATATCTGAACATACTACACTACTTAAGCAATTGTGGATTGGTTAAAGTTGCATTATTTTGCATCTTTGCAATAATCTGCCATATTTACTCTATTAGTACAGATATTCATTAAAGGACACATATTGCCTTATTTTCTGATCTGTTATAATGTAGTTTCCTCATCACAAACATACCTGGAGTTGTTTTGTTTCATTCGCACATGTTCAGCACACAAACCTTGCGTATTTATTGAGTTCTTCTCAAACTGAAAACACTCTGTTCCACCTTGTGATGTCATGTGGAAATACAGGAAGTGCTCTACTGCGCTGTAAACTCATTTCTCATACAAACTCATACATTTTCACTAGATTTAGCAATCTCTACTGAACTCAAGGCAAAAGAAGCTGTTAACAAGAAAACTACTACTTCATGACATCACAAGGTTGAACAGAGCATTTTGAGTTGGAAATGTAGAGGGGCTAATATTGAAGAGTTACTCACGTGTGAATGAAACAAAACACAAATGAAGGTATGTTTTTGTGGAACAACATAAGATTACCTCAGAGAAGTCTATTGTGTGTTTTAGAGGTCCTATATTGCACAAAATTAACAAATGGTGACATGGTACAATATTGTAAATTGGAAGATTAGAATATGTATGGAAAATACAAAACAATAATAACTCGCCTGTTTTTAAGATTCACAAAATGTAATGGTCAGTGGTCACATTGTTATAGTGTTTTTCCACCTTCAAGGGTGAAAGCGCTTTACAGCAAACATCAGGGAACTACTCACCCATTCACACACACATTCATGCACAGACACTGGGTGCAAGGTGGGTAAAGTGTCTTGCCCAAGGACACCATGACTGAATTAATCTGGGAGCCGGAATCGCATCACCAACCTGTGGGTCAGTGGATCTGACTGCTCAACCAATTATGTTTATGTCGAAAGCGGGATTTGAACCACCAACCTTCAGATTAATAGGACAAACACACACTACCAACTGAGCCACTGTTATAAAATACATTGTGTATAATAGAAATTATGATAAATGTCTGCTAAGAGCTGATAGAGATGCCTTGTAATGTAAATAGGGTATGAAGTGATATATCTGCATTCTGTGGTAAATTTCAAAATTCCTTCACATTGTGTGGGATATTCAAACTTCAGCCAAGACATTTACAAGCAGATTTTAGCACATTTTGGATGCTATATTTGATTATTGTGATTGGTATAACAATTGGTATTATCTTTTACAGCACTAACTCATGTATTTGCTTGTGAAGGTATAACTTTGACTCATGGAGAGAGTTCTCGTATTTGGACGAAGAGGAAAAGGAAAAGGCAGAATGGTGAGTTTAAATGGCCCGTTTTATTAAAGTTGTGCATTTGTGCACAAGTGGATGAAGTGAGTGTGACCACCCCTAGCGTTCGCCTCCAGTCAAATGAAGCTCATCAAGGCTATTTTGGAGCCAAGTTCCATATTTGAAATTTCGACCGCGAGTATCATAGCAACCAAAGAGCCAATCCGGAGCGAGCTGTTGAAGGTAACTCCACTTCCCGCCCACACCATTGGTTTTTGCAGGGAGCGGGCACTGTGCAACAATGTCAGTCAACGCAAGCAGGAGCGACCTAAGGGAAAGAAGGCACCTTTGTCTGTTATTGATGTTCCTCTCTTAATTTACGGACACAATAGCGAAATAAAAATATCATATGACCAAAATGACGAGCCTGACAACAGCAGTACAGAGAGATGGGTGACAGTTTTCTAATGTAAAGTGGATTGGAGCCAGAGTTGATGGAGTTGGAAGTGTGCCCATGATCACTTCCAATTTGGAACTATAGCTTATGTCTATTTATATATACAGTCTATGATTAAAGTGTATATGACAGATTAGAGTACTTTTTCACTAGAACATAGTTGGCATGATTATATTCAACATTTGGCCTAGTTTTTCTACTTTTTTTTAATTATTTTTTTTAATTCCGGTGAAATTTATAAAGTTACTTCCTGGTTGGACACAGACTCATGTGATCAGATATGGGATTACCTCTACATATGTCATAACTGTTACCTAGCACCCATAATGTAAACAAGAGCCAAAACGTGTCTAAATTACACAAATCAAAATAAAACTTTCCTTGTGTAAAAATTCTTTACCTATGTCATCAACACAGAAAACTTCATCCAAAATGCAGAGGGATTACTATTTCCTGTAGTTTTGTACTTTTTTCAAAACCTTTTTTCATGAACTGCCACTTAACTGATGTAAAGCCTTGAGAAATTTTTAACACAGGTACTATCCACCAGAGTCAGAATTAGAAAAACATGAAACCCTGTTATAACCTTCTTGTACTTAAAATGTGTGTGTTTACAGTCGAGACGAGAGGAGGTGGATTGAGAAGCAGAATCGAGCATCCAGAGCTCAGAGGAAGAAGGAGGAGATGAACCGCATTCGCACCTTAGTCGGTAAGAAGCTAATGCTCTGTAAATTTGACAGAGGTACTTGCGTCTGGCTCTGTGGTTCGTGTTCAGCCACCAACTTGAATGTCTGTGGTTCAAACCCTACACCGACCGGTGCTCAATACTTGGGCAAGACACTTCTCTGCTTGCCCAGTATGAATGTGGTGTGAGTGAATGGTTGGTGGTAGTTTGAGAGGCCAGTGGTGCAGATTGGCAGCCTCTGTGGTAGCCACACCTGCCCTCGGGTAGACAATGAGTTTTTGTATTCATCTGTTGTGTGTGTTTGTGTTGCAGATACGGCCTACAGCTGTGACCCTAGAATAAAGAAATTCAAAGAAGAAGAAAAGGCCCGAAAAGAGTCTGAGAAAAAAGCCAAAGCTGACGCCAAGAAGAGAGAGCAGGAGGAGAGGGAGAAGGTGGGTTTCACTGCTTATGTGCTCATTTTAGTGCTTTTAAATGCCTGCTTTAAATGTAAAATACAATAGTAAAAGAAACATATAAAATCTGTCAACTGGACAACAAGTTATAGTATAAAAGTAAGAAAATTAAGTATTCAAATATAATGTGTTATTACACAGCTGAACATGGATCCAATAAATGAATACATAAAAATAGGAGACCACTATACAAATAGTGAAGAACAATTTTTTTTTTTTTCCAAATTTCATTTTTGCAGTGGCCCAAAGTTATTCCTCACCTTACCTTATGCATTCTGAGCATCCCAAACATTCACCATGATGAGTTTATAAGCACTTTTCACAATGCTGTAAAGCTAATATCCACGTACTTCCTGATTTTATTGGACAATAAAATGCTTTCCAATTAGATGTAGACAGAACGCAGCTGATTTACTTTGACTTCAAGAGCTGCTTATACAATATATCGGTACTGGGTGGAGACATATTTAGCTCACATAGATCATGTAAATGAGCAAATATCCAAAAGGTAAATTCACAAGCCTGATCATTTCCATTAGTGGCTATACCTAAAACCTCACTATGTCACACAAATCTGCATTTGCACAATATTAATTTTGGTTGCCTCTGTTTTAAAGGGGGGGCAAAATAATATTTTTCTACCATGTTATAACATGGTTCCCTCATCAAAAACATGCCTGAAGAGGTTTTAGATGTCATCCATGCATGTTTCAGTATTTTAGCAATCTCTCCCGGGCCACATTTGAACCCTCCTTATGATAACCATAAGGATGGAATGTGGAATGTGGAAATGTTCATTACTTACTTACCTGACGGTAAGTAAGTCCTGTCGAAGGCTCCACCGACAACCCTATGTGCTCCCATACAATAATTCTCCATAAATATACAAAAATATGATACAAAACTGTGCAAAGCAACTTGACAAACCTGATGTGATGTGCAGTAGTTTCATGAGTGGAATGCACGCACACGTGATTGTGTTCTGATTGCGCTCTGAAGGAGTGACTTAATGCAGAGAGCAAAGGGAGTGGAGACTCGGAATGACAAAAATATCAGTGAAACATGTTAATGCGTTGTTTTGAGCAAATGTAGCATTTTCCAAACAAGCAAAATACCCCCTCTTTTAAAACTTAGTGGCCTATAGAGTATTGTGGTGTCATCTGAAACCCAGCAATAGGTCATATTCTTCTTGAGCTTTGAAGCAGGGTTTTGAATAGTTATTGATGTTATGCTTAATTGCTTAGTTATGTTTAATTGCATTGTTTTTTCCTAGGTTCGTCAGGCAGAGCTGCAAGCCGCTCGTTTGGCCAAAGAGAAGGAGGAGGAGGAGGCGAGACAGGCTGCTCTCCAGGCCAAAAAGGAGAAAGATATTCAAAGAAGGCTATCAAGAAGGAGAGGCAGAAGCTCCGCACAAGTTGCAAGGTTCTGCTGCACTGGGTCATCGGGCAGGGTTAGGGACAATGTTGGAAAAAGTAACTGAATACATGCAGCGAGAAAACGTATTCAGACTACTCTTCTTGAGTAACTATTCTAGTACAGTTACGTTCCCATTTTGTGGTATTCAGAATACAGATACTTTACTAAAATCAAAGCAATACATGGTGGTATTTGATCACACAAGACTAGGCTCAAACTGCAAATTTAAGCAAATTACAAATTTAGTTCCAACTCAAATAATCTCCTAATGATGTTTTCTGTTTAATTTGATAGAACTGGAATTACTTTGCTGATAACGAGGTGGACAGTGTTAAAATGATGGAGGAGGTGGAGAAACTCTGCGATCGGCTAGAGCTGACAAGGTAAATACACACACACACGTATATATAAAATAAATCAAAAAAATAATGATTTATTACTGGCCAGTTTACAGTCCCTGAATGAAGTCCTGGCATCTGGCTCCAAAGAGGAAAGCAAAGCAGCTGTGGAGAAGCAGGTACAGACAGGCAACTTCATCATATGTAACATTATTTTACTAATCTTTGGGGAAATTGAAAAAATCTGAGTGTTGCATGTCTCAAATTAAAATTGTTTGTTAATTCTCAAATACATTTATTGCAGTTTATTTTGTTAAGGGTTAGATGGCGCAGAGGAGAAGGTCAGACAGAGCCAAGGAGTATGAGTCTGTAGTTTATCCTTTGCTCTATGTTGTAGGTGGAGGAGGTGAACGTGGCTCTGCAGAGGGAGCGTGAGGCAGAGGTGCAAGCCCAGCAGGCCTCTCGGGTATCAGAGCAGGCCTCAGGGGGAGGGGGCTCTGGGGCAAAGGGGTGGAGCCAGGACGACCTACAGCTGCTCATCAAGGCCGTCAACCTTTTTCCAGCCGGAACCAACGCACGGTGAGGGACACACCTCAAACAAGAGCACCTACATCAGACATCTACAAGGGGTTTAACGGTGAAGCTGCCTTATTCATTGGAAATAGAAAGTTAAAGCCATACTTCGGAACATTCTCCACAGACAAAGATATGTTTTATGCCATGCTGTGGAAGATTATAGCCAAAGCATTGACCGTATATAGAAGTGGACTAAGGCCATATTAGGAATTCCGACTGTGAGTATCATAGCAATGGAAGAGCCAATCTGGAGCAGTAATGCCCCTTCCCGCCCAGACAGCTGGTTTAGCAGTGAGCAGGTGCTTGGCAACATTGTCAATCAAAGCTGTTGCTAACACTAGTGGGAGCGAAGTTGAGCTGATATTAATGTTCAATGTTGTCGCCTGATACTAATGTTCATATCTTGACACAATAGCAAAATAAAAACATCAGGATCATGTAGAGCGGGTTAATACGAAGCCTGACAGCAGCAGTTACGGAGAGAGGGGATGACAGTTTTCCAAATTAAAATGAACTGCAGTCATAGTCGATGGAGCCGGAAGTGTGCCATGTTCATTTCCTATTTGGGAAAAGGTGAGCTATGTCCATTTATATATACAGTCTATGAGCCAAAGGAAGAACATTTCAACAGGTAAGGGGGACTCAGGAGGAGGAGGCACTCATAAGAGTCAGGTTTGTGGAGATGCATGTTTTTTAGTCTACTTTTTGCTAAAATGTTACATACTGTAGCTTTAACTGTTCAAAATAAAGTATTCTCTTTTGAAGTTCTCAAAAAGGTCCATTTAACAGCAAAGTAAAAAACATGAATCATTTAAATAATGGTTCGTTCCCAAAACGCATAAATCATAATTTCTTTTCCACATAATTTTACAGCACCAGGACTGGGAGCAGTCTGAGCTCAAATATCATTGTTTTTCTGTTTTTCAGGTGGGAGGTGATCGCCAACTACATGAACATCCACTCGACCAGCGGCACCAAGAGGACGGCCAAAGATGTCATCAACAAGGCCAAGAACCTGCAGAAACTCGGTCAGATCAGAGCGATATGGAAAACTGCTCACATTTTAATGTCACCAATATTTAATGTTACTATGTGGGACTTACATAGAACTTACTCATGTGAGCTTTAAGCCATGGTATAATATTGTTACCTCCACAAAAACATGCCTGGAGTTATGTTTCATTCACACATGTTTGAGTAGTCCTGCATTATAGTCTGTCTACATCCCCAAAGCTCAGAATGCTCTGTACCTATTATATTTTGTTCAGCAGAGATTGGATAATTTGCGTCCTGGAATTGCCAAATATGGTGAAGGCCTATGGAGCACTTCCTGTATTATCACATCACATGTCACAGGGTGGAACATTGTTTTTTGTTTGAGAGAAGAATGGCAATATGTACTTTAATGTACTTTTTTAAAGTAAAAAAAAAAAAAAAAAGGTTTAATTAAAGGTGGACCTGTGTACCTTATTGTGGTGATGGATCCGCACCTGCTTGTCCCCGTGGAGATATACTTTAACCTAGAATGTTTGACGGTATGGCATTAAACCTCAATATTTCCATGGAGACAAGCAAGTTACAGGTCAGATGTGTGGAGAGGTGGCCCTGGTCACAGTGAAAATGCATGGGTTTTTTTTCCAAGTATTTCTGAGCAGCAAAAAGTGTGTGGTTGAACAAATGCAAAGTAGATATATTTAATAACATACTGTGAAACATTTCAGACAAAGGAATAACTTGCATGGAAACAAGGATTAGCAGGCCCTCTACAAGAAAAGTTTAAACTTTAAAAAATGTTGACTAAAGTTTCACAGACCAATGTTTATTATTTTTTCTTTCTCTCCAGACCCAAACCAGAAAGATGAGATTAACAGAAAGGCCTTTGAGAAGTTTAAGAAGGAGCACACCTGTGTCCCTCCCTCCATCGACAACGCCACGCCGTCTGAAAGATTTGAAAGTATGATTTTTAGCAGTACAGTTCCAGTCTTTTGTACTCTTGTATTCACTAGGGCTGCAAGGTTAACTGCAACTGAATTTAAATCACAATTTAAATAGATGCAATTGGCAAATCATAAAGGCCACAGTTTTTGAAGAACCATAATTTCCTCCACAAACAACAATCTTGTACATAAAAACTGCTAACCCTGCTTGTTGAATGTTTTGAAATTTCCTTACGTGTCAGATGCCCTCTCTGTGTTTCCAAGTGGTCTTACTCTGCATAAAAACTGTTAACCCTGTAGTTTAGATTCATAAAAAAAATGTCCGTGTGTGTCAGATGCCTTCCCATCTTGACTACAGAGACACAGATAAAGTTAGCAGTTTTTATACAAACATCTTCTGAATTGTGATTCTTCTAATAGTTTGTCAGCTCATTTTTCATTCTTTTTGTCAATTCTTCTGGACGTGTTTAAAATGTGAACTTTGAGATTGGATTTGTGATTTGTTTTAATGTGATTCTGTTCAATGAAATGAAAATTTTCAATTACATATCTAATAAGCTATTAGATATTTTTAACACATTGGTTGTAGCTTAGGGAGGGAAGTATGCAAGGATCGAAGCAGGAATCTGACTCTCCTCCTCCTTTTAGCCACAGAGAATAACCCGGCTCCTTGGACTACAGAGGAGCAGAAACTCCTGGAGCAGGCACTGAAGACGTACCCAGTGAGCACTCCCGAGCGCTGGGAGAAGATCGCTGCAGCGGTCCCCGGGCGCAGCAAGAAGGACTGTATGAAGAGGTACAAGGTAAGACTACTTCCAAGCCCTTTTTGAATCAGAATCATAGACTGTATATAATAGATGAGCATGGCAAACCTGCTAGCCACTGCATTCCAAGTAGGAAGTAATTCAGCTTCATCCACTCAAATTCTATTGAATAAGCGTGCAGGTACAGAGAGAGGGGCAGAGGAGAGGGTCGGATGGAGCAGATGATGCAGAGGGATTATTTTGAGAGATAAGTTTTAATGTTATACTATTCAATGGAAAGCAGCAGCATCTCCATGGGTGACAAAATGCAGGTTAAAAAGGTGCACAATGTGACTTCTCTGGTAGAGGATCTGTTACCTGCTTAACTGGCATGCTTAATGATCTGACCATTAAAAAAAAAAAAAAAAAGTTCAATAAATGCCCTAAGTATTTGATTTCAGTATTGACATCTGCTCAAATTATATATTTCTTATGAATAGTGCTAACCCCTTATATTAAAAATGTTTGTTCTTCTTTTGATCAGGAGCTTGTGGAGATGGTTAAAGCCAAGAAAGCAGCTCAAGAACAGGTGTCGGGGAAGAGTAAAAAATGACAGGAAGCAGTGGAAATAGTATCTGTTATTTTATCATTATTGTTATTGTCTTTATTTTATAAGAAAACATTAAAAGGAGGACAAAACTACAACTGTCTCTTAAATAAGTCAGATTTCTGTATTTGAATATTACATAAATGTGTTTAACTTCTCATCCAGAAGAGTCCACTGCGGAGCTGGTTGTAGTCTGGCAGCTGCTCAATGGGACCTAGGACAGAAAATATAATAAAAGTGTCATTTTAATTTAATAATACCAGCCCATACATGAATGGTTTTATGTTAGGTAATACCCTCTGCAGAGACCTAAACGTCACTGTCTCCATGGGGTGTTGTTCTGTGTAAAAGCTGCTAACCCTGTAGGTTAAACCTCTACAAACATGTTCTGAAATGCATGTGATTCTTGGACTAGTTTAGTTTTATCACAAATGTTTTAATATATTTTTCCCAAATGTAAAAGGCTAACAGACCAATCCATTATTGCCTCTAAAGGACAACAAAAACTTCTGCCAGTATTTCCAGGGATAATTATCAAGTTTGATTAAAATGTGCATATAATTTGCATGAATAGACTGTTTACTTGGAAGAAAGACGATTCCATTTCCGTAAACACAATTCACACATGCAAAAACACTGGCCCTCTGTCTACTTGGTCATTACTTTGGCTCACTGAAAAAAAAAAAAAAAAGGGTACGGTATCTGTGCTCTAGTTGACTAAACTCACCAACTGCTGCAATGGCTGGAGCCTTGTTGTAGATGTATTTTGTACAAACGTCTTTGATGGTTGTGGCGTCAATGGCCTAAAAGGAGAGAAGACAAAAGAGCAAATATATTCATTACTGATTACACAGAAAGTGTGGTGGAGCAGAGGATGCAGAGGAGAGGATGAGATGGAGTAGAGGGATGCAAAGGAAAGGGTCAGATGGAGTAGAGGGATGCAGAGGAGAGGGTCCCAATTCTGATTTGTAACACTGAGCTCACATCGATTCTGGCTTCGAGCTCATGCAGTGGGATTCTGCGGCTGTAGCAGAGCATCTGTCGGCCGATGTCTTCACAGATTGGAGTGGAGCCTAAACAGAGTTCAGGTTGAGTTGGGTGAGACATTATGGGCTGCCATATATTTCATGTAATAGTAATTTTTTTCTGTCCCAGTACAGATCCATTGTGAAAGCAACTATTATGGTCAAAATAAGACCACTGCGTGCCATTTGCATCTGATCATAATTGCGGTACTTTTTTTTGGGTCTGTAAACCAAGTAATGAGCTAGTTGTTACCATGACAGCAAAACTCCACTCTGGCCTTTTAAAGTTGCGAAACCTCTTATAAACTCATCACTGTGAATAACTAGAACGCTACAATGTGTTAGGAAAGGACCACTGTAAACTGTTTAAAATAAACTAGTTTGTACCTGATTTTTAGTTTTAAAAACAAAAAGCAGAGACTAACTTTTGATAGACAAAAATGTTTTCTTACCATCAAGGTGGAGGAGCATGTTGGTCTTAAGCAGATTCTTGGCTCTGGCCACTTCAGCCTCGGTCACACTGGTGCACAGAGACATCCTGATGACGAAAAAAACATTCAGAAAAGAGCTGACACTAAATACATTTTTAGGAGTAAAGGTTTAATTGGAGACTGAAGGCCTCTAGATAAATAATATAAATTAAGTGAATTATTGATGAAAATAGAAAATAGTTTATTCTTTGACATTTTCATGTAAAAAGATTTTAAATGCCATAAACTTGACCTCTGTGTGTTTCCAGATCAGTGATATACAGTCAGGGGAGGCATCACAGGGCAAAAATAAATGAAATTGTTATATTTATCCAATGTTTTGTAATATAAAGTTTTTTACTATTTTTTATTCAAAATCACTGAATTTTCACTTTTACCATTCAAATACTGAGAAGAGATGTGCGGTAAGGCACCAGCCGTTCGTGCCTCACCATTGACTGACTGTGCTCAGCAGTAGGGCTGGGTATCACCAAGAAGCTGCCGATACGATACGTACCTCGATACACAGTCCATGATACAATACATATCTCGATACAGTGCGATATATTTCAAATCGATACGATTCAGAAAAAAATAAAGGCCTTCAACCTTACTTAAATGGTCAACCCAATTTTCACAAAAAAAAAAAAAAAAAAAAAAAAAAAAAAAAAAAAAAAAAAACATTAAATGGTGTATTTATCTTCCATTTATTGAAGATTAAAAAACACAATGAAGTGCTTTTTGATTAATGCATGTTTCTAACTAGAGGGAGGAAGGCAGTTGAAAAATTTTTTCTGACATTTTCGTTTCTCTTGCTTCTCGCTTCTCTTCACCCGTAAAGAGTAACGTCTGGGGGGAATATCGATATCGATACTAGGAAACAAAGAATCGATACCGTATCGATTTTAATAATATCGATACATATCGGTGTATCGATATTTTAGCACACCCCTACTCAGCAGTGACAGCTACTGCTTTAAGCAGCTGTGAAAAGGCACTGGGTGAGCCATGCCGTTACCTGGCCTCATGGTAGGGGGCACTTGTGAGCCCAGGGATTCTTGCAAGTCCTGGGGCAGCAGAATAGTGACAGCAAGCTACAATATAGAGTTGGCAAGTCAAGTTTAGCAATCTGTTCACTTTTTCTTCTTCTCTGGCCCTACTTTTTAAATAGAATAAGATTACATATTAAAGCACTTTTCTAAGCTGGACTTTTGATCTACAAGACAAAAGACTCGCTCTTTTCAAACAAAGTGGTACACAGGAAAAGGCTGGTAATACAAAACCAGTTTGCTTTTTATTTCATACTATTAGAGCTATTTCATACGGACTTCGGAACTTTTATTTTAAAATTCTTTTTTATTCTGGCCCCAAGTCATTGGGAGAGAAATTGGCCCAGGGCCAAATTTACTTGCCGACACCTGGTTTATATGTTTGCAAATCTGATTGTGATGACATCAGTGCCTCACCAGCCATGAACCTCACAGCATGTCACTGCTCCAGATACTGTATGAGGTAAAGATGCTCAGATCAAATATAGCTTTTCTGATAACAATTCTAAAGCTGATTTATTCATAATTACAAAAACATTGGACATGATGATTAAGTTGTTTATGTTATAATTGGGTGTTTTGGTTCAAGATGATTATCCAGTCAAAAAGCAGAATGAGCCTCCATGACTCTCTCATTTGGGTTGTCTGTCCAAATACAGACAATGAGAAAAACCTGTACTCTCCCGCAACCCAGGTTCAGTTGAACATTTTTGTAATTTTTTTTCAATCTTGTCACTGTTATAAAACAATACAGCAAATAACAATTATCAGAAAATGTTTTTTTTAGTTGAATAGTCACCATTATTCTGATTAATCACTGCTGCCCTAACAATTATATCACTTTTTAATTTCACAAATAACTTCCTTAGTCAGCAATCTGTCCAATGAGGAGAGAGGAGCGCTATTTCTCTCCTCTAAGATCTGAAAGGAGGAGTTTGAGAAGGAACATGAACAGAAATGGGACATGCTCTGAAGTTTGTGTTAAACTCACCACTCCATCTGTGTGTAGTGCATCATGTCCCCGATGGTGCCTGGCTCACATACCATGTACAGCCCCCACAGTCCAGTGTCAGTATAGCATGTGTTAAAGGACTGGAAACTGTGGCAGAGGTTTCCCTGGCAGGCCATCTGTGCCAGCTTACTTGACAGGTTCTGACCAGAGAGGAGGGTACGTCAAATCACATACTCACATGTGCACAATTCACAAGGCAACAAATGAAATTAATTTAATGTTCTTTAGTTACAACATTACACAAAAGCATTATGGCAAAACGTACTTCTTTCAGTTTTTCTTTTTAACCACGTTAAAGCACTCACTCTGACAATTTCAGCGAAGCAGCTATTATTTTAGCCTGATTAAATAATTTTTTGTCTCCCACAGGAGAAATTTGTCTTGGGACGGCTAAATTCTTCAGTGTGCCACCAGATGGAGCCATTGTTTTCCTTATTACATGAAATACCAACGCTAGTGTCCAAAAGTAGTTTAAAAGACAACATCTGAATGTTTTGTCAAATTAAAACCAGGTTAGACCCCAACATCAACTGGTAAACTGTCTAACAATTAAATTAAAATCCAAGTAGATTAACCTATGTTAGGTTTTTAGGTTTTTCGTTAGTGCAGGTTCAGTCAGTTCAATGATCAATATCTCAAAAACAGAGCACAAACATTTGACACCATTTTGGTGTGAATAGGACACTAAAGAAACATATGATCTAACAGCACATTTTGCCTGAAGTAAAAAATTAAACCAGGTTCAGTGAGATTGATTTGCCTGAAATATTAGCCGTACTGATTAAGATTTTATATTTTTTAATTCAACCAGGAAAGTCTCAGATTCAGAATCTCTCTGACCCCAAAGCAGAGCCTATTGTATTGTTTTTAGTAATGGAGGAAACTAGAGCATCTAGAAGCCTACACACACACAAGGAGAACATGCAAACTCCACACAAAAAGGCCCCTCTAAGGCCCTATAATAATGTTTAGGTAAACACTTAATCACTGACCACTCCTCCTCCGAACGAGCGGTCCCAGTTCCCGATGAGCGTGTTGGCAACCATCAGAGGGATGGTGTCGGGGTGAGACCAGCCCACAGCCTCCACAGCCAGAGCGATGTGAGCCAACGGCATCTTATCATCACGCACCCGGATCTGAGGGGCAGAGGACCACTGCACTCATCATGCATGATAATTACCAACATTTAGTGTCAAAATATTAAAATTTAAAAATCGATACTAAGGAATAGACTCCACACTAATGATTCTGATACCACAATGATAATAAACACTTTTAGACAATAGAATGTGATGTTCAGTACTAAATGGTAGTACTTTCTTTTATATTACCAGGTGACTGACTATCTGTGTACTCCCTCAGTGGTCCAGGTAGGTTCCATAGTGGTCCATGGACATATACTAGTCTATGTGTCTTATACTTGTTCTGATAGAGCTCAAGATCATTCTAAAGCTATTCAGGAGAGGTTCATTTCTGTCCTGTGAATGGGACTTCACATCGACACCTGCTAAAATTAGTATCTAGTTTCGATACTAGTTTTAGTATCGATTGATATATATCTGATTTTTGATACTTTCGACAAACCTAGCTATGATATTTACCAGCATTTACCAGATACTCTGTTTTTGCCCTCTCTACCCCCTTGTTATAACACTGTATTTTGACCTAAATCTGAGGAGCAGAGGGAATAGTTAGTCATTATATACAATATATACCAGCACAGGTAAACAGCACATTCATGTTTATCATTATATGTTTTAGTTTGATCAGAGTAATTTTAAATCAAATCTACAAATTGGATGCATACGCATTTGTGTATTTTCTATTTCAATTAATATTCAATTTTACATTTTAAAGCTACCATCTGTAATTAGACTGGCTGTCCTGCCACTGTTGTATTCTCATATATCAAAAGATCACTGGGGAGCCAGGTGAGGGGAGGGGAAGCAGGTTTCACATTTGCCATCTACTGCTAAAAAAAATAAATAAATCAATCAATCAAATAAACTTGCAGATGGTAGCTTTAAAGAGGGGATATTTTACTTCTATCGGGTTTTAAAGAGGATGTATTTTACTTCTATGGGGTATTAACTGCTAGCACATAAGATATTTAGATCACCATGTTACCTTTTATTGTTTTGAAAATACTATATTTGCCCAAAAAAACATATTAACATGTTTTATAAGTTTAAGCTCTGAGTCTCCCCTCCCTTGGCTCTCTGCATCACTCTCCCTTCAGAATGCTATCACAACACAATCAGTGTGCATCCCGCTAATGAAAGTACGGCACATCATATCAGGTCTGTCACATTGCTGTGTACAGTTTTATATCTGTGTTTTTTTGTTTTGTTTTATATTTATGGAGAATTGTCACATGGGAGCTTGTGGGTGGAGCATTGCACAGAATATTACAGCTAACCGTAAGGACGGTTTGAATAGGGCCCGGGAGAGACCACTTAATTACTCAAACATGCAGGGATGACATCTAAAATGTCTTCAGGCATGTTTTTGATGAGGGAACAACATTATAACATGGTGGTTTAACTTAAATACACTAAATTCCTTGTTTTTACCCTCTTACTTCTATATAAAATAGACAGTATATACCTCACTGCCGGTGAAGTGACAGGGCGGAAGAGCTGGAGCCTCACCCACATATCGACCTGGGAGTTTCCCAAAGTGATATTTGGCCAAATCAATCAGCTCCCTGTGAGACACTCCTGCAAGACACGATAAAACAATTATTTAAATTCATGTATTGTTTTAATATTTGTATCTGTATGTACCAGACCACAAGCCTACACCAGCAGACATTATTAGTTTATTATTATTTCCTTATTATTAGAATTATTATGATTAGTTTTTGCAAATAGCAAATGAAAATAATAATATTAAAGCTGCAAGCAGCGATGATGGCCCTTGCCCAGGCGTAAAGCGAGGAACTCACCCCGAAGTGACTGCCGGGGGTCTCCCAACCACCCCTGCGTTCAATTTGATTAGACCATTATATTCAGGCCCAGATTGTGCACATGTGATTTGAATTTGAACGCTCTAGACCAATGCCTGTAGTCATGAGAAATCATCAATAAACAAAAAATGAACCTGTTTTTCACTGGCACACTACGGGCAAACTGCGTAGAATCTCCCAAACACATGGATGTTTTCTGAAAACCCATGTGTCTAGATGTGGCCTGAGAAATCTAAGGTACTAGGGGAGTGCAATGAATTACTTTTTTGCTTGTCTCCTGGGCCTCTATCACTGGCCCGAATTTCGCTGAGCTAGGGCGAAATATGTGTGTCAGCTTCCAAGTCATTTCAAAATGTTGTATGTCCAGGTGGTGCTGTTGAGCCAGTGTGAGTCGGACTGTCTGGCGATGGCAATTTTATAAAATTTTTCGCCGGACTGGTCGATTCTATGTGAGACTTTTTGCCAGCATTCAGTTGGTGAAAAATGCGATAGAACCAGCGGGAAAAAAAAAAATAAGAAGAAACATTGAAGAACAATGCCCCTCGCTACTCATTTGAATGGCTCGGCCCAATAACAGTATAGTCCAAACCTCCAGCTGCAGCCAGCACGATCCTGGGTCCTTTGTAGTGAGTGGTGATGTACTCCACCAGGTCTCCTCTGTTTATGGTCCTACACAAGACACAAGAACAAAGGTATGAGCAATGAGCTATGCTATATCTGTATCAAAATTTTTTTCTCCTTCACAATTGAAAGATGTGCCATAGACATTTCTTTAATTTCCTGAACATAAAACAAGACAGACTCTTAATAATGGCAATAAAAACATTGAACTCAGCTCCAAACCACATGTTTCTAGAGACAGAGGATTGGCTGTAGCTCTCTCCATGAAAAAGACTCAAGCTGATCATTGGCCATAGAAATTACTGAAATTACTGATTGTGATTAAAGAGCACATATGATGTATTCTTGTGGCTTTAATTATTTTTTAAACATGCTTTTGATCACCTTAGGGTAAGTACTTCACATTTCCTAATTTAAAATAATGCATTTGGAAAATATACTTTATAAACTACACCTCTGTTTCCAATGAGGCATTTTGGCACTGGAGCTCCCTCTGCTGTCAGCAATGGGAATGAATAACCATGAAATGAACAAATGAAGCCTGTGAATGCTATGTTAATAGAGCCATGCGTTAGTTGTAAACACAATCAGAGTACAGAATGAGTCGGTGATGGTTTATGGGCTTAAAAATTTAGCAGAAGTCTGGAGTTTTATTTATGATGCAACTAAACAAGCAAAAGACAAACAGAGCGTTTCTGAGGCTCAGAGAAGATGACTTTGGATTAATGGATTAATGAAGCAAGCATGAATGAAGCAAAGAACTCCAAGTATGTTTTTGATGAAGGGAAAAACAGTATAACAAGGTTAAAAGCTCAAAAAAGTACATTTTGTAGAATATGTGTTCATTAAATTTGAGTAACTTCACAGCCTAATTTAACCCCATCCTTACTTGATGTTCTCAGTGGGCCCCAGGATGGTGCGTCCCAGGGCTGTGGACTGGTAGGCTGTGGCATGGAGGTAATCAAACACCACTTCCTGTAGGTTTGTTTCTACTTCCTGCATCTCTCGGAGGATAACGCCTCTCTCTCTCTCAATCTCCGCCTCCCCCAGAGTGCTGTTCTGGATGATGTCTGCCAGGATCTCCACAGCTAAAAAGGCAAGAGCACATGAAAATTAAATATCTCCACACAGATACTTCAACTATTTTGAATAGTTAGTTTGAATCTGAAAACACCGGATGTCACATGTCTGTTATTTAATCAAACTAAAGCTGCAACTAAATTATTTTAGTAGTTGACTAGTCAGCATTTTTTTTTTTTAGTCAAACAATTATTTCTATTGTACATTAAGACTTTTTATATACATTATCAACCAACTAAAGGTGGAAATATGGTGAGTGAGGGCTACTAAGCAGAGAATATTTACAATTAAAGTGTATTACTAAGGAAAATCAGAAAATGTTTATTCTTTTTTAGACATTTTGATTTAATAATGCCATTGTCTTTGTGATAAAAGGTCCTTTTGTATGCCAAGTCTATATAGTCTATGATTATTTTTGAAAGCTGACTTCACAGAATTATTTTGATTAACTATTGAATTCCTAAATTAGATCCACATACATTTTATTTATTTATTTTTAAACAAAATTTTGCAACGATTATTCTTGCTAATCAAGGTCTTAGCTTTAGGTCTTACATTCATAACAGTATTTTTTTTTTTTTTTTTTAAGCTATCATCTGAAAGATTGTTTGATTTTTTTTCACCAGTAGATGGCAGATGTGAAAACTGTTCCCCCTCTAACCTCACCTCACCTGACCCCTTACCCCTGCCCTCTCCTAGCCTTTGTTTAGGCTAACATGTGCTCTGTGGTCACAGTCTGGCACACTATCTGTAGTAGCATAGATAGCATTTAGTGGTAATATGTATACAACAGGGGTGGGTCAGCCAATCTAGTTACCATTAGTACCATCAAAGCTGTATTTTACCAACAGCTTCTCAAAAAAGTGCAATTCGCCAACTTAAAAATATAGCAAGGTGTTGTCACTGCATTTTTATATTGCAAACTCTCATGGCACAAGATATCATCCTAACCCGAACCGCAACTCTCCCCTTCCCTCCTGTACCTCGGGGCAGGTCTTTGGAAAAGGCCTTAGCATAGTACACAGTCTGCTCTCTGGACGTGTAAGCGTTTAAATGAGCTCCCATGTTTTCAATCTCTAGCTCCAGATCCAACTGAGAGCGCTTCCTTGTACCCTAATACAAAAATATCAGAACAATTTTGAGAAATATGGCTTTTGTTATTAAGTATTTGAATGAAAAGTCTCTCTTCTCACCTTGAATGCCATATGCTCCAGAAAATGTGCTGTTCCATTATTTCTCTGATTTTCATATCGACTTCCAGCATCAATCCAGAGTCCCACCTGTAATAAGAATACAGCCGGCTCATTTTAACTCTAAGGTTCTCAAATCCCTAGTCCCAGCTTAGTCCTGGCTTACTCCTGGCCTGATTTTGTTCTAGTTAACAACTGGTATTGGTAGAGGTACAATTTAGAGTTTAGTTTAGTCCAAGTTCAACCCTGGTTTATTTTATGGTTTGAACCAGGCTTAAACCCGGCTCAGACCTACTTTTGTCCATATTGCTTGAAATCCAAACAGATGAGATGAGGTTTAATATTTTACAGTCACTACTTTTCTGGTTGGGAAAAGTTTCATAGTATGACATTGAACATGTCCATCTCCATAGAGACAATCGGGTGACACTACTATGTCAAGTTACAGGTCATATCTGTGAACAGGCGACAATGCTCACAATAAGAATGCAAGTTTTTAAGCAATAAGAACATCTAGAAATGAATAAATGCAAGATAGATCAGTTTAATGGCAAAAACAGTGGAACATTCTAGACAAAGCAATAACATCTCCATGGAGACAGGTTGGGGGTGGTTACAAAGTTACACCTTTAAAGATTAGTTGTTTTACTATAAGCTTAGATCTGATATATCAAAGTGTAAACTGTCCTCTGTCCCATGGCAACAAATATAGTTTTGTAATGAATTTGACCACTGCCCATTTGGAAGAACTGTTGTATTAGGATGCAGTGTTGACTCACGGTGCAGGTGGAGAGTCCTGAGTCCTCAGACGCCACTCGGAGTCCGTTCTCTAAAGTGGTGACTTTAGTTTCAGGGACGTTTAGAGCCACATGCTGTGCTGCCTGCACCGCCAACTGTCTGTGCGGGCCTGCTGGGAGCTATGAGAAAAGTGCATTTAACGTAAAACTCTTACATTTCACTCAAACCTGTGGACCAGTAAAAACCAGATAACTAGAGTAATCAGATAACTCAATAATAGGATCTGATTTTTTTTACAAGGCCAATCACTACAACAAATTTTGAAGTTTGATATATTGCTGAAGTAACTATAGATGATACATGACAATATTGAAACTAATTGTACTTTTCAGGCAAAAAAGATACACACAACGCTACAATATTAATATTCAAGATCAGGAATAATAGAAATGATTTGGCTCATCCAAATAATTTTGTTATTATTGAACCTTCTACTGTTTCTACCACTACCACTACGCTGACATGCTTGAACTAAGGATGATCACACTCTTGTATTCTTATATTTCTATGGTATTATATAGCCGTCGCAAAAATGAATTATTCTATTATTATTTCCAATATTCGTCGAAGATTTGTTTTGTTTAAAAAGAGAAACTGCTAGTCATGATGAAATGGCAAAAATGTCTCTTTTCTTAATAAAATTGTTAATTCTCATATGATCATATATACAACAGTACTAAAAATATAAATACTCGACTCAATTTTTATCACTGGTTGACTGGTCTAGTTTTACCATAGCATTACAGTAAACAAACATATTAGAAGATGTATTATGAAAGTCATTTTAGCCTTGAAGCCATCATAAATTACGCCGTATTATTGACTTTTTTTTGTCCAAATATACGGTCAGATCATTTAAAACTCGCTGCTTACCCTGTTCAAACTGTTTTTGTCCAGTAAATGTCTATATAGCGCCGTCCACCCAGCAGACGCGAGACTCCTCCAGGACGCTGCCATGTTGGTTCATCCTCAAATTGCTCATGCGCTGTTTTCACCGACAACCGACAACGGTTACTTCAAAATAAAATTGTGCATGTTAAGTTACGGCTTTAAAAACAACATATCTGCACTTCGACACCCAGTGAATCCATATAAACGTAAAAAAAGGGTAACTGTAGTTTTATACGAGCCCTGGGGGTGTGCGTAATGAGTATTTCGAGCCGTGCATAAATTTATTTAGTTATATTTTGACAATTTGAAACTGGAAGGAAGTAAGCCATATCCTCGCGCGAATTGAATTGTGAGGAAGCGGTGGAAGTTTTTCTAATAATTCTGCATGAAAGCTGAGTAAAAGCTCATTTAAAAGCAAAAAGCAAGCGATATTTTCAACCTAAGACCCGACACTGTGCCTTGTAAACGCTAGAACCGATTTATTTCTCATTTTGGATCTGTCAATGTCGTTGCTGCTGCGTTAGAGCAATGCACTGGGGTTAGCATCGTGACAAACCAACACTTGTGCTTCTGTAGTAAAAGAACGAATCATGGATGCAGATTTGGAAGACGGGGAGCTCTCCGTGTCCGATTCGGAGATGACACCGGGGACCGTGGCCCTTGGATCGGCCCAGGCAGCTCCTTCAGCAGCAGCGTTCAGCGGGCATGCGTTTCAGAGCAGACCAGCCGCGTCGCACGCACCTCCAGCCGGCTACCGCAGCTGCCCGGGCCCCGCCGACTCCAGCGACAGTGACCAAGACTCCTCCGATGATGAAGCAGCGATGTGGCGCAGGAAAAGACAGAAAGTAACCAACAGCGCCCCACCGACTCGTATGACTACCCCTGCTTTTAACCCTATGCCTTCAACGAGACGCAAAGTGAATAATATTTGGGGTTCCGTGGTTCAAGAGCAGTGCCAGGATGCGGTGGCTGCAGAATTGTGCATATTTGGTATGGATGGCGAACTGGACACGTCTAGCAGAAACGTGGAGACGTATAATTATGTACTGGCACGCAAAATGATGGAAAAGGAGAGAGAGTTGGAGAGACAGACCAAAGGCGATGGGGAGGTTACTATGCTGGATGCACAGTTAGACGACTACATGAAGGGGAGAGGCTCGGAGGAGAGAGGCGACGGTGATGCGAAGAGGAAGCGGCCAATGAAGGAGCGTTTGGGCCCCAAAGCGGAGATGGATATAAAGGGCAGGTATGACATAACGGAAGACGACCCTCCGGAAAAAGTTGCAGACGAAATTGCGCACAGATTAAGAGAGCCAAAGGCAGATCTGATTGATAGAGTTGTCGCTGTAATTGGACCTGCTAAGGCTATTGAACTACTGGGAGAGACTGCAACACTTGAAGAAACGGGTGGCGTGTATACTTTGGATGGGAGCAGACGACGCACGCCAGGTGGAGTGTACCTAAATCTACTTAAAAACACCCCAAGTATCACCAAATCTCAACTTAAGAAAATATTTTTGGAGGAGAGCAAGCAGGAGATGAAAAGCAAGAAAGCGGCGCAAAAGAGGAGGCGACATCTAGTGGCGAAGAAGATGAAGCAAGCCATAGGGACGTTGAATTTGCAAGAGCATGATGATGTGTCCCGAGAGACATTTGCGAGTGATACGAACGAAGCGTTGGAGGCTTTAGAAGAAGGCCCAGAAGAGGATGAGGGAGAGGGGGGAAGCCCGGAGCCCAAACCAGCAGGGACGGAGGAGAACCCAGTAGTGTACAGCGCGGCCGATCTAGAAGTGTTTTGATGTTTTCATTTAAATCCTAATCTGAACTAGGGTTGTCACCAAATGTGTTTAGATTATTGTCGCATAGAAACATTACTTAATAATTTTTGTGATTATAATATTGACATCATTAAAAAAAACTGGTTAAAAACATTCACACTAGTGTTGACACGATATTAAAATTTAAATTTCGTTTTTAATACTAAGGAATTCATTCTGATTATGACACCACAATTGATTTTTAGTAATAGAATGCCATTTTCATTTTCAAAATAACAATTCTTTCGTTATCTTGGCATGAGGTCTTGTGTTTGTTCTGATACAGTTCAAAATTATGCTAAAACTTTTCAGGAAAGGTCAGATTTTGTCCTGATAAGATTATTTTTGCAGTATCGATACCTGCTGAAATGAGACCAGTTTCAATATCGATCTGATTTTCGATACTTTTGACAGCCCTAATTCACACTAATATGTTGAGAGTGCTTTAAATCTAGGTGTATTCATTTCAAAATATAAACATGTAAATTAGGTATTCTTGTTTCTTAAGTTCATATGACTCTTCTACTGTTGCTGTTTCTTAATAGTGAAACTGAAGAATCTTGACATCCTTGTATTTTACCTATTATAACAACATGCACTTAAATATCCTGCCTTACTAATCTAAATAAAATGTGCTGGGATATTATGTAATCGTTTTACCTTTCGTTTTTATCTAAATCCATTTCATGAGCTCAAATCTAGAGCTGCATGATATTAGAAATGTTTGCGATAAACGATATGGCTGTTAAGAACTGCAACATTATTGTTATATTTTAGGCATGCAATTTATGAATCATGAGTTTAATTTGACTAATCTTCAGCTCACTCACTTCTCCTTTCTCCTTTCCATGCCTTTCTCCTGCTTTTGTCACATAGAAATCCTTATCATCTAAACATAAGTCAACTAATACAAATGTTGTTCACCTAAGACTCCCATCAAATCAATCGACTAAAGGCCCACAGCAGTTTTGTTAATATTTTTTTTTAGGTCAATTACATGGCATACAATATAAATGATATGGTTTAATATTTATGAAATTTGGATATTTCTTATTAAAATAACATTGAGTAAACAGGGAAAACTGGCGCCCCATCTCTGAGCATATCCAGGACCATAAACATTTTAACCAAATGATCCTAAGAATGCATGCATTTTAAAACGTATGCATAGAGATTCACACGTTTTTGAAAGAATAAGCTCTCAGGTTCAAGATAGTTTGCTGTCTTGGACATTATAAATGATTGCTGAAATTTCTAATTGGTTTCTATTAGGTGAATCTTGCAGCGCAGAAAGAAGGCAGTATGACCGTATATTGATCAATCCTGAATTTGCATAGACTTTTATTTTGTCTTATTAAGAACACATTTAAATGGCTTTCAATGTTAATTTCTTTAACACAAACTGTACAGACTTTTAATCAGTGCTTTTTCCAGTAATTGGACTGGCTGCAGACCGCTCCATTAAAATGACTCAAGCTGATCATTAGAAATGACTAAATTGATAAAAATGAGATTAATTGCATAACATAAAAGGTACAAGACACATTTTATCTATAATTTTTAAAATCTATAATTATAAAGCAGACATTCGCTTTTGACTGCACTATAGTTATCATCTATGACACCTGTGAACCATTATGTTATACTATGTTATAGTTTCAACATTTTAAATTGAAATATTTTAAATTTAAATATTGACCCAAAACAACTTTATAAAACAAGTCCACTGACTTCTGCTTTAGAAAACTGCAGTTCCCAATGAGAGCTGACGATTCTGTAAATGCGTCGCATGCTGTCGGCCCCTCCTGTGGACATGCACATCAATGCTTCCGAGTCCTACATGTATCAACAAGTGACAAAATAAAACTGGAGAATGAAGTATGTCACAGTGGGCGTGTCAGTGGTGCTGAAAAGGGGCGTAGATTGGTGATGTTGTGATCTTGAAGACAGGAAAACAAAGATTACTCAAACTTGCATGAATCACGCTAAATACTACTTCAGTGGGTCAATGAGAAGGGAAACTACTATAACTACTATAACATTATAACATAAAAGCTCCAGTTAGCAGAGTAAGTCTGATTAAAAAAAAAACAAAGCAAATGACACAATACGTACTCATCTGGCGGGCAATGCAGTGGCCAGTAGATGGCAGACTGTCTGTTCTCCTTCAGCAGGTGTCAGGTTTAAAAGCTGCTGGAGAATATTGCCATCTCTAGGTGGCACAACAGCACGGCACAGCGGAGCCTCACAGTGGAGCGATCACACGTGTGAGAAAGTCTCACCATCAGCTGACAACAAAACATCACATGACATCTCTGAGGAAGACTGAAACCTGAGAGTTCATCTGAAACTGTCAGGGCAAAACGCAGGTCTGTGTCATCGTCGTGGTGATGATGATGGCAAAGTCATCAGAGAACGTGTGCAGGACACAGCTGTCTGTGTTGTGTCTGAAGTCCACAGTGTAGATGTTTTTAGGCGAATATAGCATTTTCAATACAAAAACACACGTTATAAAACATAGTGATGTAAATATGTTATGTGTTAACAATACCTTATGGAAGTGCAATACTTTCTTTAAACAATGGTCGTCACAAGCAGAACTGCACTCAGACTAAACCAGAAAGAAAAACAAAAGGAGCCATTCTCATGCATTTTACCCACATGTGGTTTGAGATGCCAGTAGTTTCTTCAGGAAACAGAAAGTTGGTAGCAGTGGTAAGCTAAGAGGAAGTTTAAATATGCTCACGTCTCAATAACAGAATCGAAACAAGTGACAATGAGAAAATTAAATTAATGTCTTGTGACAGTTAGCCACAAATAAGTTCTAGCTATATTTTTGATTATTTAGCAGTAGGTGTACCAGTGGTGTAAGCAGGTGGCGGCAATGTGCCCCAGTGCAATCTTTGGTACTGGGCCTAATTCGTAATACTGATTTTGAGGTCTACATAGTGACCAGATTTTCAAAAATATATATATAAAAAAAAAAACACACACCTGGAGTTGTGCTTGTTTCATTCAAACATATTTAACACATAAACCCTGCATATTTAGGCTAAATCTGTGCCACCTTATGATGTCATGATAATATGATAATAAAGGATGTGCTCCATAGTGGTGTTAAACGCCTTCAATAGAATCATTTGGATAATTTCAGCCCTGGAATTCCAGTCTTTATAGAATTAAAGGTAAATGGTAGCTGTTAACTTGAAAATCATAATGTGGAACAGAGCATTTTGAGCTTTGGAGATGTAGACAGACTAATAATAAAGGGTTACTCAAACATGTGTGAATGAAAAACACAACACAATTCCACGTATGTTTTTGTGGAGGCAACAACACTGTAACATGGCTTAAGGCTCACAAGTCAATTTTGTGTAATATAGGACCGTTAATGTAGGCAGTAAAGACAGCCTATGTGCATGTATATCACAGGCTTAGTTTTTATGCAGCTGAAATAAAACACTCTCAATCTAAGCAAGTAATTTATCAATTCAATTCAATTTATTTTTGTAAAGCCCAAAATCACGACAGCAGTCGCCTCTTAGGGCTGAACATGAGAGTTGATTAACCAACAGAATTAGAAAATCAACAATGAAACAGAAACAGACAAGCAGATTAATCAATAGAAAACATCACAAGGTCAGTGTAAGACATTATTGGGCTCGAGCTCCTACAAGGCATAGGGCCTATCGCTGTTGCAACGATGAGTGTCCCTCAAAGGCATGGGCCATATTTATAGCTGCTAAAATAAATGCAGGCCATTGACCAGTAATGGTGGAAAAAAAAATATACTGTATTGTTTTTGCAGAAAATATGATTAGTTTTACTATTTATTTATTTATTTATTTATTTATTTATTTATTTATTTATTTATTTATTCATTCATTCATTCATTCATTCATTCATTTATCTTTTAAGCTCCCTAAATACATTCAGAAACTCACAAAATGTTCCCCAAAATTCTGAAGTTTGAGATATTTTTAAATACATGTAGATAGATTGGCAACAAAAAAATGGCATGGTCTCTTCAGTTCATTCAAACAAACTGAACTCTTTACCTCCTCCACTAAAATGAATGAAAAAAGAATCAAGCTGTGAAACATGTTTAAATTTAACAATTCATAATTCAAATGTGTATTAAAACACAAATCATGTGCAGATATATCAAATATAGGAATGGATGAATTTTAGTTTTTGCACATTTTGCAGCAGAATTATCATAATTTTCCTATCAAGTGTATTGTAAAAGCAAAACTTTGTGACAAAAATCAGACCACTGCAAATTGTCCTCATCTAATTATAAAACATTTTATTTATTACAAACTTGTAAGAAAGAGCCATGTGCGCCACTAGATTAATACTTGGGATGAGAGCTTGGTGATCCACCCTGTTAGCGAGATCTCTCTACTATCTTCATGTTGTTTTTCTTGTTACATTAGTTATATTGTTTTTCTTTTCATTAGACAACTTTATCCATAACTATCAAAAAGACAGATGAATGTTACCAAAGTTTCATGTTTGCATTAGGCATCCTCTACTTCCATGTGTGCAAGTAAAGGAGTATCAGACTCACAAAGGTCCTTGTCATCAGATACAGCTGAGGGGGTACCATCAGGTGTCCCAGTTTCAGAGGGGGGCACTGGGGCTATTCCAGAAGCTGTTCCAGAGGGGGGCATTGTGGGAGGATCACTTTTAGATGGTGCCTCAGGAGGTGAAGATTCCACTTCTCTAATCACCTCGTTTCCAACAGTGAAGCACTTTGCCCATTCTCGTCTCTTTATGAGTTCATCCAGTTTGATCTGTAGCTTCTCTTTGGCCTTCTTCCTCAGTTCATCAGAAACAATCTTCTCCTCCTCCTCCAAAACTATCGTCTGCCAGTCCCCTCCGCGTAAGCACTCAAAGATGTTACGGCAACATGATGTAAGAAATGCCAGCGTGAATAAACCCAGGAGAAAAGCCAGGCCATACAACTGAAAAAGATTATATAGACACTAACAGCAGTGCTTATCATATAGACTTAAGCTATAGAGTAACTTACCCTGGACTTATCTTTGATATTTCTGACAATAGTGCGCTCTTTCTCAGTGCGCTGGGTGTTGTTCTTACAAGAGATGTTGTGGTGTGAGTGGTCAAGACAGCAGACACTCCAGTCTCCGTCTATGAGAACTGAAATGATCCAAATACAGCTCACAAAAATCGCACTGCATAAACGTGAACATACAAAACAGAAAGAGTCGCAAGAGCAGCCACAAGGGCCTCTCTTGCGGCCTCGACAACCCCTCTGACAGGATCTATCCATCCACAGCTGAGCCATCAGGATTATACCAAATGGCAGAACCATGTACAATGTGCAGTCTCGGGGCACATTCTCGCAGGTGCAGGGTAGATCTTTCTCAAAGAGGAAGTGGTAGCTGAAAGCCAGGATGACCACTGCATACAGATTTATCTGCCGTTGAAAATATTGGATGAGTTGGCCCACCACATCGTGATAGCTCTCCATCCTCAGTCCTATCTCTCAACAGACTGACTGCTGCCACATTTCTGCTTGTGGAGACCACAGTGTTTCGGTTTCTCGTTTCATACAGAGACACATTACCCAGACCCAGACACAATACCTCATACTGACAAAAGAGGCATTCTCACACATCATACACCACATGTGGTTTGAGTTGTAATTTCTGTGGGAAACAGGAAGGACATTTATCTGTGATCCAAATCTACTGTCTATCTAAAACAGAAATCCTGAAACTGTGAACCTGGCTGCAGACTGCAGTTCTAGCACACAAAATCTATGTAAATGTTTTGCACAAGACTGTGCAGGAAATGAGTATTTACTTAAAGTGAAATTGTCAAGGCCCCGGGGTGTAGCACCAAATTCTGGACTGGGTACAAACCAACTGTATAGGTCCAAATGTGGGCTGGTATGCTTTGCCGGTACAACAAATTGACAGTTCCACCTATAAAAGCTAGATTGTCAGAATCAGAATCAAAATCACTTTTATTGATCCCCGAGGGGAAATTCTCTTAATTAACAGATGCCACGACCACAGCATAGAAATTTAAAAGAATAAAATGCCGTTCACAGTGTAAAACAGTAAAAATATAAAAATATTTATCAAAAAGACCTGCTCTTATCTAAATGTATTCAATACCTGACATTAAGAACACATTATATTTAATAGCTGAATATTGCTACATTATAATGGTGTACACACTTATGCATTGTAGTCTAATTAGATTGTTGAAAGCTGTGTTCTGACGTTTGTTATAAAATTTTGAAAAAAGGGTTCTTTGTTCCCACAGCACATCCCCTAGACAGTGGGGTCTGCAGGGACAGGGCCAACAATGTACCCCTTATGTCCAGATCATCAAAATACATGAATGCTACCATGGGTCCATCTAAATCTGACAAATTTTGCAAACATTATAAAGATTTTTATACTTTCAAAAAGGCTGCCTCATTAAGATAGATATGTTCTGATGATGCTGTCTCAATTTGGAGTCAGTCGGATGAAAACCCTTGGACTGTTGTTAAACTATGAGGTCTAGATATTGGATGTCTACATATTTTGATTCAAAATGGCCACCTTCATGTTGGAGATAGGGTGTGGCCCCATAGAATTTTTTGCTCATGGTAACATAAAGAATGACGAAAAAATTTTCTCACTTCCCATTGGCATTTTGACCGTGCAAATGTGGACGTATTTAGGGTGTGGTCTGGTTAGGCTTTTTGTACAGAATTACAATTGGGAAGGAGAGAGTTCTAAAACATATTGATGACATAACACTGGGAGGATTCGATCCAAAAGTTAGTCACAGTTTACACAAGTAACTTTAAAAAAAAAATACTTTAAACATGATTTTAATCATATTAAGATGTTTTGTTATGTTTTCATTTGTCAAATAATAATTTATTTTGGCCTTCAACATGGTTGCTTGCACTTATAGTAAGTGTGATGTCATAATTTCCGACCAGGAAGTAAAATTTAAAAAAACAAAAAATCGCCAAACTGGGAAAAAAAACACTAACAACTGTGTTTTAGTAAAACGAGTGTAACCACCGTGGGCATTTTGTGCTGGCCTGTGAGTGAGCACAAAGGATAGATTTATTAAAAACACACCTGTGAATGTATTTGAAGGCACCCCTACAGCACTACTGCTTCTTTGTGTAATATCATGGGAAAGTCAAAGGAAATCAGCCAAGATATCAGGAAGAGAATAGTGGACTGGCACAAGTCTGGTTCGTCCTTGGGTACAATTTCCAGATGCCTGAAGGTGTCATGTTCATCTGTTCAAACAATTACACTCAAGTATAAAGACCATGGGATTATTCAGCCATCATACCACTCAGGAAGGAGAGGGGTTCTGTGTTCCAGAGATGAACGTGCTTTGGTCCGAAATGTGCATATCAGCCCAAGAACAAAAGCAAAAGACTTATATTCTGGCAGAAACTGGTAAAAGTGTGTCATGTACTGTACCAACACTCTGCCAGGAAAGTAGAGCTCAGGTGCAAATCGGTCTTCCAAATGGACAATAACCCAAAATAGTAGAAGTAGTCTGCAGTAGTAGTCTGCAGATGTTTGTCAAAGCAATGCTAACTAGGACTGATTAAGGACTAAATCAGATCTAATCCAGCCCTAAACCAGGACTAAACCAGCACTAAACCAGGACTAAACCAGGACTAAACTAGAAGTAAATCAGATCTAAACCAGGTCTCTGTATTTATCTTACAAATGTGCAAGTTCGATTCCCTACTGTTGTGAAAGAAGGGCCGTGGTGACTGTAGCGCAGCACTGAGCCGATGGCCTTCTTTTGTCACATGAAAAGAGACGTGCTGAAACGATTCAGAATCACACAACTTGGGCTCCCTGTGGACGTGCATTAATCAAAAACACAAAATGCTGATTCTCTCTGAACGAATAAAAAGTACAGTTTTATGCTACTATTACAGAGGTAGTAACAAAGTAACCAGGACTAAACCACGACAAACCATGATAAAACAAGCACTAAATCAGGACTGTACCAAGACAAACCAGGACAAAACCAGAACTGGCCTAAACCAGGCAGAGGCAACATAGCTTCCCAACCAGCAGTCCTTATAGGCTACTACAGGATCATAAAGTGAAGTACATTTCGTCTATAGGCCTGTCTATTAACTGTATTCTTTGTCCACAACAGGTGGGGGGCATCAGTGACACCCATTTCTTTGACATACTGATCTTGGACATGGATGCAGCAATAATGTACTCTGTGACATTATGGGAGTATATACTCTTCCAACATAATAGCAATAATAATGCATTGGATTCATACAGCACCTTTCAAGACAACAAAATCACCTTACAGAGCATTATTAATTCACTCTACACTTGGTGGTGTTAAGCTACTATTGTAGCCACAGCTGCTCTGGGACGTCAATCTGCCCCACAACCAACACTCACATTCTTGTCTAAGGACAGAGCAACAGAACACGGTGAACGAGTGCTTTAACCCCTGAGCCACTCTCACCTCAAATCATGATTCGAGGGGTTTGTGATGTTTTTCATGGGGCCCCAAAGACACATATACACTATTATGATTTTAACAAAGCAAATCTTGGGATTTTAGTATTGGTTCTTTGCAGCTGATGTCGTCAACATTCCCTGGGGGTGTGAAGCTAATTGTAAGCACAGCTCTGTCTGAGGCTCTGTTAGACTTTGATCTGAGCTTTATTTTAACCTAGTCTGAACAGAAAGCTGACTTAGCTGGAATTACAAAAGTGAGCAGATTTTTAGGCCCGAGCCCCCTGCAGGGCGTAGGGCCTATTGCTTCGGCAAGACAGTTAGCAACGATGAGTTCGCCTAGGCACTCATCGTTGCTAACTGTCTTGCCGAACTTGTGCACGCAGGGCACAAGTTCGGCTGAGGTCGCGACCTTGCCCTGATTCCACTATCCCATCAACCCATGCCGTAGGCATGGGCCATCTTTGTTACTGCTAAAATGAATGGAAGTCAATGGGAGGTCAGTGGACGACTCCCGACGTCATGGCGAATGACCCCACGGTGACGTGGGGAAGGTCCAGAGCTTTCAAAAAACGTATAATATGTCACTCTAATGTTATCGGATATATTGTTTTTGCTAAAAATATTATTATTTTTATTATTATTAGGCCCGAGCCCCCTACAGGGGGGCCTATTGCTTCCGTAACCCCCACTTGTCTAGATGATGGACATCATCTAGACAAGTGGGGCATCAAAAGTTATCCAATTTACGTTGATACGTATAACAGTTTCCGTGCAGCGAAGCCGCAAAAATCCATCGGAATTTTTGCAATTTTCAAATGTCAAAATTTGCTCCTGTTTGCGCATAAAAAGTCAGATTGAGCTCAAATTCGAATCAGTTGTAAAACTTTCTGGCCTAGACCTACTAATTATGAAAGAAAAAAATTTGGTGCAATAGCGCCCCCTGCAGAATAAGAAATAAATTTGCATGGAGGATCTAAAATTTAGTTTTCCCAAATGTTACGAAATTTCACACAAAATTCCAGTGAGTCATCCCAATCAATAAAGGCAATCAGACCCATGACGTTTTTTGCACCGTGTTGCCATGACGATGCGCCAAAATGCCCATGTTATCCTAATGGGAACCCTCCGAAAATTCCCCATTCATTAGAAAAACATTAGTTTCATGGAATTAAATGAAATTTGACATAATGACTCTTCATGTCATCCTGATCAAAAAAGTCAACCACACCCATGTCATATTTTTCACTCTGTTGCCATGGCAATGCGCGAAAAACCCCATGTTATCCTAATGGGAAAATTTGCAAATTTTTTGACATTTCAAAGTCTTATAACGGCTTCATACCTTCAATCAAGTATGCGGAATTTTGCACGCTGATTCTTTACGTCTTCCCCGTCAAAAAAGTCCGAGAAGCCAACTTTGTATTTTGCACGGTGTTGCCATGGCGATGCCTGGAAAACCCCATGTTGGTGCATTTTGTGCATCAGTGCTCCCAATGTCTTTTGACTTTGTTTGGTGACAAGTGCAGCCCAAAGCTACAATAAAACGGAGGCAAGTGATGAATCAGCGCCACCTGCAGGGAGTGCCCGGTCGGCCAAGTGCGAAGCGCAGCCCGCGAGGGCCGTTCGATGCCGCTTGCGGCTTTAATTACAATTACATTCACAAGCTACCTAGCATTCACAAGCTAGCTAGCATTAGCCAACAGTTTTTCAGGTAGTCACTCTCACCTTTTTGTTGAAAATCAAACATGACCATGAACACTTGTATTAATCACAGGCTCCTGAAAATGTGCTCTTTAAGTCCCTTTTTGTATTTTTTATTGAGACTATCTTAAAACGTTTTCTAATGTATGCATTGTGTCACTATGATAACTGCTGATCATTCCACCATAGACACATATAAAATAACTCCACCATGATGTCCTGCTACTCAAGATGATGGAGTGGTTAGCAAAGCAAGCAGGTCCTGGGTTCAATTCCCATGTCTGCTGCAAACTTTTTTGTGTAGTTTGAGCAAATCGAGTCGAATTTGAGCAATAGTTTGCATATTATCCCTTTGTGTGAGTGAATTTTCTCCATAAACCTAAAAAAACTGGCACAAAGTGTCTTTTCTGTCAGTGTAAATAAATTGATACTATTTTTTTTCCACAATAGCTTCAGAAAGTGGAACCATTGTTCAACCCCAAAGACGTGACTGCCATCAGATGAAAAAACTTTAAACCATGAGACTAATGAGCCAATTCCAAACTAACAACGAGAAGGTTCAACATTTGTGAATCAGAAGTTTGAAGATTTCTTTCAAAAACAGCGAATCTCCATCTGGGATTATGACATATATATATATATATATATATATATATATATATATATATATATATATATATATATATATATATATATATATATATATATATATATATATATATATATATATATATATATATATATATATATATATATATAATAGTCCAGTTTAGAAAACCGCTTGAGCTTTAATATGTAATCTTCTTCCATTTAAAAAGTAGGGCCAAACAAGAAGAAAAAGAGAATTTGCTAAAGTTGACTTGCTAACTCTAAATTGTAGTTTGCGGGAGTTACAAGAATCCCTGGGCTCACGAGTGCCCCCTAACATGAGGCAGGGTAACTGTGTGCCTCACCCGCCGCCTTTTCACAAGCGTTTAAAGCATCAGCGTCACTGCTGAGCTATAGCACAGTCAGTCCGCTGTGAGGCACGAATGGCAGTGCCTCACCTGACTTACCTGACTGCACGTCACTGATATACATATAGATAGATAGATAGATGAGTGAGCTCCTTTGTTTCACATGCGTCACTGAAATAAACTAATCTGATTGGACAGGCTGTATTTGAGGCTGGCTCGAGGTGCAACGAAGGAAGCGATGACCAGACTGATATCTCTCTGCATAAAAATACATAACAGTTTGGATTTGCCAGGCAAGAATTAATCTAGAACCGATAATTTCATGGTAAGAAATTAATTCTTTTGCTGTTTTGTATGAGAACTCTAGTTGTTCCTGTTGTTGATTCGTCCTTGAGGAGGAGAGGAGTCCATCCATCACATGCTCATCCCTGTTCATGCTAATGGGGCTCTGAACAGAACCCTTATGAAGCTATCAGTCTCTGTGAATGCACCACTCTATATCTCTGACACATGTTTGAGTGTGACAAGTGGAACCAAAGCTGATATATTAAAGTGGACTAAAAACTGAATCCACTTTTTTCATTACTAAACTGTGCATATGGTTTTAATAGCATTATCTACTGTTTCTTTCATTTTATAAAGCTATTTTAGTGTAAAGTATAGGTAAATTTGCAGCTTTCTGGTCGAAAATGGTTAAATCTAAGTGTACGCGGTTTTCAGTGACCTCTGCAATTTCCAGTATTTGGTGACATCACAAAAGACTGCCCCGATTATAGCTAGGTGTTTCTTATTACAAACACCTCGCTGCAGGGGCAGAGTTTGAAGTGTGGATACCTGTTAGACCAGGGGTCGGGAACGTATGGCTCGCAAGTCAGGTGTGGCTCTTTTGATGATTGCATCTGGCTCGCAGATACAACATAAAATATTCTTACTTGTTGTAGCCCTGTAGTGTCGGGTGCCATCGTCGCCAATAGACTCGCGGTTGCGGACTTTTTATTACCGTAACTCCGCAACCAATTGTACTTCATGCCAATTCAAACGGCATCTCAAAGCAGAGGCACGAGGCTCTGTAGATATTTTACCATCATTACGGTAATCTGCCTCTGTTGTCCCTCGAAGATGACGAATGAGAGCGCAGGAGCCGCCGGGATTTTCCCCTTTTTCGCTTATTCAATGCGTCAAAGAATAAATACAAGTGGGTATGTAAAATAGAGGTAGAAAAAATGCAGTATATTCTGACACCTCCTTTAATATTTGAGTGTGTGTATTGCTGTATTGACCATGTTTGGATCTACGTATGCATGTGAGCAGTCATCCTCACATCTTAAAAACATCAAGTCCAACCTACGATCACGTTTACCGGATGAAAGCCTCAATGCCTGCATGAAGCTTAACCTCACCAAGTACCAACCAGACTACAAAGCCATCAGCAAATTCATGCAGCACCAGAAGTCGCATTAATGGTGAGTATTATAACAACATTATTTAAAAGAATAAATTCAGAGGCGTATTATACTTACATTTAGTTGAATTCAGTCTTAAATATATTATATGGCTCTCACTGAAATAAATTTCCAAATATTTAGCTTTCATGGCTCTCTGAGTCAAAAAGGTTCCCGACCCCTGTGTTAGACCAATCACACTATTCCTTATACCTCCAGATAGTCCACTGCACAACCCAAGAGCCAGTGGTTTGATCTCAATCCAACCAGTGCATACTGACATTGTGTCTTAAGGCAAAACACCTCACCCACCTTGCTTATGTATATATGTTGTGTGTGTGTTTGAGTGTTGGTGGTGGTGGGAGGGGCCGATGGAGCAAATTGGCTTCATCAGTTCCATCAGTTTGTTCCAGAGCAGCTTTGGCGATAGAGCTACCACCAACATGTAGTGAATGGATAATGCAGAAAATTAGTAACACTGAGTGTCTATATAAGACTAATGCAATATTAATTTATTAGTGCACTATTACACTTAAAAGTTCTGCCCCTGCTTTCCACCATGGAGACAGTCCTTTACCATGAATGTCCCACAGCATGGCATTAAACTTGTCATTCTTCAATGACACACTGAGATGATGCCACTAGTAATAGGTCAGATCTGTGGAAAGGTGCCTTGATCGATTGATCAATCAATAAATCAATCTATCTATCACTCGAGACAAGCAGGTGGTGGAGCCTCTACCAAAGATTGTGCACCTTTACAATCCTTTGGGCTGTTTACCTCAGTTTTCTGTTATAGGCGACATTCTGAAACTCATGGATATGCACTCTCTCTCCTCATTTTGTTTTTTCCCCCCTGCTATTTTCAATGGCTTTGTTGACCTCCTTCTGTCCTCCTCTCCTCCATCTCTCCTCCATCTTTCCTTTAGGGGCTCCTCCTCTGTTCTGCCCAGGAAGACTCACTCCATCAGGCACAAGTGGAGTAGAGAGGACCTACTGAGAGCTGGCACAGAAAGCTCCAGTGTGAAAGAAAGACAGAATCCTCATTTCCACTGACACAGTTCCCTTGGGACCGTCTTGGCACGAAACAGTTGTCCCTAGTTGAGGAGCATTTCCATTACAAGTGGTTCAGGCTGCTTTTGGTCGTGACACAGGTCAAGCAAGACACACCCAGACGTGGCGCCGCAGGAGCTATTAAAAAAACGGTGTACAGGAGCATTATCACAAATCAACAGCAGCACAACAATGAGCTTGTGGAGATGGATACACATCCACGCAGTCATTGGAGGACCAGCAGCACTCCAGTAACAGTGCGCATGACATTCCTCAGCTGAACGATCATCATTAAGATTGCAATAAACAGATATAAACATAAAATAATACTTTCTCACCAGACACTGACTTGATCTTGTGATATACTGCCGTATTTCCAGCGATGGCAACCTACCTGTTGAGCCGATATGCTCCGTGAAACCTATCCAGCTATCCATTTTCCTGTTATCGATGCATGCCACTCCTGTCAAGATAAAAAAAATATTACATTTGCAGTGTATAATGCAACAAGCAATAGCAAAGCCCAATGCATTACATAAAGATGGATAAAAATGAGCCGTAGAGGAGCAGATTAATGAAATAAATGCAAAAAACTGACAGTTAGCCAGAATTAGCTTAGTGTTTAATCTAGCTTTAGCCTCATCTCACAGCGCCACAGACTTTAAATACTAAATGTCTTTTAGTGATTCACTGAGATCAGCCTTATGAGAGTATAATTCATTTATTTATTAAGTTAATATTAGTTATGTTGAAGTGACCTTGGTTGTTCACGTAGCAGAGCACTGTCCCTGGATCCGGAGCCATACCTGGAGCATGGAAACACAACTTGGCTGGAGCTGCAATGACTGCGTGGGGGCATGACTAGCACCGCCCTCCACGAACTGGTCTAAGCGTTCCAGTGGTCCGCACCGCAATGTACCAGACTTATGGAAACCATACTAGAGTCACTGTATGTGATTATACTGGGGTATTTTGGAGAGATTCAAGGGGCTGCCTTGGTTTGGTGAGATAGTACTTGTGGTAAATATTTAAAGTACACTACTTTTCACACAAGAAGTAGTGTTGAGGTCTATCTCATTAACACTCACAATTCCAAAGAATCAGAGTCAGATCAGATTCAGAATCACTTTTCTTGATCCCCGAGGGGAAATTCTCTTCGTTCACAGATCCCACGACCACAGAATAGAAATTTTAAATAGAAATTTAAAAGAATAAGAATAAATATAAAATGTAAATTCCATCCAAAATCCAGGGTCAGTTTAAACATGAATCTATCAAATAAAAAATATTGTTTCAATTAGACAAGGTTTGGCCCTTGCTTACATTATGTTTGCCAGGCAATTGGAATTACTTCATCATATGACACATCTTCTACCAGGAAGCAAAATGATAAACTTAAACTAGAAAAATAGGCATGATTTTTAATAAAAACCTAAATAGAATGGCTCTATTTAGTCTAACCTGTCATATTTAAAGAGGGGGTATTATTCTACCATGTTATAATGTTGTGCCTTCATCAAAAAAACATGCCTGAAGAGATTTTAGATGTCATCCATGCATGTTTGAATAAATCAGCCCTATTCAAACCCTCCTTATGGTTATCTGTAAGATTTGTTCAATGCTCTGCCCACAAGCCTACGTCACCCATGCATCCACATAACAATTCTCCATAAATATACAAAGACATGATACAAAACTGTACACTACAACTTCCAATCCTGATGCGAAGTGCATTAGTTTTATTAGTGGGATCCATGCTGATTGTGTTGTGATACTGCTCTGAAGTGATTTAGAGGACTGACTGAGGGGGAGACTCAGAGCAATAAAAACGAAAGTGAAATTTATAAAACTTGTTAATATGTTGTTTTGGGTGAATATAGCCTTTTCAAAACAGTAAAAGGTAACATGGTCATAACACACTGCCTGGCCAAAAAAAAAGTTGCCACCTGGATTTAACTAAGCAAATAGGTACAGACCCCCTCCAGTTGGTCAAGTCCAGGTTCCGCAACAGTCTGTGCTTAAAGAATGAGGTCAGCTGACTACCTGAATATACTGAATGACCAGGTTATTACACCAATGTATTTTTTCTTCCCTGATGGCATGGGCATATTCCAAGATGACAATGACTTTTTTTTTTGGCCAGGCAGTGTATGTTGTGTTAGTAGTAAATAACCTATACAAGTAAAATACTCTCTCTTTAATGCCCCATAGAAGTAAAATACATCCTCTTTAAGGCAAGTCCAAAAATCTAGACCTGTACTTTCTTAACCTGCATTAGTCCACTCTCAAGTGCAGTATTCAGATCAAAGTTTTGGTCATTTCATCTTGTAGTGAACAGAAAGTCAGTCCGACGTCCCTAACATAGCCGCTGATGTCAAACCTATCCATTCATTTCAGTTCAAAAGCTCATTAGCTCCGACTCATTTGAAAACTGCACAGCTTAATTAAGAGCCCACAGCTATAAGAGCCACCGTGTCTGATCTACTCAACATTATTTACATCATTAAACGTGGACTGAAGTTCAAACTGAAGAATTACACAAGAAATGAGCTATTCACCAAAACACGCCTCTAATGTACCAGTTTTAGTCTGACACTGCAGGATTCTCAACATGTGGTGTGGGGATCTATTGATACTTGCAGCTGATGTCATCAACATTCCCTGGGGGTGTAATGCTAACTGTAAGCACTGGTCTGTCTGAGGCTTGTTAAATTTTAATATGAGCTTTATTTTAACATAATCTGACCAAACGGAGCTGGTTTAGCTGGAAGTACAACAGGCGAGCTGATTATGCTGTTGAATAATCCCTCTCAAATAATATTAGTCACAAGCTAGCTAGTATTAACCAACAGTTTTTTTTATTTAGTCACTCACCTTTTTGTTGAAAATGTGCTGTTTAAATCCATTTTGTATTTTTCCTTGAGTTTTAAGACCATCTTAACACTTTTTTCACAGTGCTAATGTGTGCATTGTGTCACCATAGTAACTGCTGAACATTTCACCATAGAGATATATGTAGAACACCCAGCAGCATGATGTATGGTATGGTATGGTATGCTTTTATTTGGACAGGGACAGTGCACAACATTACATTGACCTTAAAAAACAGGAAAGATGTATGGTGCTAGGTTATAGTAAAGATACTAATTTCCACCTGTAGTCCCTGGGCAGGCTAATGTTAAGTAAGAGTAACAGTTTGGTGTAGATGGATGAAAGACTTGTAAACATATGGTACACACACCAAATACAACACATCTCCCACACCCCTCAACATTCAGTTCAGTTCACACACACACACACACACGCACACACACACACACACACACACACACACACACACACACACACACACACACACACACACACACACACACACACACACACACACACACACACACACACACACACACACACACAATCAGACATAATCAGTCAATTTCAGACATACAAATCCTCTTTCTTTCATACACATTCACTGATGGGTGCAAACTTGCTTTGACAGTAGCCATTTCTTTGTCACATGTGCAAACATTTGAAAACTTGTTCATTTTATAATCTCAAACTATTGGCAAACTATTCCACTGACTCATGGCTACAGTAGAGAAAGACGATTTAGTGAAAGAGGTCCTACATTTTGGAATGCTGCACTCTCCTCTAGAGGTCGCCCTAGTGACTCGAGTTGTTTTTTCTGAGCTTAGTGAGACAAACCTTCTTAGGGGAGGACTAGCAATACCATGAATTATTTTAAATAGTAGACAGATGTTTGCATATATATTAGCAGATTACTGAAGTTTAGAAAACCATACTTGTAGAGGATATGACAGTGGTGATGCTTTCTGGGTTTTTTGTCATGAATCTTTAGTGTACGTTTATACAGTCATTCCAGAGGCTTTACGGTTGTTTTGCAAGCCTGCAATCGGCTTATTATGCAGTACAAAAAATGTGATAAGATCATAGAATTTAAATACATGTGCGATGCCTCAGTTGTAAGAGACCCTCGTATGTACCTAAAATTTGCCAGATTGAATTTCAGAGAGTTACACAGTTTTTTTTTTACATGATTCTTAAAGGTCAAATTTGAGTCAAGAGTAACACCTAAGTAAGTAAAATGGTTAACATTTAGAACTTTTTTGTAATGAATATAAATATCTGGACGATCTGAATATTTATGCCTGTTTGTAAAATACATTGCAACTGTCTTTTCTAGATTTAATGTGAGACAGGAATTCTGCAGCCAGGCAGCAATCTTTTGCAATTCCCCCGTTAATCTCATGGCCACTTCTCCAGTGTTTTTCCCATGAGTGAACATGACTATATTGTCCGCATACATGATGATATTTGTATTGCACACTGAGGGGAGATCATTGATGTACATACTGAAAAGCAGAGGCCCCATTATAGAGCCCTGCGGAACTCCCATGGTGCAGTCTTTAATATGGGACAGTGTGTGATTTACTCGAACACACTGTTTCCTGTCACTCAGGTATGACGTAATTCAATTTACTGTTTGATTAGACAGTCCAAAATGTGATAGTTTCCTTAATAGGATACTATGAGAGACAGTATCAAAGGCCTTTCGTAGGTCAAGAAAGACCAGTCCTACTACCCCTCCTTGGTCTAAATTTGATTTAATTTCTTCAAGGAAGTAGGAACAAACTGTCTCTGTTGAGGATTTTTTCCTGAAACCAAATGGCAAAGGATTTAAGAATGCTTTGGTTTTGAGATGTTCTATTAACTGTTCTGCTACAGCCTTTTCATAGACCTTAGAGATGGCAGGGAGGATGGTTATGGGTCGATAATTACTGATCTTTCGTCTGTCTCCTGACTTAAATACTGGTGTTACGATGCCAGTTTTTAATGTACCGGGAAATATATTATCATTTATTGACTGATTTATTAATTTTGTTAGGGTTGGGATCAGGCTTTCTTGATGGCTTTTTAGAAATGCACTATCCAATCCATACAGGTCTTTTGTTTTGCTGTTATTTAATTTTCTCTAAATATTTTCCACTTTTGCATCATTAACAGTTGTTAAACTAAAGCCTGATCTATCACAGACTAAGTTATGGGAAACGCAGGATGTTGGAAAACAACTGGGCCAGCCTCTGAACAGAATTCATAAAATATTCATTAAAGTTTATAGCTAAGATTACACTATCATTTTGAATTTTATCATCTATGTTTAATTGTATCTCATTGTAAAGTATGAATAGTACATGTTCAGATCTGACTTGTGCTGTTTTAGACTTGGTTTGAACCTGGTTTAGACCTATTCCATGCAGTTAAATGTACTGAGCCTGATTTTCAGTGTCTTAAAAACATGAAAAACAGAACTACTTCATTTCAAAGAACATATATTTTGCAAAATAGAACAAAGTTATATTTCTAATTCTTCATTCCCATTGCTGACAGCAGAAGAAGCACTGACACTGACATGTCTCATTGGAAAGAGAGGTGTAGTTTATAAAGTGTATTTTCCAAATGCCGACATTATTTTAAGTTACAAAATGTTAAAAAAAATAAATTAATAAAAAAATGTATCCCAATGTGACCAAAAGCAGCCAGAAGAATGCATTATATTTGTTCTTTAAACTGTTTCCAGTGGTTATTCCTCGCGTACCTTATGCATTCAGAGCATCCTAATTATTCACTTTAATGAGTGAATCTTTTCAGTTTGGGCATCACAGCAATTCCAAAAACAACTAGCCTGCTAACAGCACACACTAGCATTACTTAGTAGTTCAGTGATCTCCTTTTGAATCTAAGAGCTGCTTTTACAATATATCTACTGGAGTGAGATCATATTTACTTTATTAAATGAAAAACATCAGGTACACCCCCTTTAAGTTTTATATTATGTCTATCAGTTGAGAAAGAATAAAAATAGAAACAAGAAGAATTAACTTTGCAGACTTTTAGCACACAAATCTGATGACTCTTTGTTTGAAAGTGAATGGGCCCAGGTAATTGTTGTGAATGGAGCTAAAAATATCATCACCACATTGTACTGAGAAGCAGAGCTGAGTCTTTAGTCATCACTATGACACCACTGAATGCACTGAAAGGGCTGAAGAAGAGGAGGAGAGGAGAAGAAGGGGTATAGAGAGGGAGAGAGAAGGAGGAGAGAGGAAGGAGAGAGAGAGGTAGGGGCAAACAGATAGATAACAGGAGAAAGATGCAAGATAGAGGAGAGAGAGGAAGGAGGGAGGGATGGAGGGGGACAGAGGCAGAGAGCAAGTGAGGGAAGAGGAAGCGAACAGGAGAGAGAAAAACAAAGTGAGAAGGATGAACATATAGGTAAAAGAGAGAAAAGGAGAGAAAGAAGGGGGTGAGAGAGAAAGAGGGAGAAAGGTAAGGATGGTAGGGGGAGAGGTGGAGAGATATATAGAGAAAGAATACAGGTAGGATTAAGTAAGGGAGAGAGAAGTAATAGAGAAAAGAGAGGAGAGGTGTGGAGAGGGCATGAGGGAGGAGGAAAGAGGTAAGAGAGAGGAAGAGGGAGAGAAGGAGAATACAAGAGGGAGGATCATAGACGTAAAAGAGAGAAAACAGGTGAGAGGATGGGAGAGAAAGTAATGAGAGAGGGAAAGAGAGAGAGAGAAAAAATGAGAGCTAAGGGTAGGGGAAGAGAGGGATAGAAGGTGGATAAGATATGGAATGACATAGATGAGATGAGAGAGAAAGGAGAGGGGGAGAAAGGTAGGAGAGAGGGATGATAGGGTGAGGTGAAAAAGAGGGAGAGGAGACAGGCAGAGAAAGGGGAGAAAAGAGAGGTGCAGGTAGAAGGAAGGAGTGGGAGTGAGAGAGGGATGGAGAAAGAAAGAGGGAGGGAGATATTGGTAAAATAATTGAAGGGGACAGAGAGAAGACAGGGGGATAGAAAATAGAGAGAGGAAGAGAAGAGCTGTGAAGAAAAGAGGAGGGGCGGGAGGAAGGTAAGAAAGTAGGAAGAAGAAAGAAGGAGCGAAAGGGAAAACAAAAGAAACAGAGAAGACACAGAAAAATGAATGAACTCCAGAATATACATTTTGTTATGGAGATATATATCCTTCCTCTCTCTTCTCTCTCTTTTCTTCCTCTCTCACAGCCACCTGTTTCCATGGCGACAGAGGCAGGGGACAGTCATTGTTGTTGTGTTTTTTGCAGACTGTAGTTGGGCTCAGTTTGTGTTTGACACCTCACAGTTTTACACAATGTAGGGGACAGGACTGGTGACAGGTGCACTGTGTCTGAATGAGTGTGTTTCTGCTCCAGTGCAGAGGGGGTGGAGCTCATGTGGGCAGGTGACGTAGGCAGGTGACGTGGGCAGGTGACGTCGGCAGGTGACGTAGGCAGGTGACATGGGCAGGTGCATTCATTCCGTCCACCCGTCTGGTCTTATTTTATTCCATCCTCCCTGCTGCGCTGTGATAGCTGTTTGTAGATAAATCTCCAAAATGCACTCTGGATCTCAGCTGTTTAGAAGAGCCTCCAAGCATGTCACAAAGTTATGACCCCAGACTGGCTACATAGTTAGGGAGCTTAAACACACGCTCAGTTTAGTGCTTGGCTCCGTTATTCTGCAAAAATGTGTTATGTTTTTCAGTCCTGTGATATTTTTGTCTTTTCTTTTTTCCACATGAGCAGCCATAATTGTTTTGACACAGACAAACCATACATGTCCCTGATTGGCTAATCCATCTGTCAGTCACACCCATCTGAATTTGGGGAGATTCACCGGTGACCAGACTCAGGTCTTTGTAAAGTGTTGCCTGGATTTTTATTTTGAACATTACAAGTGGAAAGGTCTACCAACTAAAACCTTAAAGACATTTGCTTTTTTAAAGCCACAGTAGGTAACTTTTTTAGCCAACAAAAAAAAAAAAAGCATGTTTTTTTTTGTTGGTTTTTTTTTCATTTTGTTGTATTTATAACACTGAAAAACTGCTTGCCTCCAATGAAAAGTCCTTTGGCTATATTCTTTCGCAGTATGGAATAAAACATTTCTGTCTATGAAGAATGTTCCGAACTACGGCTTTACCTTTAGCTCTAGCTTTTAAGTATTTCAATTTCAACTATAAAGTAAGTAGATCATTATTTTACATTTTGTTAATTGTAAACCTCAATATTGATCTGAAATGGCCTGATAATGAAAACAGGTTCTTTGACCTCATGTTGAAAACTACAGGAATGGTCTTTCCACCCTATTATACTAGCAAAAGGTGGATAGGAATATTTATCTTTCAGTTAATCCATCATTAAATCATTATGAAGAGCATCGTCAGATATCATGCCCAAACTGGAGTTGATACTGTACTTTACCAGTAGCATGCTAACTCCATGCCAACTCCTTTTCCATGCTAACTCCTGTTCCATGCTAACTTCTGGTCCATGATAATGAAAACAGATTCTCTGACTTCATGTTGAAAACTACAGGAGAGGCCCCGCCCCTTCATAGTGATTTTTTCACCCTATTATACTAATGAAAGGTGGATGGGAATATCTATCTTTCAGTTAACATGAATATCTCCCCAGCATTCAGGAGGCATCTGGAACAGATGGAACAGACATGCTAACTCTTTTTCCATGCTAACTCTTTGTTCATGCTAACTCCTGTTCCATGCTAGCTCTTTGTCCGTATTAACTCCTGTTCCATGCTAACTCTTGTTCCCTGCTAACCCCTGTTCCATGCTAACTCTTTGTTCATGCTAACTCTTTGTTCATACTAACTCCTGTTCCATTCTAATTCTTTGTTCATACTAACTCCTGTTCTATAGTAACTCCTGTTCCATGCTAACTCTTTGGTGGCCTGGGCTCCTGTTCTATACTAACTCCTGTTCCATGCTAACTCTTGTTCCATCCCAACTCTTGTTCCTTGCATGCCTCTCACATGATCAGTGAGCAGCAGATGGTGTAGTGAGAGAAAGTATACCCTGGTTAAATGAGGCACACCTGAAGAGGAGAATGTGGTAAATGTAGCGCGGTGGTGGTGTTATGATGATGTATGGACCCTTCGGTCACAGGACACATAGGTAATGACTGCTGCAGATTAAAGATGCTCTCAAACACTGTGTGAAGGAGATATAAAAGAGCAGTAATAGAGCTTTAAAACATGGCGGAGGGAGACAAAGGTTACTCATATTAAAACCATTTTCTACAAGTACCATTATGGTATTGTGTGTTCTGCTACTAGACAAAATACTGTATCTATAACAAGTGGAAGCAGTGTTTTTTTTAGGCAATTGTGCTCATGATTTTTAAATGTGGCGGAGGTGGTACTGGTAACCCTGCACAGCAAGATGGATTCCCGCAATATTTGTAACTTCACAAACTCAGAAATCCTCCCACTGTAAGGCTCAAATTTGCCCTGCAGAAGATGGACCAATCACAGAGCAGTATTGAGGTTTGTGCAGATGCCAAAGGCGTGGCACCCAAGTGAACAGATGCACTTCAACCTGTGTTTGTGAAAATTGTGCAGAGGGAAGTGCATTTGTCTCAACTGGATTTAACAAAAGTTGATTTTTCACTTTCAGAGAGCCATTCCAGATAAACTTTATTCATGACTGTGGTTGGTGCTTGTTAGTTGAAAACCTGGACCAGGGGTGCCCGAACTCTTTTCACCGAGGGCCAACTCTTGAAATATATTCGACATGGAGGGCCGAAGACCAGTGGTCAATACAGTGGATATTTTAGATGGTGCATTTAACATACTTTAAATAAGGCTTGAGATAGGTCTGTATGACAACGCAAATTGATGTTATTTAGGTTATATTGGTAGATTTACTCAAATTTGCCATAAAAAGTACTGATCAATTGGGCCAGGTCAACAGGAGGCCTGAGGGCCAATAAAAATTGGTCTGAGGGCCGCATTTAGCCCCCGGGACATAGTTTGGACACCCCTGACCTAGACTGTATAAAGAAGTGGACCAAGGGAGTATGATGTCACCCACAGTATTCGAATCCAGCCAAATGAAGCCCATCGAGGCTAGCAGTTATAGGGGCGAATTTGGAGCTGAGTTCAATATTTGGAATTCCGAAGTATCATAGCAACCAAAGAGCCAATTTGGAGCCAGGCTTTTGAAGCTAATGCCCCTTCCCGCCTGCACAGCTGGTTTAACAGCTAGTGGGCACTTGGCAACGCTGTCAATCAAACCTGTTGCTAATGCTAGCGGAAGCAACCTCAGGGAAAGAAGATGCCTGGTTTTTCTGTTATTAATGTTCATATCCTGAGTTACAGACAAAATTGTGAAATAAAAATACCAGGTGTAGAGGGGTTAATATGAACATTTTAAGACCAAAATGACAAGGCTCACTGTAGCAGTTACAGAGACAGGGGTGACAGTTTTTCAAAAGAAAGGGAATTGGAGCCAGAGTTGATGGAGCCGGAAGCATGCCCATGCTCACTTCTAGTTTGGAACGTGGCTAGTAGGTTAGCTATGTCCATATATACACAGTGGTCCCTTGTTTGTCGCAGGGGTTACATTCTAAAAGTAACCCACAATAGGCGAAATCTGCAATATAGTCAGCTTTATTTTTTACAATTATTATATATGTTTTAAGACTCTAAAACCCCTCACCACACACTTTATACACTTTTCTCAGACAGGCACATTTTCTCTCATTTCCCTCTGGTTTAAACACTCTCAAAGTTCATCCATATTAAAAACTTGTTCAGGCTTATATCTCCCTTCCTCGATGATCGCTTTAAATGTGTTGTTCACATATGCCTCTGCCCCAGTGGTATCTGGAGAGGTAGCCTCTCCGTGCACAGAAACGCTTTTAAGTCCAAAGTGTTTCTGAAATTTGCCAAACCAGCCCTTGCTGGTATTAAATGAGCTTGGTACTGTGTGAAAAGTACTTGTTGGTGGCCTGGGCTCCGCATCATCCTGCTCCTCACTGTCATGAATGTCATCGTTGTCAGTAAAGGTTTCAGCACTTCAGAGTCACAAAGCTAGCTGCTATCAAGCATTTATGTAAATTTGGCTGACTACATTCTGTACTGTAGAGGAGACATGGCACGGAGGAGATCGATTGACAATGCGCGTTCATACGCTGTAAAAACGCATGTAAAATTGCATTTTAAAAATCCGCAAGACAGCGAGAATGTGAAATGTGAACCGCGGTATAGCGAGGGACCACTGTATTCAGTTTATGGTTGAAATCTCTCAGTCATTTCTGTTGCACAGATGTGGCATTTGTACATTTCACATAGATCCTTTAATTGGCCAATATGGGAAATTAAAGATGAGAGACTGCCCTGTGGTACTCTCCCTTTTTTCCTCCCTCTCTTTCTCCTCTTTCCTCTTCTCACCCCCCTCCTCCCCTCCTCCTACCCTCTCTCATCTCTCTCTCCCCTCTCCTCCTCTCACCCCCTTCTCCCCTCTCTCTACCCTTTCCCTTTCTCCCCCCTCTCCCTTGTTCTCCCTCTCTTGTCTCTCTCACGCCTTCCTCCCATCTCTCTCCTCTTCCTTCTCTTCCCTCTCCTCCTTCTCTCACCCCTCTCCTCCCATTTCTCTTCTCCCTGAAGCACGGCTCATTGGGCGAACGGTGAACTCGCTGCACCTCTCTACTTGTCATAATTTCCATTTTGATAGCTGCGTGGTCCTGATGAATACTGATGCAAACCAAGGTCAAAGTTGTTACAGAGAGAGAGAGAGAAAGAGAGGAGGGAGAGGGAGAGAGGGAGGATAGAGAGAAAAGAGGGAGGAGAGAGAGGAGAGAGAGGGGACAGAGGGGAGACAGAGTGAGACAGAAAAGAGACTTTAACTATGCATTTATTATGTTGTGTATGTATGTGCTACTTGCCACTTAAACCAACACTTAGAGAGAGAGAGAGAGAAGAGGGAGAATTGAGGTGATACAGAAAAGAAAGAAAGAGCGAGAGAGAGGCGAGAGAAAGATAGAAAAAAGATAGAGGTGAGAAAGGCGGGATGCAAAGGTAAGGAGTGAGGAGAGAGAGTCAAACAGAGAGAGAAAAAGAGAGGAAGGGGAGGAAGAGATAGAGAGAGGGGCAGGCAAAGGTAAAAGTTCAGGGGAGAGGAATGACAGACAGAAGGGAGGGAAAGAGAGAGAGGGAAGAGAACTCTGCACACCTGTCTGAGGGTGCATTCACGATACATGCTTGATTCAACAGGCTCTGTTTGCCTGGATAGTTTTGTATGTTTGGGTAGCTGTGAACATTGAATCAAAGTTTGATCCAGGCCAAAGAAGCAAGATGTAGTCTGGCAGATCTCAGAAGGTGGATCCTGGGAGGCGGGTCTCGAGAGGCAGGTCTCGAGAGGCAGGTCTCAGGAGGCGGGTCTCGGGAGGCGGGTCTCGGGAGGCGGGTCTCGGGAGGCGGGTCTCGGGAGGCGGGTCTCGGGAGGCGGGTCTTGGGAGGCTCTGGAGTGGCTCATTTTGATTTGTGAATTCAAACGGACCCGAGAGTAGAACAAAACCAGGAAGAAACAACAGGCTCTGTTTGCCTGGATAGCTTTGTATGTTTGGGTAGCTGTGAACATTGAATCAAAGTTTGATCCAGGCCAAAGAAGCAAGATGTAGTCTGGCAGATCTCAGAAGGTGGATCTTGGGAGGCGGGTCTCGAGAGGCAGGTCTCAGGAGGCGGGTCTCGGGAGGCGGGTCTCGGGAGGCGGGTCTCGGGAGGCGGGTCTCGGGAGGCGGGTCTCGGGAGGCGGGTCTCGGGAGGGGCGGGTCTTGAGGAGGCTCTGGAGTGGCTCATTTTGATTTGTGAATTCAAACGGACCCGAGAGTAGAACAAAACCAGGAAGAAACAAAAACAGAAGGATGGGTGAGCTCAGAATCAAACCAAACACCTGTGTGGAGATACAACGGGACAAACAACATACAGAGACACGAGAAATTGACAAGAAGAGCTCAAAGATGGATATGGTTTTAGCTAATTATGATCCCCTGATAAAAATTTCTCTGTTTTCAGCAGTTACTTACAAAAAGTTACATTAAACTTGATGCCATAACTTTCAGAGCTTGTAGAACTCAAAGAACCGAGACTGTTATCGAGTCTCCTTTATCCTGGGCATTTGAAGCAAGTGCTGGGCATTCGTACTTGTTTCAGTTCCCAAATGTGAACCGAGATGGCTTTAGTTTGGATTGTGAATGCTCCCCGAGATGCAGCCCATGGCCTCTCTTCACTTCAGGATCATGTTTATCAGTGTGACCTCAGCTCATTAAGGTAAAATAGATAGAGGCTCTCAACTACTGACATCTCTATTCATGAAGACTTCTGAACACAATTTACTTTGTATTCTACTCGTCATTTTGGTCTTAAAATGTTCGTATTAACCCACTCTACATGATCCTGGTATTTTTATTTCGCTATTTTGTCCATAAATCAAGATATGAACATTAATAACAGACAAATCGGGCCCTTCTTTCCCCAAGATTGCTCCCACTAGCTGGAGCAACTGGAGCTGGTTCTTTGGTTGCTGTGATAGTTGCGGTCAGAATTCCGAATATGGATCTCGGCTCCAAACTTGGCTCCTATAACTGCTAGCCTAAATGAGCAAAAGACGATGTTTAAATTTGTCAACTGGACAAATCGTTGTAAGAGTGAAGACGTTTCGCTGCTCATCCAAGCTGCTTCTTCAGTTCAGAACAGGATGACCAGCGAAACGTTGTCTTTTGCTATGGATCAGACCTGGATGACTGAGGGTTTACACAGACAGCCTAAATGAGATTCATTTGACTGCAAGTTCAGTGTAATTAGCTGTTTCCTTATTTGTCTGATCTTTTGAATTGGCTTCACCAAATAAAACATAAAGAGCCTAGATTTCTTTGGCAAACATCTGACAGAAATGTGAGTAAAAGCTGATGAGTCCCGGCCTCTCCCCCTCACAGCGTCGCTGAGTTCACCTCTTTGTGAGAAGCTGTGAAGGTCCTCCATTCAAATGATTATTAAAAGAACACGATTTCTGCAGCTCCAAGGATGAACCCGCCTCTTTCTGCTCCAGGTTAAACTCTTGATTCAAAATGTCCACGTTTCCATGGAGACAAGATGAAGACTCACCATCTTTGGATGATTTCTGCACCTCAAACAATTTTTACAATCTTTGAAAAGTTTAGAAAAATGCAGCGTTTTTGGCAAATTGACTCAAAGAGAGAGGGAGAGAGAGAGGGAGGGAGGGAGAAACAAGGGAGGAGAAAGAGAAGAGAGAGGGAGGAGAGAAAGAATCAAGGAGAGAGAGAGGCAGAGAGAGGGAGATAGACAGGGATAGAGAGAGAGGGAGAGAAAGAAAAGAGGGAGAGAGGGAGGGACAGAGAAAAGAGAGATGGAGGAAGAGGGAGGGGAGAGAGAAAAGAGAGGAAGAGAGAGAAAAAAGAGGGTGGAGAGCGAAAGAGAGAAGCAAGAGGAGAGACAGGCAGAGAGAGGGGAAGATAGACAGGGATAGGGAGAGAAAGAGGGAGGGGGAGAGAGGGAGAGAGAAAAGGGAGGAGAGAGGGAGAGAAAGAAAAGAGGAAGAGAGGGAGGAACAGAGTAAAGAGAAATGGAGGGAGAGGGAGGAGAGAGAGAAAAGAGGGAGGAGAGAGAATGAGAGCGGGAGAGAAAAGAGAGGTCAGGAGGCCTTTTAGCTGTTTTGCTCCACAAAAATGGAATACACTCCAAGGAAAATGAAAATTATATACGTTGGTGACACAATCACAATAATAATTGTGTAATCTGGTAACAAACTTTTATACACACTCTTTTTAATGTTTTATATGGTGTATATTTGTTTTATTTTTTTTTTTTTTCCTGCTTGTATTTTATTTTAAACAGGCCACCCATGAAAAAGTCAGCCCAAGTGCTCTCATTGGGTTCCCCTATATAAATAAAGATAAATAGCATATACAAAATAAAATTAGCTGGAAGGTTTGAGCTATTGTGCATGTTTTAGATTCATGGAGGAAACTGGAGTGCCCGGAGGAAACCCAGCCAGAAACAGGGAGAACATGTAAACTTAAAAGAAAGGCCCAGGCGACACTAACTTTATTTTTTATTTTATTTTTTTACAACCTTCAGAGACCAGAGTAATTTTGCTGTCATGGTAAAGCCAATTACAACTAGCATGCTAACATTGCACTTCCTAATTATCGGACAATAATACATTTATGATTATACTTATGATTATACTTTTCTGGACTGAAATGTCTGATGTTGTTTTTTTCCTGGGATCTGCTGTAGGCACTCCTCCAGTTTGGGGGTCACTGCCTTCAGTGCTTCAATGACCACGGGCACCACTGATGCCTTCACTTTCCAGGCCTTCTTCAACTCTTCTTTGAGCCCCTGGTATTTCTTTTCGGCTTTCCTTGTGGCTCGCCTACAGTCTCAGGATGCTTGATTTGGGATGGAACCCGCCATGCATGGTCAGAAGCTTTCGAGTCTTAATGCCTGTGGTCTGTATCTCCTTTGACCAGTTATCTGATTACTGGCAGGGCCTAGCTGTTTGTTGCCTGGGTTTTGTTCTTGTCATTGAGCTGACTCATTAGGACTGCTTTCCTTGTTTCCTCTTCAAGGCTGCCATTTGCTTGTGGGATATCAAGGTACTTCTAACTGTGCATTGTTCCTTCTAAGAGTGAGACCTCTTCTATGTGGACTGCTTTCCTTTCTTTGTTACCATTCGGCTACACTTCTCAAGCCCGAATGACATTCCATTGTCTGTGCTGTAGATCCTGGTGGTGTGGATCAGTGAGTCGACGTCTCGCTCATTCTTGGTGTACAGCTTGATGTCGTCCATGTAGAGGAGGTGACTGATGGTGACCCCATTCCTGAGTCAGTATCCATAGCGAGTGTTGTTGATGATTTGGCCGACGGGGTTCAAACCTATGCAGAACAGCAGAGAGGACAGTGCGTTTCCTTGGTATATGGAGGCCACCGGCCTCAAGGGTGGTTTTCGCCAACCTCATCGAGTTTGCAATGAAGGCTCTTAGAGTCCTGTTGATGTTGTACAGCTCCAGGCATTCAGTGATCCATGTGTGTGGCATTGAGTCGTAGACTTTCTTGTAATCAATTCAGGCAGTACACAAGTTGGTCTGACAGGCTCTACAGTCTCGGGCGACTGTTCGGTCTACCAGGAACTGGTATTTGGCTCCCCTGGTATCTTTGCCAATGCCCTTCTGTGCGGTGCTCATGTATTGATCCATGACAGGTCTCTATGGACTGGGTCAAGATCGTACACCCTTCGGTTAGCCATTCAGAGTGAATCCCATCCCTTAGCAGCTGGTTCATTTGGGCTGCCAGGTACTCATGGAGAGCAATGAGTTTCTTTAGCCAGTAGGCATGGATCATGTCAGATCATTTCACTGCCTGGTGCAGTCCAGTTTTTCATACCTGAGACAGTTTCCAGTGCTTCAGGTATGGGGACCTGGGTGTACCTCTTGGGTACTTGTTTTTTCATTGCACCTGTCTGGGCCTCTGACAGTTGGCTCACTTGACTTCTCTCCGCGGCGCGTTGATTTTAGTCTCTACCAGTCGTTTCCATGGTGGTGTGTTTTCTCATAGCTCCCATTGTTGCTCTTGCCCAATTTCCAGTTGGGGAGTTGATGTTAACTTCCCCTCTGACCTGGCATCCTAGCTTCCCCTTGCCGTAGTGTTTATGTTGTACCTCGACAATTTCAAGTTGTGGTAGCAGTTGCCATTTTTGAATGTTTCACACACACACACACACACACACACACATATATATATGTATATATATGTATATATATGTGTATATGTATGTATATATATATATATATATATATATATATATATATATATATATATATATATATATATATATATATATATATATATATATATATATATATATGAAGAAAGAAAGACACGATTGCTCATATACATGGAAAAAAAAATGTACTTCACTAAAGTTTAAATGACTATGAGACCTGTAATCCAGAGAGAGCTGTACATAAGCCTCTGCTTCTTTATTATCTATGTAGTAATCGCCTGCAGCGGACTTTGTATTTGACTGATATAGTTAACCCATAGGTCCCTGGAACCTGAGTCATCTTCAGTGAGCAGTGTGAACCAGAGTAAACGCTTTGTGACTAAAACATCCCAGAGGAGCCATCATGCACCAAGCCCTTTCTGTCCCACGCAGGCTCCTGTACTCTGCTCCCGGGCCATCTGCTGCACTCGCCACTCATATTTGTATTAGTGATATGATGTTCTTGAACGACTAAGTTGGAACTGGATCTATTTTTTTAAAAGAGTGGAATCTTTTGCTTACCTATTGCTCTTTGTATTGTACTGTATTGACCCAACACAAGTATCAGAGAAACAGAGCAGGCAACACAAGTAAGAACTTTGTGCAGAAAAAAAAATGGTATCTTAGTAACATTTTAAAAAATGATTACTATAGTGCACCATTTTATTCAGATTCTGCATAATTCCAAAGGGCAAACACTCTCCCACACTCAGTTTGAACCATTTTAAACACATCTGAGCCTGGGACATTTCTATCTGTGATTAGTTTGAAGATAAAATGAGTTCTCACGTTGGCTTCTGTCATATAAATAAATGTTAAAAGAATCTGTCTTTTGAACAGCTCTTTGAAGTGAACTAATCCAAAATATTTTGATCCCATAAAAGAGCCGAATGTCCATTACTAATTGGTAGAGCCTTAAGAGCAAATAAACTGTCAAACTAAAGACATGCAAAAAGGAGATTGGAGCTACTAAAAAAAAGCTTTATCTTTTTTAGATAAAAGGGCTTAAAGTCTCTGTACCTGATATTTACCGTCTCACAACGTGAAAAACAGAAGTACTTTAAACAGTTTGCAGTGGTCCAAAGTTATTCCTCATTTACATTATACAAACTTTTAACAATGTGATAAATGTTTTCTCCTCTCATTTACTCACGTTGAATTTAGAGAAATTCAAGTTTGATGCATGCTTGAGTAATCTTTATTCTCTTGCCACCATATCGCAAAAAATTCCTGTTTCCCCTAGCCCCCTTCCCACTGTTTTCTGCTTACCACATTTTTTAAATTACCGTAATTTCATGGCTATAAGGCGCGGTTAAAAGTTGCGAATATCGCGGGAGCGATGGATGACAGGCGGCGAACACACCGCGTCGGGCGAGTTACGCCATGATTTGTGAATGGATTGCGGATGCTTGGGCCAACGGTGCGACTTTTGTATGTGTTAAATGCAGAAAAAGCACCCGTAACTGAAGCTGCGCCTTATAATCCGGTGCGCCCTATGGCTGTGAAATTACGGTAATTTATTTTTTAAATCAATGATACATGTGGATGGATATTGTGTAGCCATTTTGACACAAACAAAACAAAAAAATCTGCCATTCGCTCTCTCGATCTTTATCCATCCATAAGTGGTAGTCTGGCAGAACAGGACTTTCTTGTGATGACATTTATCACTTTAGATCAATATTGTAAAATAATGATCCACGGGTATCATAGATTATTATGTCCATGTTGTTCAAAACAGTTCTTTAGATAACTATAAATAAATGTAGATGTAGATAGATCCATATAGGGGGTGGCGCATGAGAGGACTGGCATAATCATATCATATTTGTATCGGTTTCCTGCTTTGAATCCGAAATTGGATAAGATTGAAGGAGTGAATTGTTGATGGACCAATCAAGAGAGGATCAGGATCAAGAGCAACAGATGAGGATGAAGAGGAAGAGGTCTAACGAAGAAGTATCAGTGAAATCAGCTCTGGTCACTGTCACTCAAATAAAAAAATGCCATTTCCAAAGCAGTGATCAGCAACCAGGAATGTATCTGAACATTACAAAACAGAAGACAGTGAGATGATTAAGGTATAGTATGCAGCTTTTCTGGTAGGGGGTCCATAGAGACAAGTATGTGATGCCATCAAGCTAAGTTACAGGTCTGTGTAGAGTCATTCCAACTCACAGAAACAATGCATGTTTTTCAAGCTATTTGTGCAACATAAACACCTGTATTGCAAGATCATGCTTAACACTGTTCTGTCGAGCAGTGCTTCCCAAACTGTTATACCCCCAGAATTCTGGGAAAAGATTTGTCTAATAGTTTTAAATGATGTGTGTGTAGGAACACAGACCATAGACTGTATAAAGAAGTGGACTAAGAGAATATGACGTCACCCATAACATTCGGCTCCTGTCAAATGAAGTTTGCCAAGATTAGCAGTTATAGGTGAAAATTTGGAGACAAGTTCTATAGACCATGAGTATCATAGCAACCAAAGACACAATCCAGAACGAGGCTGTTGACCCCCTTCACGCTCCCTGCTAAACCAGCGGTGTGTGGGCGCTTAGCAACACTGTCAATCAAACCTGTTGCTAATCCTAGTGGGAGCGACCTTGGGAAAAGAAGGAGCCTGATTTGTCTGTTATTAATGTTCATATCTGGATTTCCGAATACAATAGAGAATTTAAAGCTGCACGTGGCGATAAAGGCCCGACTTAAATGCACCGTTCGAACAGCGCATTAAAGGGTACTTTGGTGAATTGAGACACAGCATGATACAGGGAACAGACTTTGCTGTGAAAATGACATGAGAATGACACAAGGTGAAGCCGCATTTCTGAACTGGTCTCTCAAAGGCAACAGCAGAAGTCACTGATTTGCAGTAAATATTCATTATTATTGTACCTGATGGAAATTAGGTGATGGGTGGGTGTTAAAATGTTAAAAATAATAAATAGCACAAATACAATAAGTTCATTATTGGAATACATAAGGTTATAAATTCAAATAATTTCAGTGTGGTAGTATTAAAAAAGATCATGTCTTTGTGGAAGGTATGTATGTGATTTGTTGTCAGTTCATACATTGTATTGGTTTTGTTCTTTGAACACAGTGATGTAAATGCACGGTTCATTTTGTGCAACAGTAAAACTGTCTTGTCTTGAGTTTGAAAAAAATCATATTTTATTTTTCAATGAAGAAGGGTTCGGTGAATGTGCATATGAAACTGGTGGGGTTCAGTACCTCCATTGAAAAGCTCCATGCATCAGAAAAGAAAAGACAAAAGGCAGGTGAGGCCGTGGATTCTTGTAACTCCCGCAAAATAGGGGCCGCAGAATAGTAACAGCAAGCTACAGTTTACAGTTTAGAGTTTTTCTTCATGTGTGGCCCTACTTTTTAAATGGAGGAAGATTACATATTAAAGCTCAAGCAGTTTTCTAAACTGGACATTTGGTCGAAGCAGGAGGTTATAATTAAAGGAAGACCAAGGCTAAAGGAGCTAAATGGTTTGCTCCAGACGACGGGATGAAAGACTCGCTCTTTTCAAACAGAGTGGTACAAAATGGTAAGAAATTTAATAACTTCAATCTATTGAAAATTGGGGAACCAGAATAAGGATAAAAAACAATACAAAACCAGCTTGCTTTTTATTTATATTCTATTAGAGCTATTTCACATGGACTTCTGAACTTTTATTTTGAAATTCTTTTTTATTCTGGCCCCAAGTCACTTACTGGGAGAGAAATGGGCCGGGGCCAGATTTACTTGCTAAAACCTGGTTTACGTGTTTGTAAATCTGATTGTGATGACATCAGTGCCTCACCAGCCATGAGCCTCACCGCATGTCACTGTTAACCACAGACTGGTAGCCTTAGTCTCCCCCAGTCCTCAAGCATCTGAGCTCTGAGTATTTATACCAAAATGACAATGACAAAGCTACATACATCTCAAAGGAGTGACTTTTATGTGTGAAATGCACCCATGAGATAATGAACTTTTACACCTGAGGACAGCTAAGACAACAAAGGCTTTCCTGTTAATATCTGGTCTGGGTCTGACAGACTGAGACTGATCAAATGCATTTAAAGACATATGATAGGAATCTTTTCTTCACAACATTAAAATACTTAAATTTCCATCACAGAAGGATTGTCTTTCCTAACAAAAAATGTCTCTTTAAATCTCCTCTCAAACCATTTTTCTCTAGCTAAGATCTGAACCTCACTATCCTCAAAGGAGTGGTATTAGCTTTGAGGTGGAGATGTATACGGTGGACTGGGGTCCAGAGGAGCTCTCGCGATGGTGTTGGTACATGTGAGAGGGAAAAAAATGCAAAGCTTGGGTTCTGCTGACAATGGCCATCTTCCTATAGGATTTAGCGTGGGGTCATTATATAATTTTTTTACATTAGCTATGCTTGTACAAAATGTAAATTGTGTACAATGAAAAAGGTCTCTTATAGCCGTAATGTATTTAGATTTTTGAAGTGGCGCTATTGAGTCATTTTGAAATAGAATTTTTTTTACAGTTCAAAATAATAAATTTTTCACCAGCTTTGAATTTTGAGTCCAATAAAATTTACTTTTCATTAATGGAATTTTTTTCCCAACCCATTATTTTTCTCCTAAACCATAAAAGGTAGAGTCATGTGACTTTCTCACATTGTGCCCCATCACAAATAAGGCCCCTGTGAATTTTTCTCACAAGTCCACAACAAATATTTAACGTTTTTCCAAACAAAAAATGTGTGAAAGAGAAATATGATTTTGAAATTTTTTTAAAATTACAATTTTGTTGAAAATTCACCATAGAATTTCAAAATATAATTGATAATCTTTAATTGCACATGAGTTTACTGTGTTTTGTCCAAATTTGATGTGTTTGCGATGAGAACTGTGCGAGGAGATGTCCTAAATGCAAGGGTGTGCGCTTTTGTCATTCCCGGGTTTGATCCAATATGGGCGACTTCCTGTACAGTTAAAGGTGAGGCCATAAAATCATTTTTGTCATATGTCTGACAATGTTGTTCTATTTTTTGGTGTGAATTTAAGATTTTTATGTAGATTTTTTTCCGGGTCAGGCTCCATTTGGCCCGATGAAAATGAAAATTTGAGGTGCGGCTACTTCGGTCACAATTAGAGCTCATTGAGTTGTAATTTTTGATTCCGTCACTGGCATGTCAGATTGTATTTACTACTTGACTTTTGCTGTTCACTGGGCTCCGTCCCTCGCCGGGACATTGTCCCAGGCTTGGGCCTAATAAAAATACCAGGATCATGTAGAGCGAGTTAATCCGAACATTTTAAGGCCAAAATGACAAGCCTGACAGCAATAGTTACAGAGAGAGGGGCAACAGTTTTGCAATGTAAAGTGCATTGGAGTCGATGTGCGTCCATGCTCACTTCTTGTTTAGAACCCGGCGCCTAGCAGGTTAGCTGTGTCCATTTATATTCTATGCCACAGACAGACACAAGTATGTCAGAGTAGGAGGTACACAACTGGTCATCAAAAGTCCCAGGGGGTATGGAGCCTAAAAAAAAAAGTTTAAAAACCACTGCTGTAGAGCATTCCAACATCTCCATGGAGACAAGCAATTGGCAGACCCTGCACCAGAAAAGTTACACAGTACACCTTTAATAGAAATATACCTAATAACTTGGTTAATGAGTAAGTAGTTTAGATTGGTTTACTTTGTGAATGCATATCAACTGTGGTCAAAAACAGCTCTCGTAAAAATGCATTAGTTCTGACTGATTTGAATTTTAACCTGAGTTTAACATGTGAAACTCAGAAATAAAAATACATTCATCAGTATTACCTCATCTCTCATAATTACCCCTATCCTCTGTGTAATTCTGGGTCCTTTGAGTGTAATGACCTTATTAAACTCTGAGATGCCCCCTGGAGGTCGCAACACTTAATTACATGAGGATTAATACAACGATAAGCTTAATTAATCCTGGCTTTAGAGCAGGTGAAAGAGTCTAATTCAAAGCATTACCTCTGCTGCCAATATTGTCTGTAGCCAAATCACGCGGCAAGGTTAAATAAAAACTCGTTATTGGTTTAAATTAATCGGACAAGTGCCCGAATGATGAAGTGTCAGGATGCGGATATGCTCATCTGACTTTGGAGTGGTCGCTATGGGTGACCGCAGCAAAATAACTGAGCACTCACTTAAATAGAGCATTGATAGTGATGGAGTGACTTGGTAATATTGGTTTGACCTCAGCAGTGGTTTTCATGTGTCTCAGATCAATATTAAGCAGAACAGTGAAGGGTTAATGATTGGAGAGAACTGGACAGGTTTCCACTCTAGATGTGGTTGAAGAGAAGAAATAGTAAACATGAGATTTGCCAGTAGGCAGTGGTGCAGATGCAAAATGATTGGTTAAAGAGTAATATTACACTATGTTCTGATCTACAGGTATGTTATAATGTTTTCTCATCACATGTTTTGTTTCATTCACACATGTTTATCACTCAAACTGCATATTGAAGCTGAGTTCTTCTCTCAAACAGAAAACACTCTGTTCCACCTTGTGATGTCATGTGGTAATACAGGAAGTGCACCACTGTGTTTCTGAACTATGTACACCTTCAGTAGAATCATTTGGACAATTCCAGGGCTGAAATTGTCCATCTCAACAAAAGGTAAAAGGTAAAACAAAAGATAACTTTTGACTAGCTTTAGCTTGAGCTAGCCTAGACTACTAGCATCATGGCTGGACCTTCCCCTGCTTCATTCATTCTGTCCTGCTCAAGTTGTCATATGTGGAGTCAGAACCCTGGCTCCTTTACTGACGACAGGGAAAATGGTTTGTGTGGGATAAGTGTAGTGTGCTGGCAGTTTTGGAGGCCAGGATTACAAAATTAGAAATGTGGATCCACTCTCTGGAAATGCTGAAGCCTAGCTGTCGCCAGGTAGTAGCAGGGACTGCGGACCACCTCAGTGCTAAAACTGCTAATGAGAATAACCCCCCAGCACGTCCCGTGCAGCCAGGACCAGACGAGGATCAATTTGTGACAGTTCGGAAGCAAAGTACTAAACACAAAAACTTAGTGTACCATGAGCTCCCCATCTGTAATAGGTTTGCCCCCCCAGCAGTCACACACCCGCCAAATAGAAGCGTGAGACTGTAGTTATTGGAAGTTCTATAGTTAGAGACGTGGCGCTGCCAGCAGCGACTGTTAGGTGTTATGTGAGGGCCAGAATGAGTGACCTCGAAAGTAACCTCAGACTTTAAAGCAGAGTAGAAATAGGTACCGCAGAATTGTCATCCACACAGGCAGTAACAACACCAGGAGAAAACAGGTGCTCTATTTGCAGGTAGGAGCTGTGTGTGAATTGGAGATGTTAGATACTGTGGTGTTTTCTGGTCCCCTGCCCAACCGTACCAATTCCGTCAACAGCCTTTAACCAGCAGGTAAAGGCCGTTTTTCCACCTTTAACTGCTATTTGTCAAATTGCTGCCCTCAAAGCAGCGTAGTGTTTGTAGGTAACTGGAGTGTGTTTTGGGGGAAGCCTGGGCTCATATGCAGGAATGGCATCCACCTGACTTCGGCTGGGACATCCCTTCTAAATCTGAACCTGACCAACACCCTGGCATGACAAGCCAGAAATGAGCCCCGGCGCAGAGCATCGGAGTGAGTAGCTGCTCTGTTCTCGCCCACCCTGTCACAAATCAAGTCTTCATACTCAGAGCAGATAGGAACTGTGTGTGTCCTTTGTTCTAAAAAGAACAATAAGCCACACGATAAGAACGCTATTCAAAGTCCAATTATCACATTTCAAAACTTTATAAAATAATGACGTGCCAAACAAATGGATAAGCATGTAAAAATGTGGGCTGCTAAACATTAGGTTCCTTTCCTCCAAATCTCTTTCAGTAAATGAGTTAATTGGTAACCACAACCTAAATCTTTTAGCTCTAACTGAAACGTGGCTTCTGAAAGATGACTATGTTAGAACAAATGAGTCTAATCCACCTAGTTACTTGAATTTTCAGAGTGACATGACCACAGGCCGAGGTGGTGGTGTGGCAAACATTTCACACTCCAGTTTACTACTTAGTCCTGAAACTAACAATACATTTAGCTCATTTGAAAGCCTTTTACTGTTAATCACACCAAAAGGTTATTTTTATTCATAATAATCTACCAACCTCCTGGTCCTTATTCAGAGTTTTAATTGAGTTCTCTGACTTTATATCAAGTTTATATCAAGTATCAAGCTAGTGTTAGCTTGGGAAAGGACAGTAATAGTTAGAGATTTGAACATACACGTTGACAGTAACAGTGATGGTCTTGGTAATGCTTCAGTGCCCTACTAAATCCACCAGTGGTACTAGACAGATTTACTGCTGTTGAGCAAGAAGAGATAACTTTAGCTTCCATGTCCTCAAAAAACATCAACTTATATGTTAGACTCTATACCAACCAGAGTCCTCAAAGAAATCCTCCCTCTAATTATAGATCCTATCCTTAATATAATAAATACCTCATTAGATAATGGCTATGTCCCCCACTCCTTCAAATACGCAGTGATTAAACCACTTCTGGAAAAAAACAAATCTTGAACCTGATCTTTTAGCCAACTATAGACCCATTTCTAATCCTCTTCCATCCTTTTTCTCAAAAATCCTTGAAAAAGTTGTAGTTAAGCGGCTTTGTCGCCACCTACAGGCTAATAATTCATTTGAAGCTTTTCAATCGGGATTTAGAAACTGCACTACTTAAATTCAATTCAATTCAATTTATTTTTGTAAAGCCCAAAATCATGACAGCAGGGCTGAACATGAGAGTTGATTGGCAAGACGAAGTTCAAATCTGTCAACTGGACAAATCGTTGTAGGAGTGAAGACGTTTCGCTGCTCATCCAAGCCGCTTCTTCAGTTCTGATCAGATTGCTGGTGAACACTGCTTTATATCTATCTCCAGGGGCTAACTCTTTCTGCAGGGAGGGGCTAACTGCACTGAAACTGTAAACACCTATTGTCTCCAGTTTCAGCTGAAACTACCCTATTCAGCCCTTAACGACCCTGCTATTGTTCCCATTGTTCTGGGTCTAAGAATGGAGTTGTAGATGGGGGAGAGATTATGTCTCAAGCCTCCATTCCTGTTTAAAGAAGGATTCTCTTTCCTAACAAAAATAGCTTCTTTAACTCCCCTCTCAAACCATTTCTTTTCTCTGGCTAAGATCTGAACTTCACTATCTTCAAAGGAGTGGTTAGTGGCTTTCAGATGTAGATGCACGGCGGACTGGGGTCCAGAGGAACTCTCACGCCGATGTTGGTACATCCTCTTGTGGAGTAGCTGTTTAGTTTCTCCAATGTAACGCTCACTGCACTCTTCACTACACTGAATAGAATAGACTACATTACTTTGTTTGTGGCTCGGGATCTTGTCCTTAGGGTGAACCAGTTTTTGTCTTAACGTGTTTGTAGCTTTGAAAAAGACAGGAATCTCATGTTGTCTGAAGATCCTCTGAAGTTTTTCAGACACACCTGATGTGTAAGGAATGGTAACCCCTCTCCTTCTAGGTTCAGATTCCCTGTTGTCTTGTTTTTTAGCTCTCTTAGATCTATTGAAGGCCCATTTTGGATATCCACAAGCAGAGAGGGCTTTCTCCACGTGTTGCTCCTCCTTCACTTTTCCCTCTGAGTTTGTGGGCACCACTTGGGCTCTGTGCTGTAAAGTACGGATAACTCCAAGTTTGTGCTGCAGTGGATGGTGTGAACTTGATGTTCACACGGGAAGAAGCCAAAGAGAACAAATTGGCCTTCTTAGACTGTGCAGTAACAATAGGAGAGGACCGACGTCTCCAGGTAGAAGTTTTCAGGAAGCCCACTCACACAGACCAATACCTGCTGTTCGATTCACACCATCCACTGCAGCACAAACTTGGAGTTATCCGTACTTTACAGCACAGAGCCCAAGTGGTGCCCACAAACTCAGAGGGAAAAGTGAAGGAGGAGCAACACGTGGAGAAAGCCCTCTCTGCTTGTGGATATCCAAAATGGCCTTCAATAGATCTAAGAGAGCTAAAAAACAAGACAACAGGAAATCTGAACCTAGAAGGAGGGGTTACCATTCCTTACACATCAGGTGTGTCTGAAAAACTTCAGAGGATCTTCAGACAACATGAGATTCCTGTCTTTTTCAAAGCTACAAACACGTTAAGACAAAAAACTGGTTCACCCTAAGGACAAGATCCCGAGCCACAAACAAAGTAATGTAGTCTATTCTATTCAGTGTAGTGAAGAGTGCAGTGAGCGTTACATTGAGAAACTAAACAGCTACTCCACAAGAGGATGTACCAACATCGGCGTGAGAGTTCCTCTGGACCCCAGTCCGCCGTGCATCTACATCTGAAAGCCACTAACCACTCCTTTGAAGATAGTGAAGTTCAGATCTTAGCCAGAGAAAAGAAATGGTTTGAGAGGGGAGTTAAAGAAGCTATTTTTGTTAGGAAAGAGAATCCTTCTTTAAACAGGAAATGGAGGCTTGAGACATAATCTCTCCCCCATCTACAACTCCATTCTTAGACCCAGAACAATGGGAACAATAGCAGGGTCGTTAAGGGCTGAATAGGGTAGTTTCAGCTGAAACTGGAGACAATAGGTGTTTACAGTTTCAGTGCAGTTAGCCCCTCCCTGCAGAAAGAGTTAGCCCCTGGAGATAGATATAAAGCAGTGTTCACCAGCAATCTGATCAGAACTGAAGAAGCGGCTTGGATGAGCAGCGAAACGTCTTCACTCCTACAACGATTTGTCCAGTTGACAGATTTGAACTTCGTCTTGCCATGGATCAGACCTGGACGACTGAGGGTTTACACAGATGAGAGTTGATTAACCAACAGAATTAGAAAATCAACAATGAAACAGAAACAGACAAATTGATCAGCAAAAGTCACCAATGACTTGTTTTTAGCTGCTGACGATGGACTGGTCACATTCTAACATTTGAGAGCAGCCCTCAGCTGGTTTAAATCCTACTTATCTGATAGGTACGAGTTTGTTAATGTAAATCAGAGCTCCGCACCATATTCTAAGGTAGCCAAGGGTGTGCCACAGGGTTCTGTACTTGGTCTAATCCTGATCACACTTTATATGTTGCCGTTAGGTAATATCATCAGAAAACATGGCATTAACTTCCACTGCTATGCTGATGACACACAACTGTACTACAATAAAACTGGATCAGACTAATCGAGTAGACAGATATAGTGCCTGTGTGAAGGACATAAAAACCTGGATGACACTTAATTATCTGCTTCTTAACCCTGAAAAAAAACAGAGGTCATTGTTGTAGACCCCAAAGGCCTTCGAGATTCTCTATCTGACCAGAGAGTAACACTGGACAGTGCCTGTAGCCTCCAGCTCTACTATAAGGAACTTGGAGTCTTATTAACCAAGAGCTGCCATTCACACAACATATTTACCAAGCCTGTAGAACAGCCCTCTTCCACCTGCGTAATATCAACAAAATCAGAAAAATCTTGTCTAAAAGTGACGCTGAAAAACTCATCCATGCATTTGTTACATCAAGGCCAGATTACTGTAAGTCCGTACTGGCTGCATGCCCTTAAAACTCTATAAAAAGCTTTCAGCGAGTTCAGAATGCAGCAGCCAGGCTCTTAACAAGAACTACAAGAAACAAACACATCACCCCAGGCTGGAGTCCCTTCACTGGCTTCCTGTCGAGTTTAGAATTAAATTCAAAGTTCTTCTCCTGACATATAAAGCCATGAAGGGCATGGTCCCATCGTATCTGCAAAATGCTATAGTACCATATCATTCAAACAGAGCACTCCACTCTCAAAATGCTGGTGGAGTGTCTAAAAGCACAGTAGGAGGGAGAGCTTTCACTTACCAAGCTCCTGTGTTATGGAATCAGCTCCCTGTTCTTGTTAAAGAGGCCCTCACAGTCTCTACATTTTAGAACAGGCTTAAAATGGGGTGCAGAAGTAAACCCTGCAGGTTTAGTTAAGCTGCCTAGGGGTATCTATGTTGGAGGAAGTATGGTAATCTGAGCACTATTCTCTGTTTCCTCCTATTTTCCAACAACATTCACTATTCAGTTCACCTGTAGTTTGTTCATTGCTATTCACATGTTGTCCCCTGTCCCTCTTCCCTCTGGGCAATGCAACTGTTTCAGATGCTTGGCTGCTGACCACCCGGTGATGACTGGGCCCTAGATGCCCTCCTGTGCCCTGATCCTGGTCTGTGGACCCGGACTCTCCATTCCCTCACCTGGCTGGATGGCCCAATATCTGGCTTGGGTGGCTCCCATCCTGCCATGGGTGAGCCTCCCTCTGTCCCTTAGTTAAATGGGCTCTGGCTCTACAGTCTTGAACTCTATCTGCAAATGGATGTGCTTTAGTCCTGGACACATCTGCACCCTGCCCATCCGCGGGAGTGGATCTCTCCTTCACTGTGGTTCTCCTCGAGGTTTCTCTTTTTCCCTTTTTCTCTTTTTTTGTCTTTGTTGTTTTTTTTTTTTTTTTTTTTTTTTTTTTTTTTTTGTTCTTGCCGAGAAGGAGGTTCTAAGGACATGGGATGTTCTTGGATTGTTATCCATTTGCTTTGTTTTGTCTGTTTCATTGCTTTTTTTTTTTTCCCCTCACTTTCTATTAGTTACATCAATTCTCATGTTCAGCCCTAAGAGACAACTGCTGTTGTGATTATGGGCTTTTACAAAAAATAAGTTGAATTGAAATTGAATTGAGCTGTTAACTGCTGCTACTTGACATCACAAGGTGGAACAGAGCATTTTAAGCTATGGAGATGCAGACAGACTAATAATAAAGGGTTACTCAAACATGTGTGAATGAAACAAAACACAACTTCAGGTATGTTTTTGATGAGGAAACAACATTATAATATGATTTAAAGTTTGCAAGAGTCCGTTTTATATAATACAAAACCTTTAAAATACCATAAGGGAATACAGAAATGGTCATACATATCTGTTTATCAAACCGTGAAAGGAGGAAATAGATTCAAACCTTGTTTATGCTCTTTGTATAGTGACCTTGGGAGTTAGGGAGGTGCTTATGAATAAAATGTATTGTAATCGCCTGAGGGGCTAACTTGCAAAGCCCCAGGCCCGGACGGTGTCTCTCCTTCCACCCTTTGACACTGTGCTGAGGAACTGGCTCCTGTCTTCACGGACATCTTTAACACCTCCCTGGAGTCATGTCACGTCCCAACCTGCTTCAAGCAGTCCACCATTGTCCCCGTCCCCAAGAAGCCCAGGGTCACTGGACTTAATGACTATAGACCTGTGGCGCTGACGTCTGTAGTCATGAAGTCATTTGAGCGCCCCTCCTCCCCCCTCCTGGACCCTCTGCAGTTTGCCTACAGAGCCAATCGATCTGTGGACGACGCCATTAACCTGGCTCTTCACTTCATCCTCCAGCATCTGGACTCCCCGGGAACCTACGCCAGGATCCTGGTTGTGGACTTCAGATCTGCGTTCAACACCATCCTCCCTGCTCTGCTCCAGGACAAGCTCGCTCAGCTCAACGTGCCTGACTCCACCTGCAGGTGGATCACTAACTTCCTGATGGACAGGAGGCAGCGCGTGCGACTGGGGAAGAATGTCTCAGACACTCGGACAATCAGCAGAGGATCTCCACAGGGCTGTGTACTTTCCCCCCTGCTCTTCTCCCTGTACACCAACAGCTGCACCTCCAGCCACGACTCCGTTAAACTGGTCAAGTTTGCGGATGACACCACCCTCATCGGGCTCATCTCGGACGGGGATGAGTCTGACTACAGGAGGGAGGTGGATCGGCTGGTGTCCTGGTGCAGCAGCAACAACCTGGAACTCAACGCCCAGAAGACAGTGGAGATGATTGTGGACTTCAGGAAAGTCACAGCCCCCCTGCCCCCCCCTCAACTTGACTGACTCCTCCATCACCACTGTGGACTCCTTCCGCTTCCTGGGCACCTGCATCACCCAGGACCTGAAGTGGGAGCCGACCACCAGCTCCCTCATCAAGAAAGCCCAGTAGAGGATGCACTTCCTGCGGCAGCTGAGGAAAGCCAAGCTGCCAGCCCAGATGATGGTGCAGTTCTACACGGCCATCACTGAGTCCATCCTCACTTCCTCCATCACTGTGTGGTTCGCTGGGGCCACTGCCAGGGACAGACAGAGACTGCAGCGCATTGTGTGCTCTGCTGAGAAGGTGATTGGCTGCAGCCTTCCATCTCTCCAGGACCTGTACGCCTCCAGGACTCGGGGGCGAGCAGGTCGTATAGCAGCTGACACTTCTCATCCCTGGACATGGACTATTTCAGCCACTTCCCTCTGGCAGGAGGCTACAGTCCATCAGGACCAGAACCTCGTCGTCACAAGAACAGTTTCTTCCCCTCTGCTGTTTCTCTAGTGAGCACTTCATAAACCTGCACTAAACTGGACACTTCATAACACTGGTCACCTTAATAACCCATGTTGCACTGTTGTTGTTTTGATGCCACTATTGTATATATTTCTACCTCCTGCATGCCCATATTTGTATTTATTTAGTGTGTTTTTTTGCGTGTGTTCTATGTCACACTTTATCACCGAAGTAAGTTCCTAGTCTGTGAGCTCTGCTCACGGACAATGGCAATAAAACTTCTTCTGATTCTGATTCTGATTGTTTGTCTGGCAACTTATCAGGCCTGGTGAGAGCAGTGCTCCACCAAGCCAAAGGTCAGAGGATCGATTCCTTCACTTCACCTGCATTGTCTAATATGAATATGATGTTTGAGTGAGTGGTGGGAGAGGCTGATAGTGCAGAGTGGCAGCCTAATTTCCATCAGTCTGTCCCAGGCAACTGTGACTAGAACAGTAACTTACCACAGCCGAGTGAGGAGTACATTAATAATGGTACAGTGTAGTGATGTAAGAAGCTTCAACAAATGTAAGGTATTATTATTATTATTACAAGTATCAAAAATAACATTTTTATTTTGCTCCCTCATTAAAATGAATGGGACATAAATCCCAGTGCAGCATCTAAACACTGCCCCCTCTCTTATTAGCAATAAAAGAAACAAATATATCTTCAATGGCAAAAACATAATCAAAATCATGACCCATGTGTAACCACCGTGTTCTAAATACCAAGTGAGCATAGGCATAGACTCTGGCTCCAATTCACTTTACACTAAAAACTGTGGCCCCTCTCTGTAACTGCTGCTCTCAGTTTGTCATTTTGGTTTGTATCAACCAAGCCCCGGGGTCTAAACATGACCGCCCATTGTATGACCATTCAACGGGCCGTGCTCAATGGTGCATGTCCTGAGTTTGCCTTGAGTTTGGACTAGGTACATCCAGTCCTGCCCCACCGATGGACCATGTAGCAGTTGAACTACCCCCTGAGACTTTGAGCGCCAAGAGCGAGCGCAGCAGGCGCAAAGGGGGCAAGGGAATAATAAATAAATTACAAATGATAAACTATAATGTTTATGCTTCCAGAGCATTTCTGAACCATGTTCTAAACCTGTGGCTCATTCACGACAGTTGGGCTTGTTTGCATCACTCTCACATGCTCGTTCATTTCGTACCCACATGACCACTCTAACCTATCAACTTTGAGCTTAGCTAAAGCGAAAATACAGCGTAGCTGAAGCTAACGATAAAAAAATCTTTTTTGAAAACAACAGCTGAGAAAGAGCTGAGAAAAAGTTAATGATCTGAAAATAGGTAAAAATCACCACAAAATTGCCCTGTCAGTCAAACACGAGCAGTTTCCATTGTCCTCTGTGAGTAAAAATCAAGGTCGCTTCAGCTAGCGTTAGCTTCAAGTTTTGTTTTACACAGCACCCACTCCATGCTAAACTAGTGGTGTGGGCTAGAAGGGGAGTTACTTCAACAGCTTTGTTCCAGAGTGTTTTTTTGTTTGCTATGATACTCGCGGCTGGGAATTTTAAATATGGAACTCGACTCCAAATTTGTTACTTTAACTGCTATCTTCGATGAGCTTCATCTGACTGGAGCCAAACGCTATGGTCTGTATGTGTAACCTTCAGAGTACTGCCCCCTCCCACTCACTCCTTCACAGCCTTAAACAGAGGTTTTGTTGTGCTGTACATCTCCTCCTAGGGCCTAGTCTCCTACATGTTTTCCTGTTGCTCTAATTATCTGGACACAGACAGTTCAGTTTCAGAAGTTTGTGTTTCTATAGCAACAGGGAACAGCAGCCTTTAGTTTATGAGCCTCGTTTGAAAGAGGAAATGTGCAGCAGAGAAGAACAAGATATAGATCCATTTTTCAGGCATTTACAGTAAACAAACTCCAAACACATTCACTTAAAGAGGGTATATTTTACTTCTATGGGGTATAAAGAGGGGGGATTTTACTTCTATTAGGTATTATAGCAGAAATATTTTACTTCAGTGGAGTATTAAGGAAGGGGTATTTTACTTCTATGGGGTATTAAAGAGGGGTATTTTATTTCTAGAGGGACCTGATTCAAAAGGCAAAGCTCTCAATTTAGCAATCTACGTTCCTACCCTCACCTTTGGTCCTGGTTTAGTTCTGGTTTAGCTCTGGTTTACATCTGTGTTCCCACCCTCACCTATGTGAGCTTTGGGTAATGACCGAAAAGACAAAATTGTGAATACAAGTGGTCAAAATGTGTTTCCTCTGCAGAGTAGCTGGGCGCTCCCTTAGAGATAGGCTGAGGAGCTCGGTCACACATGAGAAGCTTGGAGCAGAGCCAGCTGAGGTGGCTCGGGCATCTGTTCTGTCCCCAGGGAGGCATTCATGTCCCACCAGGAGGAGACCCTGGGGAAGACCCAGGACATGCTGGAGGGACTATGTCTTTCGGCTGGCCTGAGAAGTTTCTTCCAGAAACTGGAAGGAGTATCTGAGATGAGGAATGTCTGGGAGTCCCTGCTTAGACTACTGACCGCGCGACCTGGCCTCAGATAAGCATAAGAAAATAGATAGATGGATGGATGATAGATATTTACTTCTATGGGGTAGTAAAGAGAAGGTATTTCACTTCTGGATTATTAACTGCAAACAAATAACATATCTAGATCACCATGTTAGCTTTTATTGCTTTGAAAATGTTATATTCAATGTTTGTTTGTCATACAACATGTTTTATAAATTTCATTTTTGACGCTCTGAGCTCCCTCCTTTTATTCCCTGTCACGCTTCTTTCAGAGCACTATCAAAACACAATCAGCATGCATCCCCCTAATGAAACTACAGTACATCGCATCAGGTTTATGAAGTTGCTGTGTACAGTTTTTGTATCATGTATATTTATGGAGGATTGTCATGTGGGAGCATGGGTGATGTAGTCTTGTCGGCAGAGCCTTCTACAGGCTTGTACTGCTAACCATAAGGAGAGTTCAAATAGGATCTCTGAGAGATCGCTAAAATACTCAAACATGCATAGGCATCTAAAACCTCTTTAGGCATGTTTTTCATGAAGGAACAATGTTATAATATGTGAGAAAGATACAACCCCAATTCCAATGAAGTTGGGACGCTGTGTAAAACTTAAAAAAAAATACAGAATACAATGATTTGCAAATCCTTTTCAACTTATACTGAACTGAATTAACTACAAAGACATGATATCTAATGTTCAAACTGATAAACTTTATTGTTTTTATGCAAATATTCACTAATTTTCTATTTGATGCCTGCCACACATTCCAAAAGCTGGGACAGGGGCAACAAAAGAATGGGAAAGTTGAGGAATGCTTAAAATACACCTGTTTAGAACATTCCACAGGTGAACAAGTTCACTGGAAACAGGTGAGTGTCATGATTGGGTATAAAAGGAGCATCCACAAAGGGCTCAGTCATTCACAAGCAAGGATGGGGTGAGGTTCACCACTTTATGAACAACTGCATGAGCAAATAGTCCAACAGTCTAAGAACAACAACAGAACGTTTCTCAAGGTACAGTTGGAAGGAATTTAGGGATTTCATCATATACGGTCCATAATATCATCAAAAGATTCAGAGAATCTGGAGAAATCTCTGCATGTAAGCGGCAAGGCCGAAAACCACTGAATGCCCGTGACCTTCGATCCCTCAGGCGGTACTGTATTAAAAACAGACATGAATGTGTAAAGGATATTACCACATGGGCTCAGGAACACTTCAGGAAACCATTGTTAGTTAACACAGCTCATTGCTACATCTCCAAGTGTGCAAGTTTTTAAAACTGTACCATGCAAAGTGAAAGCCATATATCAACAATACCCAGAAACGCCACTGACTTTTCTGGGTCTGAGCTCACCTGAGATGGACTGATGCTGTGGTCTGACGAGTCCACATTTCAAATTGCTTTTGGAAATGATGGACGTCGTGTCCTGCGGGTCAAAGAGGAAAAGGACCATCCGGATGGTTATCAGTGCAAAGTTCAAAAGCATCTGTGATGGTATGGGGGGGTGTTAGTGAAGGCACCATTAATGCTGAAAGGTACATACAGGTTTTGGAGCAACATATGCTGCCATCCAGCAATGTCTTTTTCATAGACGTCCCTGCTTATTCAGCAAGACAATGCCAAGCCACATTCTGCATGTGTTTACAACAGGGTGGCTTCATAGTAAAAGAGTGCAGTACTAGACTGGTCTGCCTGCTGTCCAGACCTGTCTCCCAAAAAATATGTGGACCATTATGAGACCCCGGACTGCTGAGCAACTGAAGTTGTACATTGTGATTGTGATGTGTGATTGTTATTAAAAGGAAAGATGATACAGTGAAGGTAACACAGTGGTAAACATGCTCCTGTCCCAGCTTTATTGGCACATGCTGCAGACATTAAATTAAAAATTAGTGAATATTTGCATAAAAACAATAAAAATTCTCAGTTAAATATATAATATAATATATAAAACATTAAATATCATGTCTTTGTAGTTTATTCAGTTCAATATAGGTTGAAAAGGATTTGCAAAGAATTTGCATTTGAGAAGCAAGCCCTGGCACTCAAAGATGTGCCTTTGTAAACATGTTTGTCTGGTGGTGGCTGACTGTCCCTCTGATTGGACAGAGGGACAGACAGGGACTGATGTGCACAGAGCCAATTCCTCCCTACCCTCCCAATGTTGTTGTGTATTACCCTTTTCTACAGTGATAAACCAGTGAGGGGAGGGTTAAGTATCACAATCAAATCTAAATCACAATTTGAGTTAGTGGATTATCACATCAAACACCGCAGTTATTTAGACAATCAAATATCCTCTACACATAAACAATAAAAAAAATATTAACCAAGTAAAGGTTGAAGTATGGTTACTGAAGGGGTCTGAATAGAGAATATTTACGAGTTCTGTGGTTCCGAGCAGGGCTAAAGCAGCACTGATGGAGACCCCGATATCGGACTCCTCTGAGAAAACTCCCTCTGAGAAAGAAACCTCCAGCAGATCCAGGCTAGGGGAAGACGGGGTTAGGGTTCAAGCAGGTCAACGATCATGATCTCTGTGGAGATAAAACTCCAAACACAAGTTAGTAAAAGCAGCCCTCTTTCTCACATGGGTTTGGGCTGGGTGTCTGCTTATCTTAGTTGGGTGACAGTTTCAGTTAGAGTGACCACCTCAAATTGGCAAACTGGACATTTACGCTCATAAATAATATGATTTTTCACACACCCTAATTCCAAACCAAATTGTGAAGTCAAATACAAATCTAGTATAGTTGCACTAGTTGCTTAGGATGGAATTTTTTGAATTTGGAGCACCCATTAAACCCCCTCCGTATATCTTAAGTGAGAGTAGAGTGACACAAAATGAACCAGTACATTGAATATTTGGTGTTTTGTCATCTTCATAATTCTTGTTTTAGATGTCACAATCTTGTTCTCCAATTAAACGTACTAATTTGGACTGGACTTGTGCTAATGCTGTGGCTGGTCAGCCCTTTTAGGTTTAATGCTAATCGTGCTAATCTTGTATTCGGAGCTTGCCAAGACATGCTAACTTCTGACAAGTTAGCCGGATCATTGTCAGTGTTTGCTAGACTTCAGTATAAGACAAGCACGGGAAGTTAGCCTGGTGTACAAACTACCCACAGTCTTCACCTTTAGCTCATGTTCTGAATTTCAGTTTCTTTGTTATGCTTTAGCCTAATTTAACTCTAAGTTTTAGCCCCATCCATCTTCCCACCTATCCTCTCCCATTGTCCAGAGCCTTGTTATGGTGGCCACAGTCTAAACAGGTGTTCACAGACTTCCCTCTCCGTACAGCTTATCTAAGCAGATCCCAAGGCGTTCCCAGGTCACAGAGAGAGAAAGTCCATCCAATGCGTCCTGGATGAGGAAGAGCAGCGTCGCTACTCAAAGCTCCTCCTGAGTATCTGAACTCATCTCTAACTCTAAGGGCACATTCACACTAATCTTGGTTTGGGCCTAGTTTAAGTCCTAATGTAGATTTGGTTTGGTCCCATTCTAGTCCTGGTTTAGTCCTGGTCCAGTCTTGGACCAGGACTAAACCAGCAAGAAGCTGCTCTTTGCCGCCCAATGTCTTCATGTCTTCATGCCCTGAAATACAAACACAAATTACACACTTTTTTACATTTGTTACACAAATACAGGTATTGATTAATTATGAAGTAAATTGTGAATCTTTAGATTAGATACTGAAAGTAGTCTCAAAACTAGATACTCATTGTTTGCATATCGATAAGTAGAAGTAATTAAAAAAAAGTCCAATTGACAGGACAGAAATGAATCTTTCCTTAATAGCTTTAGAATGATCTTGAGTTCAGAGCAAGTATAAGACCACATAGACTAGTATACACCCATGGACCACTGTGGAACATACCTGACTGATTGACAACTGATTGGTTACACAGATATAAGACCACATGGTAATATAAACAAATGATAATATAAACAAAAGTACTATCATTTAATGTTGAAACATTCTACATTCTATTTTCTAAATAAATGTTTGTTTTTTTTTTTAATTATTGTCATGGTGTCAGAAATTAAATTGTAGTATTGTACAAACACTAGATTCTGACAGGGCTGTATAATAGTGATAGTTAAAAACAAGCAGAACTCTACCAACTCTCAATAATGTATGAATCAAATTAAAAATAAAAGTCTAAATTTGGACTGAACAAGAACCAGAGCAAAGTGTCTGCATCTAATTACTTGATGAAGATTTGAACTATGTGGTGTGTCTGGCCAGCTGATCTAAGCCAAAACCTGTGGGCTCCGTCTTTTCCCATGTGTCACTAAAAAAAACAAATTTAATTGGATGAACATGTTTGGTGGGCATGGGGACCAGACTGATATCCATCTGTATAAAAAAAAAATCCAGAGAGACGTCAGTCTGGATTTGTCAGGTAACAGTTCATTCCAGTCTCTTAAGCACCAGGTATGCTATTAAATGCTGAGGGGAAAGTGGTTAAAAAGTGGATAAAAAAAAGTGAGCAATGTTTTGATTCTGTTGCATCTTTATTCAAATCCCCACATACTGTGACAGTAATGTATTCTATGGCTCATATAAGCTCCACGCTACATTTATCTCATGACAGAAAAGCATTAGTGCATAAGCCTCATCTCATCTGCATATGTTTACAATGAAGCCCATATGTACGTATTATAAAGCACTGGTACATTTAGCCCCATGTGAAGTGATGCTAACACAGAGGAGCAGAGCAGCAGTGTGTTTACGACTGCGATCGGGTAATGTTTGAATTATTCAGTGTTTGCGATCCAAGCTTAGACAACAGGGAGGACTCTGAAGCCATTAAAGCTGGTGTTTTACTTCTATGGGGTGTTACAGAGGGAGTCTTTTCCTACTATGGGCTATTAAAAGAGGTTATTTTACTTCTATGGGATGTTAAAGAGGGTGTATTTGACTTCTATGGGGGTACTTTACTACTAACACATAACATATTTAGATCACCATGTTAGCTTTTATTGCTTATGCTATCTTCACCCAAAACAACCTATAAACATGTTTCATAAGTTTCACTTTTTGTTCTTGATGCTTCCTTCTCGTTGCTCGTCAGGCTACGTCACTCCCCCTTCACAGCACAACACAATCAGCGTGCATCCCACTAATGAAACTACTGCACATAACATCAGGTTTGTCAAGTTGCGTACAGTTTTTGTACCATGTTTTTGTATATTTATGCAGAATTGTTGTACAGGAGCATGGGTGATGTAGGCTTGTAGGCGGAGCTTTGCACAGAATCTTATTGCTAACTGTATGAGATTTGAATGGGGCCACAATTTACTCAAACATGGATGACATCTAAAACCTCTTCAGGCATGTTTTTAATGAGGGAACAATGTTATAACATGATATGAAACCTCCAAAAAGTCAATTTTGCATAATACCTCCCCTTTAATAAGATGCAATAAACACGATTTTTCATGATCAAATCAGCCAAAACTATAGGCTTTTCCTATTGACTCAGTGACTTCTGGTTAAGTGGGAATCCCATTCATTGCAATCGAGAAATTGAGAAAAGTTTTGCAGCTAAAATCTGATATGAAGTAGGTTCATTTGTGTAAAATGTTCATGTGACCAAGCTGTTATCTTTTGGTTTTTGTTCAGTAATGTCCTGTATCTTTGTTCAGTACACAATATCCTTAACATAGCCCATAGAAAGAACTCACAAACATGAAGACCCCAATGTGATTACGAACTTTTATAACCACTGAATACAACAGAACAAATAATTCATATATCTTATCGCTTGCTTTTTTACCCGAGTGACCCTTTCCGTAAATATAGAAAATACAAAACACTACAACTTGACAAACCTGATATGATACGCATTGGTTTCATTAGTGGGATGCACAGTGATTGTGTTGTGATAGTGTTCTGAAGGGGGGAGTCACTTAAACACACAGAGCAAAGGGAAGGGCACCTCAGATCATCAAAAATGAAACTGAAACATGTTAACACATTGTTTTGGGATGAAGGTACGAGACAGTATAATCCTCATTCATCCAGGTGTGGTTCAGTGTAAAGAGGTTTTCAACAGGTCATCTGGACACTGCTTTTTGCAGTATCCTCTCTTTAATACCCCACAGAAATGAAATACCCAGTGTTTAATACCCCATAGAAGTAAAATAACCCCTCGTTAAGCCAATTCATGCCTCTGACACAATCACTCTAAAGCAAATGTAGATATTGTACAATACGGTTACAATGAAAAAGAACTACAGAAAAAGAACTCACGATAAATATTCACCTCTCAAAACTATTGTTCCATCTGTCATAGATTTAATGACAATATGTCATGGTCCACGTGTTCCTGTGCCTTGTTTTGTCTCCTGTAGTTTTGTTTTGTCTCCCATGTTTTCCTTCTCCCCCTCCCTCACCTGCCTGAGTCTGGAACTGGGCGGAGTTCCCGGCTCCTCCCGTGCGCACCTGCAGCCCATCAGGGCAATCAACACCACCTGTGCTTTGCACCTGCGCTCCTGGCTCCACTCCGACTCAGCTCCTGCTCTCTGGTACAGTCTCGTTTACTCTGCTCACCCTGTCTCCGGACTTCACCCTGCTGCACTCGGCTCCTCGTCCCGGCTTTCCTCGTCCTGCTCCTCGCCCTGCTCCTCGCCCTGCTCCTACGCCTGCACTCCTCGTCCCCGGACCTCGGCTTCGCACTCAACTCTCCGTCCCGGCCTGCCCACACCACACACAGCACCGCGCACCGCACCACCCAGCTCCCCCACTTCAGCCCTTTGTTGTCTTATTATTCACGAACTGTAAATAAACACTGTTAAACCTTCCCCAGGTACCGCATCATTTGGTCTAACAAGCCTGCATTACGACAGAACGGTCTGGCCAAAACATGGACCAAGCAGACCTGGGGCCGGACCCAACGCTCCTCCAGGCAGTTACACACCACGGAGTACTCCTCGGAGAACTCGAACACACTATACAGACTTTGTTGTAGTGTAACCAGTCTCTGTCCCAGCAGGTGGCCCAACTAAGTGACCAAGTCCGCCGCCATCACTGGGCCCACGACACCTTCGAGCCCCCTGTAGTCGAGGGGCATGGACCCGGACCCCTATTCAGGTCAGCCCAGCCTCTGTCGGGGTTTTTTTGTTTCAATGCACCCCCGTTTTCCAGCAGTGCCCCAATCATTCGGAAGATGCTAAGTTTCGCTATGTTTGTGGACTTTTAAGAGGGAACGCGCTGCAATGGACAGAAGCCAATTATTCAAAGACTGTGTTGAGTCAGATTCAGTTCGAGGATTTTTTGAAAGACTTTAAATTGGTATTCGATCACCCACACTGACGCGGCCCCCCGCCTGCTGAACCTTACTCAGGGGACTAAATCGGTGGCCGATTACACAATTGACTTCTGGACTTCTGCTGCTGAGGTTGATTGGACGGACAGTGCATTAAAAGCCGTGTTTTTACGAGGACTTAACGAACAATTAAAGAATGAACTGGTTTCCCGGGACGAGCCACCAGACTTAAGAATAGGATTTGACAACTGGTTGCAGACGCGCCAAGGCGAGAGACGTCATTCGGCAGCCTGGACCGGACCAAGGTATGCTCCACTTCACCGCCTCCTGACCTGAGATCCTTGATTTCACTAACCAACCACATGGACGATCACTTGCAGATACACCAGAGAGAGGGATGACATTTGCCTGCTCGGACGAGGGTACGCTCCTCTTCCCCACCCCCCGAGGAGCCTATGCAGTTGGGTCGAGCACACCTGTCTGATGGGGAACGTCTGCGACGCTGCCAGGCGGGGGAATACATGTACTGCGGCAAACGGGGGCATTTCCTTGCCACCTGCCCGGTTCGGCCAAGAGGGAGGCACCCAGTAGCACTGGGAGTACTGGTGGGTCAACCAGCCATTCCTGAGAAGGACAATAAAATCCAGCTTCAGGCCGTGCTGTGTTTTCGCTTGGAGACTTTACCTGTTTTTGGCCCTCGTCGATTCCGGAGCCGAGAAGGACTTCATGGACCAGCGGTGGTGGCCACGCAGTGGGGGTTGGCACTGGAATCTCTAGAGCTCCCTCTCACTGCCCAGGCCCTCAATGGTCAACCCTTGGCTCGAGTCACACACATCACAGAGCCCATTACCCTGATTTTATCTGGCAACCACCACGAGTCCCGCCGCTTTCACCTCCCCATCCTCCTCTCCTCTGGTCCTGGGCTACCCCTGGCTTAAAACTCACGACCCCACCATAGATTGGGCCCGGAGGAGGGTGTCGGGGTGGGGCTCTTATTGCCACGCCCGTTGCCTACAATCAGCCCTGTCACCTGCTGGAGAGGCTACCACTTCTTCAGAGCCCATCACCCCGCCTCCTCCTGTGTCGTGGGAGCCCTCCATTTGGAGATTGAGGACCCTTGCGGCTCTGCTGGACACAGTTTCCCGTCCAGGGACTGCCCCGTCTCCTTGGCTCCTTGTCCCACTCGGATCTTGGATCCTGTTCCCAGGACTTTTGTCCCTCCTCAAGGCCTCCTCCACCCTCCCGAGTTGGTCAGGTCCACGGACTTGGTTTTCAGAACTCCGACTCAGCTCCTGCTCTCTGGTACAGTGCTTCTCGTTTACTCTGCTCACCCTGTCTCCGGACTTCACCCTGCACTCGGCTCCTCGTCACGGCTTTCCTCGTCCTGCTCCTCGCCCTGCTCCTGCGCCTGCACTCCTCGTCCCCAGACCTCGACTTTGCACTCAACTCTCCGTCCCAGCTTGCCCACACCACGCACCGTGCACCGCACCACCAGCTGCCCGCCACTTCAGCCCCTTTGTTGTCTTATTATTCACAAACTGTAAATAAACACTGCTAAACCTTCCCCGGGTACCGCATCATTTGGTCTAACAAGCCTGCATTACGACACAATAGTAATTATGGTGACAGGCTTCCCATATTTGTCCTCTGCAATTGACCCATCCTTCGGTGTCTCTGGGTTAAAACTGTTGCGAGCAGTGTGAAAACCCATCTTCTTGGTCAGAGCTACCATAACTCGAGGATTTGACCTGTTTTGGGTTGATGATTTCAGAATGAATGAATGAATGAAGCATTTCAAGCTGTTCATCTGAAGTGAGAGATGTTTGATTTGGTTCAATGATTAATGAGCTTGTCTGTTTCCATGTCTCACTGAAATAGATTGGATTCCATGTCTGTCAGTGAATGGTGTAGGGGATCAGTGGTAGTACACTTACATGACTAAAAATACATTTAATTACATGTTCAAGTACAGCTGCCAAAAAGGACACGTGAAAAAAAAAAAGCTACTATTTTCTTTCAACAGGACTCCAGTTTCATTTTTTGATAATAAATGTATACAAAACGTATATAATAATAATAATAATAATAATAATGATAATAATAATAATAATGATAATAATCACTCTGCACCGGCCCCTTATGGATCCTCCCCGGCGGGTGGTGGGTCCACGTGAGGACGGCCCCACGTCGCTCCTTCGGGCTGAGCCCGGCCGGGCCCCGTGGGGAAAGGCCCGGCCACCAGGTGCTCACTCTCGAGCACCTGGTGGCTGGGTGGGGCCCCGGTGACGCCGGTCCAGGCGACATAACTGGCCTTTGGTCTTCTCTCATCATAAAGGGCTTTATGATGAGCTCCCACCAGAGGAGCTGGAGGACGTGTCTGGGGTGAGGGAAGTCTGGGAGTCCCTGCTTAGACTGCTGCCCCCGTGACCCGGCCCCGGATAAGCGGAAGAAAATGGATGGATGGATGGAATAATATGTTTATTCGGATATTTGATTAATGATAAATGATGAATGATAAATGTGGTAAAGCAGGTGCAAGCAGGTCGGATCCAAACTTTCCTTGCTTTAACTTAGTATGGCGTAAAAATCAGAACCAGAAGGCTCTACATCAGAGCCATAAGTCTCACCTAAAGCTCTGATTAACACAAGGACATAGGGACTTTTGCCTTTGCATGTTTTTACCAGCACAAATTGGACAACTTTATTTATGTCAGTAACAGCACAAAACAGCCAGAGAAGACAAAAGGGTCCCAACATTTTAAACATTTCCTCGGACTAGATGATCTGGGTGGGTCAGGGTGGGGTCTGATTCATGCATCAGTATTGGGGATCACATATGACACATTATAAGGGCCTATACCCATGTATTTGTGGAAAATGTACTAGTACAGATATACTGTATAAGCAGATGTCAAAATAAGTTTGCATCTGCTTTTATTATGTGATAATCAGGGAGTGCGCATTGGCATGCTAGTTGTTCTCATTACCAAAATGGCAAACTCCACTCTGGTCTCTGAGAGCTGTGAAAAGTACTCATAAATTCATAAGACACTAAAATTCAGGTATAGTGCTTCTAACATACAGAATATATTCACTTAGCTTGGAGTCCTCTCACCTGAGTTTAGATGTTTGTCAGCCAGCCATCACATGTGAAAAATAACAGGTTTAGGTTTAACAAGTTTAACAGCTCTGTGGAGGAAACTGACATCACAAGGATGAAATCAATATTAGAGAATATAGACACCTTTATTTCAGCAGCTAGTGCGACTGGTGGTTCATTCTTAGGTTTGCATGTTCTATAAACACTGTAGGGGCTTTTGCATGGGCTCTTGGATGGGTAATGCTAGTGCTCCAGAGGCAGGGGTCTGCTGAACAACTGAAATCATGACCATGGTGCAGTGGACCCTGCTCTAAATGAGCCTACAGTACACCTGTGATAGCCCTACTGGCTCGCTCTATTGCTATTATCTCTTTGTTTCCTTTGTTTGCTTTGGTTCTGAGACTGAAACTGTAAACAGTAGCTGTTTGCAGTTTCAATGTACTTAGCTCCTCCCTTCAGACAGATATAACGCAGTGTCCACCAGCAATCTGACCAGAACTGAAGAAATGACTTGTGAGCAACGAGACTTTTTTCACTCCTACAACGTTTTTGTCTAGTTGACAGATTTAATTTGTCTTTAACTATGAATCAGACTAGACCTGGACGACTGAGGGATTACACAGATACAGTATTTGAAGTGATAAACTCATCCAAGAATCACATGACTTTCAGGCATGTTTGTAGAGACTAAACTAGAGGGTTAGCAGCTTTTACACAGAATATCATGGAAACACAGGGAGGGCATCTGACACACAGGGAGGGCATCTGAGCCACAGGAACATTTCAAACATGTTTGTAGTGGTTTAAACTACAGGCTTAACAGCTGTTAACCGTTTAAACCAGCTTTTATCCTTGTTCCATGGAGACAGGATATTTTATTGTTTGCATATTAAATAAATCCTGGATTCAGTCTTGCGAACATCTCCACCAATCACCTCTCAAGTTGGTTTGGAGGAGGCCAGCAGAACGTTGGACAAGGCCCAAGAATAACCTCTGCACCGTACGCACGCACTTTTTGATGCTGCTAAGAACAGAAGTCTGAGATGTGGTGGGCTCGCAGCATCTCCACAGTTTTAACTTCGTTCATCATAGTTATGTTTGGAGCATCACCGCTAACTTACAGGTACGCTCACTATGCACACTCTGCACAACTAAACAACAACTCACCTGGCCTTTTCTATCCCTCCGGCGAGCGTTCGGGCGACACCCACAGCCAAAAGGGATGACATGGGGACCAGCGCGGCGGAGCCGGCGAGGAGTGGCGTGGCTACCTGTGACGGATCCTGCTCGTTAGCTCCACAACAACATCCATGGCCCCGCCAAATTCCAGTACATCTTTCCATGGCTTCTGTGGCCAGCGTTCGGGCACGTGAACTCCTTCGCCTGTCCTATTTTGCCTGTAGACCAACTATTTGTGGCAAAAACCGGAGCAACACCCGTCACACCTCTTCGAAGCCTCAACACCTTCAACACAGCGCAAATTTTGTGCGTCATCAGAGCAACACTACCACAAGGACCAATAACTGTTCACGTCACGGCAGGGACTGCGGGAGGCGTGGAAAACGTGGAGTGGATTTTAGCCTACTCCGCTCCTTCCCGAGAGTTAAGACCATCTCGAACATAAAAAAATTGAGCTGTTCAACTCACAGTCACTGTCAAACAAAGCCAGTTTTATATCACAACATATCCTTGACAATAACATTCAACTAATGTGCCTCACAGAAACTTGGCATAAACCGGAGTCTTATCTTGCCCTTAATGAAGCTTGCCCCCCAGGATACACATACATTGAAAAAGCCAGGACCACTGGCCGCGGAGGAGGGCTGGCAGTTATCTATCATGAAGACCTGCATCTGACACCCCTTCCACTGCCAGCGCTGTCCACATTCGAATGCCTTCTCTTCAAATGTAGATCAGAACTAACAGCAACAACAGTAATTCTTATCTATCGTCCACCAAAATATCATACTGGCTTCATCAATGAACTGCAAGATCTATTGACATCAGTATGTGCTACATCTCCCAGTACACTAATTCTGGGTGACTTTAACTTGCATGTGGACTCCCCCACTCATCAGTCAGCCTTGGAGCTCTTGGAACTTCTTGACTGTCTACACCTAACACAGCACATTGGCGTACCCACACATGCAAAAGGACATATTCTAGACCTGGTCATTACTGACACTACTCCCATTACTAACCTACAAGTCTATGACCTGGGCGTGTCTGACCATAAGGCCATCTCCATGGAACTTTCCCTGAAAAACTCACATCATAAAATAAGACGTCAAATTAAATTTAGGAACATTAAAAAAATAGACCCTGTCGCTTTGAACCAGGACATGCAAACACTGTCTATGGTTTCACCATCTACATCAGTTAGCGCATCTGTCGACTACTATAACTCTGGTCTCCAAAACATTCTTGAACTTCATGCACCTTTAAAAACAAGATCAGTTTCCTTTCGTAGATCAGCCCCCTGGTACACAGATGAACTACGGACGATGAAAACAGCTGGCCGTGCTCTGGAGCGCAAGTATGTAGCCACTAGGTTTAGAAGTTCACAAGCAAGCCTATCGCAGTCATCAAGAGCTTATTCTAATGCTCTAACCACAACCAGGTCTCTATTTTACTCACAAAAAATTGCTTCTAGCACTGGTAACTCCAAACAGTTATTCTCTACAGTCAACTCTCTACTCAAACCCCCCACACATACTCGCAGTGACACTAACGATCAGGCTAACAAACTTATGAACTTTTTTACAGACAGAGTAGCCTCCATACGGGCAGGGCTTCCTCCTGCAGCATGCCCCCCATCTCTGAATGTTTCCCGGAAGTCTGTGGGCACCTTTTCAAAATTCAGAACAGTCTCACACAAAGAGGTTGAGAACATTTTAAAATACATGAAATCCTCAACATGTATGTTGGATCCTCTCCCCACATCACTCATTAAATCTAACATTTCAGTCATCAGTCCATTAATTACTACAATTATAAACATATCGTTACAATCTGGTCAGGTGCCCCCAGCCCTCAAAACTGCTGTTATCCACCCTCATTTGAAAAAACCTTCACTAGACCCTGAGAATCTGTCAAATTATCGGCCCATCTCCAACCTACCTTTTCTGTCTAAGGTTATAGAAAAAGTGTTGCTGCTCAACTCCACAGTCATCTCCTTGCCCACAACCTCTATGAAAAGTTTCAGTCTGGTTTCCGGTCAGCACACAGTACAGAGACAGCCCTGGTCCGAGTCATGAATGATCTACTTATGACTTCGGACCAGGGCTCACCATCTCTCCTCATTCTGCTTGACTTGTCAGCCGCCTTTGATACTGTGGATCACAATATTCTGCTCAACCGACTCCAGACTATAATCGGACTGTCAGATATCCCCCTTGGCTGGTTTCAATCATATCTCTCCGGGAGAACAGAGTATGTGGCCTTAGGACAGGCCAAATCACTCCCCCACACTGTCACCTGTGGAGTGCCACAAGGGTCGGTTCTTGGCCCAACACTCTTTACAATTTACATGCTCCCACTTGGTCACATCGTCAATAAATATAAGGTTTCATTTCACTGCTACGCAGACGACACTCAGCTCTACATGAAAATGGACACCGCATCCCCCTCAGCCCCATCTCCTCTCCACGCCTGCCTGGAGGAGATAAAGGCATGGATGGTAGACAACTTTCTCCAGTTAAACAGCAGCAAAACTGAGGCCACTCATCGGAACTCCCCACCAGATCCAGTCAACCTCCATTTCAAGTATCCTTGTCTCTGACCACAACATCCCCCTGTCCTCCTCTGTCACAAACCTAGGAGTCAGATTTGACTCACATTTATCATTCGAAAACCACATACGCCACCTTTCCAAAGTCTCCTTCCTTCATCTCAAAAACATCGCCAAACTCCGCCCCTCCCTCTCCCAGTCAGATGCTGAAAAACTGATCCATGCCTTTGTCTCCTCTAGGCTTGACTATTGTAATGCCCTCCTCGTCGGGATCCCCGGCAGGAGCCTGCAGAAGCTCCAGCACATCCAGAATTGTGCTGCTAGGATCCTGACGAGGAGGCGCAAATATGACCACATAACCCCTGTTCTCCGTTTACTTCATTGGCTTCCTATCCAGTCCAGAATACACTATAAAATCTGTCTCCTTACCTATCATGCATCCATGGAACTGCCCCGGCCTATCTTACAGAGCTCCTCACCCCACATACTACCTCACGCAATCTTCGTTCATCCACCTCTCACTGCCTCCACCAGCCTAGGACCAGACTCTCCACTATGGGAGACAGGGCCTTTCAGGCTGCTGCCCCTCGTTTGTGGAATGCCCTCCCAGAGCCTCTGAGGGCACCACAAAGTGTCGAGGCCTTTAAAAAGGCCTAAAGACATTTTTGTTTAAATCTTCTTACCAGGTTTTATGACTTTTTAACTTGTTTTTTACTGCTATTAATTATTTTAAGATCTATATGTATATTCAATTGTAATGTATTTTATATGTTTTTACTTTCTCTGTTTATATGGTGTTTTGTATATGTAGCACTCTGAGATTTCCTTGAAATGTAAAGTGCAATACAAATAAAATTCATTATTATTATTATTATTAGTTCTATCTTGGGACTATGAGAGTCTAATGGCCAGCTATCAGCTTGGATTTTTTTATGGGGAGGTCTACAGCCAATCCTCTGTCAGGTAAAAAACATGTGCTTTGGAGTAGAGATCAGAGTTTGGAAGAAGAATTTCAACATTTTTTGTGCTCAGTGTCAATGGATGAATTCAGTTCAATTTGTCTTTATTCCAGACTCGTGGTCCATTTTTAAAAACAGACAAGGACAGTGACAATACAAACAGTAAACATTTATGTTTTAAAAAGACAGCCATACCAGTGTCTCCACATCTTGGACTGAAACTTATGTTTGTGAATTACATTATTATTTCCTTTTCTGACTCCTTCAGCCTGCAAATAAAACTGTACATTAGGGTTCTTAGTACAACTTGCAAAGTGTTTACTTGTGCTGTGACAAACATCTCAGTCGCACTAGTCCATCGTGGCCTCCTCAAAAGCACCTGTAAAGCATCATTATAAGCCACCTGCAGCCTTTGGAGACTGACTTTTTTGTATAGTATATTTGTTTGTTTTTAATAGACAAAATCAAATTAAAAAAATGGTAATCAGTGAAAATAGGGATAAAAAGATAATTATTTGTCATATCACTTGGCCCAGAAAAGGTTATTCCCACTAAGTTCTTTAGAGCCACTTGGAGATAGACACTTCCCTCCTTGTCTGCTCCTCAGCTGTGTCAGGATCTTACTAATCAGCGGGCTATTATTTTGGTAAATCAGATTGTCACTGCACTGTAAACGAGGGCTGCGACCAAAGCATCAGAAGTAGTGGTATTATGATGATTGTAATGTGGACTACAAACTTTAAAACACACACATGGAAAAATCTTTAATAACAGAGACAGCAGAATTATTAAAGCTACAGTAAAGAACTTTTTAGTCAAAAAAGAGACTAAAATAAGAGCATGTTTTTTTCATTATAGGTGTGTTTCTTGCACTGAAAATAGAAAAGCATACATCTGTACTATGAGCGGGCTTGCATCTCCACAAACCTGACTCTTATTTGGCCTGGATGAGGGCCTCTTCCTGCTTGTCTCCATGGAAATATTGTTCGTTTGGCTGTAATCTTCCACAGTCCATCCATCCATTTGTTTCCGCTTTATCCCCGGCCTGGTCGTGGAGGCAGGAGTTTCAGCAGGGAGGCCCAGACTTCTCTCTCCAGACACACTTCTTCCAGCTTTTCTGGGAGGATCCCGAGGTATTCCCAAGCCAGCCGAGACATAGTCCTTCCAGCGTGTCCTGGATTTTCCCCGGGGCCTCCTCCCAGGGGGACGTGCCTGGAACACCTCCCTAGGGAGGCGTCCAAGAGGCATCTGGAATAGATGCCCGAGCCACCTCACAATCTAAAACAGTATCACATAAAACTTATCTATCTCCATGGAGAATGTTTGGAAGTGTGTTTTTAACTTTCTGTTTCCACAAAATCATGCAGGTGACATGCCATCTCCAGAAAGTTATATACTGTAGCTCTAAATCAAAAGAAAAATAAAGGGAAAAAAAAATGTTCCATACACTTAGTTTTTAAATATCCTCAATCTAGAAGCCTTCAGTCTCCATATTTCAGCCTGTACTGTGTTGATAATATATTTAAAAATTCTCAGTACAATAGAAATATTGGTTTGACTAGTTGATCTAAAATAATATTTCGATGCAGCCTGATTGAAAAAATAGATCACTGGAACCATCTGATCTGTGCTTTTCTTGTGAGGACCTTTGGTGAAAAATCTAAATTTCTCTGGCAACAGCAGTGCGTTGAGCATCCTGGCGACAGTAGGCGAAACGTTGCCAAACTTTGCCCTTCTCTCTCAGCCTAAGTCTGATTTTACTGTAGTCCTCACAACCTACACTTTACTAAAGTAAACAGAAAGAAACGTTGAGACATTCCTGGAATATTCCTTAGTAAGGCATTAAACATATACAGTTTACAGTAATACAGTTTAGGGTGAGGAGCTCAGTCACACAAGAGAAGCTGAGGTGGCTCGGGCAGTATTGCAATTGCGATTTGATGTGTGATAGCTGTTTAGAAAGTAGGATTCTGTTCAGAGTGCACATTGGAAATAACACGCCTCTGCAACATTGTGTGGCGGTCGGGGACAGTGCCGTGTTCCAATTACAGGGGAATCACACTCCTCAGCCTTCCCGGTAAGGTCTGTTCCAGGGTACTGGAGAGGAGAATCCAACTGGTAGTCCAACCTCGGATTCAGGAAGGGCAGTGCAGTTTTTGTCCTCGTAGTGAAACACTGGACCATCTCTATACCCTCCATTAGGTCCTAGAAGGTTCATGGGAGTTTGCCCAACCAGTCCACATGTGTTTTGTGGATCTGCAGAAGGCATTTGACTATGTCCCTCGCCATGGGTCTTGACCGGAAAAGGGTGGCTTGCCATCTCCACGTGGGTGGAGAGGCCTTGATTCTAGTGGAGGAGTTTAAGTATCTCGGATTCATGATGGAGTGTGAGATTGACAGGCGGATCGGTGCAGCGTCTGCAGTGATGCGGTCGCTGTATTGGACTGTTGTGGTAAAGAAGGCGCTAAGTCGAAAGGCAAAGCTCTCAATTTACCAGTCGATCTATGTTCTTACCCTTGCCTATGGTCATGCAAGTGGCTGAAATGGGTTTCCTCCACAGGATGGCTCAGTGTTCCCTTAGAGATAGGGTGAGGAGTTCAGTCACATGGAAGGAGCTTGGAGTAGAGCTGCTGCAACCAACTGAGGTGGCTGGGCATCTGTTTAGGATGCCTCCAGGATGCCTCTCCAGGGAGGTGTTCAGGGCATGTCCCACTGGGAGAAGGCCCCGGGGATGACCCAGGACACACTGGAGGGACTATGTCTCTCAGCTGGCTTGGGAACACCTTGGGGTCCCACCAGAGCAGCTGGAGGACATGAGGGATCTGGGGTCTGGGGTGAGGGAAGTCGATGCGTACACTGCTGCCCCTGCAACCTGGCCCAAGATAAGCGAAAGAAAATGGATGGATTTATGTTGGTCATACTTGTTTAAGGATTCCAATATTTTTGTCTTTAAACAGATATGCACATATCTCTCTCTCTTTCTATCTATCTATCTATCTATCTATCTATCTATCTATATATATATATATATTAAAATCTCCTCCTCAACCCTCCACAGGTGATCTTTATCCCTTCTTTTTCCATGCTCGGGACTTCTACCAGAGGCCTGGGAGCTTTAAGGGTTCTGCACAGTATCTTTGCTGTTCCTAGTACTGCACTCACTGACCCGAGTGCTCCGATGACCAGCATATATATATGTGTATGTATATATATATATAAATTACTTACTTACTGTGTGTGTGTGTGTGTATATATATGTATATATATATATATATACATATATATATATATATATATATATATATATATATATATATATATATATATATATATATATATATATATATATATATATATATATATATATATATATATATATATATATATATATATATAACACACACACAGTAAGTAAGTAATTTATTACTTATGCTGCTTGTGGCATCCGTAGTAACAAAAGGATGCCACAAGCAAAATGATCTCCCTACAGAGGGGTTTAACCAAAGACACCCCAAAAATGAACTGAAATAATGGAGCAGATGGGTCTATTTTGCCAAAATGTGTCATTATAGCAACTCAAAATGATACTCAGTAGTTAGTGTGGCCCCCACATGCTTGTCTGCACCTGACAACGGCGGGGCATGCATAAGGCTCCTAATGATGCGACGGATGAGTTCTTGGGGAATCTCCTCCCAGATTTGGAGGAGGACATCACTGAGCTCTTGGACAGTGTGAAGAGCAACCTGATGGCACCAAATGGACCGAAATATAATGTCCCAGAGATGTTCTATTGGGTTTAGGTCAGGTGAACGTGAGGGCCAGTCAATAGTATTAATACCTTCATCCTCCAGGAACTGCCTGCAGACTCTGGCCACATGAGGTCGGGCATTGTCATGCATCAGGAGGAACCCAGATCCCATTGCACCAGCCTTGGGTCTGACAATTGGTCCAAGGACTTCATCCCTATACCTAATGGCAGTCAGGGTACCATTGTCTAACCTGTAGAGGTCTGTGTATCCTTCCAGAGATATGCCTCACCAGACCATCACTGACCCACCACCAAAACGGTCATGCTCAATGATGTTGAGGCAGCATGACGTTCTCCGCGGCACCTTCTGACCCTTTCACATCTGTCGCATGTGTTCAGGTTGAACCTGCTCTCATCGGTGAAGAGCCCAGGACGCCAGTGGTGCACTTGTCAATTCTGGTGGTCTATGGCAAATGCCAATCGAGCTCTACAGTGCTGGGCAGTGAGCACAGGGGCCACTACAGGACATCGGGCCCTCATGCCACCCTTGTGGAGTCTGTTTCTGATTGTTTGGTCAGAAACATTCACACCAGTGGCCTGCTGGAGGTAATTCTATAGGGCTCTGGCAGTGCTCATCCTGTTCCTCCTTGCACAAAGGAGCAGATACCGATCCTGCTGAAGGTTTGAGGATCTTCTACGATCCTGCCCAGCTCTCCTGGAGTAACTACCTGTCTCTTGGAATCTAGTCCATGCTCTTGAGACTGTGCTGAGAGACACAGCAAACCTTCTTGCAACGGCACGTATTGATGTGCCATCCTGGAGGAATCGGATCGCTTGTGCAACCTCTGCAGCATGCAGGTACTGCACCATGCTATCAGTAATGTTGATCCAAGCCAAAGGAAAAAGTCAGTCAGTAAAAAAATCTGCTAGAAGAGATAAGGAGGGAAAAATATCAGTGGCATCAACCTGGAAAATCATTCCTGTTGTGGGGGCTGTCTTACTGTTGCCCCTCTAGTGCACCTGTTGTTCATTTCATTAACAACAAAGCAGCTGAAACTGATTAACAACCCCATATGCTTCTGAACTGACCATATCAATATCCCAGAAGTTTGATTGATAGGTTGCTATGCTCTGATTAAAGACTGTTCCTCTAATCTTTTGAGCAGTGTATATATATACTGCCTTATCAGAGGTCATAGGTCATACATAACAAGAACCAGTTATTGCGAATGTGCACTATATATAACACAACATATACTCTTAGGAAGATCTTTGGAAGTTGAGAGGTTTATCACAAGATCAAGTCAGTGTTTGGTGAAGAAATTATGATTTTCTGACTGATTTTCTGACTGATTTCTGATGTCTTGTTTATTGTACAGAAAACAAAGACCTCCAGCTCCTCTGTGCCATTGTCTCTAATATAATCCTCCTTATAATTGATTGGGATCCAAAAGACACACATGTTCGCCATTACGAAGATGTGAGTCTGGTCACCGCTGGTCACAGATGGATTAGCCAATCAGGGACATGCATGGTGTGTCTGTATCAAAACCAATATGGCTGCTTAAAAGGAAAAAGAAAGGAGAAAAAAATCACAAGGGGTTGAAAAACATGGTAGATTTCTGCAGAATCAATGAGTGAAGCACCAAACTGTTAATCTGAGGAGAGAGAAATGATAGGTTACCAATGAGCTCCTTCTTTTCACATGAGTCACTGAAATGAACAAATCTGATTGGACGAACATATTTGGTTCTGACTCGAGACTTGATGGAGGGAGTGGAGACGAGACTAATATCCCTCTGTTTAAAAAAATACTGAGAGATATCTGTTTGTTTTTTTTCTAGGGAAACTCATAATGCAGTCCTCCTTATAATGCAGTCCATCTTAAACAGCCCAGTGGAGAGGCAGAGGAGGCCCTTGTTTATTTGTGCTGCGGTGCGTTCAGGCGCTAAATGAGAGCTGTGTGATATCATCTACTCAGAGCTTATCTGCACACAGCACACACAGAGACCTGACATGTAATTAACACAAAACACACAGAGTGAAACGAACAAATAGAACTGAGAGAGGCTTCATTTTGTGGTTTAAAGGGTCTGTACCTGATTTTCCCTATGTATTTGAGCTAACTGTGCCAAATTTCAGTACAGATATATTGTTTAAGCAGCTCTTGGGGTGAAAGGAGTCCCACTGTGCACTGTCTGCATCTATTTATATAGTGTTTTATTGTCCAAGATTTAGGAAGTGTGTGGTTCGCATACTAGGTAGCTTTACAGTGATGGCAAGAATTGTGGAAAAAAATGCTTATAAACTCATCGTGGTGATTAGGATGTGCTGTATGCATAAGTAAGTAAGGAGTTTGGACCACTGCAAACCATAAAATGAACCAGTTCTGTTTTTCAGGGTTTTAAGACAGTGATTCAGGTACAGGGCCTTTAATCTAGGGATAGCCCGCAAACATTTGGACATCTTGGTAAAGGTAATACCATCTTTGGACTTGCGGGTGGCTCCTTTGATCCGAAAGTTGTTGGTTCAAGTCCCGTTAGCTCAGTTGGCAGAGGGTATGAATGTGTGTGTGGATGGGTGAGTGATTCCCTCTTATAAAGTGCCAAGGAGTGGTAGAAAAGAGCTACATAAATGTGCCCATTTACATTAAAAAAGAATAGACAAGTTACAATTACTGGTTTTCAGAATAATTATGTCTCTCTCCCACCCTCCTCTGCTTTTGTTCCTGCCTCTCTTCTTCCTCTCTTCCCCTCTTCCTCTCTCTCCTCTCTCCTCCTCTGTGAAGCATTTTGGGGGTTTGTAACAAATAGCCCATTTGTTACCTAGTTAAAAGCACCTTTCACTATATGCACTTTAAATTGCACAAACACTTTAATAGCACACAGCACTTATAAACATATTGGCACTTTAATAAAGACAATTTGCACAAAAATATTTAAAATTGTTTATTTAACTTGTCGTCTTTTACTCAGTTTTAGATCTGGAGGCACAATTAGCACTTTAATTGAAGCTGCGTGTCCTGGAAGGGAAAGAGGACAAGATTAACAACTAATTAAATTGGACAGGGGCAATATGAGTGCAGTATGTTTAAGAATGTTTTTAAGTGTTTGTGTGTATTGTGTAATTTGCAATAGTGTTTTTAAAAAATGTTGAACTCACCTCATGTATCTTTTGGTGTCCAGGTGTTAAAGAGGTCCCAGGTGAAACAAGCCCCCTTTAAAAAGGTCCAGGGACCAAGACAGGAAATGTGTGGGGGAAACATGCTGGGCGTTTTTAATGGTTTAAGGATTTTAACTAGCTTTGGTGTTGGTTTTAGGGTTTATTTATGTTTATATTTATAAAGTTATATGGTTTATTGGCTTATTTGGTTTTATGAAGGTTAGAGTGTAAGTGTTGTTAAATGTTATCTTTTTTTTTAGAACACCCCTGGTATATGGTATGGTAAAAGGCGCCTAAACAATCATTCTGTGTTCTGCTGCTGGAGGAGACTCCACGCCTCTAACCTTTATTGCACTTTGCACTTTGCACTTTGCACTTTAATGATTGAAAAAAAGAAATAAAAACTTGTTTTGCTTGGCCAGGAATGTATGCTGAGGTGTCAAAGTTTTGTACATCCTGCAAAACATGCCAGTTAACCTCAGGCAAACGCGTGTCACAAGCCCAACTACAACCACTACCAATTATTGGCACCCCATTTGAAAGAATTGGCATGGACATTGTGGGCCCCCTGGAGAGAAGCTCTGCAGGACACAAATACATTTTGTGGTATGTGACTATGCTACTCGTTATCCTGAGGCCTTTCCACTTAGGTCTATCAAAGTCAAACAGGTTGCCAATTGTTTATTGCAGCTTTTTTCTAGAGTAGGGGTTGCCAAGGAAATTCTTACTGATTGTGGCACTAACTTTTTGTCCAAACTCCTCCAACAAGTCTATCAGCTGTTAGGGGTTAGGGGTATCAGGACTACTCCTTATCATCCCCAAACGGACGGGTTGATAGAGAGGTACAATCAAATGCTGAAAAGTATGCTGCGGAAGTTTGTCTCTACCACAGGTGCAGACTGGGACCAGTGGCTACCGTACCTCCTGTTTGCCTACAGGGAGGTCCCGCAGGCATCAACTGGCTTCTTACCATTTGAACTGTTATACGGACGCCAGGTGAGGGGCCACACTAGACCTGCTAAAGGACAACTGGGAGCGTACAGATCCAGAGAGCGACAAAATTGTGGCCTGTGTCCTGAAGATGGGAGAGAGAGGCTTGAGGCAATGGCAGCCCTGGCTCAGGAGAACTTAAAGGGGGCACAGGAACGGCAAAAGACCTGGTACGATCGCAAGGCAAAGGACAGAGTCTTCACGCCTGGTCAGAAGGTACTGTTGCTATTACCCACTAGTGAGAACAAGTTGCTAGCTAAATGGCACGGACCTTATGAGATCACAAGACAAATCAGCAAAGTTAACTATGAACTGTACATGCCAGAAAGACTGAAAAAGCATCAGTTTGTTCATGTAAATCTGTTGAAAGAATTCCTCACTCGGCAAGAGCCTTTGCAGCAACTTCTGGTGCGTGCTGTGAAGGATGGGGAAGTGACTGTTTCTTTTTCTCATTTCTGCCACAGAGCCAGTTGCTGTTGACCTCTCTCACCTCTCTCCCTCGCAGCATGAGGAAATCAAACGTCTGCTTGATCCCACTCTTTTTCAGGAGACTCCCGTTTCACGTCACTGGTGCAGCACAAAATCAGACTGGTAAAAGATGCTCCAGTGAGGCAAAGGAGTTACCGCATACCTGAACGGTTGGTGCCAGTGCTGCAAAAAGAATTCAGCTGATGTTGGAGCTTAACATGATTGAAGTGTCCAAGGTAGCCCGTTGTTCTGGTGCCAAAAAAAAGATGGTTCTCTTCGATTCTGTATTGATTTTAGGTACCTGAATGCAATCTTAAACTCTGACCCATACCTAATGCCACGCATTGACCTGTTGGAACGAGTGGGCGGTGCTTCATACACCACAACGCTGGAATTATCAAGGGGCTACTGGCAGTTGGCTCTGGCACCTGAAGCTCGAGAACTGACTGCCTTCCGGACGCCATTTGGTTTGTACCAGTTCTGGGTGATGCCTTTTGGCCTGCAGGGGGCACCAGCCACTTTCCAAAGGCTCATGGACTTTGTGCTGAAGGACGTCTCAGAGTTTTCTGCAGTCTATCTGGATGATGTGGTGATTTTTAGCAGGTCCTGGGAGAAACATCTCCACCCACTCCACCACCAGGAGGTCCTGCAGAAAATCCGGGCAGCAGGGCTGACAATCAACCCCCGCAATGTGCAGTGGCCCATCAGGAACGGGAGTACCTGGGCTATACCATTGGTTATGGGAGGATTAGGCCACAGGTACAGAAAATGGAGGCCATCCGCTCATTTCCTGTGCCCACCACAAAGAGGAAGGTCTGTGGATTTCTTGGCTTGGGTAGGGTGGTACAGGAAGTTTGTTCCACAGTTGTGGAGAGGTCAGCTGTCCTGAACAACCTCACCAAGAAATCTGCCCCCAACAAGGTGAGAGATACTCGACAGTGGAGAAGGAGTTTGGCTATATTCGGGCTATCGACTCCTTAAGGTACTACCTGCTAGGACGTCATTTCACCCTGGAGACCAACCGACCATCGTGCGCTCCAGTGGTTGAACCGAATGAAAGATGCTAATACCCGCATTGCAGGCTGGTCTCCATCTCTTCAGCCCTACAACTTAACTGTACACAACCAACCTGGGAAGAGCAACGTGGTGGCGGACTGAGGTTTCACCTTTTTGAGAGGAGGGGGGGAAATGTAACAAACAGCCCATTTGTTACCTGGTTAAAAGCACCTTTCACTATATGCACTTTAAATTGCACAAACACTTTAATAGCACACAGCACTTTTAAAAATATTGGCACTTTAAAAAAAGACAATTTGCACAAAAATATTTTAAATTGTTTATTTAACTTGTCATCTTTTACCCAGTTTTAGATCTGGAGGCACAATTAGCACTTTAATTGAAGTTGTGTGTCCTGGAGGGGAAAGAGGACAAGATTAACAACTAATTAAATTGGACAGGGGCAATATGAGTGCAGTATGTTTAAGAATGTTTTTAAGTGTTTGTGTGTATTGTGTAATTTGCAGTGTTTTTAGTAGAATAGTGTTTTAAAACAATGTTGAACTCACCTCATGTATCTTGTGTCCAAGTGTTAAAGAGGTCCCAGGTGAAACAAGCTCCCTTTAAAAAGGTTCCGGGGCAGGACCAAGACAGGAAATGTGTGGGGGAAACATGCTGGGCATTTTTAATGGTTTAGGGATTTTAACTAGCTTTGGTGTTGGTTTTAGGGTTTATTTGTGTTTATATTTATAAAGTTATATGGTTTATTGGTTTATTTGGTTTTATGAAGGTTAGAGTGTAAGAGCTAATGGTATCTTTTTTTAGAACACCCCTGGTATTTAACAATGGCTTCATCCAATCAGTAGAACAGTATAAAAGGCGCCTAGACAATAGTGATGGCAAAGTGAGGCTTTCTGAATCAGTGAAGCTTTCATGCCAATTGTATTGGAAAAAGGTTCGTTCGTTCGTTCGTTCGTTCGTTCGTTCGTTCGTTCGTTCATTCAAAGCTTCAAAGACTGACCTCTGCTGTTGAAAACTATGAGTTGCAGTGGCTTATGCTAACTTTAAGGCCTACACTCTCTATGGGTTGAAGAGTGAAAATGTGAACCAATAAATTGTTAAATAAATATATTGCTTCCTGTATGAATAAAATTATTTCCTCCCCCGTGTGAAATGTGTCCTTTTTTGTATTTGTATAATGTTAAATTGGGAGGGAAATGAATAAACACTTGGGTAGCCTATGTGTCTACATTGTAGTCTTATAATTAGTGACCACTATCTTAACAAAATGTTGTCTGGAGCTACTGTGTGTCTTTGGGATTATATAGGAGGTACACAAATTTGAAAGAGACAGTGAAGTGTAAGCTATGTCCAAGAATTCCTTCTGCCTATGCAGAATAAGGTGAAGTGAATCTTTTAAATGATTTTTTTGGAGAAGGTTGTTTAACAAAGGGGGGGCTGTGGGAAAGTGATGGTGCTTGTGGACTGGTTTCAGGGTGAATGATGGAGGTGCTTGTGAACAGTTGTGGGTGGGATTGGATGGGCTATGATGAACATAGGGCATTACATATTTTTATTGAGGAAAATGATCTGTTCTACTGTATTTAGGTTTAGCCTGTTACATTTTTTTGAAACACTTCTCCAGCCTTGGAAAAGACCCGCTCACAAGGCACAGAAGATGCTGGAATACACAGCAAATTTCGCGCCAAGATGTAAAGATGGGGGTAGACATGCTTGTGTTTGGGACCAATACAAGTTAAAATGCTCCCACATTTCAGAGCAAACTTCTCTTTGCAACCGGTTCCATTGTTCAAAACTAGTATCCACGCTATTCTCTGACTCGCAACACGGAACTCCTACTACAAACCCACAAGTGCGCGCACTGTGTCGCGCCTTTAAACCTTTCGAATCGTGTCATGTGACATGCGCTGAAATGAAGCTTCAAACGTCATCAGCCACGTGATCAATAGCAAACGAATCAAGCTCCAATACATTGCTTTGCCCAGCGCTGGTTCATTTTTTTGACACAAGCTTCGAAGCAGAAGAGTCATCGGTAAACAACACTACTAGACAATTATTCTGTGTTCTGCTGCTGGAGGAGACGCTGCGCCCGCTAACCTTTATTGCACTTTAATGATTGAAAAAAAAAGAAATAAAAACTCGTGGACCACACCCCGTGCTGCTGTCTTCTGTCCATGTCGGGTTATTTTGGCAGTGTTACGGTGCTTTTAAACTCAGAGGTCAAACGTGCAGAGCTGTGAAAGAGCACTCATCTTCATTAAACTGACAAGAACATGATGGAGTTTGTAACAGAATTTAGTACATTTTGTGATTTTTATTCCTTAAACCCTATTCACACGGGATTAGTTTTACATAGGAACCATGGGTTACAAATGCTGTCTGTGTTTCTTGTCCTGTGTGAATGATCCATGTTTGTAAAATGATTTGGTCTATTTTTGGTTTATTTTGTTGAAGCTAAACACTGATTTAAAATGTCTCTACGGCCCATTTTAGGTCCAGATATGAAGTAAATTAATAATATTCAATTACCATGGACCATACTGTAATCCAGCTATTGTTTTTTTCTGCAATTTAACAGTAAAAAACAAACAGGAGTAAAGACATGACCTGGAAGTACAAACCGGATATAGTGAGAAACTGAGGACCAGCAACATGAAGCATGGATCTATTAAAATAATCGGATACTGTATTGCTAGCTTAGAGCTGTCTCGAGTTGGATAAGAAGCCACTCATTGGGTACTACAAACAAAAAAATCCCACCTGCCCAGAAAGGATTTTTTCTCTTAGAGCGCAATGTGATCACAAACTGCTTGTGTTCAGGTGTCCGGGACTGACAGGACTGATAGGGACTGATAGGGACTGACGGGACGCCTACAACTTTCACAAATATCCAGTTTTACCTATTTTCAGATCAGAAACTTTTTCTCAGCACAAAATCCATCTATTGTCTTAAAAAACGTACGGGCTACACTGTATGTCCACTCTAGCTAAGCTAAGCAATGCAAACAAGCTGAACTGTCATGAATGAGCCGCAGGTTTTAGAAAATGGTTCAGAAGTGCCCTGGAAGCATAAACATTATGCCTCTTTCGTCTCAGGGGGAAGGGCTCAGTTGCACATGGTGGATGGGTAGGGCAGGACTGGATGGTACATAGTCGCTAAAGGCCAAATTTGAAACATGTGCCATTGAGCACGGCCCATTGACTTCAATGGGCAGACCTGTTTCGGCTTCGGGGCTTGGCATGGAGCCTCTTTGGAAAATTTCTGATTGTTTTGGTGCAAAGTTTGTAAAGTTTGGATGGAGTGGCCCATTTAACAGAGAGAGACCTGCAGCTGTTTCGTAAGGAGTGTGAGAGTGTAGAGGTCATATACTTGACGATTGCATGATCAAAAAAAACAATGTTTGACGAGATGTAGAGGTGCATCAGGCTAAAAACAAACTTAGAATAGAAGAATAGAGGAAACATGATGGACAAAAATGATGGACAAAAATGTTATTGTCTTGTTGTGTTTATCAGTCCGCCATTTCCAGAATAAAGTCCACAAAACTGTCAGTTATTTTAAAAGAGTCATTAGATTCAGATGTGTTGTTGTGTTAATCCATGTGAATACACACACAAAACCCAGATGTCGAGGGGTAATTTACATTTTACAGACATACCAAGGTAAAACTAATCCCATGTGAATGAGGCTAAAGAAACTGTTTCATTTAATGGTTCACTATGTAACTTTTCTGCTGTGGGAATGTTATACAGTATGGTATTAAACTTTCTCCATGGAGAAAAGCAGGTGATGTCACCAGGTCAAGATACAGGTCAGATCTGTAGTGAGGCAAGACATTCAGGCTACTACAGAAGACAGCTATGTTTTCCAAGGTATTATCTGACATCGATATTGAAAACATTAAAACATCGACTTGAATAAATACAAGATAGATAAGTTTAATATCACACTGGCATATTATAGACATGGAAACATGAAAGTTTACATTGCGCATCTTTAATGTGTTTTAATTTTCAAAGAGGAACAAAGGTTCCTCAGCTTCTGTCTTCATCTCTTTCTCTTGTTTCCTGCATCTACATCTCCTCCTCTTCACCTCCACCAGTGTCAAGGCCTATCCTCTGCCTTCATTATATCATTGACTTTTTATTTTGTAAATACTTGTTAAAGATGCACTATGTAGCTTTTCTGTAGGAGATGACCCACCTGCTTATCTCCAGGTAATGCCATTCGACCAAGTTAAAGGTCAGATCTGTGGAGAGGTGACTCCGCTCACAGTAGAAGTGGTTTTCAATTTTATATTTTTGAGTGATAAATACACCAATACAATTGAATAAATGAAATAGATAGATAAATTTAATGCCATACTGTGGAACGTTCCAGGCAGAACAGTCTTCATGAGGACATCCTGGTGGTTGCCCCACATCAGAAAAATGACATCTGCACCTATAAGTAGGCCTGTCACGATAACACATTTTAAACACAAAAAACTATTCTAAATCTACAATATTGTGAAAAAAAACAAAAGCATAAGCTGCAATAAATAAACAGCAGAATGAAACACTTTTACAGAAGTTACAGAACACTTAAACAGAAGTTATTAATTCATCTTTTTACGCCTTAAATTTTATTGTATAGAGAAAAAGTAACCAAAATTGTCCCCAAGAAAAAAAATGTACACACAATAAATACTGACCCCAAAAATATTGTTCCATCTGTCATATACAGAACGATGATCGTAACTATCTTGACAGGCCTACCTTTAAGCAGCACATATATTTACAACAAGGCTCTAACTTTGAGAGAAGAACAGCCAAGTTCTGTCCATCCCACCTTCCAAATGTTAACGCTGACTAGACTTATTATCATAAATACAATAGAAAATGATTTACACATTACAACATTATATAATGAGACATTGAATAACACATTGAAACACATTGTTGTTGTTAGCTAGGGCTTTTTGCACTTTAGATCTGTTGTCACTATATAAATGTCATATGATTAATCACAGTTTTGACGGATTATCTGGCTCAGATGATAAAATCTAATTTTTGATTATTGAAGTAAGCTCTTTGGTCAGCTGAAGTAGTTTTAAATGTGCTATATAAATAAACTGAATTTAACTGAATAATCATCAGTATAATAGCTGACTATTGTTCTCTGATGTAGTATCTGTAACATGTGTCTGCTGACAGAAGTTTTTAATGGATCAGGCAAAGCACCAATATATGAAATGACTCACTGACTCAGATTTTGATGGGTTTTGATTCAACGCTGAATCCCCACGAGTTCAGATAGATGTGAATGACAAGTGAATTTGCCAATCAGGGACACATATGGTCTGTTTGAATCAAAACAAATATGGCTGCTCATGAGAACAAAGGAAGGGGGAAAGGAAGGAAAACATGGCAGATTTCTGCCACATCAATGAGCAAGCACTAAAATCTGTTAATTGGAGATCGGAGAAATATCATTTTTATTCAAAATTATAGCTGACTAACGAGCTTATTGTTTCACCATGCGTCACTGAAATAACAAATGTGATTGGATGAACATGTTAGGTTCTGGTGTCACGGGTAAATGAATTATGTGGGTTTGAATAGTGACAGTGGCCCGAATGAGGGAATATTGCTGACTACAACTAAGTGAGACCTTTACAATGGAACCAATGAGACCAGACCACTGTTCAAAATGAATTAACTTTATTTACAACAAAGGTTGAAAGGGATGTCTTTGTGTGTCGGGGCTAATGCTAATGCTAATTTCTAATAGAATGTTAAATGTAACATTACAACATTTTATTTGTTGTAAGGACGACTCAATTATTATTATTAGGTGTAGATTATTTCAGTTAGTGGCATTATTTAAATATTTATTGGGCTCCGAAATAAGCGTCAGCCCTGACACACAGAGATGTCCCTTTGTAAACACAGAACAGTCCTCCAGAAGTTTCTCTGCATTTGTAAAGTGAGAGGAAGAAGTTCGGAAATGACCACACCGACTGTCCCCTTCTCACTCTCTCACCTCATACCCCTTTTTTCTCCCTCGCTTTCTCTCTGTTTCCCCCTCTCTCTCTCCTTTTCCTCTCTCACTTCCCCCTTCTCTCACCCTCGCCCTCTCTTTTTTTTCTCTTTCTTCCTCTATTACTCACTCACCTCATACCACTCCCTCTTTCTCTTTCTCTCTCACTCCTTACTCTCTTTTTCTCTCCTCCCCCTTTATCTCATCCCTTCTCTCTCTCTTTCTCTCTTTCTCTCCTTATTATTATACATTTAAATGAAAGCTTCCGAAAGCAACGTTCGTGTCACGATTTTGGTATTTTAGGCTCCAACATGCTGTCCTCTCTCTCTCTTTCATTCACCCCTCTCTTTCTCTCCTCTGCTTCTCACCACATTCCCTCTCGCTTCTTTCAGTCTCTCCTTTTTCACTCCTTCCTTTCTCTCTTTATATCTTTCATCCCTCTATCCATGTCTCCGTTCTCCTCCCTCTGCTCCCTTTATCTATACCTTTCTCTCTCTCTCTGTGTGTCTACAATCCTCTCCCTCTCCTCCCTCTATCACCCTATCCCCTCTCTTTTCTCTGTCCATCTTTCTCTCCACACTCTCTTCTTCCACTTCTTTTTTCTTGTCTGTCACCCCCCCTCTTTCTCTTCACCCTCTATCTGTTACCTGCTTTCCCTCCTCTCTTCCTTCTCTCCTCTCTATCTCTCCTTTCTCCTCACCCCAAACCCTATCTCACTTCCTTTGTTTTCTCTCTCTCTATCTTTCACTCCCTTTCTTTATCTCTGTCCTCTCTCTACCTGCTTCTTGCCCTCCCTCCTCTCTCCTCTCCCTCCTCTCTTCTCTCTTTATCTGTCTCTCACTCCCTCTCTGTCTCCTCTCCTCCTTTCACTCTCTCTCTCCTCCTCTCTAGCTGTCTCTCTCTCACTTGCCCACTCAACTTTTCTTTCAATCTCTTCCTCTTCTTCCCCACTCATTCTTTCTTTTCTCACGTCTCCCCCCACCCCCTCCATCCTCTCTCTCTCTCTCTCGACTGCTCTGCTCTCTCTCTGTCTGTCCTCTCACTCACTCTAAACACCGCCAACCTCTCTTTCTCTCAGTCTACAATTAGTCTCTCTCCTTTTCTCTTTCTCTCTCTCTATATCTAGCCTCTCTTTTTCATCCCTCTCTTCACCACTCTTTTCTCTTCCCCCTGTTGCCCTTCTCACCCCCTTCTTGTTTCTCTCTCTCCGTTTTCTTCTTCTCAGAGTCTGTCTGGGGCTGTTCCCATGGCGACGGGAGTAAAGATAGTCGAAAACGTGTCGTGGATAAAAGTGAACAGTAAATAAGGAAAAGAAGGAGGAGGTGGAGAAGAGAGGGAGAGAGAGAAGAAAGGATGCAGAAGGAAGAGGAGACAAAGTGGGATGGAGAGAGAGAGGGAGAAACAGCAATAGAGAAAGAGAGGAAGATAGAGAAAGTGAGGCGTAAATATGGTAAGCAAGGCAAGTAAAAAAGAGAAGAGTTAGAGAGAGAAGAGGAGGGAGGAGAAACTGAGGTGGGGGAAGGAAAAAAAGAAAGGGACAGAGAAAGACAGAGGGAAGGGAGAGAGAAACAAGGATGGGAGAGAGCGAAAAAGAGAAGAGAGAAAGAAATAAGGGGAGTTGAAGAAAGTGTGAACAAAGAGATGGAGTGTGATGGAGAGAGAGCAAGAGAATCCAATGAGAAGACACAAAAAGGAGGGAAGAATGTTCTAATTTTTAGATAGAGAAAAAGAGATGGAGAAGCAGAAGGGAGAAGGGATATAGGATAGGAGAGAGGACAGATGGGGAGAGAGGGTGACATAGGAAGGAGGGGAAGAAGGTGAGCAAAGAGTTAAGGAGTGAAGAAAGAGACAGAGGAGAAAGGATGTAGCCACAAGAGAGAGATGCATAGAGAGGGAGGCGGGTAGAGAGAGAAGATAGAGACGAGTGAACAGCAGTTAAGAGAGAGAGAAAAGGAAGGAGATGGAGAGAGAGAGAGAAAGAGAGAGAGAGAAGAAAATGAAGTGAAAGAAAGATGGATGTGTAGTAGAAACATAGGAAGTAGGAAATGAAGGAAGAGAGATGATAATAAGTAAAGAAGAAGAAAAATATATTGTTAAAGAAGGGAGAGGAAGGGTCGTAGAGGGATAAAGATGAAAATAAAAGAAAGAGAAAAGCATCAGAATAAGGGAGGAAAGGAGGAAATATAGAGAGTTGGATAGAGAGAAGGTCATAAAAAGAAGGGAGAAAGAAGAAAGTATAAAGTGATGTAGGAGAAAGGGATTTATAAATAAGATAGAGCAAAGAGATAAAGAATAAAGACAAAGTGTGAGAATGAACATGAGAAAAAAAATAGAAGAAGTAGTAATAGGGGGATAGAAGAGTAGGACAAGAATGAAACACATTTGAGGAGGGATAGATACAGAGAAAGAAAGAGAAGAGAGAAAAAAAATGAATTGTAAGAGACAGACAAGGAATAGAGGGATAGAGGATGAAAAGAGAAAATGGAGAGATAGAGAAGAGAGAGATGAGGAAGAAAGACAGTGAGGTGAGAGAGGAAGTGATAGATAGAGAAAAGAGGAGGGGAGAAAATGAATATAAGAAAGATAAAGGAAGAGAGGGATAGAGAAGGAGAGAGAAGAATGTAGGGATAGAGGAGTAGAGAGAAAGGAGGAGTGAAAGAAGAGAGTGTGAGGAAAGAAGAGAAAAGGGGGGAGGCTACAAGAGTGCGAGAGAAAGAATGATATAGGAGAAAGAGAGAGAAAATTGATTGGTAAATGATTGAGAGAGGAAAAGAATGACATAGGAGAAAGAAAAATGGGTGGATTGGGGAGGAGGACAGAGAGAGGATTCATGTGGAGCTGTGAAATTAACCAATCAGATTTCACAGCTTGCTCTGTAGAAAAACTCAAAGGGTGCGAATCAGAGGAAGTCACCTGTCCCATAAACACCTGTGACGATGGGAGCGCGCGATCGCCAGGCAACAGCAACGCCGCGGTAACCGGCAACAGCACTGACGCCATGGAAAACAGATGGCACGTTTACGGGAGGGAGGGTCCAGGGCCATCTTCAAGGGTCACACCAAAACTATTATCTTGCGTTTGTGACTTATATAGGTCTGAAAGATCAGAATTCTCCGGTGGGGTTTGCTGTGTAACTGTCAGATTACAGATTTGTTGAGCTTGTTTATGGTTAATATCTCTGTAATTACTGGGGCCTATCCAAGTGAAACAAAAACTGGCACAAAGTCAGCATCTTCTCTGTCAGTATAAATAAACACAAATCAAATGATTTTTTTTTTTACAAGAGCTTCAAAAAGTGGAGTTCATTATTCACTCCAAAGATGTAACTGTTGTCAGAACCATAAAAAACCATAGATTAACCTGACAAGTTTGTGGAGCCAATCCCAAACTAATAATGAGAAGGTTCAAAATTTGTGCATCTGGAGTGTTTGGAGGTTTATTTAAAAACAGTGAACTTCCCATATAGGTATGTAGAGTTATACAGACCCCTGCTCAACATATGAGATTTTACTAGACCAAGTGTGTGCTATTTCAGTGGTTCTTCTTCATTTTGCTTATATTATTTAGTGATGGGCGTATTGATACCAATTTTGTATAATAGATACTGACAGGACGATACTGACAGGATTCAAAAGTAGTTTTTTTTGAAAATATCAATACTTCAAATTTCTCCCCCCAAAATGGTTAAATCCTACAGTTTATATTTTAGTTTGACTGCACATATATTTAATGTTTATATCAGTTTAAAGCCATAGTAATGTAACTTTTAGTCAAAAACAGACTAAAATAAAATGTTTTTATTGCACAGAAAAACATGTGTCCTATTCTGAGCAGCTTGCATTTCCTCAAACCTGACTCTTATTTGACTTGGAGGAGGGCCCTTCTGCTTGTTTCTATGGAAATGTGTCCTTAATAATATTCCACAGTATGACTTAAAACGATATATCTCCATGGGGAATGTTAGTATGGTTTTAACTACTAAATGGAATCCTGGCAGGTGATGTGCCACCTCCAGAAAGTTAACATACTGTAGCTTTAAATTGAGGAATACAAATAATTAAGAGTTTATTTAACAGTTTAAAATGCTTTACAGTAGTCTCAATACATTGATTTTATACAAAAGCATAGGTATCGGTATCGAATCAGAGTATTAATTGGTAATCGCCATCACTATATTATTACAGAGAGAGGTGAAACAGTTTTCAATGTAAAGTTAATTGGAGCCATCAGAGCCATGCTGACTTCCTATTTGGAATGCAAGCAGCTAGCAGATTAGCTATGTCCATTTATATATACAGTCTGTGGTCATGACCCTGTGAACAGTGTGAAGAGGTGAAAACAGAGCCAGAGTTAAAGACAAACACTTTATGTGAGTCGCTCACATCTCGGCACCACTTCACTTTACACAACAACAGCATTTACACTTTTCTCTTTTATTTTTTTATTTTTTTACAGTTCAAAGTGATTTTTTCCGCATGCACTTTTCCAAAAAACAAAATGTCTCCACGGTTACAGATTCAAACTAGAACTTTCTCACACTAAAACATACAAAACGTGTTCAAAATGGGCCGACATCTGGAGACAACGATGGATTAGCACGGCGTTGACTATACCATTGACACGATATACACATCTTCCTCCAAATTAAAACACCTTTTTAAGTCACAACGGCATCCTATAGGATAACACAGAGAACACACCCCCCGGTGGACCCAACCCAAAGGGAAACAGCAGTGTGTTACTACACCAGAGGATTGTGGTAAGAGGGGTGCACTGAACACTTTTCACATTAAAAACAGTGGAGAGACTGACGCTACCAGATTTGTGTCGTTCACTGGGTGGCCATCTTGGACAGGAAGTGATTACGTCATGCTGTGGGGTTGCTACTCAATGCCCTATATAGAACTTATATATAATAATGCGTGGGCAGCTCGTTTTCACATATGTCCTGGTTTTAGGATTGTTTGGAGTCTGTTTCTAATGTAGATTTGGTTTAGTCTGGTTTAGTCCTCGTCTAGTCCAGGTTTAGTGGCAGGTTTTAAGTTTAATCCCAGTTATCATATGTTGATTGTGTGTGAACGCATCCTCACTGTACCCTGCTTTTGTCCTGGTTTAGTTTGGGTTTAGTCTTATTGTAGTTTGTTGTCCCAATGATTTTGAAGGATGGGTCAAATGCAGATGATGGGTAATGTACTCTACCATAACCTATGACTATGGTTTAGTTGTGATTTGCTCCATTTAGATAATGTTAGTCTGAGTTATAGTTAGATCTTAGCATGTAACTCAGGTTTTGGTCTTGGTTTAGTCCTCCTTTTGTGTTAAATCTTTGCTTAATTGGGTTTTAGTTTTGGTGTAGTCTTGATGAAGTCTGCATGTTTGTAATTAACATTTAAGAGTCTCACTTAGAGGTGCTTGTAGTAATATAAAGCTACTTATCTGTTTTCCCTATTAAACCACGTAAAAAGTGCAGATAAAACATGTACTTTTGCTTGTACATTGGTGTGATTACAGTAGTAGTTTGCATATTTAGTGATTTACCAATGTAAACTATTTTGTATATCGAAGATAGTATATTGACTTCCACATATAGGCAAAATCTTCATCATCATAAATCCTACTTTTCCTGTCAAATATTTGTAGATTGACAAAACACATTTATCAACAAGTAGACTATAGTTTTGATAACTATTAGTTTTGTAGATTAAGCTAAATGCAAGAAATACAGTGTCATTAGAAGTATTAGTGCTTTATCAAATATACTTATTATTTCATATAGCATTTAAACACACAGGTAAGATATAACAACACATATTAGCTAAGCTAGGCTAACAACCCTAACAACCTGTTCAATATATACTTGCAAATGCTGTTATTCATTGTAAAAGTGTACCACATTATTATCAGTTTAAAAAACTCACAGTACTTTTGCTGAATATGTCCTAGTAGTGTTTGCCGTACAGTCCCACGATGGCCTCAACACCTGTGTGATGCGGTTCTGGGGGTAGCGTCGCTTTGTCTCCTCAGAGCTGTGTTGGCGCTCCTTGTCTCTCTTTGCTCAAATCACAGTGTGATAGTCGGTGCTTTAGATTTTGGTGCTTATTGCAAATACCGATCTGATTGTTTGGGTTTTTTGCTCCAGTGCAGTTTGTAGCCATCATAGAAGCCCCGTTTTTTTTACGTGGTCTGCTCACAACTTTTGCTCACTCCCCCCCCCCCTGGCGCTGAGGGGGATGGGGAAGAATAGATTTTGCAGTAGTTTTTGAAAGTTGAGGGTTTTTTTCTGCTCATAATTTGGTTTTTGGTGGGATACATCCTCTACACAGGTCTGTTGCATGTTTGGTTCGGGAGAGGGTGCACTAAACTACCCATTGCAGTTGAATCGGGAGAGGGACGTACAAATCGATCAACGCAGCGAGAACCAAAACGTGGAATCTAACAAAATGGCTGACTGTGCAACATGAATGCTAAGAGTTTTACGAGACCACACAACTATTTTCTAATTAGTTTGTATGGGTTATCATAATTAGCTTTAGCATAATATAAATCAATAAGATGTTTTTGCTGCTAGCAGCCAGTCATATGTGTACTGTCAGTGTGTGAGTGGTATAACAAAGGCCCTCTGTGCTCAATAGCACCTGCGCAACTCTCTCACTGTTAGCATCACTACCTTCCTGTCAAAATTTTTATCTCTGTGAGGCTTTTGGCCGAGTGAAGGCTACAATGATTCAATTTTAAACATAAGGCATGGGATAGGGAGCTGTGGTTGGATGTCACTGACAATATGTTAAACACTACAACAAATAAAATGCATACTTCCCCAAAGGACACTTCTTCTGGTTAGAGAGGGGAGATGTTTGTGTCTCATTCTCACGCTAATGCAAATTTTGAGGCATTCTAACATATAAAAATAATTGGGGAGCCTTTATTTTAATTACTTTTGAATTTTTTATTTGTATGTTTTATGATTTTAATAAAGTGACTGTTAGCTTTGAGACACATTGAACTAGCTCAGAAAGCAGGAAGACTGCTGAGTGCCAGGGCATGGATCTATTTCAAATACCTGGATTGCTTTAGACCTTTTTAGAGCTGTCTCGATTTGGGTTAGTGGCCACATCATTGGTACTAACACTAAAATGCCCTCCTGCCCAAAAAGCATTTTTCTCATAGAGCACAATGATAGCACAAAGTGCTTGTTTTTCAACTGCCAGGGTCATTTTCAGATCATAAACTTTTTCTCAGCTCAAAATCCGTTGTTGTCTTCAATAGACGTTTAAATCGTTTGCTTCCGCTAGGGGCTGTATATCCACTTTAGCTAGCTAAGCTCAAGTTCTGATTGGTTAGAGTATCAAGAGGCTTGATTACTTAAACTCCTTACTAGTTCTGATTTGCCCTAAGCTCTCTCAAAACTTTTCCAGCGTAGTTCAAATGCAGCATCCAGTCTCTAACATGAACTAAGAGAAGAGAGCCCATCACCCCCCAAGTGCTGGAGTCCCTCACTGAGCTTTCTTTCCCTGTTCGAGTTTCGAATCAATTCCAAAGTTCTCCCTCCTGACATATAAAGCCATAAAGGGCATTGCCCCATTGTATCCTCAGAGATTCTATAGTACCAAATACCCACCCAAACAGAGCACATCCGCTCCCAAAATCTGGACTATGGGTGGTTCCTAGAGTGACTAAAGAGCAACAGTAGGAGGGAGAGGCTTTCACCACTTACCAAGCTCCTTTGCTATGTCATCTTCCTTTCTTTCTATGTTAAAGAGGCCCCCACAGTCTCTCTAACATTTAATAACCAGGCCAAAAAAACCCCACTCTTTGAAATAGCTTATGGGTCATCCTATCTAGGCCCAGAAATCAAACCCTGTCGTTTTCGTTTAGGCTGCCGTAGGGATAGCCATGCTGGGGTAAGTATGAAGTAAACCTAGCACTATCCCCTATTTTTCCTCCCTGTTTATCCCTATCACTTTCATTTAAACTATTCAGTCGGTTCATTGCTATTCACATGTTGTCCGCGTGATCCCACCCCCTCTGGGAGTGTAACCTGTTTCAGAGTCCTGGCCAGCTCAACCGCCGCCTGATCGTATGGGTGATGGCTGGAACCCTAGATGCACCTCCTGAACCTGTCTGGGTGATGGGCTGGACCCCTAGATGGCCCTCCTGACCGATCCGGTGATGGCTGGAACCCTAGATTCTCCTCCTGCATCGTCCAGGTTATGGCCGATACTCTAGAGTCTCATGACAAGGGTGGCGGGCTGCCCGATTGGACTCGTGGACCCTACAGACTTGAACTGGAGCGCCTTAAGTCCCACGGGACACATCTTTATACCTGTCCGTCATGGATTGGGAGTGGATCTCTCCTTCACTGTGTTCTCGGCCCCTCTTCTCGCCGGGGGGCTCGAGTTGTCTCCTTTTCTTCCCCTTTTACTTTCTTTTCCCATGGTTTTTTGGAGTTTTTCTTTTCCTTGCCGAGAGGAGGGTCCTAAGGACAGTGGATGTTTCTGGAAACAATTTGCTTTGTCTGTTTCTAATTTGCTTGTCCCTGTTTTCTGTTTTCACTGTTTGATTTTCTAATTCTGTTTGGTTAAATCAACCTCTCATAGGTTCGCCCTACGAGGCGACTGCTGTCGGGATTTTTGGGCTCTACAAAAATAAATTGAAGTGAATGAATTGAATTGAGAGTGATCAGGTTGAACATAGGAACTCGTATTGAAGTGATGCAACCGCTCCCAACTGTCCATGAATAAGTCACAGGTTTAGAACATGGGTTCAAAATGGCCTGGAACGCATAAACATTATCATTTATCATTTGTTAATTATTTTGCCTCCTTCACGGGCCCGCTCCCACTTGGTCTCATTGCTCAAAGTCCTCCCTCAGAAGGGCTCAGCTGCACCTGGTCCCATGGGCAAAGACAGTACCAGACGTACCTAGCTTGCTATCCTTGTTGAAGACCCTGGTGGCAACATAGCATCTGTAACTACACGTCTATACATATATCTATATATATATAATATAATATATGATATCATAATAATATCGATAGATATATATATATATATATATCATTATGTTACAGACAGAGTTGTGTTGTTTTTTGTTTTGTGGAAAAAATTCATGTTTCTATTTTATTTGAGGGCCTACAATATGCACTCGTACTCCAGACATGGAGGTTAGTAAACATGTGATGGCTTCCTTTCACTGTTGTTGTGGTCAGCATCCATCACATTGTACTGTACTAGCCTAATCTTATGTACTAGTGAAAATAAATATACCTCAACTACAACTCACTTAAACCTATGTTTTAAAAGAAGTAAATAAGGGCTGGCTGTTCACTTTGTTACCTATTGTTACCTTTATCTATGTATATTATAAAATAAACTTGTCATTTTTTGCTACCGTTATGTTATTAGCTCGATTAATAATCACTGCATAATATTCAGAAACCGATCTTTGCAACTAACAGTTACCTTAGTGGTGTCATTTTACAATTTACTGGCGCTGTTTTTGTTTGGCCCTGGTGCTTATAGGGAACATTAGCAGTAGACCTTTGCTTTGAGATGAACATCGCCTCGCCTGGATGATCGGCCGAAAGCTGACAGTGCCGACAGAGGGCGTAGAAACAGTCAGGAGTTGTGTGGCTATGCCATAAATTTTTAAAATACATTTCACACTGGCAAAAAGAGCAACATCTCATCTCAAACAAGCCCAGTGTGTCAGCTATAAGTGAAGTAGTCCTATATGGTGCTGAATAAGTAGCATACTGAAATACTAGATAATTCCACTTTTTCATAGGTTAACAGTACATATACTAATGGTCCCCTAACCATTGGAAAATAAAAAACAACATATACTATCCTTTTTACATTGGTCAAACCTGCTACATAAACCAGCATTGGTTGCCCAAGTCCCTTTGTTTACAGCCCCACACATGGGCCAGGTCTCTGGAGGGGGGAGTCCGCACCCCAAAACGTGAACCTTACTGTTACATACATAGCACATTTAAAATCTGACAACTACGCTTTTTTACCAAGACACCGAAAGCTTAGCACATGTCTCTGCTATGGAATACTGGAGATGCTTCCTATTCGTAAGTGTTCACACAGTCTTTAGGTGTGGGCGCTAACGTTCCTAAACACTACTAATTGCGAAGGGAGGAAATCCACCACAAGGCAAGTGACTATGTTGACTCACGACCAACCAGGCAAAGAACCAAAAAAAGCACTGACTGCAACAAAAAAACAGAGACATCTGGCTACTGTTAAAATGACAAATATTACAGAGGTAATGTTATATGAATAGAAGCGTCGAGATATTCTTTTTTTTTTTGTGGGTCTAGCCTTTTGTAATGTTTTTAACAGTGTTTGCTATTTTTTAAACCTCATTCAGTTAAGCTTTGGTAACAAACTATTACAGACCACTTAAAATGTATTGCTTTTTTCTGTATCGCTACACAAACACAGGGACATACAATGGACCATAGAATGTCCCTTTGGCTTTCTATTTCTTGTAGTCCAACACTTCAAGAATTTGCCTGTCCATTTTAAAGATTAGAACGTTGTGCAGATTCTTGAAATATAGTTTGTGAATAATGTTTTGAGATTTGAGAAATACTTGAAAAGCTGATCTGAAAAATGAAAATGAAAACAAACACATCTGACATGTGCAGGAGCTCAATTAAAGTTGGAACGTATAGTTGGAAGGTGCATCAGCATCAGGTGCTCCTCAGGACAAATTAGAAACTACCATTTTTTGTTAATAAGGGACTATTAATTTTTGTGCCTCTAACGATC
>JAIEZT010000054.1:19104287-19197155 GCA_019594935.1 Periophthalmus modestus
GTGGACAGGGTTTTTAGATTCTGACTTGGTTGGTGGGAAGCCCCCCCAGTACTATTGACGTTATATTTAAATGGACATACGTTTTACATACTAGCCCCCACATTCCCAATAGGAAGTGATCATGAGTGCGCTTCTCTGGCTCCAGTTAACGTCAATTTTTTTTCCTCTCTATTAACTGTTGCTGCCAGGCTCGTCCATTTTGGTCTTAAAATGGTTCGTATTAACCCGCTCTACATGATTCCTGGTGTATTTTATTTCACTATCTCGTCTGTAAATCAAGATCATGAACATTAATACAGACAAATCAGCTGTCTTCTTTCCCTGAGGTCGCTCCTGCTAGCGTTAGCAAGCTGTCAAACAAACGCGTTGCTAAGTGTTTGCTCCCTGCTAAACCAGCGGTGTGGATGGGAACTCCAAATTGTCTTCCAAATAATTTTCCAAAACAATGATAAATATGGAACCTTGGTTCCAAATTAGCCCCTATAATTGTTGCCTAGTTGAGCTTCACTTGACTGGAGTCGAACGCTATGGGTGACGTCACACTCACTTCTTTAGACAGTCTATAGATGTGTACCTCAGTCATCAGTACACAAAACTTCCATCTAAACTGCAGGGTGTCCTAACATGCACAACTTATCCATGATTCTGTTGTAAAGTTCAAACTGAAACTAAAATGTGATCCTCATATTAAACTTGGACCTCTCTTGTGTTTGTAGCCTGAGCGCTTTGTAAAAAAAAAAAACCTGGGCATTGAGCCTCCCAAAGGCGTGCTGCTGTTTGGACCGCCAGGAACCGGTAAAACTCTGTGTGCTCGAGCTGTGGCCAACCGCACAGACGCCTGCTTCACAGAGTCATTGGTTCTGAGCTGGTTCAGAAGTATGTGGGAGAGGTGAGGACTGGGACTTTGTGTTTGGCTCTGTGTGACTTTAACAAACACTCTATATGGAAAAGCCAATCAGCAAGCAATTTGGAAAGAGCGCTAGGGTCTCATTTATAAAGGGTATTGTATGTGACTCTCCTTGTTATGCTTGTCATTCTATAAAAGGATGACTTTACAAAGAAATTTACAACCCAGTCCAAAAAAACTCCGAACTGGTATGCGTTGGGGCTTTCACAGAGCTTAGAAATTAGCAGTATATGGAAGATTATATTTTGTCCATATGTTGGTACACTTTTGATAAGCATTAAAAAATTTTTTAAACAAAAACACTGACCACTTTCTGTCTGCAGGGGGCGAGGATGGTCCGAGAGCTGTTTGAAATGGCACGTACAAAGAAGGCCTGCCTCATCTTCTTTGATGAAATCGATGCCATTGGAGGTAAGACTGGGGCTGGAACCAGGGCCTATTGACCGAAATTCTGCAGTTTAGAACTCACAGACTATATAATAGAAATGGTCTAAGTGATGTCATCCATAGCATTTGGCGAGACTAAAAGTTATAGCAGCTAATCAGCAGCCATATCGGGCTCTTTGGTTCCTATGATACTTTTGCTTGGATTTCCAAACAAGGCTGTTGCAGGTCACACCCCTTCTTGCCCACACTGCTGATTGGTCTGTATTATAACGTTAATATTTGATTTACGGACAAAATGGCAAAATTAAAACCAGGATCATGTAGAACTGAAATGGATTAAACCAGGACCTGGACCTGGACTGGGACCGGACCAGGGCCGGACCATCACTGAACCGTGCCTCTTGTGTTGCCTCTTGTTGTGCAGGTGCTCGTTTTGATGACGGTGCAGGCGGAGATAACGAGGTGCAGAGGACGATGTTGGAGCTCATTAATCAGCTGGACGGCTTTGACCCCAGAGGAAAACATACAGGTCCTGATGGCCACAAAACCGCCCAGACACACTGGGACCCGGCTCTGATGAGGCCCGGGCGTCTGGACCGAAAGATTGAATTCAGCCTCCCCGACCTAGATGTGTGGGCACTTTGAGGGATATGAATGGCATGACAAATATACAAGGCTAAATGAAAAGAATATTACATTTATAGTTTATATTGAGTTATAATGTCTGTCTAAAATATAGATATCACTAAATATCTAAATATCACTGTAAATTGTTATTCTGAATTACAACTTAATTATAATATACCTAGTTAAATTAGGTGGTGTGTTTTTATGTAAATATGTAACATTTTGAAGAGGGAGATGCATTTTGCCATAAAAGTAGCTCCTTCACTTCTGAATTAGTTGAGAACAAAGTTTTCTCTTGCTATAATTATGCCCGATTTATTTATTTTTTTCCAGGGGCGCACTCACATCTTTAAGATCCACGCTCGCTCCATGAGTGTGGAGAGGGACATCCGCTTTGAGCTGCTCGCCCTACTCTGCCCCAACAGCACAGGTTGTTTGCTCTGCTCCTCTTCTGGCTTGGTTCTCCTCCTCTCTTAACTTTTCCATAAATGTCCTCACAGGTGCTGAGATCCGTAGTGTGTGCACAGAAGCTGGCATGTTTGCGATTCGAGCCAGAAGGAAAATCGCCACGAAAAGGATTTCTTGGAAGCCGTGAACAAAGTCATCAAAATCTTACGCCAAGTTCAGTGCGACCCCGAGATATATGACTTATAATTAAACCCATCTAAAACTTTGTACTGTCTCTAAAGCAGAAACACACAGTCTGGATTTTTTGTTTGTTGCTTAAAAATAAAGTTTATTCAACATTTTTGAGTATTTTTTTATAGTGAAGAAGGCATCTTGGTAATAGCTTTTTTTCACCACAATAACTATTTTGTCAGCAAGTTTGAGAGCTGAGAATTAAAGAAGCATAGATGACACTTCCCTAAAAGGTCCTATATTACACACAATTGACTCTTGTGAGCTTTAAGCCATGTTATAGTGTCACTTCCTCAAAAACAATTTATTATTAGTCTGTTTACATCTCCAAAGCTCAAAATGCTCTGTTCCACCTTGTGATGTCATGAAGTGGTAATTTTTGAAGCTAACAGCTCCCTTTTTCAGTAGAGATGGGCAATTCCAGGGCTGAAAACATCCAAATGATTCTAGGGAAGGTGTTTGGGGTTTAAAAAACACAGCGGAGCTCTTCCCGTATTCCCACATGACATCACAAGGTGGTGTTTTCCTTTTGAGATGAGAACTCAACCTAACATACAAACCCTGCATATTTAGGCTGTTTTCACACTGCCACGAGTTAGGTCGACGTAAAAGAGCATTAGCTACGAGAGCGGTGAGCTTGGGCCGGTGTGAACCCAGCAGTCACACTCTGGACCGCAGTAAGCGGGAGAGCACTTGGACAGTGAAAATGCTTGGAATTGGGCAAAAAAAAAAGCGCTTGGATCACATATAGGCTATTTCAGACATGGGCCTTTGGGCTTATTAATCTGACCTGCCGAACATGACCAAATTATATTAAAATAGGTAAGGGTAAACCTTCAAAGTTTTTTCTGCTGTGTTTTTTTAATTGAAATTTAATACATTAATAATTAATGCATTTGGAAAACAATTTGCAATGAGCCTTGCATATTCATGCTTTAATACATCTTACAGGCCAAATCTCTAATGTAATATATACATATATATATCCTGGCCCGGCCCCCCAGGCACATTTTAGAACCCGCTGTGGCCCGTGTGTCAAAAAGTTTGCCCACCCCTGGGCTATTTGAATGAATGGGAGTGTCTCTGTCTGCGCAGGTGAGCCTGGGTCTGTCTTTGTGTTCAAAACGTTTTTTCTCCTTCGCTACCAGCGTTTACAGTGTGGATGTGGATGGATTTATCTATAGGTTAAAGAAAAAAACACCGCCTATAGGAGAAGCAAGCATGTGCGCGCGTATTAACAGGGCTCTGTTCGCTTGAAGCGTTGTCAAAGACATTAGTTCAGCGATCAGCTGATGGTCTGTCACGTGGCTCATGGTGAGTGTTTTGGGTGAGTGATGCGCGGTGTATGTGAACAAAACCAACCCAAAAGTAAACAGAACTATATCGCACAGGGGTCGGTCCACAGAGCGCACTTAAGTGTGAAAACGACCTGAATCTGTCACCCTTTTTGTCTCATGGCATTAAATGTACCAAAGTTTTTGTTTTTCAGTTTTTTGAAATACCTTGAAAAACATGCATGTTCACTGTGAGCAGGCTCACCTCTCCACAGATATGACCTGTAACTGCATATTTAATGTGATACTGTGGGACATTCTAGGAAGATCAATAACGTCTCCATGGAAACAAGGAGATAGCTGACTTTAATTCTCAGCATTTAGACATGATACTAAAACTAGATGAGGCAATGCTGGTTTTACATAAATTCATACAAAAATAGAACAGGACTAAAACATCTATAACGTACAGATTAGCATCATTCTAGACATAGGTTCACATTCAAAATAAAAAGTAAGTTTAGGGTTTAGAATAATCGCTGTATTTAAAAGTTAATGATTCTTGACCCTCTGAGGCTGCCGTAGTTGTAGTTTAACCAAAAGCAATGATTATGAGTACCAAGTTGAAGATATGTTTTTAAAAGGGAGTTTAAATGTAACAGTGCATTAGGAAAGTACTCAAATGCTTTGACATGGTTCAAGTCTTCCTTGAACCTGGTTTAGACCTGGTTTAGACTTGGTTTGGACCTGGTTTAGACTGGGTTTACTCCAGGTTCAGTTTGGGTTAATCTTGGTTCAGTTGTGTTTTAGACCTAGGATGATCCTGGTTTGGATGTGGTTTAGTTAGAGTACACCTACACCCTGTTTAGTGTAGTCCAACAGCAAAACTGGAACAATACCTGAACTAAACAAGGACTAAACGAGGACCAAACCAGGTCAAGTGAACGCGCCCTTAGATTCAAACCAGGGATGATTCTGGTTTAGGTATGTTCTACTTGAATTGGTTTAGTCCTCGTTCTGGTTTATACCTGGTTTAGTCCTGCACATGGTTTAGACCTAGTCCTCATTTAGTCCTAGTTTAGTCCTAGTACTTGCAGACTCTTGGTATAGACCTGGTTTAGTCCTGGTTCGGTTTCAGCCCTTGTCCGACAGTAGTGGATGAGACAGGTATGTCAGTCATAGTGCTAAATTAAAAAGCATTTTTTTGTGGGGTGTGGGGGGGGGGGGGGGGGGGGGGGGGGGGGGGTGGTGGGGGGTGGGGGGTGGGGGGGGGGGGTGGGGGGGGGGGGGGGGGGGGGGGGGGGGGGGGGGGGGGGGGGGGGGGGGGGGGGGGGGGGGGGGTGGGGGGGGGGGGGGGGGGGGGGGTTTAAAAACATTAAAAACAGGTGAAATCTTGTAGCGTTGGTCCTGTTTTGCTTTTATAGAAATAAAAAAATATATTCCACTTTCAAATACAGCCAAAGTTCACAAAAAAAACTCCACACACCCGTTATATTTACCAACATTTCTACATAAATAAAAACTGTTTGCTCTGTTCTCTAATGATTATAAAGTGCTGTTCTAAAAATTACATATTTGGATGCACAGCCTGGTCGGTCTTTCTCATAGTATTCTATGGAGGAAAAATACTCAAACTTCATACTTCTATAGCTACAATAATGGTGGGCAGTACTCAGTTACATTTACTCAAATTTTTCGGACCCATACTTTTATTCCTACTTCAGTAATATACTGTGCAGTGTAACAGTACTCTTACTTGAAAAATATATCGTACAGTGTAACAGTACTCTTACTTGAAAAATATATCATACAGTGTAACAGTACTCTTACTTGAAAAAAATATCGTACAGTGTAACAGTACTCTTACTTGAGAAATATATCGTACAGTGTAACAGTACTCTTACTTGAAAAATATATCGCACAGTGTAACAGTACTCTTACTTGAGAAAATATCGTACAGTGTAACAGTACTCTTACTTGAGAAATACATCGTACAGTGTAACAGTACTCTTACTTGAGTAGTGTGATACCATCTGCAACCCAGCAATAGAATACACCTGCACTCACCACAAGAGCTGTGTTTTATATTTTTCTCACTAGCTACCTGCCATATTCAGAATAGAATACAATAAGAAAGACATACACAAAAGTATCAAGTTTAAGGCTTTAGGAATGTCCCGTTTGGATTGTACAAAATATAACCTTAACTCTGAGTTTGGAGTGTCAGAAACGGCAAAAAACACCACACCTCTCTATGTCATAACATCAGTATTAAGAGGTAATGTGTAACTTTTTCTGCTGAATTGTCTGACACCAGCCTGTCTCCATGGAGATGTCATTGCTTTGCCTGGAGTGTTCCACAGTATAGCATTAAGCTTACTTTTCCTTATTCTAATGCTGTTTTTTTTTTTTTTTTATCGCCCTAAAAACAGCTACTCTCATTGGGAGTGGGATCACCTCTCCGCACATCTGACCTATAACTTGGCCTTCATACAAATTGATAAGTTGGATCACTACAGGTAAAGCAATAACAACTCCATGGAGACAAGCAGGTGACAAATGTTGCACAGTGCAGCAAATCTCCAGTGTTGGCAGTGTGGATATTAGACGCAGGTTTCTGGACCTGTACTTAGACTTGAGTTGAAATCCCGACAGTGTAAAATGGCATCATGGATCGTTGGGAAAAATATACTTCTTTTCATTTCTTTGAAGAACTGCAGCCTCTCCAACTCATCCAGAATGCCTCCTGTAGGGGGCAGAAGACAGGAGATTACTCTTAAAGGAGCTGTATGTCAGATTTTGATTTTAAATTACATACACATGACCTATCTATGTCCCAGCTATGAGATAATGTTTACTAAATCAAATAAAGCTTTCCTGAGGACCATTCTAATGTGGATTTATTTTTAATTGCAAAAACATTGGACATGATGGACATTGTTTGTTTGTTATTAAATAATAATAATCCAATCAGAAAGCAGAATCGCCTCACACATGACTCTCATTTTGTGTTTCTAGTTGGTTTAAAACCTAAAAGGACACTGTCTGATCTGAATGGTCACTACTTAAACCCCAGCACCTGCAGCATATCATGAATCAGTGCTAATGCAGCCTCTGCAGTTCAGTGAGTGAATTCTGGAAGTTCTGAGCTTTCACATGACGCCTGTCCATGTACTGAGACTACACACATTTGTATGTGTCCTCTATCTGCAGGTTGAGGCCCTGGACACACAGACTCAGATGGGATTGTAGTACTTTTACAACAGAAAGTTCATTTAACAGGCAGGTTCTACTATTTATAAACATAATGTCTATTATACCGTATTCCCGTATAAAATTGTATTACATTTTCTACAGTTTACTAAGGATGGGAGATATATAACAGTTCAAAATTGGTATTGGGAATATTAGATGATTTGGTCTGGTATCGTCCTCTCCTCCCGCTCACCAGGAGGTTGTGGGTTAGACTCCTGGTGTCTCTGAGTGGAGTGCGCATATCTGCCCCATGTGACTGTGGCAGAGTGGTTATCCTGTCTCCTCCTCTGCATGTTTATATAATACTTTTGTTCTGCTTTTCAGGTGTTTTCCAGTACAGAGACTTTTATTTTGAAATCTGTGCTTTTATTTAGGTGCTCCCCATCAGTCTGTGGAACTGGAAGTGTGAAAAAGTAAGCGAGAGGAGTGAGAACAGAAGGTAGAAAAGAAATAATAAAATGGATTCAAACACCTAAAATATGAAACTTACAACTCCTTCAGAAGTGTATGCATGTATACATTTGTAGATTTAATTTGGATAATTTCATTGGATTATACATTACATAAAAACAAACTTGTAAAGCTAAAAAATATGTTGTTATTATTATAGTAGTCAGTCAAGTTATTTACGCTAACGCTAAATTTCTTGGTGTCACACAACCTCATATTATATGCTAATGATGAGAATGGCCTGTGATAAATTAATTTATTGTTTTCATGTTCAAATAAGCCACATTTTATTGGCTTATTTATTTATCTGTTGTAAATGCTTTATTACAAGTTATTGAACCAAAGATCGTTGATTGTACCTTTATATTTTTCTCTTTTTCTACTCTGCATTCATAAGATGAGCATTAAAACTGAAAACTACAACTGTCTCATCACTGAATCAGAGTTTAGCTCGCTGTCAAGCTGGAACTGCTAACATCTCAGCGAGGACAGTAGAGCTTTTATTAGATCCACTCTATAACTCTGATGGTACAGGTGTTCGAGCTCTACCATTTCCTTAAACAAATTACTTACCGTTGCATCTGGCTATAACGACACTGATATCCACTGCTGCATATTCCTTTATGACCTACAGAGATAGAAAATTTGATTATTGCTGTAGTTTATGTTGGCAAAACAACACTAATCAAATACAAGACCAGAACATAGATCACATCCTATAGATGTTTAGAGTGGCTCATTTATCCTTTCTAGCTATTAAGGCGCTGTACCTAATTTTTTTTTCCCATGTATTTGATAAAAATGTGTCCTGCCCAGTACAGATATATTGTCTAAGCAGCTCTTGAGGTCAAAATAAGTCTGATGTGTACTGTCTGCATCTAATTATGAAGCGCTTTATTGTCAGTAGTATTATTAGGAAGTGCGTGTTAGCATGCTGGTTGTTGTTGCTCATGGCAGCAAATCTCCACTCTGGTCTCTGAGAATGGTGAAAAGTGCTTATGCATAATAATTTGAGGGATTCTTGATAATAATTGCTAAAGCCACTTTGCGTAACTTTTTAACTAAAAAAATTGACTAAAATAAGTGTACCCTCATTAGAAAAGTTACACAGTGTAGCTTTAATATCGATACCTGTTTGATGGCTTTAGCTCCCCACAGAGTCGATGAAGCCCACACAGTTCCAGTCCAGGACAATGGAGTGGATCGAAGAGGAGTAAGTATGAATGAAAACCGCCTCCTCTGAGTCTGTGTCTGCACCTGTCAACTCGCCCTTCACCTGTCCGTTCACTTGTTCGTTCACTTGTTGGTTCACTTGTCCGTTCCCCGGCCTCTCCTCCTCTTTGTTAGGGCTTTGGGAATTCGGCAACAACTTGTGGCTCACTCCTCTCTGCAAAAAACAATTACACAATTAAAGATAGATTGAAAACAAGGCAATACTGACAAAAAAAACACTGAAAATAATATCAGCTGTGAGGACTTGGCAATAACCCTCCTGGAGATTTTAGATTTGGGGGCATTTAAGGGAACTGTTTATTAAGTCAAAAACATGTCCCTAGATACAAATTAAACATGCCCAAATCAAATATAGCTTTTACTGCAATGCTGTTTTTCTGTTAGTCTCAACAGTCCCACCCAATTCGCAGTCTGCTCTGTTCTGGAAGTAACTTTGGCATTATTTTTTCCTATAGAGTTTAAAGTTTAAAAGCACTGTGGAGGCTAACCAGCTATGTGATTAACATTAAAAATGTTTTAATAACTTAGGGGTTTATAAAGGTCCAGAAACAGATTTTAAATAAAATTATAGGTCTTGTGGTCAATAGTTGATTATCCCTGAGCTTTCAAACTTTGAATATAATTTTTCTTCAGAAAGCCTGTGGGAAAAGAGAATATGAAGTGTACTTTCAGAATCAGGAGTGGGCGGTCACAGTTGGGCTCCATTACAAAAACAATGCTTTTTTTGTTCTTAACCAGTACACTGTATTAACCCTGTCACAATAATTACTATATCAACTTACTGTTCAATATATGAAAGCTGGAACAATATTTTTTTAGGTTAATATTTATCATGTGTATAATTTCTTTGCAATACTGGGACATTTTTGGTTATTTATTTCTATAGGATAAGATCTGAGCTGTAAAAGGTTGAATTAATAATTTATTACAGATAAAAACTAAGTACTTAAGTATTTTATTCTCCTGTTTATTTACTGCAGCTCATGATTTTTTACAATATTGTAGATTTAGAATAGTATTTGTGCTTTAAAACTGCTCTTGGGTTATTGTGTCAGTGGCATAAATTAGTTTCATTATTATCATTTATTGTCTATATTTACTTCTGAAACATATCGCCCTTCAAAATGTGTTATCGTGACAGGCCTACACTCTATGAACCGCAACAGAGATTATAGTAATTCATTATTCTAGGAAATAAGGGAAACTGATGAAATCTGCCCTAAATCTCTAGAAAGCCCAAAAAGTCTGTATTTTTTCATTTAACATTGTGTGCAGAGTGCTAAGAGAGCTCACTCAGGATGGCCAATTATACTAAAGACGGAAATAATTACTATATAAACTTGCAGCTCTTTTTAATAATGCTATTTACACTAAAATAAGCAAAGATGTTCATATCCTGGCAATATAAACTAAAACTGGAAAACTGGTCAACAACATATCACATTTTACAACCTCTCATTAATCAAACATTAATTACGACTATATGAGTATTACAGTCATATATTATTCATAATAAGACCAGTGTAAATAGATTTGCATGTATCCTGATCACTTACCACTGCATCTGCACAAGCCACCAGAGTGTGGTTTTCTTGGGACTCTTTGGTTTTCTTCTTTTGCGCTTTCCTTAAAGACTGGATTTGCTCCGGGCTTACACCAGTCTGGAGAGAGGTAAAATAATGGCAAAATGTGAGGATTTTATAAACCAGAACCAGGCATTTGTCCATATTAGAGATTGCTCAACCATTTTCAAGAGAACCAAATCATAAAGTCATAATATTCAAATGTGGGACACGACTAAAGGTCAAATTTTGTCAAATTTGGTGATGTGTTTCTAAAACTACTTTCAAATTTTTGGGGAGATTCTTGTTATTTATTGTTAAACATGCTATACGGTTGTGCCTTCATCAAAAACATATTTGCAGTTGTATTTTGCTTTCACACCTGTTTCATCAAAGTGGGGATATTTTACTTCTATGGAGTATTAACTGTTAACACATAACATATTTAGATCACCATGTTACTACATTAATGTTTTGAAAATGTTATATCCATCTAACACAATGTATTAACAACTTTCTAACTGTTCATTCCCATTGCTGACAACAGGGGGGGCTCTAACCTACATGCTTCATTGGAAACAAAGGTTTAGTTTATAAAGTCTTTTGCAAATGCAGGCATAATTTTAAGTTAGTTACTTATCCCAAAGCGACCAAAAGATGTTCAAAAGATTTAAGAGCGTATACGTCCTTTAAAATATGACTTTTTTGGTTTAGATTAAGATCTGGAAGATTAAATACTTTTGATAGCATATTTTTTACACACAGAGTACATAAAGAATCGTATATCTGTATGTAGACTTTTAGATAGTTTTAGTTTAGTTTAATTAGTACAAATGAAGAAATGAGAAGAATGAGAAAAATGCAAAATAGTGACTAGAGTTGAGATGGTTTTAAATTCCTCAGTTCACAGTGCTTATTTCAAAACATTCAGGAGATAAACATTTGAGACAAGACTGAAGTCTGAATTGCTAAACTAATCCAAGAATCCCATGCATTTCAGAACATGTTTGTAGAGGTCAAAAAACTACACAGGGTTAGCAGCTTTTATACAGACTAAGACCCCATGGAGACACAGGGAGGGCATCTGACACACAGGCACATTTCAGAACATGTTTGTAGAGGTCTAAAGTGCAGGCTTAGCAGCAAATGTGATCAAACCAGAACCAGATTATCCCAAAGCCAAACATCACCTGCTCCTTGAGGCTGGACACATAGCGGTCACTGTTGGCAAAGTAGATGGATGAGTTGAACTGGAAAATCTTTACTCCCTGCTCCTCAGATGCCTGGGAATAAAACAAGAGCCAGAGGATTAAACCAGGGCTTAACAGATCAAACAGGTATCAGATTAGGAAAATAATTCTTGGGAAAGATATTCTCAAACTTGCACATAAACTGAGACACTTCTGGAGTGCTTTCACATTTGTCCTGGTTTGGTCTTGATTTGAACGCAGTTTAGTTCTGACATAGACATACTTGGTTTGGTCCAGTTTTAGTTTAGTTTGTGTAGTACTATGAATTGAGTACTATCAACATATCGATGTGGGATGACTCTTGCTGAAAGTGACATATCGGGACAGCTGATTGGTTGACACGCCAAAAAGTCAAGCTTTTGTTAAATCCAGTTCCTCAATGCTGCTCTGTGATTGGTCCACAATTTGTTTAAATTAGGTCTGCCACAATAACTACACCTGAAGCACAATATATACAATTTGCAACAGAAAATATCACCTAGATAAACGTTAATATTGACGCAACCGAATGCCACTGACACAGTAACAATGCAGCAGGATAATCCAATTATTGGTGGTTTTCAGATTGTAGAATGTGATGATGACATACTCCCAGATGGGGGCAACAGGCAGTTTTCGGTATTGACACTGTACTACAGAAGGAGTGTATGTGTATTCATGTTGTGAAGAAAAGATTCTTATTATATGTCTTTGTGTAAATGCATTTGATCTGTGTCATTCTGTCAGACCCAGACCAGACATTAACATGTGTGAAGGCTCTGCATCATCCTCCAGGAAAGCCTTATGTTGTTTCACCTGTCGAAGTGTAAAAGCTGAATTAACACATGACTGAACAGATGTGACTCTCCTTTGGTAATGTTTGATGTTTTGTCATTCTGTTATAAATACTAAAAGCTCAGATACTTTGGGGGGGAGATGGAGGAGACCAGGCTTCACAAATTGATTATTATTTATCAAGAGACATATATCTTGGTATAGATGTGATTTAGAACCTGGTTGAGACTCTGTTCATACCTGGTACAGACTTAAGTGAGTGCTGGTTCAGGAGGGTTAAGTCATACTAAAATAGTTAAGTCATAATTAGTGGTTTAGACCCGATTTAGCCCCTGATTCAGACCTGGTTTAGTCCTTGTTTCTTCTTGGTTTAATCTTGTTTCAGTGGTTTAGACCTGGTTCGGTCCTTGTTTAGTCCTGATTTAGTCCTAGGTTAGTCTGGGTTAGTCTGTGTTCAGTCCTAGGTTTAGTCCTGTTTCAGACCTAGGTTCCACCTTGTTTACGCCTTCATAATCATATTAAATAAAGGTGTGTGATAGACTCACTTCCTCATACTGGTCCACAGAGAGGTACAGGGCTGTGTCAGGAACATGACCCAGAACTGAAGTGTGAGGACTGAAGAAAAGACACAAGGTTTAATACAGGAGCAAAGACAGCACATGTCTTGTGTGTGTGTGTGTGTGTGTATACACACACACACACACACATGATTGTAATAATGTACAAGAGGTTGACGATAGAAAAATGTATCATATTGGTTTTGTTTTGTTGGAAATCTGCAAAATTTTTTATATTGAGTATATAGTTTTATAATAAAACACTTTAAAAAATTGCACTGTTTTCTCAAATAATGTTTTGTATGTTTCTGATGTATATACATATATATACATATACATATATATATACATATATATATCATATATATATATATACACATATATATATATATATATATATATATATGTATATATATTATATATATATATATATATATATATATATATATATATATATATATATATATATATATATGTATATATATATATATATATTTGAATATTGTTAATAACAAATAAATGTAAAAAATAAAAATAAAGATAGATGGTATACCTTTAACCCACCTGTCAACATAGAAAAAGACTAAAAATTAAAATTTTTTGAATGGACTCTCACTTCTGCGTTCTGTAAATGACGGTGAAGATCCCAAATCCGATGGGATACCAGGAGACCCAGGTCCAACCCAAGCAGCACTGAGGAGACGAAGGCTATCACCCAAATGCTCTGAAAGGAGACAGGATAATTCAGACCTCAATAAAACTCCAGGTAAGCATTTGGTTAAAAAACTTTCTTTAGTTTTTAGTGATAAGCGTTTACAAACGTACAAAATTAATTATTATTTTTTCTAAAAATATTGATCTAAATTGTGAGTCTACATTTTTATAGACTCACAAGTAAATAATAGGCTCTGGGCAGGGACAGGGGGTAGGTGAACAGATTTTTTTTTTTTTGTCAAATGCAAATCAATACAGGATTACTCAAACATGCATGTATCCATCAAAATATAACTCTGAGTAAGTTTAGTTAATAATGGTAAATGGTAAATATAGTCATTTCTATGTAGCTCAATTCCACTTGAAAGGCACTCAAGGAGCTTTATATCAAGGAACTACTCACCCATTCACACACATTCATACACCAGTGTACACAGACACTGGGGCCAAGGTGGGTTAAGTGTTTTGCCCAAGGATGACAGTGTTCATTTATGGGAGCTGGAATTGGTCCGTGGAGCTGATCGCTCAACCAATTATATTTATGTCAAGAGTGGGATGTGAACTGCCAACCTTCAGATTAGTGGACAAACACTAACTGAGTCACTGTCGCCCCGATAATGATGATGATAATGATGAGGGGAAACCATTATGACATGACCAAAAACTTTAACAGAACTGTTAAAGAGTTAAAATAAAAGTATAAAGTCACCAGTTCGATCTTGGACGTCCTCCACAGGTGACGAATGTCTCTGAATTGTTTGAACATTCCCAGCAAGTTCACAATGATGATGGCCGCCAATGCAGTCTGACAGGAGACAAGAGGGTTAGACCGGGGTTAGACCGGGGTTAGACCGAGGTTAGACCGGGGTTAGACAGAGTTATGACCGTGTTTAGACCATGTTTAGAGCAGGTTTAGACCGGGTTTAGACCGGGTTTAGACCGGGTTTAGACCGGGTTAAGACCGGGTTTAGACCGGGTTTAGACCGGGTTTAGACCGGGTTTAGACCGGGTGTAAACCAGGTTTACACCAGGTTAAGACTGGATCAGACCTGAGGCCTAAGTTTTGGTTAAGACTGGATCAGACCTGAGGCCTAAGTTTTGTGAAATATAAAACAGATGGACAGAATGAAAAAAGGTTGTTTCGAATAAGGCAATAGTGCTGCAGTAGTTCCAGGTGAAAGACCTGGTTAAGACTGGATCAGACCTGAGGCCTAAGTTTTGTGAAACATAAAACAGATGGACAGAATGAAAAAAGGTTGTTTCGAATAAGGCAATAGTGCTGCAGTAGTTCCAGGTGAAAGGATGAAGTTACGTGTGCAGAGATCTGTGTTATCAGTGAGTTGGACTACATTTAAACTACCGTAAATTCCAGACTACAGAGCGCACCTGATTAAAAGCCATATGCTTTAATTTTAGAAAGAAAATCAATTTTGTACTTGTACAAGCCGCACCGGATTTTAAGCCGCAGGTATCCCGCGTAGTAATATGAAAAATTAGCGCAAAAATGTTCATTACAGTGGTCCCTCGCTGTAGCGCGGTTCACATTTCGCGGATTTTTTTTAGTGCAATTTTGTGCATGTTTTTTTTACAGTGTATGGAGGCACGTGTTCTGCGTCCTGATTGGCTAAAGGACACGGCGTACAGAATACATTCAGCCAAATTTACCAAAATGTTCGATGCTGCAGCATGACTCTGAAACACCGGGGTGTCAAGAACGCGTTGGACACCTTTGTATTTGAGGACAAACGTTTCCAACAAACATTGTGGACGCTCTGGACGCGCGTCCAGAGCATCTGTTGCGGTCTGCGAGTGCCTTTGGATGTTTAGTTTTCCCTGTGTCTTTGTGTGTCTTTGTGAACACTGCAGACCAGATTGAGAGAGTGACTTTAGTGCATTTATTACATAAAATCCATCAACAGAGGTGATCGGCTCTGCAGCGTCTCTGATGCTTGAAAATGCGCCACAGAAACGCAGCGCGGCCAAGACGCGCGTCCACAGGGACTTTACATGTGAAACAACATAAAGAAGGAGGAAAATAACATGAGGATGACAGCAGAATAAGTTTTAACAAGGAGCAAAAAGGGCTGTAACCATGCGGATGGAGTCTGCTTTAGTTTGTGGATCAGTGACTGCAAGAAAAAGAACATTACGAGACATTACAGCGGCGCCAGGACAAAGAGGCGGGGACAGAGGAACTGAGAAATACACCTGCAGCCGCAAAACATATAGAATAATTGTTAAAAAAAAAATGTTTGGAACGTAATAAATGAGGGACCACTGTATATCTTACGAAAAAAAAAATGAATAAGCTACACTGTACCATAAGCTACAGTTTTTAAAGTGTAGAAAAAAAGTAGTGGCTTATAGTCTGGAAATTATGGTATATTTACTCCACAAACAGCTCTCACAGGACACAGGACTCTGCTGCGGTCTGCGTCACTCCTAAGCTCGTTTGGCTCAACGAGAACAGGAATAAAATAGACTATGTTTACTTTTATCTGTGTAAACACTTAGTCATCCAGGTCTGATCCATAGCAAAAGACGAAGTTCAAATCTGTCAACTGGACAAATCGTTGTAGGAGTCACTCCTACAACGATTTGTCCAGTTGACAGATTTGAACTTCGTCTTTTGCTATGTTTACTTTTGACAAGTATTTATTATTGAAGTAACTCCTACCTACTTAGCTCATTTCTTTGCTCACCTGAGGTAGAGGCTCAAACACAAACCCAATGGCTACCACCACGAGAAGTACGACCAAAGAAGCCAGCAGCCCTGCAATCTGAACAAAGGAAATAATTATACATGAAATGCCCTACACTTGTAATGAGCTTTACAGGCTTGTCAAAGTGCTACACTATAGTCATTATTCATTCACTTCACACTTGGTGATGGTAAGCTACTATTGCAGCCACAGCTGCCCTGGGGCAAACTGACAGAAGCGAGGCTGCCAGTTTGCGCCATCGGCCCCTCCGACCACCACCAATCATTCACGCACCACTTTCATACTAGGTGATAGTAAGCATACTAATGTGGGTGAAGTGTCTTGCCTAAGGACACAACAACAGAACAGACCTTTGGGTTGGGGGACCAATGCTCTAACCACTGAGCCACTGTCGCCCCAATTACTTCAACTTAAGTCTACTTTATAGTCTTGGAATATGTGCATTTTTGTTTATTTTTATTATTTATTATTTATTAATCAACTTCAAACTGTGGATGGATAAATGAATGATTGATGAAAAACTGAAGTTATTCTGCATAAAAACCCTTAAGTTTGATATGTACAAACATGTTCTGAACTGTGATTCTCGCATTAGTTTGTCAGTTCATAGTCAGTTTCAGTCTTGCCAATTCTTCTGGATGAGTTTAAAATTAAACTTTTAATAGAATCCTATTATTAAAACTTGTTAGTGCAAGACATCTTGATGATGCCTAGAGTCTGGACTAAACATGGTGAGCGTTTCAGATTTATGTATCTAAAATCTGGAACAGTCTTCATGAAGATGTGAGACAAGCCTCTACTTTGACAATGTTTAAATCCAGGTTCCAAACGGTTCTGTTTAGCTGTGCATATAACTGATTCTGCACTCTTTTACTCACTCATTTCTTTCTTATTCTGTAAAGCACAATTACTTTGTGTACGAATTGTCCTATAGCAAAAGAATTGTGCTATACAAATAAACTTGCCTTGCTTGAAATGCAAACCGCAAATCTCCTCAGAAAAATTATAATCAGATATTTTCCCAAATCGTCAGCCATATAAAGGTATAGCACATAAAGTTTTACAGTTTTAGATCTAAAATCAGATACCAATAAACACTGAAACTAGTACTAGATCGAAACTAGATACTAGATTTGAGCAGGTATTAATACTAACAAGGGCTCTTTAACAGGACAGAAATGAGCCTTTCCTGAATAGCTTTAGAATGATCTTGAGCTGTATCAGAACAAGTTTAAGACCAGATAGACTAGTATAAGCTCCTATAAGGATCACTATGGAACCTACCTGGACCACTGAGGTATTACACAGATATAAGGCCAGAAAATATTTTTGATTTAATGCTGAAAATCACATTCTCTTGTCTAAATAAGGAGTGTTTTGTTTTTTTTTGTTTTTTATTATCATTGTGTTATTAGATTCAATATTGAGTATCGAGTCTATTCCTTAGTATCAAAAGTTCTAAATTTTAGCCTTGTGACAACATTCATCTGTTTTCACCTGAGTCTTTCCACCAGTACTCTCCTGAACCAGGCTTCTGGACATGGAGCAGGTCACGACGAAGGTTTGGAAGAACGAGCTGATGAAGTTGCACAGGCCGTACGCCAGCATCTCCTGAGAGCAACAATACATTAATATCACAAAGTTTTTAGAATAGAATGGGCTTACAAGACATCACCAGATTCTATTAATTAAAACTGAGATGGGGGACAGGTCACAATGATTTGGGGCACCTATGAGGTTCATTTGATCTTTGATCTAATGTATTCATTCAGACAGATTCCTTTGCTAGACCAACATCTATTTTTCACTCAGTCTTCCTCAGAATGGTCGTGTGATGTTGTTGGGACATGTCGGGTCAACTGATTTATGCAATTAAAGTGTGTAAGCTTTTAAGCTTTTAAAATCTATTGCAAGGACCAAATTTACTAAATTGACCAATTTATGTTAAAAGGTCCTATATTACACAAAACTGACTCTTGTGAGCTTTAAGCCATGTTAGAATGTTACCTTGTCAAAAACATACCTGGAAGTGTATTTTGTGTAATTCACACATGTTTGAGTAATCCTGCTTTATTAGTCTGTCTGCATCTCCAAAGCTCAAAATGCTGTGTTCCATCTGTGACGTCATAAAGCGATAATTTTCAAGTTACAGCTCCTTTTACCCTTTAGGTCAGAAGAAATTGGAACATCCAAGGCTGAAATTGTCCAAAAGATTCTAGTGAAGGTGTATGGAGTTTAAAAACACAGTGAAGCACTTCCTGTATCGCCACAAGACACCACATGTTTGAGAGAACATCTCAGCCTAAATATGCAGGGTTTGTATTTTAAAGATGTGTCAATAAAACAAAACACAACTCCAGGTAATGATGAGAAAACAACATTATAACAGAGATCAGAAAATAGTGTAACATGGGATCTTTAAGTTATAGTAAAGTCCACAAATGAACTTTTTGCTTTTGTGAAAATAATAACAAAATGTGATATAAATTCATATTTTCATTCATGAGACTGTTCAAAATGCAAATGTTGGGGAAAAACTGGGAATGACACATGGACACACACAGGAACTGGGGCAGGTAAAAATATTGATCCCAAATATTTGCGAAATTATCTGTTCCAAATATCACTGATAACTGCTAACTCATCCTTAATTAAAATGATAAAACTGTACTTTATATCTTTACCTAATCCACGTTTCAGTGTCTGGGCCTGACCTGATTGCCGTCCACTGTGTACCCGTGTTTCAGAGCGAAGATCTTGGCCAGAGAGATGCCCATAGAGTATCCCACAATAGCCACAGCGAAGGCGTCTGTGATCAAGTTTGAGGCAAGGGAGAAGTCTGGGAGAGACGGAGCCTGCAGCCTGGAACAATAAAAAAAACAAGTCAGGAGACATATTTGGTAAAATGTATTTGTAATGGAAATTAAAATATTGTATGATTATTTTACCTTTTAGAAATCACATGGTCTTGTAACTAAATCTCATTTGATTTGGTAGTCAAAGACTACTACTAGTGTTAGAAAACCTTTCATGTCAACCCTTTTGTTCCCTTTTGGTTGCTAGACTTGTCAAGATGTGCTGTAATACAAGTGAAGATAGATGCAACCAGACCATACAGTCGGCTTTCAATCCCTCCCCATTGAAGTGTTTCACATCTCGTATCATTTCTCCCCCACATGCTACTTCACACCTTGTATTGTTTCTACCCCAAATGTTACCCCCCGAGAGGATCCAGCCCATGAATGTCTCCAGGAGCTGGTCCGACCACACCCCAGTGGGAGTGTCACATGCTTACTTTGAAATGTATGTCCTCTGGTCATCTCAAACTATCATAAACTGGGTGGTTTCCAGGATTCGGGGTCTGACATAAGGGGGAGATGCTGTCGGACCTATTTCTTGCAAGAAATAAACTCTTTGTCTTTGCTTCAACATTCATCAGAGCCTGCAAAAGGAGTCTTATTTCCACGACAATTTCTTGGTTTCAGAAGGGTCTTTCCTCAATCGATCATCTGGGACAAAGTGGTACAGGGATTGGCCATCCTAGGATGAATTTTACCTTTTTTTTCCCTATCCTCTAACCTCACACTTCGAGACGGGAGGACTGCACCCAATGTCCCAGATCATCGTTGCTGAAACAACAAACTCAAATTGTAATTGGACAAAGGCCTGGTGAGTCTGAAACATTGACACACTTATCTTTTAGGGTAAAAAACAAACAAAAAAAATGCAAATTGTAAAAGAAAAAGAAAAAAAAAGCAATCTGTAAATATCTAGCAATTGGGCTTACATGACTTTTTGCTTCTCATAATAGAGTAAAAAAGACAAAAAAATAAAGAAAGGGACATTGTGGGTTTGAGTCCCATATAAGCCAGCGATCAGCAATACTACTGTCTAGCATTAAGAAAAAGACAAAAAAAGGGGGGGCTAACAGTATCCAGGTGAAAGTCCTCAGTCAAGAAAACAGGAGCTGAATGAATTAAGGCAGCCACAGACGTCCTGTGAACTACATCTATAAAATGGGATAGTATGGGGATAAAAGAGTTAAATATTTGCATGAATGTGCTGAAGAATATGGTTTTCCCATAGGGAAGTTAAAGAATCTGCAAGCATTTGAAAGCAAATTACGTGACACTGAGAAAAATGTCTGAAAAATTTTGAAAAAATTTAAAGTTACAAAGAATGTTTACAAATGTGGAAAACTGAAGCTGAGAATAGAAACAGAAAAACTATGCAAAATCAACTACCTTTCTCAAAAGACAACAATCAAATTCCACTCGCAAAAGATTTCTTAGTCTCAACAGTTGACAGCACTGAAGCTGGATCCTGATCTGGACGGAACCCATCTGACTTGTCACACCGAACCTCCACCTTATACAACACCACAGCCAAATGGACAATTACAATCCCAGCCGAACAGAAGTGATCTTCCTCAGCAAAGTGAAGCGCACTCACAACGAACAATTTCACCAAATGCACCCCTTGCTGCTGCGCTGCAAGAATCACCTCCCATTGCTCACAGACTACGCCAACGACAGGAAGAGACAACATTTAACATGCCCATGGGTTGAGGTCTCAGGACCAGAAGGCCTAACGCTAGTTTTTCACCCTTGGATCACATCAGAAATTGCTGCTGCTTCACAACATTTGCCAAACCCCACCCACTCTGGTGAAAATTTTGCTAAAGAACTTCTTACATTTTGTCAAGATTTTAAACCCACTATGAGTGAACTCAAAAGAGTACTACTCATGAGGATGAAACCCAACTGACTGGCACAAAATTGCAAATCATCTCCAAAATACTGAACTGCGATGCAATCATGTGGAATGGGGAACATGACTCTAATGCTTTATACAGAGATGTTATAAACAAGATCTACATTGCCATTTCAAAAGCCTTCCCTGTTACTATTGACACTGATAAAATAATGCCTGCAAACAAAAAGAAGATGAAGAACCTGAAGATTTTCTCACATGGTTAACAGAACTGAACAACACTCATAGTGGATTTACAAGACCTGTTACATTAGGGGACACTCGTGATGTGTGGGAAACATTCTTATGTACCTATTTTTTAAATGGACTTAAGTCAGAAATTGCTTCAGCTGTCAAGCAGTCATGTATTGGGTGGAATGCTGCCCGTCTAACTGAGCTAAAAAGACATGCCACACATGCACAAGAACAAATACTCCACAAGAAAACAACAAGATAAGACAAAATGCAGAAAGAACTTCAAATGGCAGCAATAACCATGTACAAGGCAAACACAAGACATGACTATGGAAGCCGCCATCACAACACACATTTTCATCGTGGGGGACACACAAGGCGTGAACCCAAGAGAAGATCAGCCCTTCCTCATGATGTATGCTATCATTGTGGACAAATGGGACATTGGGGACACGACTGTCCACTTTCTTCAGAAGCTTCTTCAAATACAAGACTATTGGCTTTAACCAACACATCAGATTGACAAGAGTCGGATGGGACCGGAAAGAGACGGACCCCAGCTGATGAGCCTGATCAACCTACAACTTCAGAGAAAGGTAGTGCACCACATACTCCCACAGTACAAAATAGTACCCTTACAACATATGGTCAATGTATGTTCAATATACATCTGAAAACTGAAAAAGTTCCCACAATACTGTTTAACAATCACAGATCACACTGTATAATTTTTAGTAGATTCAGGAGCAACGCATTCTGTCATAAAAGCCATGCAATTTAATCCTAAACCTCCATTAAGTGGAAAACATGTGTATTTGATTGGCTCATCAGGTCAAACCATTAAAGAAAACGCCACCATTCCACTACAATGTGAGGATGGGCTAAATTCAAAATTCACACACTCATTTATGTCTGATTTGGTTTCCAAATTCTCCAACTCTTTTGTACAATGTGCCACTGAAAACGTTAACTATACTTACTATTGGCAAATGCAAAATTTACTGGGTTTTTTTCCACAATTCTTAAGGATATTCAAAACATAATTTGCCCAGTGGTAACAGAATATCAAACACCGGAGAACCTGCAATGTATCTCCCCTGTGTCAGCTGGACCTGATGAGCAATATGATAAAGATTGGTGGAGAGAAACAACTGACACACGTTCACTTGATCATGTGTACTGGAACCAAAACAAATGTGCCGTGTCTGTATCTCTCACACCAACCCAACTCACTTTCTTTTCTATTACTAGCTCTGTACCACATATTCCTATGTCTAAACGCACCTCTGATAATTGGTATGATTTGGGCCCTTTTGTTGAAAGTTGTTAACAAGCAAATGATTGGACAAACGTCTGATCCGTTAATTTTGTTTTTCTTTCTCCATCATTGCAATGTTTTTGTAAAAAATTACAAGCTATTTTGCATGCAATGAGAACAGTCCAGCTGGTACCTGAAAGCGCTTATGAATCAAGCTGTTTCCTAATGGAAGAACAAGCTGCAGTTCCAGCCCTACAAGAAGTTCCTACAACTCTGTGGGCTGTCAGCAAATATGATGTTGGCCTCATCAAAAATTGTGAACCTGTTGTGATCACCCCAAACTCTGACTTCAGACCATGTAAGCCACAATACCCCTTAAGCGCAAAGCAATTGAGGGAATAGCACCTGTTTCTGAATCTCTAAAAGCATCAGGAGAAATTGTTCCATGAGATGACTCCCCTGTGCGAACACCTCTATTCCCATTTAAAAAGATTAGCGAAAAAGAACAGCCTACCGAATGGCGTTTTATCCAAGACTTATAAGCAGTAAACTCTTCAAACGTTCCTAACGCGTACACCCAAGTCCCAAGTTCCTCCTGCAAATTACTTTTCTATTGTAGACCTGTCAAATGCCTTCTTTAGTGTACCAATCCACCCTGACAGTCAATATTGGTTTGCATTTAACTTCAATGGCTGAGCTTACACATTTACTCGCTTGTGTTACGGGTATTGTGAAAGTATGACCATTTACAATGATGTGTGAACCCCTAGACCTTACTCCACGGACAGCCCTACTTCAGTATGTAGATGACATAATGATTTGCAGTCCAACTAAACACCAATGTGAAAGGGACACAGTCAAACTCCTGCAACACATTGCTGCAGAGGGCCACAAAGCTAGTCTTTTAAAATTACAATTTGGTCAAGAAAAAGTCACATTCCTGGGTCACGTCATTACATTAAAAGGTAAAAGTCTGTCTCCAAAACGGTTTGAAGCCATTCAAAATCAGTATTCTTAAGAGCTTTTAAGAGGCTGTACTTTCAACTCGATTGAGTGGTCCAAAGTTATTCCTCACTCACCTTATGCATTCTGAGCATCCTAATTATTCACCACCACCACGAGTTTCCTTTTCACAACTTTCAGAGACCAGAGCAGAGTTTTGGCATCACGATAAAAGCTAACAAAATTTTGTACGCTAACGCAGTTCTTGAGGTGAAAATATATCCGCTGTGTGGTGCCTACATTTAAGTATAAAGCATTTTGTTGTCCCATAATTAGTATGGTAGTTGTTGTTAGAGGCCTCTGAAAGTTGTGAAAAGCATATAACAATTTTTACTATCTTAAAAATGTGAAAAACAGAACTGTCTGCAGTCCAAAGTTATTACTCACTTACCTTATGTATTCCAAGCATCCTAATTATTCACCATGATGAGTTTATAAGTACTGTTCAGTTAAATGTTTTCTAATTAGATGCGGCAGTATACAGTGGACTTATTAAAAAGTTTACATAATATACATTTATAATTAATTATATTTTTAAAAATCAGGCACAGTCCCTTTAAGTATCATGACAATAGAACTGTCCCTCTTATTGCTTTATTACTTACTTACAAACACACATGAACACACACCTGCATGCACGCACACGCACACACATAGACCTACACTCCCATGTATGAAGAACAGATACCATTCTTACTGTCTTGTCACGTCCTTCAAACCTGGTGTGTGTGCACTCCCTATTGCCTCAAGTCAAAATGTCTATGTATGTGTGTATGTATGTGCGTGTGTATGTGTGTGTGTGTGTGTGTGTGTGTGTGTATATATATATATATATATATATATATATATTATATATATATATATATATATTATTTTTTTTTTTTTTTTTTTTTATTATTATTATATTATTATTATTATTATTATTATTAAAAAGTAGAACTGACCCGGTTGGTATGTGTCCCACGATGTCGACCTGGTGCAGCTGAGACAGAGACATGCCATATGTGACACCCGTGGACACTATGACCACGATGATCTCTCCGGGGATGGGGATGGGCAGCCTCTTCTTAAAGCGCTCATTCATGTCTTTCACAATGTACAGGAACACCAGGCAGGACAGGCCCAGCAACAGAGTTGGGATGTTTGTCTCACTGATTTTACTGAAGACCGCCTTCAAACTCTGCAACAATAGATAGAGGGGATTGGAAGAAAGGACTGATTTGTGAAAGTCATAGATATTCTGGTCAACAAATTAAAAGGACAGATGTGAGGGGGCATTTTACTTATGCAAGGTTGTTCTGTAGTTACTTGAGACATAAATAACAGCTACACAACACATTTGGGTATCGGCAGATCAAAATCTGTAATGGAACTGAAAAAGCTGGATTTTAAGGGGAGAGTGAGCTACACAGTTAATGGCAAAAATAACAGATAGGATTTTGCATTGTATAGTCTTATAGTTATTAATAATATGGCCATATAATAAACAGAAACTTCATTATTTATTTTTTGCATTTTTTATTTATTTATTATTTTTTTTTTTTAATAACCAGAATAATCCCATTCAGATTCAGAAGCTCATTATTAGGTTCCTGGCCACAAAGGGAAACATGCAAACAATTTAATTATCCATCTAGTGTGATAATTCAGGCCAGAACCAGCAGACTCAGGGACAGTTTCTTCCACCAGGCTGTCAGGAGACTCAACTCTCTCCCTGCCCTACCCTCACTTTTCCCCTCTGCCCCCCTCAGCCCCCTGTCACTCACTGAGAAAACTGGACTATGAAGCACTACCTCACTTTTATATGGACAATCAATAATTGTTACTTTAATATTTTTGCACACATATCTTGTATTTATTTTTACATGGACAATCAATAACTGTTTACTCCACATATATATTTAGCACTACCTCACTTTTTATCCGCAATCTCTGGCTGTTTACACTTGAATGTTTTCTGTTTTGTTTATGTCTTAATGTTACTTGAAGGGTTTGCACATTTCTTTTTTGTGGTTTGCACATTTCTTCTTTTTCTTGTTTGCAAATTTTTAAATTTTTTTTTTTTTTTTGGTTGGGACAGTGCATGTTGATGAACAGACATGACATGACAGACATGAATGTAAACACGCCGGGTTATAGCCAGAGGCTAATTTCCACCCGTTGTCCCAAGGGCTGGGGTAGGTGGGTTAAGTGTCTTGCCCAAGGACACAACGACAGCATTCATCTGTGAGGGCTGGAATTGCACCGCCAACCTTCGAGTCAGTGGATCTAACCACTCAACCAATGATGTTTATGTAGAGAGCGGGATTTGAACCACCAACCTTCGGATCAGTGGACAAACACTCAACCTACTGAGCTGAGCTTGTATGTATATGCACATTTGACAATAAAGAGAAATTAAATTGAATTGAATAATGGCTCAAAGTGATACTTTGCAGTTGATTGTTAACATTCCCTGGGGGGTGTGATGCTAACTGTAGGCATTGCTCTGTCTGAGGCTTTATTAGAATTTAATCAGAGATTTAATTTAACACAATCTGGTCAGAAAGAGTTTGTTTAGTTGGAAGTACAACAGGTGAGCTGATTTGTGCTGTTAAACGTAAGTCACTCTCAAATAACATTACAGTTACAACCTAGCCAACAGTTTTACAGTTAGGCATTCTCAATTTTGTTGAAAATCAAACTCCTCAACAGGACCATGAATGCTCAGATTGATCATTAAATCTATTTTGTATTTTTTTCTTGAGTTTTCAGACACTCACTGTCCCCAAAGCCCCAATTTTTTTTTACAGTGATTGCTAATGTGTGCCATCTGTCACCATGCTAACTGCTGACCCGGGTGCAGACTATAGACTGTATAAAGAAGTGGACTAAGGGAGTGTTATGTCACCCATAGCGTTTGGCTCTAGTCAAATGAAGCTCATCGAGGCTAGAGCAGTTATAGGGGCGAATCTGGAGCTGAGTTCCATATTTAGAATTCCAACCACGAGCATCATAGCAATGAAAGAGTCAATCTAGCCTCTTGCTAACACTCGCACGAGAGTGACCTCAGGGAGAGAAGATGCCTGATTTGTCTGTTTATTAATATTCATGTCTTGAGTTACAGACACAAAAGTGAAAAAACACTACTAAACTGACTAAGGGTGCAAATACAGTACGTGTTTAAGTGTCATTTTTTTATGTGCTTGAAATGAGGGTGCAAACACTTTTAACTGAGGTTGCAATGCACCCTTTTGCACATCTGTAGACCTGGGCCTGGGTAACTGCTGAACATTCTACCATAGACATGCATACAGACCCTCCCCAGTGTGATGTCACTGCAAAGTATCAATAGTTCAGCTAATGTTAAATACAGGAGAAATAGACTTTTAAATCTCATTGACAATAGAGAGTCACATTCTCACATAGACAACAGACAGGGCACCACTGTATCTGCGTGTCTTCACTCCGAGCAGATATTTGAGCTGAAAACGACCACATGAACCGCGGCTGCTGTGGTGAAGCCCCGGACTAGAGGCTCAGAAAGGTAGATTGCCACAAAACCAAACCTCAGCAGCCCCAAGACAATCTGGAACAAACACAAAAACAGAAACAGAGGACGTAAAGAAAGAGAAACAGAGTCAAACAACAGACTGGTGGCTCAGGAAATACTTATTTATTATTATTTTATACCAATTTTGGAGTAAATGTCACATCTTGTCCCTATTAATCAATATTGACCTTATTAAAAAAATAAATAAAGTTACTTGTATATATTTATGATAATACAACAACCTAAAAGTGTTATTTTTAATATCAATTTATAGCTCAGTTTTATTTAAACTATGGGGGCAAAAATTTGATTGTGGGGAGCCACCTTAGTCTCCTCTATTAATGGGAAACACTGAGAGTGAGAAGGAGGGTAGGTGGTTTAGTCCTGGATCAGCTATTGTTGAGTCGTAGATTAGTTGTGACTTAGCTCAGTCTTAGTCCTGGTTTAGTCCAGGCTTTTTCCCGATTTACCTCTGGTCTAGTTATGCTTCGGATCTGGCTTAGAAATGGCTTAGGCCTACCTTAAATAAGACATATTGTGCTTGTGTATGTAAATTCCCAAAAACACGAGGATCTTGTTGCAGAGAATATTTTATTCAGCCCCCATCTTGACACACAGGTAACAGACAGAACCGCGCCTCTCGTGAGGTCTCGCGACAGAACACAAACTCACATGGGAAGTTAACAATCTCCCTCTCTCTTTTAAGAAAAATAAATTAAAAGCATATTTTAAGTGTGCTTTGGTAAGTTAACACCCTTATTTCAGAACAATAACTGCACACAAAAAGTATTAGTGGCATAATGGCAAAACAGTTTTTTGTTTAACTAAAAAAAATAAAAACAATTACAATAACCATGAACCCTCATCTAGAGCTTTGAAAAGCATAAGGGATGAGGCTCCCTTTTTAGTGAGACAGTCGGCAAGCTGTGACTTAGCCTCTGACCAACGAACCTCTTTTATTTTCTTAAATTGTAAAAGCTCCTTGATGCTGCTTATTTCTAGCCTGAGCCTCTTCTCTGTGACCTGCTTAGTAGACTTAAGTGCATCAAAAAGTGAATGGTTGTCAGTAACACAGATAAGGGGAAGAGCATTCAGACTTGCATTTCCAGTAGTGAGCTCAGAGAACAGGGTGGCCAGAAACATTGCATTGTCTATACCATCTGACATGGCAAGGGTTTCTCCTGCCAGAGTGCTTCTCACCACATGTCTAATCTTCTTAGACTGCCAAAACAGAGGGGAAAACTTGCCACTTTTACCCATGAGTGCAATCAAAACTCCTCCCTGTGTGCCACCATCTGGAAGATTGCCAAGAGAAGCATCACTGAAGACAACTAGACTCAAATCAGCATTGTTTCCTAAGTGCTGAAACTTAAGTGTGACCTTCTCAGACTTAAGTTTACGGATCACTTTGTTCACTTCATGAATAGACTGGACGGTAGCCTTTTTAATGTTAGATGCTAGGCTACATGTGTCAAACATTACATCTGGCCTTGTTTGTTTAGCAACCCACAAGATCTGTCCTATTTTGGACCTGAGCTGCTCTGTCTCTGTTTCGTTTAAGAGAGCATCCCTCTGCACAGCCCGGGCGGCCTGTAATTGGACTGGTTGCAGATTTTGTATGTAATTGTGCTGATGAACTAATACTTTATGACCAACTGTGGTAATGTCCATCCCCACATAAGAAAAACTCTCATGTTCTTCACGTCCTACATGAAAGGTAGATTTAAGTACAGGAATCACATTTGTTACAAAGTGCTCGGATCCTGCCCAAAGAAAATCATCTACATGACATGCCAGCAAACCTGTGACCTCAGAATGGTCATTCAGCCAAAAAAACACCGCAGGATCAACCTGAGACATTTTACCACCAGTGTTCAGCATCAGTTCTTTAACCTTGTTGTACCAGTACAGGGATGCATCTGCAAGTCCATACACACATTTCTTTAGTTTCCACAGTACACACCGTCCCACACCCACTTCAGGTGGGGGTCGAATGTAAATGTCTCTCGAGAGTTCCATACCCTGCAAGAAGGCAGATTTAATGTCCATAGAGTGAACCTTCCACTTGTTTTGACTGGCAACAGCTAACGGCAATCTAAGTGACTCAGATGCACATGTGGGAGAGTCTTTCTGTAAACTCTGAATATTTACCTCTTCAAAACCTCTTGCTACAAGCTGTGCCTTTGGGACAATACCATTTGGCGTTTCTTTTAGTGTACAGACCCATCTAGTAGATACACATTTTTGACCTCTATCTGTGACTTCCTCAAAAACATTATTATTTTGCCAATTTTCGATTTCTTGCTGTTTAGCACTATCAAAAGAAATATCTTTAGTAATAAGAACATCATTGTCCACATTTTCAGACTCAATGTCAAGGTTGTCAACATGTGACATGTCTAATGCTTGCTTTTGCCCCTCACTGCCATCTGGCTCAAGATATTGCACATTGTACCAATCTTTGTACTGCCCTTTTGCTTTCCCTGCTCTGCTTAAGACTCTGGCAGTGTACTGAACACCGTCTTCTCTGTTAGTAAATGTGACTTTCTGCCCTGTTTTCAGTTTTAAATCAGAAGTTACATAACGATCTGTTTCAGGAGGTGTAACATTAATTTGTCTGGGGTTTTCTGTCATTTCACTTTCACTGTTGTCATTGATTTGTTCTTCTTCTTCACCTCTTTGTTCACCATCTGAACTTTCTGACACATCAATTGTCACTGTGTTTTTATTTTCTTTGTTGTTTTCAGGAGTTGTGTGCAATATCTGTTTCTCTGCATCTTGTGCATTCACTTTACTCAACCTGGACTGGTGCACACGTACAAGAATTCCCCCATGTCTGATAAACACCACAGACCCGTCCTGACCAATCTACACCTGGACCTTTCCACTCTATACTGTCAGCTCGTTTATAGTACACTCTGTCTCCTGTCTCATACTTGTCATCTGTAGGCCTAAGCTGCTTGCGTAGTGCCCTCCTTATTCTTTCTGAGTATTCCACCTCTGTGAAAGCTCTCCTGGAGGCATGTAGTGCCGCTATGTGCTGCCCTACTCTGGTGCTCATAGTTGTGCCCTCTAAAGCAGGTGGCTTATCAACCAAAACAGAAGGGAGATTAGGATTTTGACCAAATACTAGCTGATGTGGGCTGTAACCATGCACATTGATCATACTGTTCTTAGCCATAAGGGCCCAATCTAAAGCAATTTGCCAACCACACCCATTTTCCTTTTTCACCTTCATGAGGATCTTGGTCAGTGTCATGTTGTGTCTCTCCAACAACCCGTTGCTCCATGGACTGTATCCTGCTGTAGTCTTTATTTCAATGTTGAAATTTTCTGCCATGTCTCGTATCTCCTCATTGTTGAACTCTCCGCCATTGTCAGTGTAGATCCGTTTTGGTGCTCCATGTACGCTTATCCACGAGTGAATGAAAGAGTTAACGATCTCCGATGGCTTCTTGGTCCTCACAATGTTTCCAGCGCTGAAACGTGTGAAGTGGTCAATGATGTGGAGGTACCATACACCAGGTTCGAGCTCATGTAGATCCATTGCCACTGTCTCATTGTACTCTGAGGCTAAAGGCAAACCAACAGCAGGCTTGGGCTTGGTTCTGCTGTATCTTTGACATATTTCACAGTCACGAATGATTTCTTGCAGGATGACTGAACAGTCTTGATCAGTATTTCCAGAGCTGTGGATGAGCTTCTGCAGTCTGTCTGCAGAGGCATGGCCAAACTGCTTGTGAAGTTTCAGTAGAACTTTATGCTTTTCTTTTATGGACATGTCTGCAGTAACAACCAGAACATCATTGTCATTACAGCTCACTTCTGCATTTACATCTCTAATGTCCACACAATAGTGTCCTGAACTAGTGAGCTCCAGAGGCACAGGTCTCTTGAACATGATAACTCTGTCATTCTCCATGTCCAAAACAGTTCCTGCTCTCTTCAGGGACATCTTGCTCAACAAGAGAGGAATATCAGCAGGGACTACTTCAGTTTCAATGTGGCACTTTGTAGGTCCTATTTGGCTGGGAGTTTCACTTTTCTGTTGGAGTACACAACTTGACCATCTCCAAATCTAAATGGTTTGTGGCTGGGAGATTCCGTTTGCATCAGTTTGTTTATTTGTCTTTTGGTCAGATCCTTCACATAACTGTCCAGCCACTTTTGACCACACACAGTACGTGTACAAGCCGTGTCAATGATGGCAGAGCCCAATGACTCTGTTAAGAAGATCTCCGAGTCAGTCATAGCCGCTTTAGTAAACAGGGTAATGTTACACTCCTCCACATTTTCATCTTCAGTCAACTTAACTTCATTCCTCCGATGAGGACAGTCTTTCGCCCAATGGTACGTGCTCTGACAAATGGCGCATCTCTCGTCGCCTGCCGTATTTGTCCAGTGGATTGGTGCCTTGCTGTGGCCGCTGCCGCTGATGTGCGCTCTGTGATGGGCCACTACGTCTTTTCCGGATTTTTGCTCCGTGTCGGTTTTTGCTCCGTGAAAAACGCTTTAACTTGATTTTCGTTGTTGTTCGCTCCACCTGTTGTCTTTCCACCAAAGATCCGTTTTAGTGCTGACTTCATAGATACAAAACTGAGCTCAGTGCACGCAGTGAGCGCGAGTTGTCTGTTTTTCTCCTCCAGACACGCCGTGTCCAGGAGCTTGAAGGCAAGTACAGCGTCAGGCAGAGTCATGTTGTACTTTTTCATTCGGTTGTATCTCTGCTCAAAGTCAATAACATAGTCCGCCATGGACACCGCACTGTCTTTTGTTATCGAGTCAAAATAAGAGTACGCTTCGTAAGCGCGGTCTTTTTCTTCTCTCAAAAACATCGCATCCAATTTTGCAAGTAACGTTTCCATACCGTTATCTTTGTTCAAATCCTCCGCGGATATTTCCAACGCTGTTTCTCGGGCTCTCCCTTCGAGCCCAAGTGCCACCGCGAGCGCCTGCTTTTTCTTGTCCAGCTCCGTAACAAGTCTCCAGATACTAACTTCATTTTTCCAACACTCGTAAGGCCTGGCTTCGTCCAACTTCGGCGGTACTCTGTAATCTGCAACCATCCTCTGCTACCATGTAAATTCCCAAAAACACGAGGATCTTGTTGCAGAGAATATTTTATTCAGCCCCCATCTTGACACACAGGTAACAGACAGAACCGCGCCTCTCGTGAGGTCTCGCGACAGAACACAAACTCACATGGGAAGTTAACAGTGTATATATAGTTATCTATGACACCCGTGGATTATTATGTTATAATTTGCAATGTTTAAATCACAATATTGATCTAAAACAGCTTAATAAAAGAAACAGTTCCACTGACACACACTACACATCACACAGCTACACATCTTTTTTTTTTTTTTCATTAACAAAATAAAACTGAAGAATTAAGTACGTCACAGGTGTGTACCAGGGGACTGTGAAAATAAGGATTGATTGGCAATATGGCGTCTTGAAAATAAGCAAATCAAAATCGCTCAAACATGCACGAATCAAGAAATGGTCACATTTATATAACACTTTTCTACCTTCAAGGCACTCGCTTTAAATCAAGGAACCACTCACCCATTCACAAACACATTCTTACACCAGGGTACGCAGACACTAGCCCAAGGACACAACAGTTGTATACATCTGTGGCAGCTGGACACTGACTCACTGACTGTGAGTCAGTGGATCTAACTGCACTACCAATTATGATTTTGTCAAGAGCAGGACTGGAACTGACAACCCTCAGATCAGAGGATGAGCACTCGACCAACTGAGCCACTGCTACTACCCATTTTAGAACTCATCGCTACCTTCTGTTTTTTTTGGACTTTTCTCCTCAACTTTTTTCCTCAAACTGCCACTTGGAGTAAAGCTATGCAAATAATTAGCACAGGTACTATTCCACTAAACCAATGGATTAGGATGGATGGGTTAGAATTACAAAAACATGAAAACCTGTCATATGGCCTCTAACATTGTTATTGTGGTCATTGCTGACCTGTATGATTCCAGTGATTGTGGTGAAGACCATGGCCACCTGGACCCTCTGTGCATCTCTGGCCTCCGTGTCCAGAACGGCAGACATGTTTGACCCGTTGACCTGGACATAAAACATGGAGTCTGGAGCTTCTCTTACCACCACGCCTCCGATCATCAGACTGATCACTGCAAATGTGCCTGTGAAATACAAGAGAGACAATGGAGCTTAAAAATCATAGTAAGTCTGCAATACTAAATTTGGGATACTAAATTTGGTGATATAGTATTGTTATTGTGTGCCTCTGCATCTATTATTATTTAGTTGCTATTCTATAGAAAGGAAACTGTTTTTGCTAACATTTGACATATTCACTGTTTTGATCATGAAAAAGAGGGTATTTCATATTGACTTTGTGCACAAAGAAATACTGCTGTTAAAACAAAATGGTTCTTAAGTCAAGGAGAGATTGCTAAATTAACCATGCATGGATGACATCTAAAACCTCTTCAGACATGTTTTTGATGAGGGAACAATGTTATAACATAGTAGAACAGGGGTCTCAAACTCAAATTAGCTGGGGGCCGCTGGAGGCAGAGTCTGGGTGAGGAGGGGGCCGATTGGTAGGTTCGTTCAGCTCCGCACACACTCGCGGGCCGCATTAACATTAAACTTTCATATTAAGGCGAGGGCCGCAAACTACCGGCCCGAGGGCCGCAATTGGCCCACTGGCCGCGAGTCTGAGACCCCTGTAGTAGAAAGCGTAGTAAAAAGTCAATTAAGCATAATACCCCCTCTTTAATAATGTATGCCGACTACATATAATTGTAAAGCCTGTGTAATCTATATACCAGTGGTTATTAAAATAAGAAGAGGGGTTGAGAGCTTCACTGGGTCATAAAAACCAGTCTTTAAAACTGCTGTACAGGTGCTCTTTGAGGACTGGGTATAAATCTCAGCAGAATGTGGCATGTAAAAATGGGCAAGGTACAAACGTGAGGCACATCGATTATATTAAAGTATTAGACTATTCTATGTTTCTTTGAACTCATAATTTAATGCAGTACCAGCTCCTATAACACTGCACTTACTGTGAAATCCTATTGTGAAAATGTATATTTCTGATCTGTGGTGCAGTGGTTGCTGCTTGGACATTTGTTATTGGTGCATATGTGATGACCACGCCTATTGTCCACATGGTAGCAGAATCTTGTTGATTCTCTGTGGGTCTATCACATACACATTGCTTTGATGTTTTCCTTTGTTCACGTGACTAGTCACATGACCTGTCCTGTATGTGCTTAGGGACACCTGTTTTATTCTCATGCCCAGACCAAGACCATCCAGCTGGTCGAAATGTGCTGGACTCATGTAATAAAGGACATTAATATATTATATCAGTCAGTGTGTATTTTTACATTATTTAGTAAGGGCCACATTCCTCTGAGGAACCATTATTAAAATAGTCAACAATGATTTTTAAGAGCCAGCTACTCAGGATTATTCTGATAATCATTGCAGCCTTGGATGCTTGTGAAGTAAAAATAGATGAGCTAGGGATGTCATGATATCAAATTGTAGTGTTCAAATTATTGTAACAAGAAATATCACAACTGTACAATTATTCATGCTATTCAAAGCTAAATATTGCAGCTCTGATGGTCAAAAGTCCTAAAAATGGCACCCATAACAGGGAACAGTCATGTAACTCCAAAAAGAGGAGGGAGGAGATGGGGGGTAGGACTAAATTAGGACTTGAGTAAATTTGGGGCTGAACTAGAGCCAAAACAGGACTAAACCCACTCGAATTAATAATCTTAAAATGGAATGAACAAAGATTTGAATGTGTCGTTCACAAGGCCCTTTCCTCACTGGTTTTACAGGAGTGAAAGGTCTGTCTGTTTATAATTAGCTTCATCCAGTGCTCTCACATGATCCGGGGTCATGACTTTAACTCGGACACTTTTGAAGAACAGCCCACAGGTCTGCTCCTATTTGCCCCTCCCTGGCCCTGTTTGCTCCTGCATTCAGCTTTCACAGCCTTAAACAAGAAAACTCAAGGCCATAAATATGTACAGTATACTCTTCTAGTACCAGATTTAAAAAACAAACAAACTGAAAAGTAGAACTAGCTCGTTTTAAACAGTTTGGGGTGGTCCAAATGTATTCCTCACTTCATTTATGCATTCACGCTAATGCTAATGGTAATGGTAATTTTGGAACGTAATAAATATTTAAGTAATACTACTGACTGAAATAATCTACGCCTAAAAATTATTGGGTCATCCTCATAACAAATTTAATTGTGTTGTTAAGTTATATTTAACATTTTAATAGAAGTTGGCATTAGCAATAGCATTAGCACTGACACACAAAAAGACATACCTTTGTAAACACAAAAGTGTCCCTCTAGTGAAGTTTTCCTCACATTTGTTAACTAAAATGTTGTCAGTGACATCCACCAACAGCTCTCTGCCCACTGTCTGACCCCTAACCCCCTAACCCACATGTGTCAGACACAAATCCCGCGGACCACATCCGGCCCGCGAGAGGGTTTTCTATGGCCCGGGATGATATTGATTTATTATTAGAACCGGCCCGCAGGCCGCAGCAGGCCAGCAGCCCGGAGGTGTTTTACACGCACCAATACTACATTTCCCACAATGCAATGGTGGTGCACCGAGCGGGAGGCGGCTTCATTTCATTATTCATCAGCGTCATTAGCATAACAGCAAAAGTCAACTTTCAGATACCCATCAAAAATGGCAAAACGAAAGGTAGACACTAAGAACCGGGGGTTTCAAACAAGGTGGGAGTCGGATTAAACATGTTCACGGAGGAGGCTGGAAAAGCTGTGTGTCTCTGTGTGGAGAAAGTTTGGCGGTAAAAAACAGTATAATCTGAGACTGTATCATGAAACGAAACATGCGGACAAAAACAAGAACATGGACATGGAACAAAGGCTGCAGAAGATAGAAGAATTAAAACGAGGTCTTAAATCTGCCTGAGCGTGACAGAGGAGTTTTTGGCGTTACGTCCTATGCGTGGCACAACTAGCTGCCTTGGGAAAAACTTGTGGGTTTGACAACACACGGAGCACCTAGGATGTGTGGACACGGGAGTGGACTGGTGGCGAGGATACGGGAGAAAATCAGAAGGAAAACGTCACAGGTGAGCTGACAGCTTCTCATTGTGTCATACACCAGGAGTCGATGGCCCGTGTCCCAATTTGCCCTAAAATGCGCTGTGTTCGTTGACCCGCACCTGGAACAGTACATCAAACGGTGCATTTGGCGAATTGGCACACTGCAGTTGTGTGGTAAAGCCTTGAAAATGGAACATGTCCTGAGACCACCACGCTGCAGTTAACTTTATCAGAACCATAGGTTTAAATTATCGCGAGTTCAAAACATTTCTGAGCGAGTTAAAAATGGAGCTGGTGATTTGTCCTGTCACACTGAGGTGCGATGGATAAACCAGGGAAAAGTGCTGCAAAGATGTTTGAGCTGCGTGAGGAGATGTGTCTGTTCTTGGAAACCAAAGGGAAAGACACAACACAACTCTGAGACCAAACGTTTGTGTGTGAAATGTGTTTTCTGAATGTAATGAACCTGCAGGTCGAGGTCGTGTCATCTCTGATATGTACAGGACAGTGAAGGTGTTTAAAACCAAACTGACTCTGTGGGAGGCACAGAAAGTGTTGTTTTTCTCTCATCCATAGATTTTTGCACTTTATTTTATTGTATTTCAAACCAATTATGTTTTTAAAATATTTCAGTTGAGTGACTGATAGAAAATTGTTGATATTATTTATTTCTTTGAAGTAAATTTAGCCTACTTTTGCCATTTCCCTGAGAAAATATACTGATGGTGCCTTGAATAATATTGCTTCATTCATTTAATGTGCATGTTATGAGGATTTTTATATCAAGGAAGTTTGTCTTTTGTGCCTGTTGAAAATAAAAAATTACTGACAAAGCCATAAGAAAATATTGCTTTATTTATCCGATCATATAGTAATATATATATATTTGTTAGGTTTTCAGTAGGTTCAATTAGGTTCACTAGACTATGTGCGGTCATTATACATTTTTTCAATGAACATTCGATCAGTCTGACCCTCGGCTTGTGGGTAATTGATTCATTTGGGCCTCTGTCAGTTTTAGTTTGACACCTCTGCCCTAACCCCTGATCCACCCCCAGCTCCCAGTCCACTGCCTGATCTGTCAGGATTTAGTGATTTTGGTTTGACTCTGCAAAAACATCATACACATTACATTACACTGGAAACTGTCGCCTTGACTGTCCTTATTGGAACTAGCCAGATACCATTGTGCACAGAGTCAATTGGAGTGTAGGACTTAAAGGTTATGGCTGACACTTGAGAACTCTTCGCAAAGGCAGTGAAACAGAATCAGAGCCCCATAAAAACTAAGAATAATAATGGAAAGGGAAGAGGCTCAGAGTCTAACCCAGCCCAGTCAGTTTTAAAAACTATTTCAAATTCAGAACAAAGCTGGCTGAGGCAAAGATAATGAGGTTTGTAGACTGCATTTCAATTTCTTTTGTGAAACCTTAAGTCACAGCAGCAGTGACCTCTTAAGGCTGAACAAGATGATGGATTTAACTAACAGAGAGTTAGAAAATCCAACAGACATTGGTCAATAACAGACAGACAGACAATTGCATTTACTGTCTCAGAGCGCCCCCTGTCCTCAGACCCTCCTTCTGGAGAAACAATTCACAAAAACCAAGTGGGAAAAAGAATAACGTTGAGGAGAACCACTGTGAAGTGAGCGATCCACTGTCATGGCCTAGACCAGGACCAAACCAGGACCAAACCAGGACCAAACCAGGACCAAACCAGGACTAAACCAGGACCAAACCAGGACAGACAGGCTACAGATGTGTCCAGGACTGACATGCATCCATTTGCAGATAAAGTTCAAATCTGTAGGGCCACTCAAGACTCAGGGACAGAGGGGAACTCATCCAGGACAGTGTAGGGGATCATTCAGTCAGGTTCCACTCACACTGGTCAACAAAACTGGGGTTACAAATTTCTGATTTGATGTATGATATATATTTATTTCATTTTATTTTATTTGTAAAAGTACCAATAAGAGCACCATTAAAATACCAGAACAATAAGAGTAATAGTATCAATAAATCCTTAACGATACTCATTCCCACTTGGGACACTCTGAACACATGGAAAGGGACATGGAAATTAGCTCAATTTTTTTTTTTTTTTTTTTTTATCTTAACCCAGCATGGTAAAGCAATATATCTATACTGGACAAGCTCAAATACATGGAAAATAATTGGATACAGACCCTTTAATGCTTTCTCTTTTTTATTAAAAATATAAAAAGTTTGAATTATTTAATTAATTAATTAATTTCAATAATTACACAGCGAATCTGAGAAGTTATTGCAGCTCTAATGTAACTTTGTAATTGGAGAGTAAGACTTAAAGGTTGTAAGTGACACTTGAGAACTCTTGAACAGTTCGGGGAAAAGGTGCCAGTTTCCACACAGGGGTAGGGAAGAGGGGAGGAAGGCCAGGGGAGGACACGGGGGAGGACAGGACGGAGGGCAGGAGGGAGGGTGGGCAGATATGGCTGTTTTGCAATCGCATTTCTCAAGTCGACACACTCAGAGATCACATGCTTTGGTATGTTAAAGTACATACGACAGGTTTTCATGTTTTTCTATTACTACTATTCTATTATTGTTTATCATAGTTTTACAACAATCAAGTGGGACCTTGTGGAAAACATTGACAAGAAAAAGCACAAAAACACAGGAAGTAGCGCTGAGTTATAAAACAGAATCCTGCCTATGTCATCTGCACAAAAAACTCCATCCAAAATGTGCAAGGAAGTCTGACACTTTAAACCTTTATTTAACCAACTACAGATGCTGCCATGTATTTGTATTAGTCTAATCATATCTATTGCGTAATTTGGCCCTTGTTTACATTATGGTTGCTAAGTAACAGTTATGGAATTACCTTTGTGTGTGTCATATCCACATGTCGCCCATAAACATTACCAAACAAAAAACTATTCAAGATTTTTAGTAAAACCTTAAGTATAATTACATCAACAACGTTTTGGGGACATTAGTATCTAATCTGTCATATACACTTTAATCTGTAACATGTTATGCTAAATTAGCTCGTCATGCTAACATGTGGAGTGCTGTGCCTGAGGTATTCAGGACATGACCCCAGGTAACCTCAGCACTGACACTTAAAGAGACAGGGTTCTGAATATGTGTGTAGGAGAAGTGTAAATTTGTCAACGTGCAAGCAGAGTCATAGAGCAGGGGAATCCCATGGGAACCCCATGGGCGTCATGAAATTATTTCAGGGGGTCCCCAGATGATATGGAGGGAACTGTACAGACGGTTTCAGCTGTGGTCATCTGGACCATTGAAGCCATCTCTACACTGAATCACTCCTAGATAAATGAGGGATTATAAATCTCAACATAAAGAAACATTGATAATGTAAGCTACAATTGTATGCATTCATAATCTTTTGCGGTTCAGGTCACGGCGTCAGGAGTCTATTGGGGACGCCTGTGTAATCCCTCAGTCATCCAGGTCTCAAGTGGTGATGAGTAGCAGATGTCCAGTTTTAACTTTGGCTTTTTGTATGGGGGACGCATGTCTACGCTAGACATTTCCACAGTGCATTTCAAGTGTTTGATGTGTTGTGTCTTGAGTTAGGGGTCCAATGAAAAATGGCTCAAATGCAAAGGCATTAGACCGTGGTGTCAAAAGTGCTTCAGTCTTTCGGCTGGCCTGGGAACACCTTGGGATCCCCCGGAGGAGCTGGAGGAATTGTCCGAGGTGAGGGAAGTCTGAAAGTTTCTGATCAGACTGCTTCCCTGCCCCGGATAAGCAGAAGAAGATGGATGGTCTGAAGGCAGCATTTAAGAAAGCTTGACACTATTCAAATGCAGTGGTAAATACGGATTTCTATTTGTTGGACCAAATGAATTTATCTAGGCTGCGTGCTGAAAATATGATCAAATATTACACATAAGGATACTTCATAATTTTGCATAATTCTTTAGTGTTTGTGTTTGTTAATATGAGGGTACTAAAACAGGCCAGATTTAGACAGAGAAAGAAAGCAAAAAACAGCAAAAATGTAGTTTCTATTTGGTACAGTCTGAAGACTCAGAGACACCAGTGTCAGGCATAGCTCCAGGACTACAGGCGGCTGGGAGAAAGAATCCAGCCTCCAAAACACATCAGACAATGAAACAGAATCAAAGCCCCATAAAAACTGAGAATATAATGTAATGGGAAGAGGCTCAGAGTCCTAAGTGGTTAAGCTACAGCTTAAGTGCTAAGCTACATGGTCAAATCATAGTTTTCAAACTATTTCAAATTCAGAACAAAACCACCTGAGGTAAAGATAAGGAGGTTTGTCCACTGCATTTCAATCCAATTCAATTTATTTTTGAGAAGGCCAAAGCCACAGCAGCAGTAGCCTCTTAGGGCTGAACAAGATCATGGATTTAACCAACAGAGGGTTAGAAAATCCAACAGTGAAACAGACATTGGTCAATAACAGACAGACAGATTAGTCAGCATTCAAAGAAAACAAGCAACTGAAGAACGGTCCCAGACCACCCTCTGTCCTTAGACCCTCCTTCTGCAGGAACAACTCACAAAAAAAACCCAGTGGGAAAAAGAATATCCTCGAGGAGAACCACAGTGAAGTGAAATCCACTTCCATGGATTAAACCACGACTAAACTAGGACTAAACCAGGGCCAACCAGGACTAAACCAGGATGGGAAGGCAACAGATGTGTCCAACACTGACATGCATCCATTTGCAGATAAAGCACAAATCTGCCTATTCAAGACTCGGGGACGGGGGGGCTCAGCCAGGTTTCACCCACATTTGTCAACAAAACTGGGGATGCAAATTTCTGATTTGATGTATGATGTATTTATTTAATTTTATTTAAATGGGAAGGAGCAGAACAGTGTTTGCAAATTAGTTCAAATTTAAAATTAACAAAAATAACTATACAACTATAACTGTTTTAAAAAACAATCACAATTAAATTATTTTTAGAAGTTCTGCCGCTCTAACAAAAAATAAAGAGCAAACCTACTGAAACGGGATCATATTATGGGCCTAAACTTTAGCACGTCAGTTGTAATATACAATATCTGTCACTATTTGGGTTCCTGATAGAAAAACAGCTTATTTATATAATGTATTTATGTAATGTAGAAAAGCCTAAGGCTGGTACTCAACAATTAATCCATAATTACACCACATTTAAATAACCAACCAAAGATCAGAACTAGAGCGAAGTAAAGGAGCTAAAAATTAACTGAAAACATGAAATTTTAAAACAGCATTTAAGTCTAAATATTCTGAATTTACATTATTTTTTACAGTGTGGGGACATTCACAAAGGACATAATTAGTTAAATAAATAATGACAGGTTATTGTGTTGTTCCAAAATACCAAGTCATGCTGAGTCACTTGGACAGAACTGAACACTGGCTCCACACCTTTTTCATATAATCCCCCCTTTAATTCATTTATAAATCCATGAAGTAATTTATTTGTTAACTCATTCAGTAATGATGATAATAATAATAATAATAATAATAATAATACAGTAAATAGCTTATTTATTAGTCGCTTGGACACTCAAGGTCATCTTACAACAATAAACAAATACAAAACTCTATTATAGAACTAAAGTTAAATATAGTAAAAGCATACAGTTAATGGGACAGTGCAGCGAATACTTTAGTGGTGTTGTGTGTGTGTGTGGTGGAGTGACAAAGACAAAGTGTTTTGTTTTTGAAGGTTTTTTTGCCAAAAGACAGACAAGAATAAAAGTTTGGATCTTTTTTAATTGTTTTTCTATTGGGAAGTTTTTATTGCACTGATAAACTTGGAAAGACATGTATCCTTACTGTGCATGGGCTTGCATCTCCACAAACTAAAACTTCAGAACATTCTCCATGGGGATAGATATGTATTAAGTATGGTTTTAACTTTCTATTTCTATTTGGAGTCAAGGGCGATGCAATATTTTGGGATTTTTGATGCTTGTCCGTTTTGATAGTAGAGTGTGAAAGTTTGTTGTGATTCTTACCCACTGAGACGTGCCGGGATGTGCCAAAGAAAGTGTAGAGCAGGACGGGGTAGAAGGAGGAGTAGAGGCCATAGACCGGAGGTACAGCAGCCAGCAGAGCATACGCCAGACCTGCCACACAAACAAGAGGACAATATGTAAACAGAAGGAAATATGGGATATAAAGGTAAAGTTGTCTTCTGCTTCTTCATTAAAAATAAAATATTACTTATGGTTGCGCCATTTTAATGCCAACTGTTAATCCTCATTATCTGAATCACAGAGTGTAAAACATACCAGCTGTAGAGAAAGGTTTTAGCACATTTTAATACATATTTACTCATTATTTCTTTCTTTCTTCTTTATTTGTCACAGACCATGTACAAATTGACAAATTTTACAAAAGAAAAGGTGACTTATGTCAGATTTAGCTACTGATGCTTTACATATGCAGTCCCTGGGCAGGTAAACACATACTAAATAAAATATTAAATATTAATTTCATTACAATGACATTATAATACTAACAGTTCATCATTACCATCATTAGCAGTAAATTACAATTAAATGTCACCATGTCCAATACATGATGTTTCCTACAGTCCAAACAGATATTAAAAATCATTATGTTTTTACAGTGAATACAGAACAGTGCAAATGAACTAGACTAATGCTAGTTTTTAAAAAAGGGTTTGTAGTGCTGCCAACAAACAAAGAGTGGCAACTGTGAGGATTTGATTTGTAAAATATAAAATATATTTTGTAGAGTTAATTCACTTTTTTTTTTTTTTGCTACATAATCCCATATATCCTGCTTCATATATTTGATGTCTTCTGCGTATATCTAAAATGTATGAAGTAGTAAATGTAAAGAAAAAACATGCATTGAATGAGAGGGTGTGTCCAAACTTTAACTGGTAGTGTATGTTTAGGTTTAAGGTTGTGGCTACTTGACCCTGCAATAATATTATCAGAACTTCACAGCAGTGTCTTCAGCTGCCTGTGGACAGTCTGTTTATCCAGATGTACAAGAGAGTTTTAAACCACTGTAACTGCACTGAGGGACCCAGGTTTAGTCCTGGTCTAGTCCTGGTTTGGACCTAATTTAGTCCTGGTTTAGTCCTGGTTTAGTCCTGGCTTAGTCCTGGCTTAGTCCTGGCTTAGTCCTGGCTTAGTCCTCATTTAATCTTCGTTTAGTCCTTGTTTAGACCTGAATCAGTCCTAGTTTACACCTGGTTTAGATCTGCTTTAGTCCTGGTTAAGTTCTGGTTTACACCTGAATCAGTCCCGGTTTCGTCCTGGTTTAGACCCGGTTTAGACCCGGTTTAGACCCGGTTTAGACCTGGTTTAGACTTGAATCAGTCCTTGTTTAGTCCTGCTTTGTCCCGCCTATGAGGTCAGTGGGTGGCAACCCAGGTGCATTTCTGTGTTTGCAAAGTCAATAAACTGATAATATTCCATCTGATGTTTTGGAGGCAAAATGTATCAAGTATACCGTCTATGATTTTTACTGTCTTAAAACGTGAAAAACAAAGTAGTTCATTTTTAGACAGTTTACAGTGGTCCAAAGTTATTCCTCCCTTACCTTATGCAAGCTGAGCATACTAATTATTCACCTCAATGAATTTATAAGCTCTTTTCACAACATATGGTGCGTTCACACCGCAGCGTCAAAAACGCACTGGCCGCCTCTATTTGGACGCGTGTGCATTTGAGGGCAGACGATTTGGAAGCGCGTCCAAGCCGCGAGTCCAGAGAGGGCGTCTAGAGCGTTGAGTGTTTTCTTGCTCCTTTTGTGCACAATGACAGACCATGTTGAGAGAATAGCTTTGGTTTATTTACTGCACAAAAGTCATCAACGGAGGGGATCGGCTCTGTGGCGGCGTGTCTGGGTTCACGACATAATTCAGAGGCGTTCGGAGTTTGGCGAGTTTCATCACTTGCTCCAGGAGCTCCGTCGGGATGATCAGCGCTTCCAGCGGTATTTCCGTGTGACCCAGGCCCAGTTCGATGACCTGCTGTCCCGCATTGGTGCGCGGATAACGTCCCTGTCCCCTGTCCCAGTCACTGTTTGTGTTTGTGACTCCAGCGCTTCAGAATGACGTCGCTGTGTCACTGGAGCGTGGTCTCTGATTGGTTGACACGCTCGTCGACCGCCTCAAAAGTTCAACCAAGTTGAACTTTCGAGGCGTTCGACGCTAGGACACTTGGGCGTCTGAACGCGTAGACACGTGGAAGCTCAAGACGCGCCGCGCTGACGCCAGATTCGCGCCGCCTTGACGCTTGAAGATGCGCCGCAAAAAAGCTGCGTCACCAAGACGCGCGTCCACCATAGACTTTGAATGTGACCTTGACGCATCTGACGCACCGGTGTGAATGCACCATTACAGTGACCAGAGTGAAGTTTTCCCATCATGATAATGTTCAACAACTAGCATGCTCATAAGCATTTCCTGGTTCTCAGACAATAAAACACAATAATTAGATGCAGAAAGCACAGAGTGGACTTATTCTGACCTCAAGAGCTCAATATATCTCTACATTTTTGGGGAAAGACACATTTAAGATATAATAATAATTTTGATGTTTGACTGACCCTGAGGCAGCTGCACCACTCCAGTGCTGAGTCCTGACACCACATCCGAGAAAATGTACTCTTTAAAGGGGTATGACGGGAGCCATGACAGCACCGGGAGCAGGCTGAAGAGGACCGCCCTGGCTCTCTGCACAGAGCACCCTGACAAGAGAACAGGGACACATGTTAATATGGTTAATATGAAGCTGCAGAGTACATGTATTGTCTTAGGTATTTTCAAAACACTAGTAATTACTAATCAATATTAAAACTAGTATCGAATATGGATATGAATTATTATAATTTTAATGTTATCAATAGACTCCATATTTAAACAACTGTTATAGCACTGTACTTTGTTCTAAGTGCAAAAGCAACAGTGATCTAGAAGAGATCATCAGGGAAGAAGTTTTTTTGTGCACCTTCTGGTGATATAATGCTGACTATCTTTGTTGGTGATTATCACGATTATATAAAATACCACACAAAAATGATTATGTCGACCCTTTTTATATCACACTAAATATATTATTGTGTTTATTGTCCCATCCCTAAACAGCACTAATTACAATGCAAATGAACAAAATCGTACATTTTGAATAAAGGGCCTTTAACTTACTGACACTGCTGAGTGATTCTCTGTCTGCAGGTGACCAAGGGCTTGTCCTTTTTGTGGAGCTGTGACTCAAGTTTTTCCTCATCATACACAGGTCTATTCACACTGTACACCAGGGCGAGAGAGTCTGAGGGGGCAGAGGGGGCAGAGGGGGCAGAGGGGGCTGAGAGGGGCTGGTCCTCCATCTCACTGTGGAGAGAGAGTCCTTTAAACCTGATCAAATCTTTGACGTCAACATCAAGTCATTGCTGCATCCGGGTAAATCCTTGTTCCAGCGTTATCAAAGAACTGCAAGAGACAAGAGCAAACCACATTTATCAAACTCTGTTAAAATGAGAATTGTAATTTGTCTTATTTAAAAGGTGCTGCACTTGATTTTTTACCATCTTAAAACATGAAAACTTAACTACTTCATTTCAAACTGTTTGCAGTTTCACAGTGAGTTTATCAGCACTGTTTACAACTTTCAGAGACCAGAGCTGCATTTTGCCATCACAGTAATGCTGACACAGTAATGCTGATACCAACCAGCAGCATTACTTCCTGATTGGTTAAAAATGCTGTATAATTACAGCATTATAATGCAGACAGAACTCTGGTCTCATTTTGACCTCAAGAGCTGTTTTTGCTGTTTCATATAAAAAAAATTGCAAATTACAAATTTTCAACCTACTGTTTTTTTTATTAATAATAATAATAATAATAATAATAATAATAATAATAATAATAATAGAGTAAATTGTTTGTTTGTTTTTTATTCAGCATATTTTTTTCATTTTAATTTATTTTTGTTTTAGCCCCAGAGACCAGTACCACAGTCTGAGAATCACTGGTTAAACCAAAACAGTCACTGAGTTTAAAACAAACACACGGGCGGCGGGAGTATGTTTACATTTTCTGACAGATAAGAGCCAGAAGCTTTAGTGCAGTTTTCAGGCTGGGATTCGTTGATCAAATATTGGTCATTGGTCGACGCAAAAAGCAAAGAGTTTGGAACTCCTCTGACGTCAATCTTCCTCACTGTTACTCAAATGTTGTTCTACAGAGGTCTGTGGAAATGTGGGACAACACAAGGATGTCTGGACATATTACAGTCACTATATTATAAGGGTATTTTCATTATACTCTAGAGATACTAAAAATGCCACAACTTTGTACTACTCAATTTCTAAGAAGAATTCTAAGAAATAGACTCAATATCAATTCTGTACCACAATGATAATAAAAAACAAAATTTCTTTAGACAATACAATGTGGTAGTACTTTGTATTACTTAGTATTTGATATTACAATATGGCCTTATATCTGTGTAATCCCTCAGTCATCCAAGTAGCTTCTATAGTGATCCATATGCATATACAAGTCGAGGCTCTGATACAACTCAAGATCCTTCTAAAGCTGTCACCATCATAATTATATATTTCCTTGTCTTTTGTATTCGGATGACAAGATTCAAACAATAGCCAATTCGTCAGAAATGCGCTAAAATGTGCCTGTAAATGTCTTGTCCGACTTTGACATAACAAGGTAACAAAAGGTAAATGAACTTTATGATTAACCTTTTTTTTTTTAATAAAACATTTATTAACTATAGATCAGTGTTTCTCAAGCTGCAGTACACAAGCACCTTCAGGTGGTGCACGGATTCTGTGTTGCTTAATTTAGAATGAAATTGATCCATATTTTTGCTTAGTCCTGGATTACTAATGGTATCATAATGGTGTAGTCTAGACCTAAAATAGTCCTGTTTACAACCAGGTTTAGGTCTGGTGGTACTCAGAAAGCCAAATATCCAACTACTTATTTAAAATATCTTCCAACTTCAAAAAATTGTCAGAGAAGACAGTTTAAAACTGGAACCGACTTGTCATTAGTAACATTGGTGGCAAAACAACTCCAACAGCATTCCTTAATACAAGATTCAAGATTAAGAGGTAATAGCAGCAATCGAAGAAGTAATAGCCGTAGTAGTAGCAGCAGAGTAGAGTATCCAAACATCACAGTCAAGTGTAGGGTTGTCAAATGCATCGAAAATCAGTTACTAATTGATACATAAGCTAGTACTGAAACGAAATACTCATTTGAGCAAGTACTGATACTGAAAAAGTCACATTAACAGAACAGAAATTAACCTCTCCTGAATAGTTTTAGCATGATCTTGAGTTGTATCAGAACAAGTATAAGACCACATAGACTAGTATACGCCCATGGAACCTACCTGGACGACTCAGTGATTACACAGATGTAAGGTCATATGGTAAATAAAACAGTGTTTTTTTTAAACATTATAATAATAATGCCTTACACTTGTAATGCACTTTACATGCTTGTCAAATCCTCTCAAAGCGCTACACTATAGCCATTATTCGTTCACTTCCACACTCGTGATGGTAACCTCCTGTAGCTACGGAAGCGAGGCTGCAAATCTGCGCCATCCGACCACCATCAATCATTCACGCACACACCACTTTCAAACTAGGCAATATGGTGAGAACCACTGGCTCAATTGTTAGAGTGGTCACCGTGGTACCGGAATAAGTATTGATTATCGAGTCTATTTCTTTGTATCAAAATCGAGTTTGAAATTTTAGTGTCAATTCTTGTTAAAGTTTATCAAATATTCAACAAATACGACACTGAAAAAAATATTTTAGTCCACGAAATCAGCACTCATAAGAAGTGTAGTAATAGCAGTAATAGTTTTAAAATAAAATACATAAATTAAACACACATTTCCAACACATTTCATTCTGGTTGTTTATTTATTCGTCCTTGTCACGTGTCCTTTATCTTTAATAACGTCTTGCTAGCTAAAAGAGAGCGCTAATTTATGAAGATCTTATGACAAACTAATGACAAAGCTACTTACAAATCATGTACAATGATGCAATAAGGTGTAACAGTGTAATAATAAACTATGTATTTTGGTAAAGTTTTAATAAAAAATGGAAGGAAAATTGACAGAAGGTACGAGCTTATAGATCAGACTGAGGCTAACGCGCGGGGATGCTAGCAAATTTACCCGGTTTACCTGCTTCTGTCGGCGGCTGTGAGGATGCTGTGGATCCGGGGGCAGTAAATGAAGTCCCGGTGATCGAGGTTAAAGTTTCACCAGGACGAGGGAAGGAGCTGGATCAGAGCAGAGGAGAAGCAGAGATAGAGAGAGTGAGGATTTGAGAGAGGAGGGAGAGAGGAGCTGTAAAAGACACGGGCAAAGATCCGGTCCAAGTAAGACGAGTCACTACGTAGCACCGAACAGCGTATAGTAGTGTATATACACGCAGCAGTTTATCTAGTTTGTTTTGTTTAAATTTATTGTAATTACTACCCATTGATTGTAATTGTATTTATTTATTAATATTTTTGGCTTATCCTAATGCTAATGTTAACCCAACGGAGATTTTAAGGTGCATGAGACTATCCATTGAGTGAGATATCTTTGTGATGATCTGTGTACGCACTGGGCGGATGATGACGTGTTGCGTCACGAGGCTTGAGTTTGGGATGGGGGTCCACGTGAAGCACATCTCTGTTTTCCTCGGACAGAAAGGGTTTATCTACTGTCTACGATAGTATTATTTAATACAGATGGAGGCACTTAAAATTAAAATTAAATTCAGATTTTTGTACAGAGTTAAGTATTGTTCATAAAAGCAGCGCTCTTACTCTCTGTGTAAAAGAGGTGTTTTATTTTGTAGACAGGATGTGATGTTTGTTACGCGCGCTCTCCTTCTCTCCCTGATGGCGCTCACACTATATCCTCCTGACTACCAGTAGTTCAAATGTGTCCTCTCTTAAATCACCTTTCTTTCCCATTCTGACATTCAGTTTGGAGTTCAGGAGATTGTCTTGACCAGGACCACACCCCTAAATGCATTGAAGCAACTGCCATGTGATTGGTTGATTAGATAATTGCTTTAAGGAGAAATTGAACAGGTGTTCCTAATAATCCTTTAGGTGAGTGTACATCTTGAGTTGAGACTTATTTTAATTGTGTTTTTCTCTCTTTATTACTTTTAAGATTCAAATTCCAACTTGATGATCCTCCCATTATTCAGAGTAATGATGCCATTACACGCCAAAACTGGACCCCAATTGATTACTTTAATCAGTACATTGATGAGCACGTGTTTGAAGGAAGGGCCCTGTGCACAAATCAGCGTGAAGTCCTTGTGACTGGATTTTTTGGTACTAATTGATTGCCATAAAGCAGGGGTCTCCAAACTGCGGCCCGCGGGCCGGATACGGCCCGCCTCCACATTTGGTCCGGCCCCCTGAACAATTCCAGAGAGCATTTTGATTTATTTTTTTTTCAGATATGTGTATTTGTATTTTATAATAAAGTTGGACTTTTGCAATACAATGTTCCTTAGTTATGAACTATTTTCCATTATTCACTATTAGTAACTATTTCATAAACGCATATGTGGTAAGACAGCTGTTGAGGCCTGTGCTGCAGGTGCGCTCACCTGGTTTCCCGCGATGCGTTCTGGTGCACTATATAAGCGCTCCCTTTCTCGTTGCTCCCCCTTTTGCCCACACGCATTTCCAGGTCCCTGTGTAGCAGCTCTGTCCTCCCTGCCCAGGTAAAGTCCTAATTTGTTCCTCTTCCTTCATGAAAATGTCCAAATTCCTAAATCATAGCTCTTTTAGTGCTGCCGTTTGACTGCCGCTCGGCACCACTCCCTCGCGCAACACACTGAACTTTACAGCGCGTTCTCATGCGCCCTTGTCTTTGGCGACAGGTAATTAAGATTAACTACTCCTGCCCATTCATAAAATTGTCCAAACTAAAGTCCATGTTTCATGTAGCTTCTCTGTTTGGCCTTAACTTTGCACCTTGTGCCAAGTGCGCGTCGCGTGTACCTCATCTGCAGTGACAGGTCATGCCCCGTGTGGTCTCTTCATTCATAATATTCCCAAATTCTTACACATCTGTCCCTTGTAGTCCGGGTGCTCGGCTGTACTCGCTGTACCAGGTCCATTACGCATTACAAACTCCAGAAAGTGAGCTGCGTAAAGCGACTCCCAGCCATCAAACCTGGCGTTGTGTGCTCACCTTCATCAGCGGTACGTGTGCCTCCTTAATTGGGTTATGTTACATTGAGCTGTGGGACTAATGGTTAATCCTCATTTTAGGTGTCATCAGTGTCAGCAGCGGCACCGGGCACCACCTCTGCTGCTTTGTTTTTCTGCTTTGCCTTTTTGCTTTGCCTTTTTGCTTTGTTTTGTTTTGTCTTGTTTTATTTCGCCAGCTCAATTTACAAGTTACGTTGGTCCACTATGAGATCGCGTTTAGTGGCGCAGTGCTGGGCTCGGACTGGTGCTCCGCGCGTCTGAGCACCGCGCACCCGAGCTCCGCGCGCGCGAGCTGCGGACCTGAGCTCTGTGCGTCGAGCTGGATTTTTCCCAGTACGTGGTCTGACAGGCAGTGGGTTTGAGCTGAATGAGTGTATGGGCAAACTCAGATTTTATCTATTGTAGGCATTGTTAATGAAGTTCAATCACTGTTTCTTTTTAATATGTACAATAAACATGATGTAAATTAAGGGGAACCTGGCTCTCTCATCTTGATAAAGGTTTGGTAAGAGAAAAAATGATTCTGAATGCAGGGCATTTAACCTGAAGTGGACAAACGATTATTGATTGATGATTAGAACCCAGGGAGGGTAATTTGGTTATTATTTATTTCATTAATAGTGTTATTATTTATTTCATTAATAGTGTTATTATTTATTTCCTGACTTTTGTTCTGTGAAGAATCCAGTCGTCACTTTTTTTGTTACAAACTGACCCCGGCCCCCCAACAGAGAAGCGAAAAGTTATGTGGCCCTCACAGGAAAAAGTTTGGGGACCCCTGCCATAAAGGTTCAGTTTCACATGTATGGTGTTCTGATGTCCACTGGATACATGATATGTGGAAAATAAAAACTTGTTTTTGAAAAAAAAATGTTTTCAGTATTCTAATTACCCTACAAAGATGAGAGAATTTTAAAATAAATGTGATTGGACAACATTTTTTCTCCTGGTAGTCAGGAGGGTATGGCCGCTGTTGCGCTATACAGAAGTTGTATTAAATAAATATGCCACGCAGAGGATAAATGCTGAATCTCGTCAAGGATCATTTTTCCAGTTATGAAGAAATACTTCTGTCCAAAACACCTTAACAGGTTATGGGCCCAGGCACCCCAGTCAGCCCAGTCACAAGGCAACGTGGTGTCGACGCACCGACAGAGAAGCCGAGAAGGTGTGCATGTAGGCTCCTACAGATCTGGACAGAAGAACAACTCGACCTGTGAACGTGAAGTATTACACGGAGCACTACTTGAGAGTTTAATTCATAAACAAAGCGTGTATGGCGAGTCAAATGACGCCATAAGCGTGCGTTCTCGAAGAAGAAGTAACCGCGGTATATTTTAAGCAAGCTAACGAAATAATTAGCATAGCAAAGTGCAAGTTTAACTAACAAGGTGCGAGACCGAGAGCAACATGGCGGCTCGTGCTACAGGAGCATTGTCCCCGCAACTTTATTTCGATGGATCCGAAGACAAATACGACCTTTTGGGAAACAAGATTTTTGGGACATTTACACATTCTAAACTTGAAAGATACTATTTTAAATGAGCCAGTTGGAGATGAGCAAACGTCAGCGGACAGAACAAAGAATCCGGATTGCTATGCAGAGCTAATAAGACTCATATGTCAGTCATATTTCAGTCATATGCACAGACTTTGATGGTTTAGTCATTACAGGTGATTTTAATGTACATGTGGATAATATGTTCGATAGAAATGCTAAAGAGCTCTGCTCTGTCCTTGAAACCTTTGGTCTGACTCAGCATGTCAGCGAGCCCACCCACAACAGAGGACACACTCTGGACCTGCTCATCACAAAAGGAGTAAGTATATCAAATGTCAACGTGGTGGATGTTGCTCTGTCTGATCATTTCTGTGTCTTTTTTGACCTGTCTGTTATTCCCAAACCAGCGGCTGGTCCTGCAGTTGTTCGAAGGAGACACATAAATGATGGAACAGGTGCACTGTTCATGGAAATGATTCACTTTGAAAATGCCTTATGTTCTAATGTTGATGATTTGCTGAATTCTGTGACGTCGAGTGTTTTGAATGTTCTGGATACCATTGCCCCGATGAAGGTTAAAATGGTTAAAGATAAGCAGAAAGCGCCATGGAGGAATGATGACTCGGTCAGGGCACAGAAAAGGGAGGGCCGAGCGGGAATGGCGCAAGTCAAAGCTCCAGGTTCATTATGAGATTTACAGAGAAAAGATGCACATGTACAACCACACTTTATGTAGAACAAGGCAGAGGTATTTTTCTGACATTATTGGAAGTTGCAGTAACAACTCTCGTGTCCTGTTTGCAACAGTAAACAGATTAACAAACCCTCCAGCCTCACTGCCATTAGAACTAATTTCCATATCTAGTGCAATGAGTTTGCAGTATTCTTTAATGACAAGGTTCAGGCCATTAAAAATGCCATCAATCCCACAAAGCAAATAACATCCCTGCAGCCACCTAGACACTTAGAGCTGACTCACTTTGCACCTGTAACTGACAAAACTGTTCAAGAGATCGTCACCAGTCTGAGTTCATCTACATGCTGCCTCGATGTGTTACCCACTAAATTTCTAAAGTCTGTGCTCAACAGTTTGCTGTCACCAGTCACTTGCATAGTTAATATGTCACTTCAATCTGGAACATTCCCAAGAGCTTTGAAAACTGCAGTTATCAAGCCTCTCCTAAAGAAGAGCAGTCTTGATGCCACAATATTGAACAATTACCGACCAATCTCAAATCTGCTTTTTTTTTATGCAAAGTCTTTAAAAAAGTTGTTTACCAACAGCTTATTAACTTCCTCCAAATGAACAACTCTTTCGATACTTTCCAGTCGGGTTTTAGACCCCACCACAGCACTAAGACTGCTCTTATCAAGGTGACAAATGACATCCGCCTGAACACTGATGCAGGCAAAGTCTCAGTCTTGATCCTGTTAGATCTGAGTGCTGCTTTTGACTTTGTGGATCATGGAATCCTCTTACAGAGACTAGAGGACTGGGTGGGCATCTCTGGTACAGCACTAAACTGGTTCAAGTCCTATCTAGAAAACAGGGAGTTCTTTGTTGAAATTGGAAAATGTGTCTCAGATAAAATGTCCCTGAGCTGTGGGGTGCCCCAGCGGTCAATTTTGGGACCCCTGCTATTCAATCTGTACATGCTGCCGCTAGGTCAGTTAATACGCAGCAACAATGTGTCCTATCACAACTATGCAGATGACACTCAGATCTATGTCTCATTGGCAGCAGGTGAATATGGACCAGTGGATTCATTCTGCCACTCCATCCAACAGATCAGTATGTGGATGCAAAACAACTTTCTTCAGCTAAACTCAGACAAGACTGAAGTCATAGTCTTCGGCCCACAGAAACATAGAGAAAGTGTCAGCAGTCACCTCCAGTCTCTTTCTCTAAAACCTTCAAATCGGGCTAGAAATTTAGGGGTAATAATGGACTCAGACTTGAACTTTAACAGCCACATCAAATCAATAATATCTGCAGCTTTTTACCATCTAAAAAACATTGCAAAAATCAAAGGTATACTGTCAAAGCCAGACTTGGAGAGACTTATCCATGCATTTGTCTCCAGTAGGTTAGACTACTGTAACGGCCTGCTCACTGGCCTCTCCAAACAGGCCTTAAGACAGCTGCAGTACATCCAGAACGCTGCTGCTCGGGTCCTGACCAGAACCAGGAAGTACGAGCACATAAGTCCTGTGCTCAGGTCTCTGCACTGGCTTCCTGTAGCTCAAAGAATAGACTTTAAAACAGCTCTGCTTGTGTACAAGTCTATTCATGGCTTAGGTCCAAAGTACATCTCTGACATGTTAGTGCCATATGAACCATCTCACACTCTGAGGACTTCGGGGACCGGCCTCCTGCTGGTGCCCAGAGTCAGGACTAAACATGGGGAATCAGCGTTTCAGTTTTATGCAGCTAAAACCTGGAACAGTCTTCCTGAAGATGTGAGACAGGCCTCTACTTTGACAATGTTTAAATCCAGGCTCAAAACGGTTCTGTTTATCTGTGCACATGACAGGTTTTTATTTTTATTCTGCACTCTTTTGTTTTAATGTTTTAATGTCAATTTTATGATGATTATTTGTGATTATTCATGTTTGATTTGTGTGATTTTAATGTCTTTCTTATTCTGTAAAGCACTTTGAATTCCCTTGTGTACGAATTGTGCTATACAAATAAACTTGCCTTGCCTTGCCTTGCCATTGATGATAAGAGCCTTTCGCTAATCAGGCACGATGCTACATACGACGGCAGGAAAGCACTGAAAATGATAAGGGAACATTACTCAGGGAAAAGTAAGCCACGCATTATCAACCTGTACACGTCCTTCACAAAGTTACGGAAAGCAGACAGCGAATCAACACCGGACTACATTATCAGAGCGGAGAACCTCATCACAGCTCTACGTGATGACGGTGAGACTCTAAGCGACGGTTTGATCGTTGCAATTGTGGCACACTCTCGAGAGGGGACCCCCCTTTCTCCTAAGGACCTCCCACAATGCTACCCACTCTTATCTCAGCAACGCCACCTAGGTTTGAGGAGACTAGGGCTCCAGGTAGACCACGGGGGTGAGCAGTGACTTGCCAGAGTGCAATTTAAAACATTTATTACAAAAATTAAAAGCACAGTAAAACACGTTAACCAAAACGGCTTGGGCAGGAGGGCTGCAGGTTGCGGGGGTTTCCCAGTCTTGCTCCGGCTCCTCCCGACCACAGCGCAGTGAAGACCCTCCTCCGGCCGCCGCGCCGCGTCGCTCCGCGTCACTCCGGGTGCGTCCCTGGCTCCTCCAAGTGAGCTGCCGCCTTTTCCTGTGAGGGGGACAGGACAAACTGCCAGTGGGGAGGGTACGTTAGTCCTCTCACAGCCCACCCCAAGTGTGGCCGACTCACCGCGCTGGACGGCGATCAAGCCGTCCAGTAGTGGTTATGCGCCCCGTAATAGGACCCGCCGTCCTCCGGTCCTCCACCGCTCCAGCCGCCGCACTGCCTCGCTCTGAGTCTGCGCTGCTCCGAGTTCCTCACACAACCCACGCCGCCCCGAAAAGCCCTGGCTCCAAAACCTATATCTACCGGCGTCCTTTCCGTCCCCTTCTCCGGCTACTGTCCCCGTCTGTTTCTCGGTTCACTGTCCGTGCGCGACCCCGTGTGACTCTCCCCGTGTCCTTTCCTGGGGCTTCTCCTGCCCGTGCCCCCGGGCCTCTCCTGCCCGTGCCCCTCTCCCGTCCTCTGTCTCTTGTTCCTTTTTTCCACTTCTCTCCGTCAGTCTCAGTCGATCTTTATCAGGCCTGCTCTTAAGATTCACACCTGCAGTCCATCTAGACAATTGCAGGAGGGCAGGACATTTGCACCATGTATAGGGTGGGGCCACGCCCAAAACAGGTAAAGAAAAATCACAGTAACTCAAAACAAGCAAATAACACAAAACACATGCACAAATTAAATAAATGGGCCACCTTCCCACACAATGATTCTTGGAGGTCTACCAGACTCATAGCAGTACACATAACACAAAATGAGGATAATGTGACATTTAAAGATTTCAAAAGGAGACTACGCATATATGAAGAGTAAGAGAAAATGAACACTGCTGAGGGAACAGACAACGTGATGAAAACATTCACAAAGTAGGATGAATATATCCAAAAGAAGTACACCAGTAGCACTCAAGGTAAAACTGACGATACAAACATGACACGTTATAAATGTGGACTAAAAGGACATAGAGCAAGAAAATGTACCCGGAAAGTATGGTGCAATTTTTGCAAAAGCAACACACACCAAGAGTCCATATGTAAAAAGAAAAGCAAAGAAGACAATGCCAGAAAAGTTGCTGATGAACAAATCAGTGATTACCTCTTTAAAGCTGCACAAAGAAAAGGTGAAGAGTCAATCCCCAAAGTAAAAATGAAAGGCATTGTGGTAGATGCAGGAGCAACATCTCACATTGTGAATGACATTAAAAGATTTTCAAGTTTTGATGACGCATTTCAACCAGAGACTCATTCAGTGGAACTCGCTGATGGGACAAGATGCAGAGGAACTGCAACGATACACTTACTAGACAGCAGTGGACGAGAACACAGGGCACAACTACAAGATGCTTTGTACGTGCCCTCCTATCAACCACAACATCTTTTCAGTGGCCAGAGCAGCCAATGGTGCAGGTGCACAAGGAGCAACTGTGACTTTTAAGAAGGGAGAAAGTCACATGATCACAAAAGATGGTAATACATTTAAAATTCACGAGTATGAAAAACTGTATTATTTGCCTACTGCTGATGCTAATACAGATCAGTGTAAAGTGTGTCATGATGTCCAAATGTGGCATGAGATTTTAGGGCATTGTAACTTTGAGGATGTAATCAAACCCCTGGAGCTAATCCATACAGACCTAGCAGGCCCAATGAAAACGGCAAGTTTAGACGGACACAAATATGCACAGTGTTTTACTGATGACTATTCAGGTGCTGTATTAGTATATTTCCTTAAGTCTAAGAGTGATGCTATCACAGCAACAGAAAAGTTCTTAGCTGATGTAGCACCCTATGGAGAGGTCAAGTGCATACATTCAGTCAATGGCACTGAGTTCATGAAGAGAGAAGCTGGCGGACACTATTTGATATGGCTAGATGTTTATTGATAGAAACTAAGCTACCAGACTATTTATGGCACTATGCGATCCAGACAGCCACCCACGTTAGGAACAGGTGTTATAATAGACAAAGAAAACTGCATATGAGTTATTAACAGGAAAGTTACCAAACGTGTCGCAAATGCAAAAGTTTGGATCTACATGTTTTAGCTACAAGCTAGATTCCAAGAAGGGCAAGCTAGATTCCAAGTGTGAGCAGGGCATTTTTATAGGCTATGATAAAAATAGTCCAGCCTATCTAATATTTTACCCTGAAGTGAACAAGGTCCAAAAGCACAGGTTGGTGAAATTTACAGCCAAAGCAAAAATAGAAAAAGAGACACAAACGGTAAACGGGTATGATATTGGAAACAGAGACAGTGTACTCTATGACACAGACCAGAAAGATGAGGAGATAACTCAACCTCAAAGTAGTTCTGAGGATTCAAGTGAACATGAAAATGCTGAGGAGCTAGAAACAAATGCTGCAACAGGGATCAGAAGAAATCCACCCAGAGTTAAACAGAAACCAGCATACCTGCAAGATTTTGAGACTGAAGGTGATTCAATGGACAAGTTACAAACATGTGTTGATTTTTGTTATCGAGCAGTTTGTGATATTCCAAAAACGTATGAGGAAGCAGTGACGTCATCCAAGTCAGTTCTGTGGAAAAATGCCATGGATGAGGACATGCTATCACTGGAGGAAAATTAGACTTTTCAGCTGACCCCCTTACCACCAGGTAAACAGGTTTTAGGAGGGAGATGGGTCTATGCATTGAAAACAGACACGGATGGATCTAACAAATACAAAGCAAGATTTGTTGCTAAAGGATACAACCAGCAAGCAGGAACTGATTATGAGGAGACTTTCTCACCCACAGCAGATATGACAAGTGTCAGAGTTCTTATGCAGAAAGCAGCGCAGGAAGACTTGATCTTGCACCAAATGGATGTAAAAACAGCATATTTGCATGCGCCTATTGACTGTGAAATTTAGAACAACCAGTATGAGAAACACTCAAAAACAGGTGAAAAACTGGTATGTAGACTGAAAAAATCCTTGTATGGACTCAAGCAATCAGGCAGAAACTAGAATGCTGTATTAGACACCTATCTATGTGAAAATGATTTTGTACAGAATGCTGCAGATCATTGTGTGTATACAAAGGAAAAATATGGTCAATAGTTAATACTCATTATCTGGGTAGATGACCTCATTATTGCTGCTACTAGTGAAAATGCAATGAATGATGTGAAAAGAATGTTAACTCTAAAATTCAGGATGAAAAATTTGGGAACTCTAAAACATTTCTTAGGAGTAGACTTTGAACAAACAACCGGACTAGTCAAAATGTCACAAGAGAGATATGTGAGGAAGGTATTGCGAAGGTTTGACATGCAAAATTGTAAACCGAGAGAAACTCCTTGTGAACCAAAACTGGATTATACAGAAAGTGCTGAAAAATTGAAACAACCACGGCAGTACAGAGAGGCAGTGGGAAGTTTAATTTACTTATCCACATGTACTAGACCTGACATTAACTTTGTTGTCAGTAAACTTCTCAACACTTTAGTGAACCAACTGTGGAACACTGGAATGCAGTGAAACATGTATTCAGATATTTAAAAGGTACAACAGAACAAGGACTATACTTCAAGAAAAATGTAACCGAAAAACTTGGCCTGACAGTTTACTTTGATGCAAGTTGGGCATCAAATGAGAGAGACAGACGTAGCACTTCAGGTTATTGTGCTAGTTTATGTGAAGGAAGTTCATTGATTTCATGGAAAACAACAAACAGTAGCTCTTTCTACCTGTGAAGCGGAGTACATATCTTTAGCCTCAGCTATACAGGAAATGTCTTTACATAGAACAGTTACTAAAAGGACTTGACAACTACCAATATGAGAAAACAAAAGTGTATGAAGACAATCAAGACACAATTGCACTTACAAAAAATCCTGTTAACAGACAAATGTGCAAACATATTGATGTGAAATACCACTTCATAAGAAATATTGTTACAACTGGAAGAGTATTATTGGAATATTGTCCTACAGATCTAATGATTGCAGATATCTTAACAAAACCAGCCACAAAACAGAAGCTAAAAGGTTTTGCAGAGAAAATATTTGGTACTTAAAGAAATAAAATGGTATCAATTATGTGAAAATGTTATAAAAATGTTAAGATATTGTAATTTTGTTTTACCCAGTGAGTTAACAGCAGCGAGTGGGGGTGTTAAGTATTGTTCATAAAAGCAGCACTCTTACTCTCTGTGTAAAAGAGGTGTTTTTTATTTTGTAGACAGGATGTGATGTTTGTTACGCGCGCTCTCCTTCTCTCCCCGATGGCGCTCACACTGTATGGACGCTGTTGCGCTATACAGAAGTTGTATTAAATAAATATGCCACACAGAGGCTAAATGCTGAATCTCATCAAGGATCATTTTTCCTGTTATGAAGAAATAATTCTGTCCAAAACACCTTAACAAGAGTCGTGAGTTGTTGGATCTAGTCACTCAGAAATGAGAAATCAGGTTCGACATTTGTGAATTTACTGTTTGGATATTTCAAGGCAAAGTACTTGAAGTACAGTTACTCAACTTGAAGTAGACTAGAAGGTAGAGGTACAGGAAACTGCTCAAGTTATAATAAAGCACAGAAAGGTATTTTCAGACACAAAATGAGAAAAACTAATATCTGAAGGAGGGGTGGAAGAAACACAAATGTTCACATAATTTAATATTGTCAAGGTAAAGCTTTTGTCGCTTATATACTTACTCATAGTAGGAAGAGGAACCACAACTTTTATTCAAGTAAAAGTATTGTTACACTACATATATTACTCAAGTAAAAATACTGTTAGACTGCACAATATATTACTCAAGTAAGAGTACTGTTACACTGTACAATATATTACTCAAGTAAGAATACTGTTACACTGTACAATATATTACTCAAGTAAGAGTACTGTTACACTGTACAATATATTACTCAAGTAAGCATAAAAATACGGGGTCTGAAAATTACTAAAGAAGAACAATTTTATTATATATTTTTGTTACTCCAGTTACTCAAGTAAATGTAAACTGAGCACTATCTACCACCTCTGATAGTAACCGGTAGTAAGTGGTACCATCAGAAATCATGGCACTTTGCACCTGCACCTTAAAGCCTGTAGAGGACAGCAGGGGACTAGACTGTAACTTCCTCCATAAATTATGTAGACCAGTGATTCTGTCAAACCTTTCAGGCCTCATGACTCGGTTTGCTCCTTGGATCTATTAAAATAACTTGTTTGCTCGGCTAGAATCAGGTACAACAGGATTAACAAGGTCTGACAATTAAGCTTGAAGTGCATATAACAGCTTTTCATGTTATTCTAATTGTCACTTGGTTGGTGTTGGTGGATAATATATGTGCTAAATCTATCATTTATCATAGTTTTACACCAGTTAAGTGTCAGTTTGTGGAAAAAAAGTTGACATGAAAAGTACAAAAATACAGGAAGTAGCTGTGAGTTGAAAACCAGAGTACCTTTATGTCACCAACAAGGAAAATTCCATGTAAATCATAGCTGTTGTGTAATAGGTGGTGTGCACAACAGCTCCCAACAACCTCACTGTTAGCGTCACTACTTCCTGTCTAGTTTTATCTCTCTGGGGCGTTTGCCGAGTCACGCTAAAATTAATAAATATTTAAAGTTCAGGCAGTGGGCAGGGAGCTGCAGGTGGCTGTCACTGACATGTTAAACACTACACACATAAAATGAATACTTCACCTGTGTTTAGAAAGAGAGATGTTTGTGTCTCAATGCTAATGATAATTTTGAGGCATAATAAATATTAAAACAAAACAACAATACAAACTCAAGTATTCTGCATTCTAATATGCTGTTTATTTTATGTTGTGTTTTGTAATTTTAAAAAAAGCTCATGAGCAGGCTGGGATGCTGCTGTGCACAGAACCTGTTTAGACAAGTTTTGGCCCTTGTTTACATTATAGTTGCTAAGTAACAGTTATGGCGTTACCTCTGTGTCATATCTGCTCTTTGTGTTCAACTACAAAGTAAAAAATCATAAACTTCACAAATAATAAAAAACTGGAAAAACTAGGCCAGATTTGTATTAAAATCTTAAACATAAGCATGTTACACTTTCATTCTAGCCATGCAATTGTCATGAGTCATTTGATTTAAATGTGTATGCGTTTGTAGTGTAGTAGTCACAGTGCACTTTAATCCCAGGACTGTCTCTGCTTGACCTTGTATAAAAGACAGATGTAAAATGGTGCTATTTGAGCTCTGCAGACGGATACTAAATGTACAGGACTAAAGAGGGGTATGATCTTTAAATCTTTAAAGTTATAATCTGTAATTAGACTGACCTGCCCATGTTGTATTCTCACATATCACAATGGTGTTACCTACTTGCTGCAGCATTGTCCTGACAGAAGAAGACCAGAGATCACAGGTGAGAGGAGGAGGAAACTGCTTTTCACATCTGGCATCTACTGGTAAAAAAAAAAAAAAAACTAAAAAAAAAATACCTTGCAGATATACTGTATAAGCTCTTTGAGGGCAAATAAGTCCACTGTGTACTGTCTGCATCTAATTAGAAAGTATTTTGAAATGAACTAAGATAAGATAAGATAAGATAAGATAAGATAAGATAAGATAAGATAAGATAAGATAAGATAAGCTTTATTAGTCCACAGTAGGGAAATTCCAGCATTGCACCGCACACATAGAGAACAGGCACACATAGAGAACAACAGAAAAACAGGGCAATAGATAAAATAGTTAGAAATAATTTAAGAAATAGACTCAAAAATAAAACTCTAATATACACATATATATACATATAGATATACAAAGTGAAAGTGATAAAGTGACTTGAGTATTGCACATGGGTTTGGTTAAATATGGCTGAATGACACATGTTCAGTGTTAACAGTGTTCATTGTATAGTCTGACAGCAGCAGGAAGGAAAGACCTGCGGAACCTCTCCTTCACACAGCGAGGGTGAATCAGTCTGTCACTGAAGCTGCTCTCCAGGGCAGACAGAGCGTCCTGCAGGGGGTGAGACTCATGGTCCAGCATAGAGATGACCTTAGCCAGGACCCTCCCTGTCCCCCCACCTCCTGCACTGAGTCCAGAGGACAGCCCAGGACAGAGCTGGACTTCTTGATGATCTTGTCCAGCTTCTTCCTCTCCCTCTCTGTGATGCTGCTGTTCCAGCAGACCACACCGTACAGGATAGCTGATGCCATAACTAGTTATGTTTTTCACATTTTAAGACAGTAAAAATCAGGTACAGCACATTGGCAACCCAGGTTCAGTTGCAGTGGTGGAACTTAAGTAAAAGCAGTAAAGTACTGCACTTAAGTACCAATTTTAGGTATCTGTACTTTGCTTAAGCACATTTTTAAGTGGCTACTTTACTTTTACTTCACTACATCTGAGAGCAGGTATCTGTACTTTGTACTCCACTACATTTTTTAACCAGACTGAAAAGCAAAGGCATTTTTTGAGACCTGTTGAAAAGGCTGAGGGTTTTTTTTAATCAAGTTCATAACTTGATAACAGAAAAAAAAAACAATATTGAATTGTTTGTTGAAAAAATACTTTTATTGTTCACTCTTTAAGTGCATGTTAAACAGGTACTTAAGTAGATTTTTTCATGTGATACTTTTACTTCAGATCTTTTTTTTTTTTTTTTTTTTTTTTTGTACTTAAGTGACAGAATTGAGCACTTCTTCCAGCACTGTTCAGTTGTGACTGTAGTACATTTTGAAAACAATATGAGCACAGGCTACATATTTAAACAAAAACATCTTCATGCGAAAACAGAATTATAAAATACCAAATGTCACCTTATGTAAAAGATATATAGATTAGTTAAATTTTAATGGACTGGGTTAATCAAATCAAAGCATCAGTTAATCCCAAGTTTATAGACTGTTTATCTGAAGGCATGGAGCAGCTCATAAAGAGATAACAGAGCAGAGAGTGCAAGTGTCCAAACAGCCCAACACCAACAGAGTCTGCAGCTTTAGCCATCACATTACAACCAAACTGGACATTATAATTTCATTGTACCCAGATGTTCATGACCTCTGCATTTGACCCATTTTTCAGTCTCTAACGGGTTAAGGCGGTCAGGAGCAGTCCCAGATCTGAGTATATTTGCATAAGCTGAACTTTCACATAACTGGAGTCATCTGTAAATCAGCTAGTCTGCACCCGAGCCTGGATACGTAAAGCCATAGTATGTGACTTTTGGACCAAAAATATGGCATAAAACTTACTCATCTCCATGGAGAATGGTCCAAAGTATAGCTTTTCATGGACTCATACAACTGACTTTCCATCTCCAGAAAGTTGCACATTATAACTTTAATTTTAATGATTTAACCAAACAAAAATAACATGAAACAAAATAAAAATAAAATAGTGAAGACAAAAATAATTTAAACAGAAGGAGCGCACACACTGGGGCAAACAACAGCAGCTTTGCTGAGAGTATTTGTTGACTGATCTGAAGATTGATGATTCGAATCCCACTCTCAACATGAACTTCATTGGTTGAGCAGTCAGATCCACTGACCCACAGGTTGGTGGTGCAATTCCAGGTCCCACAAGTGAATGCTGTCATTGTGTTTTTGGGCAAGACACTTAACCCACCTCGCCACCTCCTGTCTGTGTACACTGGTGTATGAATGTGTGTGTGAATGGGTGAGTGGTTTCTTAATGTAAAGCACTTTGAGCCTTGAGGGTGAAAAAGCGCTATGTAAAAATGTGACTATTTACCAGAACTATGCCACTGCATTTACCTTTTTTATAATCAAATCATTATTGAACATTTTTTAACACAGTTAGGTTTGTGAACTAGATTTTATTACCTTGTTATCTATTATCTTTACCAGACTTTACAGAAAGGTCCCACTCGGGCTGGGAAGAACAAGAGCTTTGAGGTACTCCACCTCACAAGAACACTGGGACCACTGGCACTCCGACCGCGAGTATCATAGCAACCAAAGAGCCAATCTCGACGCACAAACACAATAGTGAAATAAAAATACCAGAATCATGTAGAGTGGGTTAATAAGAACATTTTAAGACCGAAACGGCCTGACAGCGGCAGTGAGACAGAGTCGAAGGAGTCAGAAGTGCATCCATGCTCACAGCAGGTCAGCTATGCCAAGAGATATATGCAGTCTATGAGTGGAACAGACAACAACTTCCAACTGTTTGTGTATCATCTCTGTTGATTAAATTGTTCAAATGACAATAAAGAATTTAAAATAAATACATTCAAACATTAAACAAAAATATTATTATTTGTCACTTACCATGCAAAACTATAACATCTCCATGGAAGCAGGCAGGTGGTGGACCTCTCACCAGAAAGGTTATACAGTGCACCTTTAATCTGCCATAGCAAATGAGTATATTTGAATAGACTCTCTGTATCTGGTGTTATTACAGGGTAATAGTTAGATTTAATAATTACAGAGCACAGGGTAAAGTGCAGTAAATACAATTTAGTATGTCAGAGTTTTATTGTGGAAATCTGGCTCAAGAACAAAGGTGAAACAATATACTGAGGATTAGAGGTTATGGGACTATTAGCATCACAAACAAGACTTAAACCAGCTCCTAAAGCGGGATTCAGCTGGGATCAAAACTATTAACCCAAAAGACAAGGACAACTTAGACAAGGAAGGCCTTTTTTCTGATGTTTAAACCTTCATTTAACTAAATAAATGTGCTGCTATTCATCTTTATTGGTTTCAGAAATATTGTGTAGTTTACTCTTATAGTCATTTTATTTTTATAATTTAAAAAATGTGTATGCATGTATGTATGTATGTATGTATGTATGTATGTACTATGTATGTATATGTATGTATATATATATATATATATATATATATATATATATATATATATATATATATATATATATATATATATATATATATATGTGTGTGTGTGTGTGTGTGTGTGTGTGTGCGTGCGTGTGTGTGTGCGTGTGTGTATATACAGTATATATACACGAACACACACACACATATATATATACATATACATACATATATATATACTATATATATATATATATATATATATATATATATATATATATATATATATATATATATATATATATATATATATATGTATATTGTGAATATTTTTGGCTGTTACTGCTGTAACAAAAATTTTCTTATGAAAACATAAAAAACAAAACATAATATTCATTTATCTTAAGCTGTAGTGAGCAAAATGTGTAATGCCCCAGTACAGATATATTGCATAAGCAGCTCTTGAGGTCAGAATAAGTCAGCTGTATACTGTCTGCATCATTGTTGTTTTACAGTTGAGAATCAGGAAGTGTGCGATTAGCATACTAGTTGTGACTCCTCTGGCTTCTGATCACGATGAATTATAAGGATGTTCAGAATGCTTAAGGTAAGTGAGGGATAACTTTGGACCACTGCAAACTGTTAATTATTTGTTAATAATAAACTAGTGTAGTTTATCACATTTTGTTAGTTACAGTCAAAAATCAGTTACAGCACTTTTAACCAGGTGTACCAAATGTGATGAAACAACGACCAAAAACAGTCCTAAACCAAATCAAAGTATAACCAAATCCAGACTATATTAGGGACTAAGTAAGAACTAAAAACTATAAAATGCCATCACACTTGTTTGGCCCTGGTTTGCTCGTCTTTTGAGTCCAGCTTAGTGCTGATGTAGACTTGTTTATTAAAGGCCCTGTGTTGTCTGCATCTAATTATGAAGTAATTTTTGTTGTCTGAGAATCAAGATGCCTTTTTTTTATATTTATAATTTAACCATACAAAAATTAACAGATGGCTTAACAAAAAAATAAAACATGGAGGACAAATCTCAAAAGCAAATATTTAAAGACAAAGAGCTCAGGCAGACACCAAAAATAATGCCACTGTATTATTAACATGTATTTGAGCGGGTTAGATGACTTGAGATCTCAATCTGTTTACCAAACTCCACCAAAAGGTCCCACTTGGGGACCTTCTGGTTTTGAGTCCAGTTTAGTTGTGATGTACACTAATCCTGGTTTAGTCTTTACAAGCAAAAATATGATGTTCCCATGTTTTTATTTGCTTAATTTTGTTTTGTTTTTTTCAATTTTTGTGAATATTTTCAACCTTCATCAGGGTTCTTTCATCTTTTGTTTTGTCTCAAATTCAGATCTTTGAAAAGTAACATTTTCTGGTCTGACTAAAAAGCAACACTGTAAAAATAGTGAGGTCTGATCTCACAAAACTCTGCAATACGGAAATATGTCTGGCTTTGTTTGAAAAAAAAAACCAAACACTGAACATTCATTCGGTTACTCAAACTCACTGGGGTTCATAGTGAGTTATACAGGCCCCTTCCCTCCATCTGAAACCATGACTACATCAAATCCTAGAATGTTGAGATACAAGTGAAGAAATATGAGATATGTTTTTGCTACTGAACCATTTATTTTTAATCCAAATACACCCAAAAGAGTGTTATGGTGATTATCAAGTTGAGTAGTATTTTGTAATGGAATTATGGCATGTAAACTAGGATCAAAAGTATTTATGAATCCTCAGTATTATCTTTGTGCTTTTCTGACAGTCCATTCGACCAGTATCTCTAGACTTATATACTTCCTGGAATTTTTATCCGGCCCCATCTTTCCAGGAAAACATGGCAGAATGGATTATATATACACACAGTTGTTGTTTTGGATCGATGTCAAATTTGAATGTCAAAGCATTTTTCTATAATGAAAAATCTATAAAAAAAATGCTGCTAAATCAGCTGATTAAAAACTACAGAAAAGCACAGAGTAATGTTTCACACAGAGACACAAGGCCATGCTACAGCTCTTTGTGAATCATTTGAACATTTTCACATATTTTGAGTGATATTATCTTAACCAAGACCCTTAACGGCACCATTTAGCACATTTTTTTTGATGGTTTGCAAAATATCGGGCTAATGTCATAATGCAGGCGACTGGGACCAAGAGATGCAGAACACAGGGAAAGGTTTACAGTGTTCATTTACAGTTAGTGATAAATTGCACAAACAATGAAGGTAGGTCTGGCGAGGAGCGGGGAGCGAGGTGCAGGCCAGGATCCAGGAGCATCACGTGGAGTGCAGAGGGGAAGACGATGCAGGCGATACCGGAGCGGAGAAAAGAGTGCGAGCCAGGGTCCGGGGACGTGGAGTGCAGAGACGAAGACAGAACAGACTGTACCAGAGCCGGGAAGCAGGGTTGGGAGCAGGGTTGGGAGAAGAGCCAGGAGCAAGAGAGCTGGGACGGTCCAGGGAGCAAAATCTGAAGAGTAGCAAAAATCCAATGAGCAAGGTAACAACGAGCAAAATACAAAAGCAAGGTCTAGCAAGATAGTCACTTTGACACACGAACGATCTGGCCCGAGTGTCTGGTCCTGGCTCCTCTTATCCATGGCAGGCGGCGCTGATTGTGCTGATGAGTTCCAGGTGCGCGTGGGAGGAGCCAGGAACTCCACCCAGCTCCGGCTCAGGCAGGTGAGGGAGGGAAAGAGCAAGACACACAGGGCAGGAAATACCGGAATCATGACAGGTAATAAAAAATCAATATACATTTTTGTCACAAACTCTTAGGTTTTACTTAGTTTATGTAACAAAGTAAAAAACATGGGGAAAGATTTTGAGTGAGATTCTCCCTGGCATTTAATACTAGCTAGACAGGATAGCTCGGTGTTTTATTGCTCTTTTCCTGTGTATGGCGTTATCTGTATATTTGTTTTTATTATTGTCGCAAAGCACTTAGGTTTGTGTTTTCACCACTTGTGATTGGGTTTGCAGTAGTCAGTATTTAAAGTATTTTATAGTGGTCTTGAGCAGCGAAACGTCTTCACTCCTACAACTTTTTGTTCAGTTGACAGATTTTACTTTTGGCTTTTACTATGGATCAGACTGGGACAACTTTACACAGACAACATGACTTAAAGTTCATAAGAGAAAAAAAGAAATAGATTTTTATAAACACTGAGAAATGCAAAAATGTAGTATTTTATGTCTAGGTCTTAAATGCTCTCGTCTCCCAAAGACCCAAAGAAGAGCTGATGACCTTGATCCAAAACTTCTATTACTAGTTGCCCCATAATCAATTCAAATGCAATAGTTTTATCAATTCAAATGTCAGTTACACCAGAATATGAAAAACGGCATGTTTTGTCTTTACATAAACGTGAAATGTAAATTTCTGTCCAGTATTTAAATGATCTTGTCTTGCAAAAGTTTTAGAAAAGTTAGTTAACAAGTTACAATTTAACTAAGTAAATGATCCATTTTGAAGTCTTAGTCTCAGTCAGGTTTCAGAAAAGGGAATAGTACTGTCACTGCAGACACATAAGTTTTAAATTACATTTCTCAGTCCTTGCTGACAAATAAGCTCTGTTTATTGAATTAACTAAAACTTTCGTTTCAGTAGATCATAACATCCTCTTGAAGTGTCTGAAGCATACTGGCTTTGACAATGCTACATGTAACTGGTTCTAAAATGATCTTTCAAACAGAAATCAGGCAGTAGTAGTAGTCTATGGGTTTAAATCAAATGTTTTAACTTAAAGCAAAGGAGTGCCCCAAGGCTCAATTTTGGGCCTGCTACTTTTTAATATATGTATTAATTCCATTTGTTGCTATTTAAGAGAAAGCCTCATACATTTAAATGCAGATGATGCTGTGTTGTATGCAAGTCCTCCCTCTGCTGATCAGGAGCTTTTAAAAACTGCAGCATGATTTTAATAAAATCCAAAAATCCTTCATAAATCTTAAATTGAAATCAGTGAATTCTTAAAAAACATTTGGGTAATGTGGAGGCTTCAAATCTGTATGCACTAAATGGTACATTGATTGAGTCACCACCTAAATATAAATATCTTGGGCTTTGGCTTGATGAAAACGTGTCTTTTAAAATACATATCTCTGAATTATGTAAGTTTAAGTTTAAAATCAAAATGATCGCTCTATTACAGAAACAAATCTTGTATCCCATTGAATTTCAGAAACTAAATTGTTCAAGCAACCTTTGTTTCTGTACTAGATTATGGCAATATAATATACATGCAGACTGCAGCCTCTGTTTTGACATCTTTAGATACACTCTTTCACTCAGCCCTTTGTTTCATGACAGGTGAATTTCAAACTCACTGTACACTGTATGAAAGTTGGTCGGCCAACACTATCTGTCAGATGAGAACGATACTGGATCTTGACAGTAAATAAGTTCTATAGGGACTACAAAGCTGTTTTAAGCCTCCAGAGAATCACTGCAGTAATAATAACTGTTTATGTCATATTTTAGCTCCAAAACTTTTCTCAAATTCTCCACTGCAAATGCGGTTTAGTCGCATTTACAGCAAAAGTGGACAGGGCAGAAAAAAGTCAATAATTTTCCACAGTATGACATCAAACATATCTATGTCCACGGAGAATGTTCAGAAGTTTGGTTTTAACTTTCTATTTCCATGGAATTATGCAGGTGACGTGCTACCTCTAGAAAGTTACATACTGTAGCTTTAAACTAAAGGCCACATTCACTGCCTCTTCCACAAGTTTCACACAAAACTGACAGGTCCTTTTCTTGCATCATTCTTAGTCACTTCCACTGGTCATGAATGGACATTGTGTAAAGCAGCGTCAGATATGAGTCATTAATATTATGTTTATGAGTGGAACAAAACAGAAGTCAGGTCACTCCCCCTTTATCACTATTGTAATGCGTGCTTTCATTATGCTTGTTTTAATTTATTTATCACCACACAATTGCTAATCACAAAAGGTGGGTTCACATGACACCGCACATTTTTAAAGAGCCAATAAAATTGAGCTGGAGAACAGGTCAGAATTCTCTGGTAGAATTGGCCTCATAACGGTGAACATGCAGATCCTGTTTATGGTTAATATCTCTGTATGACTGGATCAGACTGTTTAAAATGAGCTAGTTCTGTTTTTCATGTTTTAAGATCAGGCCTAAATCATTCAATGAAAAAAAAAAAAAAAAAAAAGATGTTATCATGTTGTTGTAACTTGCATATTTTTTGCTAGTTTTGGCCCATGTTTACAGGTATGGAATTACATATGTCACACGTGATGCCCATGCTCAACCAGGAAATGTTACAAAGTGGGGCTTTACTTTTTGTTGTAGTCATGGGTCCAGGCAGTCCTGCAAAAGTATCTAAAGCACACATGAGGTGAGAGATGAAGCGATAAGAGTGACAAATGTACCATACTGTATAATAAGCCTACTGTGTTCCCAGGAGCCTCTGTGAGACCAGGACACTGCACAAACATTAAAGGGTATTTTTTTCATAAACATTTCTTCACACCAAATGTTGCAGACGTTTTGGCAAAAAAAACCTTTACGCATTAATAAATATAATAATTGTACCGTTTGTGTTTAATGTTTTACAAATAATAAAACAGGTAATGTTTGGTTTCATTCTTATGGTCTTAATAAGTAACCTTATCTATTACAGAGCAGTGTCTCATCACATAAGTTGGGTTCATGAGACATTGCAACTTTCTAAGAGCTATGGTGCTAGCTATGGTGAGGTGAATAAAGGTGTGTGGAGAAGGAGGTCTGCACAGATGGAACAGAGGAGAAAAAACACTGCAGGCATGTGTTTGATGTGGAAACATCGTAGTCAACACAACATGCACAACCAGTCAAAAGTTTGGGCACACCTTTCCATTCAGTAAAGAAAAACCACACTCAAAATAATTCAAAACTTGTTTTAGATTTTTTTTTTTAAATATGATGTAGAAATATTCTTTACCCTTTGCTTTGAACCCTGTTTTGCAGTTTTAGCATTTATTGTCCTTGACATAGCAGAGCTGTTAAGTGAAACGCATTTCAGGAGACTTCATCATAAAGCTCATTGAGAGGTCAAGGGTTTGCAGCTGTCCACAAAGCAAAGGGAGGATACTCTGAGTATTTGAATATAAATATATTAAAAAAAATTTAAAAAAATGTTGATTGATTTAATAATACATAATTCCATATATCTAGAAAGAAAAGCAACACTGAATGAAAGTGTCCATAGTTTTGACTAGTGTAATATGGGCCTTTAAAGACACTGTGCTTTAAAGAGCCACTATAAAACTTTTTGTGCCACTTTGAAAAAGAACATTTCCATAGAGGCAAAATGATGGCACCTCTAAGCCAAGTTACATGTCAGATCCATGGAGGGAAGTCCACACACAGTAAGAGTGCATGTTTTTCAAGAGTTTGGCAATAAAACCCACTATAACTGTAAACATGGAAAAAAAAAAAAAAAAAAAAAAATGCAAAGCCATACTGTGGAACCAAGAAGAAGAAGCGGAATGTCTTCACTCCTACAACGATTTGTCCAGTTGACAGATTTGAACTTCATCTTTTGTCATACTGTGGAACATTCCAGGGAAAGCAATAACATCTCCACAGAGACAAGAAGGTGGCCCCTATGAGGAATGTTACATAGTGCAGCTTTAATGTGAAGAGGAGCACTTCAGGATCATCACCATATTAAGTAAAAACAATACAGCACCTTTAACAGCCATTTTCATATATTACAAACTTCATTACAGCACTGAAGTAATGAAGTAGATATCGTGCCTATGTGTGAATGTGTTTGTTTGCTGATTAAATATTAACTGTTACCATCCTGTCGTCCTGTTATCACTCACACTTGTTATTATCAGATAATATAAAATGATAGATTTTTGCCCACACCTTTGTCTGCATTCCAAGCATAACTAAAAACTGTGTGACCCACAGAAATATGCTACAAAATACAGAATTCAAAGAGAGAATTTTTGCAACGTTCAAAATGAAAGTTTGAAATGTTTCAGATATTCTCGGTTTGTGGCCACGACCACTTTGAAAAATATATTTAGTTTTTGTGAAATGTTCTGTTTTTTTCACATAGTGGACAGTTCAACATGAAAGTCCGTCAAACTCAACCAGACACGTCGTAAATGGGGGTAAGTAATACTTGAATTTGATTGACTACTACAACTAGTTCTACTAATACTACTACTACTACTACTACTACTACTCAGAATCAGAAATCAGAAGTTGCTTTGGTGATATGGTGCAACATGAAACAATGAATAATGATAATAAATATAGACTAAACCAATCACACATTCATACACCAGTGTATGCAGACACTGTGAGGTGGGTTAAGTGTCTTGCACAAGAACACAACAACAGCATTTATCTGTGGGAGCTGGAATCACACTGCCAACCTGTGGGTATGTGGATCTGACTGCTCTACCAATGATATTTATGTTGAGAGTGGGATTTGAACAGCCAACCTATGGATAAGTGGATAAACACTCTACTACCTGAGCTAATGTCGGCCAGCTCCCTTAACTTTGACAAAATATAAAAAATATATAAATTATGAACAGAATAACAGTGTGAAACTAGTAATTAGTATTGCAAATAGATGATTGTTGCCGTGAGTCATTTAAAGGTCAGGTGTTTGAAAAGTTACAGGTGTTTTAAAGAGAGTCCAGAGGGGAAGAAGCTGATCTTGTGTCTCAGATGGGACGGGAAGATATAGATTTTTTTTTTTTTTTTTAGCCGATACCAATATCCAATATTTAACCTGATGCTGTGGCTGACGATTGATATTTGCTGATACTGATATTTAGCTTTGAAAATCCATTGTGAGGCCCAAAAGTTTATCTTACGTTGAAGTAAAGATCCCAAATGAACTTTTCACTTTTGTAAAAATAATAACAAAATGGAAAATAATTGGAAATCATTTGTTACATGTTTGTGAACTGATGTGGGCTCCCATTTGAGGTCCTGGTTCAAGGAGTTTTTATTATACCCGAGGGGCAATTTGGTTTACATCAAACACATACAAAAAACACATACAGACCATAAACACAACAATACAAGAAGTAGTAATAATAAATAAATACGCAAAAGACAGATTTGAGTGACTAGCTTAAAATGCCAATTTCAGCAGGAATAAAAGAGTTCTTGTGTCCGTTGGGGCACTGTATCTATGACCGGATGGGACAGTTGGAACTCAGCCCATAAAGGATGCCTGGAGTCTGAGGAGATGCGCTGGGCTCTTATAAGGATCTGTGTCTAGGGTGCCCTGGAGGTCAGTAAAAGTGACCGCTGCAATCTTCCTACATGACCACACAATGTTCTGCAGGTGCTTCTTTTTTTTTTTAATGAAAGAACACACTAAATTAACAAATAAATATCCTGGGTGATGGTGGTGCTGAGGAAGTGGAAAGAATCCATAGTTGGGTGATTGTCAGTCAGGGGCGAGGTGGGTCAGGGGGGCTATGACTTTCCTGACATTCACCATCACCTACACTGCTTCCTGGTCATCTCCACTGTCCACTATCTTCTCAGACTTGAGCAGCTTTACGGAGTGCTGTCTGGAGGTGCAGAACTTGGTTGTACAGGGAGAAAAGTAAGGGGGACAGTACACAGGCCTGTGGAGTTTCTGTCCCAGTGTCCGAGACGTTTTTCTCCAGCAGCATATCCTCACACCGATCAGTCAGGAAGTCATTCACAGTAATTATGAATACTCAAGTTTTGTACAGTTCAAACACTACTACTACTACTACTACTACTACTTCCAGTAATACCACTATCATTACTACTACTACTACTACTACCAGGGTGGAAAGTAATTTCAAATACTCAAGTTACTGTAATTCTTTTTTGACGGTAATTGTACTTTGAGGAGCATTATGCCTGCTCCAGTTACTACTACTACAATGAAGTGCGACTTTAGTACCATTCAATTTCACCCAATATCACTACTACCACGAGTACTCCTACTACTGCAAAAACTACAAGTACCATATTCAATCGAATTTAATTTTGTACAGTTCAAACCTTACTACTAGTTACTCACTACTACTACTTCCACTACTGCCACTACTTCTACCACTACTACTACCACTACTACTGCTACTATTTCATTTCTGCATACAGTGTACCATCCATGTACAAGTTATTATCAGTTTGATCAATGGTCAAGGAGAGGGTTCTTCTCCATCACTGTTAATTATTACAGTCAGATAACGCAGCTCTTTATCCCTGTACTGTGTTCATGTTCAGACAGTCCGCATCGGGAAACTGATAAATCAACGCAGGGCCGGGAATCGTACCAACACACTACAGCAGGTATGGGACTATTACAGGGCTTGTACAAGTTTTACTATTCGTTTAAAGTGCATTGGATTCATATATTTTCTAATTGTGACTTGGTTTGGTGGGATAGTACCTGTGCTAAATATTTACCATAGTTTTACACCAGTTAAGAGGCAGTTTGTGAAGACAGTAGAAAACAAAATGTTCGAAAATACGGGAAGTAGTGCTGAGTTCTAAAACAGAATCCTTCTGTCTCTGTCATCAATTCCATTCAAAATCAGAGAGATGATTTACGCAGAAGGAACACATTTTCTAACAGCTTAAATTATTGATTTACCAAAAAAAAAGGTGTTGTCATTTATTTGTATTTGTCAAATCATAACTATTATGTAATTTAGACATGTTGTGGCCTTTGTTAACATCATGGTAACATATCTCTACGTATGTTACATCTGCTGCTTATGTCCAATTAGGAAGTAAAATGATAGCCTAATCTTCACCAAAAGAAAAAAAAAAAAAAAAGAAAAAGGGCAATTAGGCATTTTTTTAAATAGCAAAATCTTTTAACTAATGACGTAAAGTATGTTTTAGAGGAATTAGTAGTCTAAGCTGATAGAAGTTCTTGAATATGCTAACATAAAAAGTCAAAATTATATCGCTATATGGGTTGCCTGTAATGTTCCATCGTATTTAAACAAATTGCATTTTTCAATTCTCTTCTCTCTTTTTTTTTTTTTTTTTTTTTTTTTTTTTTGAGAGAGGGAACCTGTAAAATTGCTAGTTCCCATGCAGATAGAGGTGTTTAATACCATATTGTGGAATATTTCAGGCAAAGGTGGAGTCCACCTTTAATATCACAGTAATTACAGAGCGAAGTGAATTGAATAAATGTACACTGTCAGTCGTGGAACATTGTAATCTAAGTACTAGCACCTTTAATATAGTGAGTTTGTGATCCATTTCTAAAGAGTAAGGGGCACAATTTGTGAATTTCTTGATACATTGGCCTTCCATTGGCTATTTTAACACTGAAAACATGAACCCAACCTGGAGAGGACTTGTTTCCATTCAAAAGATATAGAATTTTGCTTTAAACTGTTAATCTCTATGGCAAAGGTCCTGATTTTTCATCATTCTGAAACCCATGGACTGTGTGTTATAATGTGCATGTATGGATGCACTAAAGCAGTTTTATATTGTTGTTCATGAGTGAATCACTCCTGTCTAATCTCTATTGAGGTCATAGGCGTTTGTCATATCTTTGTTTTTGATATTGTTTTGATTGAGTGTCCAGCCCTGGTGCGTCCCTGTTTCATGTCATTAGCTTCTTACGGCGATCTGTTTGTTTGTACTGTTCTTTGATAGGGTCTGTTCAAAGTGTAATAATGAGATTTATCCAGTCGCAGGGTCCATAGAGAGCACTGGTTCCAGTAGAAGAGGTAGAGGAGCCAGAGGAGCCAGAGGAACCAGAGGAGCCAGAGGAGCCAGAGGAGAAGAGCCAGAAGAGCAAAGCCAGAGGAGCAGAGCCAGAAAGGCAGAGCTAGAGGAGTAAAGCCACAGAAGCAGAGACAGAGGAGCAAAGCCAGAGGAGCAGAGGAGCAGAGCGAGAGGAGCAGAGCCAGAGGAGCAGAGGAGCAGAGCAGGAGGAGAAGGAGGAGGAAGAGAAGACAGAGAGGAAAATGGCAGAGTACGTTGTGACCAGAAACAGAACATCTACTCTGAGGAGAAATTCAATGAAGAACATGAGAAAATCTACAGACAGCGCAAAACCCTCATCAGCCACATCATCGACTACTTCAGGTAGGTGCTTGTCCATGTTTTCATTGTAAAATTATTTAATTACATCTTGACTATAGCAAAAGAAAATTGTAATTGCGTCAACTGGGCAAAAGGTTTGTGAAGATGAAGAAGAGAAGAAGTGAAGATGACTGAGGGATTACATAAACCTCTTAAATGTAACAAAAACAACAAACTTAAAAAAAAAAAGTTTTAAAAAGACACAACAGTCAAACATATTTTCAATAACATTTTATCAATAAACCATAATGTGTAGAAATTCAAAGCAGTGTAAGGCATGGCAAGTTTTTTTGTAGAGCACAATTTGTACACAAAAGACCTTAGACAACAAGAAAGATGCAAAAAAAATACAAACACATAAAAACATAAATATGAATTTTGTTATTTTAAAACAGCAGCGTGCAAATAAAATACTGTCAGTCATATGCACAACTAAACAGAACCATTTGAATCCTGGATTTGAACAGCCACCAGCACCCCCTACAGACTGGAAGAGCGCAAATGTTGATTTTCATGTTAAATTTACAACATTGTTCTATTCAAAAGCAACAAACCTCTTTTATGACTTACGTTACACCATGATATCACGCTGTGTAACACCATAATCTTTATTGTGAGCAATCAGCCTTTAATAACATTAGATAAGTCTAAACTATTAATAAATATCACACCACATCAGAGCAAAAGATATGAAGAGCCTAGACTTTACTGAGCCCGGCTAAGCAGATACCACTTAAGCAGGACTATATTTAGGCTAAATGTGCAGGTCTTACAGCTTATTTTCATGCAGGTGTGATAATGGCCGTGTCTTTACCTGTGTAGGTCTTAAAGTGAGCGTGTCTTTACCTGTTTAGGTGTTAAAGTGGGTGTGCGTTTACCTGTGTAGGTCCTAGATTGGGTGTGTCATTACCTGTGTAGGTCTTATAGTGGGTGTGTCTTTACCTGTGCAGGTGCGACAGGAGGCGTCTCCGCTCGGCCGCGCTCTCTCTCCTTCCTGTAATCTCGTGGATTAAGATCTACAGAGTCAAGGAGTGGCTGCTCAGTGACATCGTGTCTGGAGTCAGCACCGGCCTTGTGGCTGTATTACAAGGTACCAGTACTACAAAAACTACTACTAACTACTACTGTACTTTCATGAATACTACATCATTTTGTGTAAGTTGTCAGAGATCAGAGAGGATTCTTGTAAAAAGACCAAACAGAGACTTGATAACTGTAAATACAGACACTCTCAGTACATGATGTGAGATTGTTGCCTGGTGTATTTGGGTTGACTACAGGTGAGCTAATATAATGTGAAATACAGATTTTTCTCCACAGAAAACCTGTAACTTGACCTCTAAATTGAGCTGGTGGCATCACGTGAATTTAATGCCATAAACTGGATAAGTCCAGGGAAAACACCATTATCTCCATGGAGACAAACAGGTGTTGGACCCACCAGCAGAAAAGTTGCATAGATCACCTTTAAACCATAAAGATACTCCATGCATGATATGATGTAACCTTAAAATGGTAGATTGAAAAAGCTCATGCATTTGCAAAGTGTAAACAACCAAATCTAACAGTCACTTTTTAAGCAGATTGATACACAATTCTGATAAAACGGTGGTGAATTTAAAATATTTTGAGTTAGGTTTGAATTTTGTTAGTGTAGTTTGACCCTGTTTTTTGATTTGATCCCAGGGCTGGCGTACTGTCTGCTGGCCTCACTGCCACCTTGGTACGGACTGTTCTCAGCATTCTTCCCCGTCGTCATTTATTTCTTCTTGGGCACCTCTCGCCACATCTCTGTTGGTATGATCCAAAGTTTAGAACACAGTGGCGGGCTGTGCATTTCACCCTTGGGCCTTCAGTGACTTCCCACTTACACATTACAACATCACCTCAATATAGGCCTGTCAAGGAGCACTTAATTTTGGGACCATTTAAAACCAATAAGCATGCATTGCATTCACAATTAAGAGTAGGAAAATAAGTTCACAGATACTGTCAAAAATGTAAAATAAAAATGTGATATAAAGATGCTAAACAAAATGCCATCAAAAATTACGCTATGTGAGCTTAAACAAGTCTGTCTAATAAACTGCGCAATGTCGATGTTTCATATAAGACACCAACCAGACAATAACAAAACAAACTATTCCTTGAAAATAAAGTCAACGGATCATTTGCATTTTTGAGAATAGGCTATACAACAGTAAATAACTGAAAATGTGGTGCAGCTGAGATTGAACAAACTTTAGTGCAGTTTTAACTGAGGTGACTTCAGTGTGCCACATTATTATAAACATTATAAACTCCACTTGAATCCACTTGAATGTCTCCAATCGTTTTTAAACGCACCGTAGCTTGTAAATCAGATCAATCTTTTCTCCTCCGCCACTATGGGTTAAAAATACAGCAATAGAAACTGCCGCCTTTCAGCCACTGCCGCTCATCCAGTCACAGGACACGCACAGTCCAGTTCACCGCAAGACCTTCTAGCTATCCCAGGTGTGCAGAATCGAGATCTGATTGGCTATTGAAATTGACTGTGTCTGAGTCTACTTACAGATCTGATTGGCTGTTGAAACTGACTTACAATTGATGGGGCCTGCTCTGTTTATTCTGAAGACCCCAGGAAAATGAAATCTGCCTGCCAACACAAGATGGCTGAAATATAATTGGATAAAAATAAATTCACTTTTCTGAGCATGTTTAGGTCAGCAGAGAGGGCCTTGCTGGCCCTGATGGCCCGTCACTGTTAGAACAGAAACCAACCAAGACTAAACAAAGACTAAACCAGGGTTAAACCAATACTAAACCAGGACTGATTCATGTTTAAATCAGAACTAAACCTGGACTAAAAAGGATATCTGGTCTAAATCAATAGTAAACCAGGACTAAACCCAGGTCTAAACAAATACAAAAAAAACCAGAACTAAGCCAAAACTAAACCAATACTAAATTTGGGCTTAACCAGGACTAAACCAAGACTAAACCAGGACTACACCAAGACTAAAGAAGGACTAAACCAGGACTAAACCTATATTGAAATAGATCCTGTTTTGTCCAGGTCCGTTCCCAGTCTTGTGTCTGATGATCGGGTCTGTGGTGACCAGGATAGTCCCAGATGAGGGTCCTCCCATGAACATCACTGGGTTTGAGGGTCTGACGCAGGATGACCAGAGGGTCCTGGTTGCCTCCTCAGTCAGCTTCCTGGTTGGGATCATGCAGGTAACACAATATCTCTGCTCCTGGCTCAGTCCTGGTTTACACTTGGTTTACACTTGGTTTAGCCCTGGTTTTCACTGGCTTTATCAGACAGATGTAGCTTGGGCTCTCCGTTTCCCATTCTGGTCCAACCCTGACCTATGGTTACTTCGGCAGTCCTGGGAACGCTTTGGGATCCCCTCAGAAGAGCTGGAAAGTGTGTGTGGAAAGAGAAGTCTGGGAGTCCCTGATCAGACTGCTGTCTCCACAGCCTGTAACTGAATAAACTGGAAGGAAATGTAATGCACAGATTTAGTTTGAAATGGGGAGAGAGGGGGTAGAGTCCTGGTTTCCCGGTAGCTAGTTTTAATCCTGGATTGGCCTGGTGCAGACCTGGTGCAGACCTGGTTCAGACCGGTTTTCTCTGTGTTTTTTCACAGTTGGCGATGGGGATCTTCCAGGTGGGCTTTGTGGTCATGTACCTGTCTGACACTCTGGTTTCTGGCTTCACTACAGCAGCTGCCGTTCACATCCTGGTCTCTCAGCTCAAGTTCGTGTTGGGTTTGACAGTCCCAGGCATCAGTGGACCTCTGGCTCTCATATATGTGAGATAACCTGCTGTTTTATCACTGTTTATGTCCATATAGTCATATAGGTCAGGACAGTACACATACTGTACTGTCCTGACCTATATGACTATATAGGTTAGTCAGATAAAGAAGTGAGACGAAACACAACACAAACACAAAGTCTTTATTTCCTTTTTTATACATTTGATATTTTTGCTAATAAAAAATATTTAAGTAAGAAATACAGATTTTAAAATACAATGAATTTAATTTTCACTTTGAGAATTACTTGGAGGTGTTGTACCGGATTTTTACTTTCTTAAAAATGTGAAAAACAGAACCAGTTCATTTTAGACAGTTTGCAGTGGTTCAAGGTTATTCCTATGCATTCAGAGCATCCTAATTATTCACCAAGATGAGTTTATAAACCACTTTTTAAACTCTCAGAGACCAGAGCAGAGTTTTGCACAGTAATGCTGGTATGCCAACTTCCTGATTATTTTATGTACTATATGTGTTTATGTCTTCAGATAGATTGCTGTTTTGTGTTGCAGACTCTGGAGATCATATTCAACAAAATCACCTCCACAAACGTGTGTGATGTAGTGATCTCTCTGGTCATCATGGTGGTGGTGTTCATAGTGAAAGAGCTCAATGATCGATACAAAGCCACGCTACGTGTGCCCATTCCCATAGAGGTCATCAGTGAGTCCTGATTAGTCCTGGTTTAGTTACAGAGCCAAGCTGCATGTGCCCATCCCATAGAAGTCATCATGTTGAGTCCTGGTTTAGTTCAGGTTCAGAGCTGATTTAGACCTAGTTGAGTCCAGATATAGCCCTACTTAAGTTCTGGTTTAGTCTAGACATAGTCCTGGTTTAGATCTAAGTTCTTCTCTCACCTATAGTCACTGGTTTGGACCTGGTTTAGTCCTTTGTGGACATGTTATCTCACTGGGGGGGGAGGAGCCTGAACTTGTGCGAGAGGTTGAGCGTTACCAACTAGATGGTTGGCCTCACCTCTTTGGACAGCGTGGGCTCTGGAACCCAACTCTTTGAGAGGAGCTGGACCCTCCATTTCTCTCTCGCGTTGCCTGCAGGGAATGGCAGCAAGCTAGTGTGGGCTTACTTATTGCCCCATAGCTCAGCCGCCACATGTTGGTTGTTGAGAGGGTCGCATCCCTGCGCCTTCAGGTCGGGGACAGGTCTCACTTTTGTGCCGACCTATGGGCTGAACAGTAGTGCAGAGTACCCAGCCTTCTTGGAGCCCCTGGGAAGGGTACTAGACAGTGCACCAACCAGGGACTCTGTTCTACTGGGGGACTTCAATGCCCACGTGGGCAACGACAGTGATCAGGAAGAATGGCCTCCCTGATCTAAACCCGATGGGTGTTTTATTGGACTTCTGTGCTAGTCAGTTTGTTAATAACCCCGTGGTCGACCACAAGGGTGTCCATCAGTGCACGTAGCACCAGGACACCCTAGGTTGGAGATAGCTGACCGACTGTTTTTTCTTTTAGACGGTGATAGCCTGTGGAGTTTCCTATGGATTTGACTTTAAGACCAAATATGGCATTGACGTTGTTGGTGTCATTCCCAAAGGGTGAGTGAGTGTGAGAATGAACTGCCATTTGTTCCATTGTCCGCCATTTTTATGTGCATTTATCTTTCTTATCTACACAGAGATAACAAGTGTGACGTGAAATGTTTCACTGGCCATAAAAGTCCATTCCTGACAGTCAGATAATATTTTCTATACACGTGTGTGTGTGGCATTAGAGGGCAATTTTTAGGCCTTAAAAAAATAAAAATAAAAAAGCAGTTTTAGAAAATGACCAAATAACAAGATAAGCTAGCTGGCCCAACTGTGGTGAGCAGACAATTGAGGGTGTGCCCGGGTGCTACCACATGCTCACCTCACATGCAAAGGTGGAGAAACCTCACCAATATGCCAGGCCCAACCACCAGGAGGCACCCAGCGTCGCTGAAACAAAATGATTTAAAAGGTTAATTGCATGACCGAGTTGGTTAAAATCTGCTTACATATTATATTTAAACCAAAAATAATGTAATGGAAAGCAAAACAAAGCAGCAAAATTAAAAATGGCAAAAGAGCAGCAGGTTTAGCCTGCAAGAACAGAATCAAAAAATAAAAGGCTCTCCTTTATTTGTGACATTTTTTGGGCAACCAAATGGAAATGTGCCATTTAAATTAACTGTTAAAATTTTACCATTTGTAAAGAGCCTTTTTCCTACCTTGTAATTAACCCAAAAAAGTAAAGGCACAGCAGCAGACAGTGCAGCAGCAGCAAACAGGCTGCAATATTGGGAGCAGGTGACTTAAATAGTCTCTAATTAGTAGGGCAGGATCAAGAGTGGAGCCCACAGGGGTGCTTTCAAGAGCAGCAGGGGAACAGAGACTACCCCACTACATGTGTCTGGTGGAATTTAAATGTAAGTGTAGTCTCTCCATGTTATTAAAGAGGACATATTATGTAAAACCAAGTTTACTTAGCTTTTAACCATGCAATAAACGTGTTCCTTCACCATAAACATACTTAAAAGTTGCATTTAGATTGCAATGAGTAATCTTACTGTCCTATTTTTGAAGTTTGAGTGCTCAGAAAATTTCGGTTTTCACCTACCTTCAACCCCCGCCCACTGTGTTTCGCTTCACTTTTCACTCCTCTGATGGGGGGCCGGGGTCAGTTTGTAACAGAAAAAGTGTGACGATTGCAGGAGTGCCTAAACGTAAAAATTTATTGGCATACAAATGTATTTTGCTGAGCTAACAGTCCACTTTTAGCTTTGAGAGTTTGTCTGCTCGCATTTGGCCTTGCAAGCTATCATACTTGTCTTTGTGACGGGATTCATAGTGTCTCTGCAGATTGTATTCTTTGAATACCGCCAAAGCCTCTTGACAGATGAGACGGCCTTTTCTTTGCATTGAACAAAAAAATCGTTTGTCCACTTCAGGTTAAATGCCCTGTATTTTGAATCAATTTTTCTCTTACCTAACCTTTTCGCCACGACTCCGTTCTCTTTGAGAGGGGTGGGTTTAGGATTTTTTTCCTTTTTTTTCTGGGGGTTGCCAGATAGGGGCACAGACTGCAGAAGGGTGGAACAGAATGTCACGTTATATGCGTCTATGAAATAGTTACTAACTAATAGTTAATAATGAAAATAGTTCATAACTAAGGAACATTTTATTGCAAAAGTCCAACTTTATTATCAAATACAGATACACTTATATGAAAAAAAATCTAAATGCTCTCTGGTATTGTTCAGGGGGCCAGACCAAATGTGGAGGCGGGCCGTATCCCGCCCGTGGGCCTTAGTTTGGGGACCACTGATTTAAACCTTCTACCCGCTTGTTTCTACGGAGATTTTCCTGGAATTGGAAAGATCCTGGCATTAACCTTAACCCATTTAGTTGTGGGTGTTTCTACATGTCAGTGGATTCTCCTCTCCACAGATCTGAGCAATAATTTAGCCTAGTGGCCCTACTAGTTTCCGTGGAGATAGAAGTCAGTGGACTTTTTCTGGGATCGTTTTAGAATTTTTATCATTGTTGTGGTTTATGAACAAAATATCAAACAGTGATCTATGTTTATTGGATTATCGCTAAATATTAAAATGTCATCTTTAATGTGTTCATAAATGCTGTAAAAAACCAATGCATGTTACAGTGTTACCAAGATTTAACTCTTGTTTTCAGATACGAGGCTCGGTCGCTCCAAAACTGGAGATCTTCCAGGAGACAGCTATGGAGGCATTTCCTATGGCAATAGTGGGATTCGCTGTGGCCTTTTCTGTGGCCAAAGTCTACTCTGTCAAACACGACTACACCATAGATGGAAACCAGGTACAGCAGCATATTAAATAAGTTATCGCTATCACAACTACTGCACTTCTTATCAGGTTTGTGAAGTTATAGTGTATTGTTTTGTAACATGCTTTTGTATATTTATGAAAAATGGGCATGTGTGAGCATGGTGACATAGGCTTGTCGCTGAACCTTGTACAGGGTCGTACGGCTAACCATAAGTAGGGTTCGAATTGTGCCCAGGAGAGATTGCTAGATTACTCAAACATGCATGGATGACACATGAAACCTGTTTTCAATGAGGGAACAAAGTTATTTCACGGTAGAAAGCTCTGTAAAGTACATTTTACATAACACCCTCTTCTGAATGAAATAGAGGTGCTGCTTTCAAATCAAATTATTGAGAAAAAATCAAAACAAAACAAAAAAAGAGTCTACAAACTTACATGACCAACCCTTTAAATGGCATTTGTTGTGTTTGTCCCTAGGAGCTGATCGCGTTCGGAGTTAGCAACATCTTCGCATCATCGTTTAAGTCCTTGCAGAGAGTACAGCACTGTCCAGGAGTGCAGTGCAGGAGAGCACAGGGGGGAAGACGCAGATTGCTGGTTTACTGTCGGCCATCATGTGTGATGGTGGTAACTGTGTCCATAGGATTTCTACTGGAGCCTCTGCCAAAGGTAATGCGGCATTTCATTTACAGAACTGGGGAGAGACACATGCAGATGTATATGTTGTGCTTTGTTTATCTTTACTCTTATTTTTATATATACAGAGGCCATCCTCTGTGTCATTAGGGCCAATGAAAAGAAAAAAAAGCATATCTAAAGAAAACAGAAAAAGACATTTCTGATATTTCTTTCTTTTTTTTTCAGAATTCCAATTTGATTTTAATGTCAGAACTCTATACACAAAGTTGTATAGACCTTTCTTATGTTGTAATAGCTCAAAGTTAAGTTAAGTCAGCCACAGACTTTAATTTAAAGGACCAGATAGTCTACAGCACTGACACTATGGTCATGTATCCACAGTGGTGAAACATAACAAAGTAAAGGTACTGTGCTAGTGCTAAAGTACTGTACTTAAGTACAACTCTGAGGCATCTTTACTTTACTTAAGTACATTTTTAAGTGGATACTTTTACTTTTACTTCACTACATTTGAGAGCAGGTATCTTTACATTCTACTCCACTACATTTTTGAACAGGATGAGAAGTAAAGGCATTTTATTGTTGTCTGAGACTTTCTGAAAAAGGTAACATGTTCATAGTTTGACAAACAAAAAGACAGACAAAAATATAATCTTTATTAAAATCACTACATTTGAAGCTTTATTAGATTTCAAAATCTGTGTGAAATACTTCTACGTTTTACTCTTTAAGTACATTTTTAAATGGACGCTTTATTACTTTTACTTAAGTAGATTTTTTCACATAATACTTTTACTTTTTACTTTACTTTTACTTGAGTATTTGTTTGCTCTGGTATCTGTACTTTTACTTAAATATTATAATTGAGCACTTCCTCCACCACTGTTTGTCCCGCTTGAGCTGGTCTTATCATTGGTGATGCAAAGTCTCACCATTTGCACATGAGAAAGTTCTACTCCTAGAGGCATGATCATTTTGTACTAACTTGATGCTATTGATACTAAACTGTTTTAACTTGATACTATCACATCATTTTGAGATAGCTGTGTGTAATTTCTAGATACTATCATGTTAAAATATGCAAGTAATACTGCTGATTTTTAAGTATACATGTGGCAGCTCTACACTGCCATACTGGTTGCCTTCACTTTATGAAACAAATTACAATACAGATTTATTTGAAACATTGTTTAATTAGCTTCACTCACCAGTGCACCAGCAGTAGAGATTCTTTTGCCATCTACTGGCCATTTTGGTATGTAAAAATCAAAAATCAATAAAAATGTATGTGTGTGTGTTTTTTTAAATTTTATTTTATTATTGTTTATTGCTATTCTGCCAGACCTACTCAACATATGAGATAGACCAACTCCCTAATGGGTTAGAGCAGGGGTGTCCAAACTATGCCCGGTCATAAGCAGTACCTTTAACAGCAAATTAAACTATTTCTACCACTATATCCTCAAACATCACATTGCCTTGTGATCTACACCTAAAATGAATGTGTTTTCAAGTCTTATACAGCGGCTCTGTCAAAGCTGTGTATAAAGTACCATACTGCACTGATTACGGGTCTGTGGCCTCTGCTTCGAATATGTTTGAGATGTGGCCCTCGATTAAAAAAAAAAGTTTGGGCACCTCTGGGTTAGAGGGTTGTATCTCAAGTAACTGTACTGAGTCATCAGGTCAGAGGGTTGTTCTACGGACCTAAGTCTCCTGATCAGGTCCCCCTCAGGGTCAAGTCTGTGACCAGACGAAGGCCTGCTGCACTTAGCTGTACTGACTCTATCTGGCAAAAAAAAAAAAAAAAAAAAAGAAAAAAAACAATCAATAACAGAAACAAAGGGAAAATGGATGTAGAGGGAAAGAAGGAGGAAAATGGAGTATATTAAAAAAAGGAACTAAAAAGAAAAAAATTGGAAACTCACTTTCACTCACTCAAGAACAGATGCTATTCTTATTGTCTCGTCAACCCCCTTCAAACCTGGATGATTCCCTCAAGTCAAAACTGTCTTATGTCTTTTGTTGTTTGTATTGTCTGTAATATCACAATTTTAAAAAAGAAAAGGGGGGAAATAAAAGAAAAATCAGGACCGAGTGGCCTTTAGTTTATTTCTTACATAATACAGGACCTTTAAAAACAGCTCAAAAGCAAAGCCATAACATTTGCAATACTGTAAAATGAAGATATTCTAAACATTGTTATAATATAAATGTTACCTCTTTCTGTGCAGTCGGTGTTGGGGTGCCGTGGTGATCGTGAACCTTAAAGGGATGTTGATGAGGGTCAGAGAAGTGCCGTACTTATGGAGACGAGACAAACCAGACTGTGTAAGAAAATACACTATATAGCTCCTTTAATAATAACTTTCAGTGTATAAATATGTTTAAAGTGGAACTAAACATGGAATGAACTGAAATGTTTACATGGAGCTTTAAAAGTATTGTCTACTGTTCCTAGTAATTTTTTGCCAATTTTAGTGCAAACTACATACATTTGCAGCTTTTCTGGTCAAAAAAACTGAGTGCATGCTGCCTCAGCATGCCCCCTAGATGGTGTCTGTGACACCCATGGATCATTATGTCTGCAAAAGTCATCTAAAATAGCTTAATAAAAAGAAACAATTCCACTAACTTCCGCGTTTTAGAAAAACTACGGTGCCCAATGGGAGCTTACATCACCGTAAATGTCATCACAAACTAAGCTCTGCAAGCTGGTAACCCCTCCTATGGATAGCTGCACAGCACACTAATGAGCAGCAGATTTTTTCCCCCCAGAGAATTGGTGCAATGTTGACATGTTGGTGACATGAACATTGAATATTTACACAAGTCAGCCTACTTTATATCAGATTTTAGCAGTATTTTTTTTTTCTCAAAATACTCCATTGAAATGAAATTGATTCTTACTTGACTGGAAGTGCACCCACATAGAAAACACAGTTTAGGAGCATTTAGAGGCAAAAGTGACTTGGCAGAATTAGATCAAGAGAAATGTGTTGATAACAGTCAGATTGTTTAAATTATTGGGATATGTTTTGTATGTGTCCAGGTGGTGTGGATTGGGACATGTGTGGCGTCTATCGTGCTCGGTCTGGACTTGGGTTTAGCGGTTGGTCTGGTATAGAGAGCTCCTCAGTGTGGTCCTCCGAACGCAGTTGTCAGTATCTATTATTATCATGGTATTTTAAATCATATCTTCATGAAGCTGCTTTTAACATGTGCTTGTGTCATCCTGCCTCTGTCCCAGCCGCGCTGCTCTGTGCTCGCAACATTAAAGGCCACCGACATCTACAAAGACAAGAAGGATTACCTCGATGTGAGTGGAGGGGCTTTAAATAAGCCTGGTTTGGTTTTGGGTTTTAAATGAGCCTGATTGGTTTGGGTTTAATGAGCCTGGTTGGTTTGGGTTAAATGAGCCTGATTGGTCTGTGTTTAAATGAACTGGTTTGGTCTGGGTTTAAATGAACCTGGTTTGGTCTGGGTTTAAATGAGCCTGGTTTGGTCTGGGTTTAAATGAGCCTGATTTGGTTGTGGGTTTAAATGAGCCTAGTTTGGTCTGGGTTTAAATGAGCCTGGTTGGTCTGGGTTTAATGAGCCTGGTTTGGTTTGGGTTTAAATGGAGCTGGTTGGTTTGGGTTTAAATGAGCCTGGATTGGTTTGGTGTTTAAATGAGCCTGGTTTGGTTCGGGTTTAAATGAACCTGGTTTGGTCTGGGTTTTTAAATGAACCTGGTTTGGTCTGGGTTTAAATGAGCCTGGATGGTCTGGGTTTAAATTAACCTGGATTGGTCTGGGTTTAAATGAGCTAGTTTGGTCTGGGTTTAAATGAGCCTATTTGGTTCTGGGTTTAAATGAGCCTAGTTTGGTATGGGTTTAAATGAGCCTGGTTTGGTCTGGGTTTAAATGGGCTGGATTGGTCTGGGTTTTAATTGAGCCTGGTTTGGTTTGGGTTAAATGAGGCTGGTTTGGTCTGGGTTTAAATGAAGCCTGGATTTGGTCTGGGTTTTAAATGAGCCTGGGATTGGTCTGGGTTTAAATGAGCCTGGATGGTCGGGGTTTAAATGAGCCTGGATGGATCTGGGTTTAAATGAGCCTGATTGGTATGGTTTTAAATGAGCCTGGATGGTCTGGGTTTAAATGAGCTAGATTTGGTCTTGGGTTTAATCCAGGTACAGTCTCGTCATGATCACCAAAGAGTCTTTGTTATAAACTGATTAGCATGTGACTTAAACTTATTTCTCGCACCAAAAGTGCACTATGTAAACTTTTCTGATGAGCCATTTGCTGGTCTCCATGGAGATGTTATTGCTATGACTGGAATGTTCTGCACTAAGGCTATAATTTATCTCCATAAAGAATGGCACAGGGACAGATTTTTACCAATGAAAATTCCTGCAATTGAATACATGCAAGATGGATCATTTTAATGCCGTACTGTGAAACACACCCTTCCAGGCAGAGTAATTACATCTCCATGGCGGACCTCCACCGTAAAGTTACATTGTGTATCTTTAACTTATCTTACAGAGTTAATAATGTACTCAGTATTACATAAGAATAGCATACATACAAATACAAATTAAATTCATAAAGCACTTTAAAAACTCAGATATTTAGCCAAAGCGCCTGCACATAACTTCATCAAAGACAGTGACAAAAAGAAGAATGTCGAATAACCCTTCCTGTCTGTTCACAGGAACTGCTAGAATCATGCAAATTCAAATCCACACAGGAAATAGCCATACTGAATGTGTTGTTGCTTCATATTTTTAGACTTTTGAGCCTGAGGGAGTGAAGATCTTCAGGATTCCAGCACCATTATTTTCGCTAACATCGAGTTCTTCGAAACAAACTTGTGGAAAACTGTAAGTGTCTATAACATTGCTTGCTAATGTTAATGCTAAATTATAGTATATGTTAGATTTGAACCTACATGTTTAATGTTTCAGCTTGGGTTTAACCCTCTCTGCGAGTGCTGAGGAAGAGGAACAAAGCTTTGAGGGTGATTCAGGAGGATGCTGAAGAGAGGACAGCTGAAGTGTACACCTGTGGAGTCTGCACCTTTTAATAAAATCATTTTGCAGTACATGTACGACAAAGCGGAGAGAGTCCTAATTAACAACTAATATAGCACAATGAATAGGCACAGGTACATGTGGATGTGGAGACGTGACCAAGAGCTGAGAGAATGTAAATGTTATGTGAATTTATGCCAAAATACGGTATGTAACGTTTACAATTTTGTTTTTAATTTAATTACATAATAGCATACACAACAAATCTCTGACTGAAACTAATGCACACAAAACTACTGACCTCAAATAATCTTAGATTTAATCTAATCTATAAAACAAAATAAAAACAAACTGAAATTGTATTAAGTAAAACAAAATGAAAAGTATACCCAAACTAAAACTGCAGTGCATGACTGGCTTCAACTGCTTAAACAGTTTAGAGTCCTCTCACACATATGCTTACCTCATTTGGCTTTTACTGCAAGTGGCGAGGCCATGGACACCACAGTTATGCTACTTAGCTGCTAAATACACAAAGACAGACTGGTTGGACATATTGATGTAATAAGATTATTTTACTGGTTGATTTACTGTGTCAATGTTGTCAAGTTGTTTTTGTCATTACTTGGGGGGTTATTAACTGCAACATACCACATTTGGATCACTTTTTGTCTTATTTTATTTTTGTTTTTATGAAATAAATGCTATTTTCAGGCTCTGGTAGATGCTAAAACTGTAGTATCAGAAATGTATCAGACCTGAAAAATCTGGATTGATACATTCCAATTATAAATAGTCAGACACCTTACCACAATCAGCAATGCTAATTCCGGCATATTTATGTCTGTGCTAATTCCGGCATATTTATGTTGTAGCAGTTGCTGAAACATTGATTAATGTGCATTGTCCTAATTCAAATAAATAAATATAAAATAAAATAAAAATAAAAAAGCAGCATTGCAGAGCACAATGGCGGCATGAACCTGTAGAACCTGGCAAGCACTTTTATGACTCAATCCACTGACCCCAGTGAATCACAACAACACAGAAAAGGGCTGTGTAATGTGCCTTTACTGCATAAGGAAGTCACAAAATACCACATTGACGAACATAATGGCCCGTAATAAAGTTTTGTTTTAACACTATCTGACCATAAAAAATACTTTAAAGGTGAGCTGATTTGTGTTGTTAAACAAGTCCCTCTCAAATATCTCTAACTGAATCCATTGCAAGTGACAGCACATAGTGACAATTTCAAAATGCTGGGATTCAGAGTGTGTCTTCACTACACCACTGCATCCATAGAAATGTCAAGGACTGTTGAAGCTCTTGGTTTCAAATTTTTTCTCTGCTCACCAAGTCAAGTATAACTCAGTCAGCTGTGAAGAACATGGCATACTGGGTAATAAAATCAACAGTCAAAGGCATGTTTCGAGCAGGAACCATGGTCTTGAGTAAATTATTGACCTTATTCCGGCCTCACCCACTTTTGCTGTAAATGCGACTTAACAGCAATTTCTTTGTGGTAGTACTTCCAGTTAAGCGGGAATCCCCATTAATTTCAATGGCGAATCTGGGAAAAGTTTTGCTGCTTAAATATGATATAAAGTAGGTTGATTTGTGTAAAATGTTAAGTGTGATAATTAAATAATAGTAATAGTTGTGATAGTTAAATGTGAGAAACAAATCAACACTGTACCCAATCCTCTGGAGGCTTTTAAACAGCTTTGTAGTCCCTTTGTAGAATATATTTATTGTCAAGATTGGCCACATACAAAATAATACAACCCGAATGACAATGGCAGTACCACACTCCAACTTCTGGAATTAGGTGAATAGCAAGAAAAAAGGTTTTTTAGAGACTAAACAGTTAGTTTTTAAGTTTTTAAGATGATTTTAAATCTATGGAAACATGTTATAATGCTGTTGTTCTCCTCAAAACATGCCTGGAGTTGTGTTTTGTTTCAATTCACATAGTTTGAGTAATCTTTTATTATGGAGTCTGTCTACATCTCCCAAAGCTCAAAAATGCTCTGTTCCACATTGTGATTTTCAAGTTACAGCTCTTTTGGCCTTCAGTTTAGAGAGTGGCAATTCCAGGGCTGAAAATGATCCAAAATGATTCTAGTGAAGGTGTATAGAGTTTAAAAAACACAGTGGAGCACTTCCTATATTACCACATGGACATCACAAAGTGGAGTTGAGTGTTTTCTGTTTGAGAGAAGAACTCAGCCTAAATATGCAGGGTTTGTGTGTTAAACATGTGAGAATGATACAAAACACAACCTCCATGTGTTTATAATAAGGAAACAACCTGATACCAGATCAAAGAACAGCATAATATGGGCCTGTAAAGAGTCAATTGTTTGTTGTTGACTTAACATTGCACTGCAGAACTGCAGAATACTGCACTATACAGTAAATGCCCCCTTGTCCAAAGAAAAAGTACACATGATAATATTGATACTTTGCAGCTGATGTTATCAACATCCCTGTAGGCGTGATGTAATTGTGGGCACTGCTCTGTCTGAGGCTTGTTAGACTTAGATTGTGTTAAAACAAAGCAGACCAGAAAGAACTGACTACTTGGAAACTACAACCGATGAGCTGATTTTTATTGTTAAAACAAGTCCCCTCTCACATAACATTGCCAATAAACAAGCTAGCTAGCATTAGTCAAAAGATTTTTCAGTTAGTCACTCTCGCCTTGTGATGAAAAATCAAAACTCCTTTAACGGGACCTCTGGACAGGTATGGCTGAAGATGTGTTGTTTTAATCCATTTCTTGAGTTCAGACAATATACAAAACATTTTGACAGTGTTTGCTAATGTGTGCAATGTGTCACCATGGTAACTGGGTGAAGGCTCCATCATAGAGATAATATGGAAAAACCCCCGTATGATGGTCACTGCAAAGTATCAATTGACCTCCCAAAATATTGTTCCATCTATAACGCCATTGAAGGATTGGTCCATATAGCTATTAAATACAATTTCCCACCTGTCGTGTGTCTACAGAAAGGTTACAGGACATGTCGTGTGAGCCGTACAAAAGAGTTGGAGGGCGAGGGACAGTGGTGAGGAGTGGATTGGCCACTGACCTGAGGGAGATACCCACTTCGAGTGGATGGAGCACAGAGCTGCCAGTGAACAATGAACGTGCCTCGTGTCGATCTGCACAGCCTCGTACTTGACTTTGCCCCAGCTGGGTCCTTCCGCGACATCTCTGCTCTAAAGGGACTCAAAACGGTTTGTGGTCAAATTCAATATTACTTCACTTTTACTGGTTAGTAAAGTCGAGAGGAGTCAGTTGGAGGTGGCTCGGGCATCTATTCAGGATGCCTCCTATGGCAAGTACATACCCCAGGGAGGTGTTCAAGGACAGTTCCACCCCTGAAAAGAGGCCACGGGCACGACCCAGGAAACACTGAGGGGACTATGTTCTCGGCTGATCTAGGGGGTTTTCAACGGAGGAGCTGGAGGATGTCTCTGGGGTGAGGG